>OX336399.1:36909947-37585577 GCA_946902985.2 Meconema thalassinum
ACTGTTCTAAAGGAAGAGGCACATTCGAAATTAAAAGTTTATTTTGTAATACTATAGTTCAGAAGTGATTTTAAAAAGCTGAGCCGTCTCGGTAAGAAGACATGATGGCAGTGGATATCTTGTGCCTGGCTTATGTTTCACTAATTTGAGTATTGCATGCAATATAGCGTACTGATACAAAATAAATAAACTCAAATGAAATGCTTTATAAATAAATAATATACTCCACTGATGAAATCGTTAAGTCTAAATCATTATTTGCTAACAAGTTATATGTAAGTCATTTTATATAGAACGATGTTCGTTGGCACAAATGGCTCCGTGGTAAAGCGTTGGCCTATCACTCATATGCCTATGGTTCAAACCCCATCGGTGTTAATTTTTTTTCTTGAAATTTTATATATTTATTGTTTTGTGATGATTCAGACGTTTTAAAATTAAGCTTTATATTGTGCATATTAGGCTACGGTGGAAAATATATATTTAATTAAAACATAATTCACCAGCAGATTTGCTCGAGACATCTAGCAGCCAAAAAGGTAACTGCACACCGGCCTACTTATTAACTTCAAGATTTTATAGAAAAGTTTCTTCTTATGGCCACTAGAATGCACTCGCCCTGTTAGGGTTATATTGTTCGATACTTCTCCACTAGATGTCACGACTGGTCTACGTGGGACTCCATTGGTTAGTACCGTATACCATTGGCATTCTATGCGCATCGAACTTGAAGAATGGCAAGATGATACTACGATAAATTTTTACTTTTTATTTTAAAGGGTTTGTAACAGCCTATTGTGCGTTATTTGAAAATGTTATTTGAAGTAAAGAACAAAACGATGTCACATAGTAACTGAATTCTAGCCGTTGGTGCTAGTTCAGGTTATTAATTAATACTTTTATTTCAGGCAAATAGCAATCGAAAATATCCACATAGTTTGTATACACACGTCTCTGTAGGGTCATGGAAAGATTTGTTAATTCAATTAGGGTTGTGAAAGCCATGCACAACCAGACGTGTAAAGACATGCCTCAACTCAAAGTTGGATGTTGCCCACGGCAAGTCGATTATGTAATAATAACAATAATAATAATGTTATTTGTTTTACGTCCCTTTTAACTACTGCTGCTTTTAGATACGCCGGGGTGCCGGAATTTTGGCCCGAAGGGGATCTTTAACGTGCCATTAAATCTACTGACACGGCTCCCTCGCCTTTGTGCACCCTCAAATGCCAGCTGACTGCGCCAGGATACGAACCTGCAACCTAGGGCCCAGCAAGCGAGAACGTTGCCGCTGAGCCACGCAGCCAGTCCGGTCGATTATGTCTCCAGATCCATAACATTCTTGAGATACTTCTTATCTATCTTTCTTCAATGATGGTAGTAGTTTTTTTTCTAGGTTGTGGCGTTTGGTAGAGGTAAATTGTTTCTAAGGTCTTCAACCAAGAAATGATTCTATTATACTCTTTGATAATAACAACGAGTTATAACTATACTCATACATTTAGGAGAAAGTAGGCTATATGTTCTTTACTGAACATCTTGTCTTTTACTATTTCAGGCAAACCCTCAAGAGCCAGACAGATGCTTGGGATCATCACCGTACGCTGGATATGAAGGATGTATCTTCAAACATACGTTTGGTAAGCTGATACCATCTCGTTTTATAAATCAGACTCCACATGGACCACATGGAATGCTAGCTTCTTTTTAGCAAACTTACAATGCTTATCTGCCTGTTTGCCATCTCTTGATGAATACAGTGTACATTTGCATTTGTCTGTTGGCACAGGCTAGAGTTAAAAAAAACAGCGGGGGGGGGGTAAGGGGGGGGGGGGGTATCCTGGAAAATTGTGAGTATTCTCAGGGGATTGTCATTGCAAAATACCCAGAAATATCAACCAATATCTTAGAGCATATAACTTCGTGTAATTATTTTAGATAAGATTCTATTGTGACCTTTGGAGTATGAATGGAAAATATCTGTATTTGTCAATTTACTAAGCGGAAAGGTAAACATTTTTTTTTTTTTTTTTTTTACAAGTTGATAATTTATTTCTTAAAAGTACCGTACTGTCGAATTCACAGTTTTGCCTCACAAGGCTGACTGTATCCCATTCCAGCCCTCAGACTAGAATTAAAATTTATTGGCAGAGCCGGGAATCGAATTCGCACCTCCGCTGCGGCAGCCATGAATGCTAGCCACTATACTAGAGTTAGTCTAATTTTAATCTTAATATTGTTTATAACTTAGCCAATAAGTTAAGATTAGGATACAACCTAATTTACAATTATTTTATGCTCTTACCAAAGCAACACTTTCTTAATTTGTATTGGCTCTTTTCGGGGGGGGGGGGCTAGAGCCCCCTCAGCACCCCCCTTACATACGCCCCTGGGGCACAGGCAGTGCCTTTGGATGTTGTGAATGTGGTTAGTACAGCGATTCAGTGAGAAAAGCAATGACAAACTACCCTATTCCTCACCTTGCCTAGTACTCCTCATTATAGTACTGCCTCGGATTTGTGGGTTTCTACCACATAACCTATGGTGGTGATTTTTGAGGATCCAACCAGTCTCCAGGCTGAATACCTAACAGGCAGACAATGTTTATGGGCCAACATCTTAATTCTCTTTGCGAAAGACAATCCTACAGAGAGTTTGTTTTATATGCGACGGGGACCCTCGCTTGCCTGCTCGCCCGCGTTGCGCGTCTGTCTCCCGCCAGGCTCTTTGCCGTTATGCGGCGCTCGCACGGCACTGAGTCATTGAGTATAGGAATTTGTACTTACCTAGTTCACAGCTGGTGCTGAAAATGTTCGCCATTCATTGCTACACATCGCTGGCACCTCTTTATGAATTGTCATTTACTTTCTGAAGATCCTCTGCACCGATTGACTCTATTTCAGCTGTAATATAGCCTTTAACCTCATTTATAGTGTGAGTGTTTCTCGCATACTCTCTATTTTTAAGCGTCCCCCACAGATAAAAGTCACATGGTGATAAGTCTGGGCTTCGCGGGGGCCACACGTTCCGACTTACAATCCTAGTACCGAAAATGCGACGCAATTCTGCAATGGATGCTTCGGCAGTGTGAGCAGTGGCAGAATCTTGTTTAAAAAAAAGTTGACAATCGCTCTCCGTAAGTCAGTTCGTCAAATTTAAGTACAAATTCCTATAGTCAATGACTCAGTGCCGCGCGAGCGCCGCATAACGGCAAAGTGCCTGGTGGGAGACAGACGCGCAACGCATATAAAACAAACTCTTTGTATATAATTGACAAATAGGAGCAGATGACGTCGCTGCTCCACCCATTAAAACCTCAATAACTAACTAACGAACTAACTAACAAATCTTGACAGGTTGCGCTAGTTTATAACAACTGCTTCAACTAAATGAGTGTCATCATGAACAATTTCCGTTTTCCAGCTTAAGCCGGGCCAGAGCAAATATGACTCCCCCCCTCCACTTTACTCTGTCTTCCTCAACCACTGAACTCCACTCCACACACACACTGTCCTTCACCAAATCCACCGAATTCTAGGTCTTCCTCGTCCTCTCTTTCCAGTCATCCGTCTCTCCATCACTTGTTTCGGCATTCTTTCATCCTTTCCACATGTCCATATTCCATGCTCCAGCTTATAATTCAACCTCTGTGCATTCACCTTCGCTTTGTCGCTATCGTTTTACCCTCCAGGGTTGGCTTTTCCCACGGACTAAGCGAGGGATCCCACCTCTACCACCACTGAGGGCAGTGTCCTGGAGCTTGAGACTCTGAGTCAGGGATACAACTGGGGTGTGTGACCAGCACTATGCCCAGGCAACTTCACCTGCAAAGCGAACAGGGGGCCTGATGAAGGGATGGGAAGAGTGGGACGGTTAGGCAAGGAAGTGGGAAGGAGGCGGCCGTGGCCTTAAAGTAGGAACCATCCCGGCATTTGCCCGAATACGAAGTGGGAAACCACCGAAAACCACTGTTAATATAATCATTTTTCTTGATGATAACTGTAGTGTTACCTTTGTCTGCTTTAGTTATGATTAAATGGTTCTGTTTTATTTTGGTAGATAAACTTTTGCAATCTTTCTGAAGTTGAAAATCGTTATTGTTATGAATTACTTTCTTGATTTTCTTATTGATCTCATGCCGTGCTCCTCTTTATACTTCTGGAGGTAGTCGTTTGATAGCTGCCTCAGACTCAGCTGTTAATTTGGTAAGGTTATGTGCATTATAATTGGATTCCCAATTATGCTTGAAGCCTCTTTCTAATATTTGTAGTTCAGACTGGTTGAAAATGGTGTCAGTTAAATTGTTTACTGGTTTTTGGAAAATGTGTTTGGCTGTATTGGGTTGCGCTTTTGATTTCTCACTGTTAATTCTAACCAGGTTATCAAATTTCCTTGCTAGTTTTGCCGTTTTCATGATTATATTAACAAAACAGAAGATTTCCTCACTAATCCAAATTTTGAAGTAAATCATAAAGACCTAACCCAAAGTCTACAAAGGAAACTCAAACAGCTTTTGAAAACACCATATTCATCCTTGATGATAAACTAAAGAGAAAAATGGTCAACATGAACCCGAAATTACCAACATTAAGAGCACTACCTAAAATACATAAAATTAACATACCCATCAGACCAATAGTTAATTTCAGAAATAGTCCGACATACAAACTCGCCCTCGTTTCTCAAATCGCATTACATATTCAAGGCCAATGCTTCTTTCAAAAATTCAATACATTTCTGTGAATTAACAAGTAAACTGAAACTTACTGAAACCCATTCTTTACACACAATTGACATAAAAGATATGTATACAAGCATACCGATTTCCGTCACCATCGATGTTATCGAGAAGAATTTGAAGAACAACAGTGATTTATCGCAAGTTGAAGTCTCTGAATTATTAAACATCTTAACATTCGTCTTAAAAAACAACCAATTCAGCTTCAATGAGAAAATTTATAAACAAAAAGATGGCCTCGCCATGGGTTCTCCTTTATCAGGAATCATAGAAACATATTCTTAGACAATATGGAACACGAATTCATCTTAAACAAAAATGATGGTTTATTTTTTGGGGGAAGATATGTTGATGACGTTTTCATAATCCTTGACAACTCTAAAACCAGAATCGAACAATTTTTGCTACATTTGAACCAATTAAACAGTAACATTAAATTCACGTCAGAGAATGAAATTAACAGTTCCATAAATTACCTAGATCTACTAGTCAAACGTGAAAAGAATTTCCTGAGCTATCAAATATTCAGAAAACCAACTCAAACCAGCACTGTTATTAGACAAGATTCTAACCGCCCCGCATCCCATAAAAGAGCAGCCTTCACATGTTTTATTAACAGAGCTTTGAACATCCCACTGTCTGACATAGAATATCTTAAAGAAATTTCAATAATTCACCAAATTGCCGAAGCTAATGGTTTCAATAGAAAATATGTTAACAGTATTATTAACAAAATCAAGAACAAACCCGTTTCCAGATTAGCAAAAGAGAATAAAGAACCTTCCACTTATGCAATGTTCACCTTTGTGAATCAATCCACCTACAATGTTACTAGTGTACTCAAAAAATATAAAGTAAAAGTAGCTAATCACAATACAGTTTTCAACTCGCATATTCTCAATAAAACAAACAAATATAATAATTCTGGCATCTACAGAATCAAATGTAATGATTGTGACGCGGATTACGTGGGACAAACAGGAAGAGGGTTCAACACCAGATTTTTGGAACATGTTAATGCCTCTAAACAAAATAAATTTTCGGCGATATGCAACCATATGGTAGAAACTGAGCACAAATTCACTACCATAGAGAACAATTTAGTTATTTTACATCAAGAAAACAAAGGCACACTCATGAATATTCTGGAACAAACAGAGATTGACAAAACACAGAGATTTAACCCTTCCCACAATCTTAATGAAATAGTTTTTGAAACCAGTATTTTATACAGAACACTAATAGACGAATTATATAGTAATAGATAAATTGATCAGCTGACCATTCATACCATTTATTTTCCAAATTCAATAATGATTATATCTCTCTTTTTCCGCATTCATCCACCCCAAAACAACAGCCATCGGCACTTCATAAATATTCCACATTTATTTTTTCCTTAATTTTTATTCCCGTCCTCTATTTCCTTTCCCCTTCTCACCTAGTATGTCTTTGGATAAGCAAAGGAGTGATATTTGTTTGAGACACGCTTTTGATCTGCTGTTGTTCACACCCAAACACACTACATACAGCGGGACATGGCACTACTACTGGGATTCTGTTGATTTCTTTGCCATGATGTTCTCCAAGGGCAGCATAGAGACTAGTTCGAAAAACGATGACGCAACCAAATAGCGACTCACAACACCGGCCTGACTCAGCGGCTTTTTAATGCACCCAGGCCTGCATATCCAATTGGAAGATCTTCCAAGGAGAAACGGAAACAATTGAACTTCATATTATTTATTTCACAAATCATTATTCATGTAACGTGTGTTCTTGTAAAGGTAATTTATCTTTGTTATTTTTATGTAAAGACTGAGGAAGAAGGAGTTTTACCTTCGAAACATGTACCTGTGAGTAGGTTCAATACAAGTATTGGAAAGGCAGAATCCCTTTATTTTCTTTCTAATTTATAGTTAGTCAATACGGATTTCAATTACTGACATTATGAGATATAGAATGCCGGTGAAATATTTCGCACATCCGCCATCTTGTTTTATGTAAACAATTGAACCAAGTTATATGTCGGTGCATTACAATGTGTATAAACATATACTGTACCAAGTTTTATTGCGTTTGGTTGGTTTAATCGCGAGAAACGTCTGTTTAAAAGTTGCAAATTCGCGTGACGCCATGTTAATTTTTAGTTACCAGTTTTTCAATAGTCACATAGGTGAACTTCTAGTAGTTCCATTTATCACCGTAAAAAATCCAGGGTGATATCGGGAATAGTTTCGGAGATATTGAATGCTGGTGAAATATTTCGCACAGCCGCCATGTTGGATTGGTGAGACGTACAAAATTTGAAGGGCACGGTCGGGGTCGTCCAGAATAGTGCTATGAACTTACCGAGTTTCATTGAAATCGCTCCAGCTGTTTAGAAGTTATTAGGAGACACACATACACACACACGGACAAAAGGTGATCTCATAAGCCTATTTTTAAAAATTGAAAATAGGCTAAAAATGGGATTAAGTTAAAGAAATTATAACCAGAAAACGTGCAAACCAGAGTGATTGTTGTAATGAATGTTTTTTTTTTTTTTTTAGCGTATGGCTTTTAGTGCCGGGAGTGTCCGAGGACATGTTCGGCTCGCCAGTTTTTGTAGCTGCTTCGAGACGGACACCCAATGGGTGAGCTACAAGTACCGTTGGGTAGGGAAGGAGGGAAGTTGGAATGTATGGACGAGGAGTTGGAAGGTAGCGGCTGTGGCCTATAGTTAGGGACCAACCCCGGCATTTGCCGGAAGGAAGATGGGAAACCACAGAAGACCATCTTCAAGGTTGCCGGCGGGGGGATTCGAACCTCCTCGCCTCCCGGATGTGAGTGACTGCCAGCAGTCATGCCGTAACCACCACGGCTAACTCACCCGGTGTAATGAATGTGATATTATCTGTTGAAGTTATTTCCCCTAGAAGGTAATAAAAATATGCTAATTGAAACAGGTGTTTGACTTGGCATATTAAGTTATAATCTAAAAAAAATGTAAAGCTGAAATTTGGCATAGATGTTCCCTAGTACCCTAGTAACAAATCCTGAAAAGTCCCCATCTCTGCGCTGTCCGCGTCATAGTTTTTGGACAGTTCAAAAGGGCTTAAATGAGGCCTAAGTGCCAAAAAAAACAAGCATTTTTGCTTCCTGCGTTCAAAATATTGATCCAAAATCAGTTCTAATGAGCTTTGATAGTAATAAGAGAAGGACTGCGTTAAATATAACGCTCTTATTGGTCGTAATTATTGCCATACATTTAAACAGATGAGTATTCAAACATTTTTAGCTCAACTTTTCTCAAGAAAATTTAGCTAATTTGTCATTAGCCGGGACTTATCGTGTAAACAGCTGCTGATAGCGACTAAAGACCCGAAGTAAAAGTTGTAAAGCACACTTGTAGCTTTAAAACAATACATTGCCCATGTTCATCCGACAAACAGCAGCAGAGATACATTTACAAATATAAAAGTGCAAGTGAGGCAGTCGCTTTCCGAACGAACGCTCATTTACGCTGGTGGGCTCCATCTATTCACCTTTGCTGACACCATTTTGTATATTTGATCAAGAGCTTTAGGATGGTATTCCTTTGAATCCAGGTAAACTAGCAGAAACAGTTTGCATAGAACAAAACGAGGTTAATGCAGTTAGCAGTTAAACGTACATTCATAATATGCATAATGCAAATAATAACAAAACATAGCTTAAAAAGCCTTCTTTAGACAAAGAACACTTGCAAAACAAAGCTTACATCGGACTCAATCGTCCTCCTCATCGTCTGAGCCATCAAATGTGACGTTACCACACTCTTTTCCACTGCAGTGTCCACACATCAAGGAGCATTCTAAACCGGAACGTACACACTCACACCGGCTGCCACAAGAGATCTTGCAGTTGCAGGACACCAAATTGAGGAGATGATCTGGAGCAGCTAGAAGATGTGTTGTCACTGGTAGAATACTAAAGCTGAGTGTTGGATTTTCCATCCCCATTGGGTGGGGTCCAAAGAAAATCCTAACCATTCCTGAACTTGCAAATATACCCGCAGTGAATGTTGTTTGCATGCCGCCGAAGTCGGCGGAAGTGAAGCCAGCTGAAATGATGCTGTGACCGATTGTTTGGCAATTTTTTGGCTGTATTTCACTACCCGAAGTTCGTCGAGGCTTTTGCACTCCGATTTGGCACTATCGTAGAGACAAATGGCGAACTTCTCTCCAGCTGATATTATGGCCTTTTCATCTGGAGCCGTAGAGACGAATACCTTCATTTCCTCGCGTTAAGATGCGGAATCCTTCAATATTTTCCAGGCTTGCTGTTTGATGTACTCTACCCACAGCTTTACTGTGTGAGATTTCTGGCTAATTGAAGAAAATGTGTCATGAAGCGACTCTTTGAGACGTTGAAGGCAAGGATATGATAGCAAGTCGTTGGTGGTGCCTTCTTGGAATGCGGTAAAAAGCGCCTGTATTTCGTCCTTGTCATCCTTCAGCCCGTCGTTCATGTTGAGTAACATTGTCCCGACAGCCTGCTTTGTCAGAAAATGCGCTCTGTGGGCCCTAGAGCATGCACAGTTTCGCGTTATTGATACATTTCAAAAAGTAACGAGCCGGAGGCTGTAATATGCAAACCTGTGACGACATCGGCTAATCGTGGCGTGTGTAACGAAGTGTGGTTCCGACCAGAGCGTGGAAGGTCACAGCCCGTCGCTAGAGGGCACGCGTGCACGTCACGTGACGATACAAAGCGAGCAGCAGCATGCATCAATCGTACAAAAAAGACCAATACAGTATGCCATTCAACATGCTTCCTGGTGTGGTTGAAGACTGTGGGGCACCCATTGGGCACACACTTTGCGCAAGCGCAATCGTTCCTTCATTATGGTGTGCACACTTCCGACGCTCAATCCGACCACGGCAGCTATGGCGTTCACTGTCACTCGGCGGTCCTGGGTAATGAGTGCATCAACCAGCTGGACGTTGTCATCGGTAATGCAGGGGGTGCCCCAGACCGGGCATCATCGGCTAACTACACCCGTCCTTCCCTGAAGCGCTTGTGCCACGCCTTGATCCTTGCAAGGGACATGCAGAATTCGCCGTACACTTGTGACATTTCGCTGTCAGAAACCGAACAACACCTCTTTGCTCTTCGTTTGACGCCTCCATGTCACTGTTTGCAATATCACTGGCAGCGTTGGACGATTGATGCATGCTGCTGCTCGCTTTGTATCGTCACGTGACGTGCACGTGTGCCCTCTAGCGACGGGCTATGACCTTCCACGCTCTGGTCGGAATAACACCTCGTTACACACGCCACGATTAGCCCATGTCGTCACCGGTTTGCGCATTACAGCCTCCGGCTTGTTACTTTTGGAACGCACCTTATATATGCGGCGAATGGTTCTTAAAGCCGGATGCCCTTCCCGGTGAGAGGAGATGAATGGAACTGGGCGAGGAGTTCGAAGGACGTGACCGTGTACTATTAGAAGGTTTGGTTCTGGCATTCGAGTTGATCTGAAAATGGGAAATCGTGGAAAACCATTTCCAGGACGGCCAACGATAGGGTTCGAACCCATTTGTCTACTGAGTCCGGAACAACCTGGAGGAAATTTTCAGCATCGACTATGAGCACTGTTATTGAACATGTTTAGTAAAAGTGTAAAAAGTGCGCGTTACCACCGGCTGAACCGTGTACGCGCGCCCGTGATCTGCGCCAGTCACAGCCGGCTTAGCTTGCCGTGTTTATCGGGCTGCACATAGATAATGACCCTGTACTAGACAGCTCTACAAAACACAATTACCCACACAAACGGTCTCTGCCCTCCAAAAACAAAAAGCAGAGCAAACACTTGTTATGTGTGGCAACTATCTCTACTTAGTATAAAATAAAGTCCCCGATTCTTGGATGTTACGGGTAAACTCGAGAAACACTGGATGGATTTTGATGCGGTTTTCACCATTCTGTAAAGGATATCTCGAGGATGATTTATGTAGAAAATAATTTATTTATGATCAAAGGAAGCCGAGCAGTGATGATTTCAGTGGAAAAGTGGAAAAAAAATCTGGCGTCCGAGCACTTTCGTTAAAAATATCTAAATACTATGAGTGTAAGAATTGTTCCGCATGAAAAGTTCTACAAAAAAGTCCGGGAGAGCATATGTCTATCTTCAATACATCGCCCACTAGAAGTGTTTTTACGTTTTAATTTCTTCCAACAATGTCCATTCAACTACTGAGGCGTCAGTTTACGAGCTAGCTAAGGGCGAGTCTATCATCCCTGTTACAGCCTAGCTAGCGGACGAACATATTGCCCCAGATACAGCCAGTAGCAAACAGTCGAGTCATGTTGAGTTAAGATTTCTGAGAAGGGTGGTTGTGTTTGGAGTTTCCCTAGAAGTGCAACTCGGGTTTTCTTCATTTCGCCTGTGAAACACAGTCAAGTTAAGATAGGAGGGAAGGGGGATTTGAGTTTCATTCACCTCGACATTTCCTGGAAGTGCAACTCTCATTTCGCCTGTGAACTTTTCGTTCCTCAAAATTCACAGTCAATTTAAGATTGGACGGAAGGGGGATTATATTATAGTGAGGCAGCGCCCCGATCATGAAAACCAAGATTAACGGCCGAGGGGATTCGATGCGCTGATCACGCGTCACCCCAATATATATTGGCGTATAATTTTTACTTAGTATAAAACAATGTCCCCGATTCTTGGATGTCACGGGTAATCTCGAGAACCACTGCATGGATTTTGATGCGGTTTTCACCCTTCTGTAAAGGATACCTCGAGGAAGGTTTCTGTAGAAAATAATTTATTTATGATCAAAGGAAGCCAAGCAGTAACGATTTCAGAGAAAAAGTCAACAAAAAATCCTGGCGTCCATGTGCTTTTTAAGCTTACGCTGGGCAAACCGTTAAAAATATCAATATACAATGAGTGTAAGACTTGTTACTGATAAATACTATAGATTTAAGCACCCGAAATAAAAAGTACCTACAATGTTGCAAGACAAGAAATGACGATCCATCAACTAAGCTACTAGTGCTGTGATACACTTAAGCAACAAGCCTCTAACTAGTCTTTTCTTTCGCATGGTATCAGTAATGGGTTCTAGGTTGTTAGAGACAATAGTGTTAGGTATTATTCGCTATTGCCGGCCCTGTGGTGTTGGGGTAGCGCGCCTGCCTCTCACCAGGAGGTCCCGGGTTCGATTCCCAGCTCCTTCAAGGATTTTAGAAACTGAGGTGATGGCTGGAACGGGGTGCACTCAGCCTCGTGAGGACAATTGAGTAACTGTCTGACAGTGAGGCAGCGCCCCGATCATGAAAGCCGAGATTAACGGCCGAGGGGATCCGATGCGCTGATCGTCATCCCAATATCTGCAGGCCAAATCGCTGGGCAGAGGTCGCTTGGTAGGTCTAGGCCCTTCATGGGCTGTAGTGCCAGGGGGAAAAAATCGCCATTGCCCACCCTTTTTATAACTTTTATTGATACAAGTTCTTCCAATTCGCCTTTCGATCTTCTGTACGGTACTCGGTCGGTTTTAGAATGTTCATTTAGATGGAATAATGTTTCTGCTGCGTATGTCTTCCTGTTTTATAACTGTATTGTAATGTTTAATTTTTGCATTAATTGATAAGCATTTCTTTTTGTAAGTTTCCCATGTTATTCAAAGCCTGTACAAGAAATGTCGGAATTATGTTCGCACCTGCAATACAGAGTCTCCAGAGTTTGAGACTTTAGTGGGACTAATACAAGGGTGCATCCTCAGCCCACTTCTCTACATTATCTTGTATGTATGTCTACTCCTTATTATTCCCATTTTTCCAACAGGGTCGGGGATGAGATGCGATGGAAGTCTTTGTGGTGATGGTTTTTACGTCCGGATGCCCTTCCTGACGCCAACCTCATGAGAGGAGTTAATGAGAGATGAAATGAATGATGGTGAATGAAACTGGGCAAGGATGTGGAAGGAAGCGGCCGTGGCCTGTCAGAAGGTACCTTCCCAGCATTTGCCTGGTGTTGAAAATGGGGAAACCACGGAAAACCATTTCAAGGACCGCCGACAGTGGGGCTCGAACCCACGCGTCTACCGAGTCAGCAGAGAGCATGGCCCCATGACCTAATGCTGCGCTTTAGCCAGCGTAGCCACTACTGTCGGTGCTTCTCTACATTATCTTAATGGATGATATTATCAAATCGTGCAATGGGCAGGTGCAGAAATTCAAGCTTGGCTATAAGTTTCTGAGGCCAGTGTGTATCACCCATTGTGCCTTCGCTGATGGCATACTACTGCTGGGAGACTCGGAAAGATACCTACAAAAGAACTTGTTAATCTGGGAAGGAGAGCTTGAAAAGAGGGCCATGAAAATCAATGCTAGAAAGACTCAGACCCAGATGATGTCAAGACAGTCTAACCCACACTGAACGACGCGACGGTACGTTATTGGAGCAGATCACAGATTTTAAATACCTTGGAGCTACAGTGCAGCAAGATGGTCGAATGAATGGTGAAACTGCAGCTCGATCCCAATCCTCAGGGCAGCTCTTCAATGCACTGAAGAGAAATTTTCTAAACAACCCATCTGTGACAATCCACGAAACTTCGTGTATACAAAGTGATATATCTCGCTACCTTGCTCTATGGCTGTGAAACCTGGACTTTGACCAGCAAACATCGGAGTAGAATTCAGGCATCAGAAATGCGATTTCTTCGCAAAATAGAGAGAGAATAGATTCTAATAGATAAACAAAACAAATCTTTGACTGTTTCCGTAATCGTAAAACAAAACCCAACTGGTTTAAAGAAATTGAAAAAGACCAAGTAGAATTGAAAATGACAGAAACGTCATTACTCGATCGAACAGCCAAATTAATTACTAAAGACGAAAATATAAGGTTCCAAGACAGAGCTACACTAAAATCCAAACCCATTATCTCGGAAGAAGAGAGGAAAAGAAGATCGGAAAGACTGAAGAAGTACTGGGCTCTACGGAAAGAACAGCGTACAGGGAAATGATTGATTCAATGTACCCCCCAAAGAGGGTGAAACGAAAGGAGAAGAAGAGAGTAAAACGAGAAGGGACAAAATCAGGAACCAGACCATCAGAACTAGTCTTCCACCTGTGCTCGAGAAAATTGAAAATTGAAAATTGAACAGAGCCAGTTACGATGGTTTGGGCATGTCCAAAGAATGGATGACACCAAGATGGCTAAACAAGCCTTGGATGCCAGAATGCAAGGAGCAATACCGCTCGGGAGACCCAGATGAAAATGGGAAGACGACATGAAGGCAGCTGTAGAAGCCAGGGATAGTGAGTGGAGGAGAGCGAAGGAGCTGGCCCGAGACAGAAATCGCTGGAGGACCCTCTGGAAAACCTCGACACTGCAAGGTACAAGAGGATCGACTAAGTAAGTAAGTAAGTTTCCCATGTTAACTTTTGTGCCCTAGATAACTTGTTGGTTCTTATTTGAATCGATGCTTTCTCATTTAAGTTGTTTGTTATTAGCTCTCCTAGATATTTGAATCGTGTTACAATTTTAATTTTTGTACCATTAATTTGTATTTTCTTTAATGGTGTTGGTTTTTGTGGCATGATTTCTGTTGTTTCAAATGAAAACATATATATACGAAAAGAAATGAAGAATAGAAAAGGTCTAGCTGAAGAAGAAGAAGAAGAATTTTAAATGGGCTAACTTCTAGGTCATTGACTCTAATCTAATCAGTGGCAGAATCAGAGGGGGGCACCAGGGGCAAGTGCTCCCCACCCCCAAAAAAGAAAAACGGTTGTCTGCTACATTGATATTGCCGATAAAAATGATTGTCTCTCCAAACTGCACTGCAAGTAAAATCTTTGCTGTATTGCCTGCATTCATGAATGTGGTCAATGTTTGTTATCATATAGTATGGAATGGCAACACTGTTAATATAATCGCTACATCGACAGTGTTGCAAGTGCAGAGAGATCTTTTAGCAGCCTGCAACTTGTTAAATCATGACTACGAACGCGAATGACAGAGGAAAGGTTGAATGGCTTGTGTCAGTTATTTGTTCACCGTGATATAAATGTTGACGTTGAAAAAGTTCTAGAACGTATCTCTAAATGAGGTAAACGAAGGATCACCCTGGATTTTATTTTGTAATATGCATGTATTTTGCCTAGGATAGTCACCAAATAGAATCCCAATCAGTATTCAATACAAGTGTTTTTTGTATCTATATTTATGTGACTAGTAGTCACTCAGTGACTGACAATGTTGGTACTATGTACATATCTTGTAACATTTGTGTAGTAGACTTGTCTTCAGATAGTCACTATGATTGCAAATGTGTTAAATACATATTAGACTGTGTAATGTGCATAAAAATCTGGAAATGTAGGCCTACATATTCTGTAGAATTAAAAAGTGTTTTTTTACATAATGACAATGACTTGATTGTGGTGTTTGAAGCCATATTTTCAGTGTTGCCTTAGTAAACAAGAGTTTAGTGCTTTTCAGTCGGTCAACACGAATGTACCCAAAATAGATGGGTTATGCCCTAATCCTGAAATAAATTACACGACTTGAAACTGAAACCAATAAACCATTTTAATATAATGAATTTCTTGTAGAATTATAAAATCTGGTGGTTGGATGTTATGTGTAGTGTGTGTAGATTAAATACAAATTTAGTAATTTTATTACATATTTTCTGTTGCTACTCTAAATCCTAGAGCGCCCCCTCCGAGGGGAACCTCTGGATCCGCCACTGAATCTAATCTAATGTACCTATATTTGTGGTAATTACTGTATGTGTTGTCTTTCAGATGTTAGAGGTCAGACAGTAAATGCAGAGCCACCAAGGTACGATGCCCAACCTTCAGGAGGAGTGATGCTAATCAGCGTCGCAGCCATCCTCACTGTTGCCACTATTGTTGTGATAGGTCTGATTTGCTGTCGCTTACAACACGACCCGCCAGGTAATATACATAAAGTGAGTAGGTACTACTTATGCCATCTATCTTAATTTTCCTAATTTTTTCAGTATGAAAGTAGTGCACAAGACCTACTGTCGACCAAAATATTATGTGCACTCGAGTTTGAAGGTTGTTTGCGAAGTAACCAACAGACCTACATAAAATCCAATAACATCATCATTTTTGTCATTCTATTGTACGTTAGTTCATGTTGGTTTGGAATTTTTAATTTATATTTTGATATTTTTTATCGCAGTTGGAACACAAAAAATGTCCTTTTTTAAACGTGTTTCAACCATGCGTCACATTTAAGAATTATCCCAAAAACCCGTCATCAGAACGAATCCAAATTTAAATACAATATACATTGGAATGTTGTATAACTGGTTTATTAATTTCAAAATTTTGTGTCTCCAAGAAACAAAGTTGTTATCATTTTTGTAAGGTAACTTTTTCTCGACTCGGGGTAGTTGGAAAATGTAGATCTTGGTCGCGTTGTAATCCTTATACATCAAAAGGTTATGCTGTATGACTGTGAAATACGTTAATTAATTCACTTATTTTATATCGGTTTGTATTTGTACGCGAAAGTAAGACTTGGTTCCGAAGCTAGCCGATACGGTGAAAGCTGTACAGCGTTGCCGAGATGGAGCCCACCACTTCCGAGTGAGGCGCATCACGCGTGATTGGCTCCACCTCGGCAACGCTGTACAGCTTTCACCGTATCGGCTAGCTGTGGAACCAAGTCTTATTTCTGCATACAAATGCAAACCGATATAAAACAAGTGAATTAATTAACGTATTTCACAGTCATACAGCATAGCCTTTTGATGTATAAGGATTACAATGCGACCAAGAACTATATTTTCCAACTATCCAGAGCCAAGAAAAAGTTACTTTACAAAAATGATAACAACTTTGTTTCTTGGACATACAAAATTTTGAAATTAATAAACCAGTTATAAAGCATTCCAATGTATATTTTGTTAAAATTTGGATTCGCTCTGATGACGGGTTTTTGAGATAATAATTCTTAAATGTGACACATGGTTGAAACACGCTTAAAAATGGGCACTTTTTGTGTTCCAACTGCGATAAAATATATTAAAATAGAAATTAAAAATTCCAAACCTACATGAACTAACGTACAATAGAACGACGAAAATGATGATGTTATTGGATTTTATGTAGGTCTATTGGTTACTTCACAAACAACCTTCAAACTCGAGTGCACATAATATTTTGGTCGACAGTAGTCATCATCATCTACATTTCCCATTTTCCAACTGACACCGGGTAGGGGCAAATATGGTTCCTCTCCACTTCGTTCTGTCGTTCCAGCATTCCTCTTCCGACACGGTGTTCCAATCCAGGTTCCGTTTTCTAATGCTATTCTTCACCGAGTCCACCCAACGCATTCTTGGTCTTCCTCGTCCTCTCTTCCCTGTCATCCGTCGTTCCAGTGCTCGTCTTGGTAGCCTTACTTCATTCATCCGTTTGACATGTCCAAACCATCTCAATCTGTTTTGCTCCAGTTCATCATTTAGTTTCTGTACTCCCAGTTCTTTCCGTATATCTTCATCTCTCACTGTCCCTCCTAGTTTTCTGGACCATACGTGTCAGGAATCTCATCTCAGCTGGCTGTACTCTGCTCTCATCCCTCTTAGTCATTGTCCAAGTTTCTGCTGCATATGTCATTATAGGAACATACTATGCTTTGTACATAACTTCTTTAGGCTAGATTGGTATTGAGCAGAACCTTGACCGATGACGAGGAGATAAGATAGCATAGCTCGACAAGTTCAACTGAAGCCCCGAATGAGGGCGCTGTTGGCGCAAGCGAGAAAAGGAGCTATAAAAAAAAGAGCATCCAGCGTTTAGAAAAGACTGTGCAGCCTTATGGCGACAGTGTTGCTAACTCTATGCTGAGGTAACGCTGACGTTATGCGTTATGTTCACCCGCTTCGAGTACTGTTCTTTCATAAGTTAGCGAGACGACACAACCCCAGCAGCTACCTGAAGTAGAGCACGCACAGGAAGGAGCAGTTTTGCAGCTGATAACGGATTGGACCAGTATTAAGGATACCGTACGCGAAGAGAACCAATAACGACATTCATTTCGTTGTGATATGACGCATTACTGATTGACAGATGTCGAGAACACAACCCCTACCTGCCTTCTCGGATGTGCTGTATGCTGACGATGTTAACAACTTTTACGTCAGCAATAGTCTACTGCTGATCATCACTTTTTTTTTATTAGTTAGGCTATAATTTAGTTTCTTTCAATTCTATTCTTGTTGTTTTATTTAGATTAATATTTGTAATATTGTAGTGAGTTAGCCATGCGGTTAGAGGCGCGCAGCTGTCAGCTTGCATTCGGGAGATAGTGGCTTCGAACCTAACTGTTGGCAGCCCTGATTTGATCGAACAGAAAATAAAACAGACACACAACAATATCATCAATGACGGATAGTGCTTCAGAACTTACGTTGCCGGCGGAACTGAGCACGTGCTCCTCTCCGGGCGAGCACGCACCACTGGACGAGGCTCTTCTTTCCAGCGTGCTAACCTCGAAAATGTTTAAATCACTAAGACATAATATAAACGATACTTGTATGCAACAACAAAGGTAATCAATTGGCAGATAATTGTAGGAAGCTATTATGACGAAAAATATATATGTTCTGAGTTCCTTCATGATAAAAGGTGTGGTAACAAAACCAGTGTGTGGGGGGGGGGGGGGGAGGTCCGTTAAAAGTAAAGGCCCATAAGACCCACAGTCTTTTCTAAACGCTGGATGCTCTATAGGAAGGAAAGCACGTGCTGGGCAAGAGGAGGGAGTGACACCATTGGTAACTCATCCTCATGTGCGCGCTACCCAGAGCCAGTTGGTTTCTGTGCAAGGCACACCTTTAGCGGAAGCAAATAGCAGTAGATCCAGCAACATGTCGACTAGAGGGGTAAGGGGAAGCCTAGAAGTTCGCATATTTTCTGGAGCTTCAGATTAGCTTGTCGCGCTGTAGAATACTGGCAGCCAAAATTAAATTCCTGAGGAGTATGGTACAGAAGACTAGGAGAGATAGAGTGAGAAATGAAGACATTAGAACGGAAGTGAAGGTACAGAAGTTGAATGATAAGCTGGAGCAGTGGTTCTTAATCGGTGGTCCGCGGACAACAGGTGGTCCGCGAGTGCCTCGGGAGTGGTCCGTGGAAGAAAATGGTCCACCAGCGCGTATAAAAAAGTGGCCAATAAATGGGGATTTCGAAAACGGTGTGCGTTGAACGAGAATAGTCAGAATGTATTCGGGCGATGACTATCAGATTTTGAATTGAAATATCTTTAAAATAAGTGTTATTGAGGAAGGGTTACATCTGATTAGGTGTATTGGGGGGGAAGGGGGGGGGGGGCGGGTGGTCCGTACATGATTCAATTTCAGGCTGAGTGGTCCGCAGACTTCTACGGGTTCAGAACCACCTAGCTGGAGCATGGAGTATGGACATGTGAAAAGGATGAATGACGAAAGAATGCTGAAAAAAGTGATCGAGAGACAGACGACTGGAAACGGAGGACGAGGAAGACCTAGAGTACGGTGGATGGATTTGGTAAAGGACAGTGTGAGTATGTAGTGGAGTTCAGTGGTTGAGGAAGGATGGTGGACAGACAGAGTTAAGGGGAGGGGTGTCATATTTGCTACAACCCGGCCCAGGCTGTAAAACGGAAATTGGTGATGAGAACACTCATTTACAGGGTTATTATGTGTGTGCGCGCCAGTAAAGACGGATGTGACTAGCGAAGATCGCGGCCGCGCGCACTCGGTCCAGCCGGTGGTGGGCGCGCACTTTCACACTTTCACCAAACATGTTCAATAATGTGTACTTACAGTGCTCATAGGCGATGCTGAAAATATCCTCCCTCTCTTGTAACACACACTTGATATCTTCTGATGAAAGAATGTCTGTCAACTCTTCTATTATTTACGGAGCCTGTTTCCTTGAATCGTTTAGCGAGCCTCCTAATTGTACTGGCATTAGGCACAGGTCTTCCTGGAAACTTGATTCGAAATTTTCGTCTAGTTTCAGAGCAAGAATTTCTGCTTTTCATATACGAATTATGGATAGACTATACACATGTACGCACAGTGTGAATTGGTGTCTAGGCATGGCCAACAATCACAGTAATCACAATACTCACTAAACGTGCAACACTAACGTCTAAGCTTTGCAAATACATGCCTATATAAATGACAAAACACGTGTGAACTAACGATATGAGTTAACGGAGCACACCACCGCCGGGTGGACCGGGTGCGCGCGGCCGTGATCTGCGCTAGTCACAGCCGGCTTAGCTTGCCGTGTTGACTGGCGCGCACACACATAATGACCCTGTAGTTGCAGCAGTTGTTATAAACCAGCGCAACTTGTCACGACTTGTTAGTTAGTTATTAGTTAGGAACTGCCAATAATTAATACGCTAATGCTCCATACGTGGTTATTCGTTAGTAATAGGTCTTGTACATCACTTCTTTAGCTTTCAGTGGTACATCTTTATCCCAAATTAAATTCTCAATCTGATGGTAGAACACACTACCACATTGTATTCTCTCGTTGATGTCCAGATCCAATTTTGCATTTTCCATCAATTCACTTCCTAAATAGCTTGCCACGGTTGGTAAGTGGTTATCATGTCGGACTACCAACACCAAGTATGCAGGTTCACTCCTGGCCGTGGTAAGTGATTTTTGAGAGGCGACAAAATTCACGATACGCATGTCATATGATGTTGGCATGTTAAAGAACCCATTTGAATTCAGTAGGCCGTGTTCATAATGGCAAAATTAATCTCGTGATTTTCCGCCAACAGAAAGTTACTAATTTCTCTTCTAGTAACGGCTATAGTGTCAAGGAAGTTAGATATCTAACCTCCTTGACTTTCACAGCGCTTCAAGGAGCGATAAAATCCGACATGCAAGTTGTCCTCTGGGTGTCAAATAACAAAGCTTGCAGCCGCACCCGAGGCAATACGTTATTATTATTTATTTATTTATTTATCGTATGGCTATTAGTGCCGGGAATGTCCGGGGACATGTTCGGCTCGCCTGAGTCTGTAGCTGCTTCAAGCGGACAACACTAGGGTGAGCTACAAGTTCCGTTTAATTTCAAGTAGTTCCAACTTTCTCTACCAGATATCAATGATACCTAGTGGTGAACGTTGGAACTTGGATAGAGCGTTACAACGAAATCTAACCTAGAAATTTAGCTGCATACAAGTTTAGTCTGTGGAAGGATCTTTATCATGCCATAAATCTATGACCTGAGACTGCCGGCTTTACTTCCCCTACGAAGGAAGGCATACTGAAGGATTTTAACGCTCTTAAAAAATCCGACGTCTTCGGCCGGGTTTGAACCCGCTATCTTGGGAACAGCAGTTCAGCATGCTACCAACTACGCCAAAATATTAAAAGTCCTCTACTACTCCCATTTTAACAGTTCCTTTACCTTCTTTCTTTCCTCTTGCCATTACCATTGTCTCACTTTTCTCTACACTGATTTTCATTTCACATTTCTCAATATTTTCCTTGAGCACATCCAGCTGTTCTTGGACCACATTCTCATTCCCTCCCCAAATCAGAACATCAGCAGCAAATAAAATTTTATGTTCATTCTTGTACCTGTGTACGCTTCCTTCGTTGCCTTTAGTTCCTGTTCTTATTTGTAAAAATTCCAAAAGGGGGAGGTGTTCCAACCCTCAGTAACACCCCCTTGGCTACGCCACTGCTTGTACCAGAACATATCAAGACTTTAAAATTCTTGGCAGAGCCTGGAATCGAACCCAAGCCCCCATACGTTGGAGTCAATAATGCTATCCACTATATCATTAGGTGTAACTTGCACTGTTTTTTATTTTCTCATTTTATTCCCCAGGTGATGCAGAACTCGGCATGCCATCGGCAACCCCTTCTAATAATGGCGGATGTAAGTATGGTATGGATTGGATTCTGTCTTGAGGTAAGAATTCATGATCATTATCATCATCACCATCGTTTCTTCACTCCAGCAAGGTGGGCGCGGTTATAAATGAGCCGTCTCCAATTTGTCCTGTCCATCCATAACTGTTGTTCTTGTATTTGATGCCAGTTCTTATCTCTAGCTTCAAGGTCCTTATAAATTTGCTTCTCCCACACATCGCGAGGTCTTCCTCTTGGTCTCTTCTCAGGGACACTCTGGTCAAAGTACACACGAGGTATCCTGTGAGCAGCCATCCTCTTCATATGACCATACCATCTCAATCCCTTGAGTACGAGTGTCTCCAGCAGGCTCCTTTCCAATCCACAGTTGTTGTCGGATATCCTCATTCCTTATTTTGTCCATTTTCGTCATTTGGAGGCAAGAACGAAGGAACTTCAGTTCTACTGCCTGGAGACGACTGTTTGTTGGTCCAGTAAGGGTTGCTGCTTCCAGACCATATGTTAGTATAGGTATTAAGTATATCTTGAACAAACTAATCTTGGGGGTATAAGTTTTCCGGGCTTGTAGGCCGTGGTCCAGACAGGACATCTCCCGACGTTTCACCGGAAACTGCGTCCGGCATTATCAAGGGTTCCGCTCCTGTCCTTGGTCAGCAGTGGAATGAGGAAGAGGTTTGAAATAATGGGTAACGGTTTGTAGTGGGGTATTGTTGTTTGAATATGACTGTTGGCTGGGTGGATTTTGGCGATGAACTAACAGCTGGAAGGTAGTTTTGGACCTTCAAATTAGCATGGTGAGCCGAGCGTTCTCTTCGCATTTCGGCTGGATCGTCTGGTCTCGCGTACATGTTGCGGGGTGCGGTGCGTGCTCAGACTTCGGAGACCGAGCTTGTGAGGGTCAGGTGTTCTCTTCCTCATTCCACTGCTGACCAAGGAAAGGAGCGGAACCCTTGATAATGCCTGACGCAGTTTCCGGTGAAACGTCGGGAGATGTCCTGTCTGGACCACGGCCTACAAGCCCGAAAAACTTGTACTTAATTATGAACGCCGGCCGTGAAAGCCTAAGCTGTTATATTAATCTTGGAAGCTTCTGGAAATGTTTCGTCCCAAAGTAGCTGACGCACTGCCTGATAGAAATTGGAAGCTTTCTGTATTCTGTTAATCTCTTGATGTATGGTATTGTCCGAGGAAAGAATACTACCTAAATACTGGAACTTGTCTACAACACTTATCTCCTCATCTCCAAGTCTTAGATGGACCGTTGAAGGATTTCTACTCATCACCAAACCAACTGTCTTGGTTTGCTGACTTTAAGATCCATATTCACAAATTAATTCTGCCAAAGATCTAGTCTAGCTTGCACCTTCTCTTCTAACTCGCCCCACACCAAGACATCATCGGCGAAAACTAAGGCATTAGTTTCTTGATCCTTGCTTATAACTGCTTTTAAGATTTCATCCATTATGATAATGAACAGAAGCGGTGAAAGGCAACTTCCTTGTTGGACTCCACTCTTAGTTTCGAACCAACCTGACTTCCCATCCTGGACCTGTACACAGCTCTTGGCTTCCTCGTATAATCGTTGTATCCGTGCTATGATGTCCATGGGCACTTTCTTATGTCTCAAACATTCCCATATATGCATGCGAAAATTAATAAATGAAGGGTCCACGGGAAGAAGGGGGAATGTCACTCAAAATGTAAAATGGAGGTATCAGCGCGATCTGGTGGCTTCTTTGTGACGTATTGAAGGCACAATTGTGTCTGGCTATGAACAATGAGGGTCGTGAGAAAATGATGTTTCAAGTTTATGCGTACATATAAGTACGGTACATATAAGTAACTCGCAGTAGTGCCCGGCTTCGCCCGGTGGATTTATTTATTTTATGGATGATAATGAATACTACTACAGAACTGGAGCGCTCAAAGATAAGGATCGGAAAGCACCAACGCTTATTGCAGCTGATAACCTCAGTATACTGCACCAACACCATCGCCCTTATACAGAGGCATACTATTATCATGATGATAACTGTTTTAAGGGGCATAAGAAATCTTTTTGCACTAATTACTCCCGGTGACTGCAATTTATAAGCAGCTCGCAATATCTGCACCAGAACACTGGTAAGGGCGACGTGATGCAGCCCGCATTGCCAGGCAACAATAGGTATTATCGAAGCTGTTCGGGAGCGCTTGTTCTTACGACTTACTGAACAAAAATCAATCTTTAAGGTTACCTGAGAGGTGTAGCCTAATGCTACATAGCCTAAAGTATTTCTCTTTAATCTGGCTATAATATACCAAAAGAATTGTTCGAATCCGACTGTTAGTTCCAGAGATTCGCGCGTTTAAACACACAAACACACAAACTCTGCAGCTTTATTATACAGGGAGTCCGGGAATGTTCTCCGCAGTGCCTACAAGCTGCTGCGAGAGATTACGTCACCAGTTACGTTGGTAGCACGGCTGTGGCTTGTATCATAACAAACAAACAGTAAACTTTATACTCACCACACCAATTCATAACATACTGTTGCACTCTTCCAATAATCTAACTATACACACTGACGATTTCGACAGCCCACAGCCCACACATGTGGTCTTCACCCTAACAAGGACACTGTGCTGCCAACTAAACTGATGACGCAACCACTCGCTGATGCACGTAGCCACTGCGGAGAACATTCCCGGACTCCCTGTATTGGTATACAGGGTCTTTCATATAAAGTTAGAACGGCAAGCGACGGTTTTGTTATTCACTGTTGCAGTGGCCTTGGCCGAGCTTGTGGCGTGCCATGGCCCCCTGCTTTAAGCGTGTGTACAATCCTCTATGAAATATTACCTTATAAAAGTTGCTGGAAGTGTCATCCTTCCTGGGTTATACAGGCATTGTATCCGGTAACCACATTTTGGGTGACGCGAGTGGGTTCTGCCACTGTAATGTTCCTGATTTTTTTTTATTTTGTGTGTTTTTATTGAGCACTGAGCCAGTAGTGTCAAAGTTATTTACAATTAGATTAATCTGTGCTAGTGAAGGTGGCACTTCATCAGGAAATTGCTGAATAAATGCATCACGTACCCGCCGGGCGACTCATAATTAAAATAAATTTTACATACAAAAATACGATGTTGCAATGATAACTGTCTCACCATGTTAGCACTTGAGGTTCAGACTGGCAACTGAGCACCTGCACGCTTATTGCAAGGTCAAGTTTGTACTATGGGCGCGCTTTCAATACTACAGCAGGGGGCCGTGGCGCGCCACAAGCTCGGCCAAGCCGGCTGCAGCAGCGAATAACAAAACCGCCGCTTGCCGTTCTTACTTTATATGAAAGACCCTGTAGATGAAACTTAAAACTCGTTTTCTGGACATTTTACATTATTTGACATTCACCCTTCTTCCCCTGAACCCTTGAAATGTAAAACAAAAATATTGGAATGGAGCGGAAAGAAATCAGAAACCCTATGGATGTGTGAAAAGGATGAATGATGAAAGATTGCTAAAACAAGTGATGGAGAGACGGATGACTGGAAATAGAGGAAGAGGAAGACCTAGAGTACGGTGGATGGATTTGGTGAAGGACAGTGTGTGTGGAGTGGAGTTCAGTGGTTGAGGAAGGAGGGTGGTCAGACAGAGTAAAGTAGAGGGGTGTCAATTTGCTCCAACCCGGCCCGAGCTGGAAAACAGAAATTGATGATGATGAAGAAGACCAGGTAGTGTGACAGCAGTCAGGATTCGAACTCGCATCTCCTGCTATCCAGGCAGGTGCATTAAGCACAGCCAGTTTTCAGGTCTTAGATGGAGAGGCACGTGTGTGTCAGCTTATGGAATATCAGTGGCGCAGTCTGGGGATTAGAACCCCCTTGTATTCTGCTTTCATCTCTCCTTGTCATCGGCCAAGTTTCTGCTCCATACATCATTATTGGTAAGTAATAGGTCTTGTACATCACTTATTTAGCCTTCAGTGGTGTGTCTTTATCCCAAATTAAACTCCAAACCTCTTGATAGAATGTATTCTCTTGTTGATGTCCATATCAAATCTTGCATTTTCCATCAATTCACTTCATAAATATTTGAAGTGCTGTACTAGATGCTCTCCTCAGAATCTATTAGACGCCACCAAAGAAGCATGTGAATTGGCAAGATACTGGTCACCTTACTTATAAATTTCATTTTTGGATGTTTAGCCAAAAGATATGTTGTACTTATAGTACCAATTATTGGTGTATTGGTGTATATTTGTAAATATCACATTGTTATATGTTTTCTGAAACGATTAAATAAACTTCCAGATGTATAAGGTGCGTTCAAAAAGTAACGAGCCAGAGGCATAATTACAGAAACCAGTACCTGTATGTTAGAAGTATTGGCCCTGGCTGTTGAGGCACTTGTCCCACTGTGACACGAGGCGGTGAATGGCTTTCTCATTAAATTCCCTGGGTTGCGATGTGAACCAGTTCCGCACGTACAGCTGGACATCGGCGTCCGAGGTGAATTGTTGGCCCCGCAGAGCCCTTTTCAGGGGACCAAATATGGCGTATTCACAGGGAGAGAGGTCTGGACTGTATGGGGGATAGCCGAGAACCCACCATTTGAATTTCTGCAGGAGTGCCGCGACTGTGTTGGCCGTATAAGGTCGTGCATTGTTGTGGAGTGACCACGGCGGCTATGGCGTTCACTGTCACTCGGCGGTCCTGGGTAATGAGTGCATCAACCTCTGTGGCTAAATGATTAGCGTGCTAGGCTTTGGCCCAAAGTGCCCCGGGTTCGATTCCCGTCCGGACCATCAGGGATTTTAATCTCCTGAGGTTAATTCCCGTGGCTCGGGGACTGGGTGTATGTGCCGTCTTCATCATCACTTCATCCTCATTACGACGCGCAGGTCGCCCACGGGCGTCAACTAGAAAGACCTGCACTCGGCCTCTCCGGAGGCCACACGATCATTATTATTAGTGCATCAACCAGCTGGACGTTGAGATCGGTAATGCAGAGGGGGGGGGGGGGAGGGGGGTGCCCCAGACCGGGCTAACATCATCCGTCCTTCCCTGAAGCGCTTGTGCCACGCCTTGACACTTGCAAGGGACATGCAGTGTTCGCCGTACACTTGTGACATTCGGCGATGAATGTCCATTACCCCTACTCCTTCCGCTGTCAGAAACCGAACAAAACCTCTTTGCTCTTCGGTTGACGCCTCCTTGTCACTGTTTGCAATGCGACTGGCAGCGTTGGACGATTGATGCATGCTGCTGCTCGCTTTGTATTGTCACGTGACGTGCACGCGTGCCCTCTAGCGACAGGCGGTGAACTTCCACGCTCTGGTCGGAACCACACCTTGTTACACACGCCACGATTAACCAATGTCGTCACCGGTTTGCGCATTCCAACCTCCAGCTCGTTCCTTTTTGAACGCACCTTATATATCTCCAATTTTAATAATCCCTTATCCTTCTTTCTTTCCTCTTGTCATTACCATTGTCTTACTTTTCTATACGGTACACTGATTTTCATTTCCCATTTCTTAATATTTTCCTTCAGTACACCCAGCTTTTCTTAGACCACATTCTCATTCTCTCCCCAAATCAGAACATCATCAGCAAATAGGATTATGTTCATTCTTATACCTGTGTACGCTTCCTTTGTTGCCTTTAGTATCTTCATTCATCAGCAGTTCAAATACACAATGGTGAGAGTACACTCCCAGGTATTATTCCACAAAAATACTTGTTGTTCATATCTCTCTGAATGTTGCAGCTCCAGTGATGGTACCGGTACCCAAACAAGTACAAACACAAGTTCATTTGCTGTACGCGCAAGACTGCGAGATCTTCATGGAGCTGATGACCATATTCCGACAGGTGCTCTCCACCATAGGCCATTGCAAGGTACTGTGTTTATCTGTGTAAATATTTAGTGAAAGAACTATCCACCTGATCAATGCAAAAGTTTATATTCCAGCAACCTCTTTAGGTTCTTGCCCTGTCTGTTGTGGGGTTTCTCCTAGGTCAGGCATTTTACAGCTGGATGAACACACTAGACAGGCACACCAACAAACACATACCTCAACTCCTGTGTGCACCTGAGAGTTGACACTTCCCTACCACAGGAATGGCAGCATCAATACCTAACAACAGCATTGCCACCTTTTGCACAGAATGTGTGTAATGGCAGGTGTTCGGTTTTCATTTGACCACCCCTCACAGCTGGCAAATAGAGATTCAGAGAAGAATTGCAGCAAGGATTTGTTTACATAAAGTTCTCTGTAGTATAGATACCCGATTTTTGTTCCAATTGAATTTGTTAGGGTATTTTCACAGCAAAGTCCTATATTTGAAAATTGTCAGTTGGTTATCCTAATTAACACATAAAATGCATCATTTAAACCTTTAACCTTCTGTCAGGTGCGGTATTGTGTGAGACGAGATCGGGTGCACAACATATTCACTCAACTTAAATTGTGTTTGGAAATATTCATTAAGCATTTACGTGCAGATACCTGTAATACTTAACCGATTACATTTCAAAGAAACTGGCA
This sequence comes from Meconema thalassinum, assembly GCA_946902985.2. Taxonomy (NCBI): domain Eukaryota; kingdom Metazoa; phylum Arthropoda; class Insecta; order Orthoptera; family Tettigoniidae; genus Meconema; species Meconema thalassinum. The sequence goes on from OX336399.1 coordinate 36,938,135, forward strand.
TTTGTTCTTTGAACTCAGAATATCTCAAATTAGTGAAGGTTTTTATATCACAAAAATGTATTGTATGTCAAATTTGATATTTGAATGTAAAGGAATGTTAAAACGACCCCAAAATGAAATAGGATTCTACATTGTAGTGTTGTATTAATTTATTTATTTATTTACGCCTACATTGGAGCACTAAAGTCAAACCTCATACAACAAAGTCTTCAGAAAACAAATACATTCAACTTTTAACGCTTGGCAACTTCTTTCTTTCCTAAAACTTCTTCATCCTGGATGATCGTGCGGCCCATTCTTCTGCAGATATATAAGGTGCGTTCAAAAAGTAACGAGTCGGAGGCATAATTACAGAAACCAGTAGACTACTTGTATGTTAGAAGTATTGGCCCTGGCTGTTGAGGCACTTGTCCCACTGTGACACGAGGCGGTGAATGGCTGTCTCATCAAATTCCCTGGGCTGCGATGTGAACCAGTTCCGCACGTACAGCTGGATGTCGACGTCCGAGGTGAATCGTTGGCCCCACAGAGCCCTTTTCAGGGGACCAAACATGGCGTTATCACAGGGAGAGAGGTCTGGAATGTATGGAGGGTGGCCAAGAACCCCCCATTTGAATTTCTGCAGGAGTGCCGCGACTGTGTTGGCCGTATGAGGTCGTGCATTGTCGTGGAGCGACCACGGCGGCTATGGCGTTCACTGTCACTCGGCGGTCCTGGATAATGAGTGCATCAACCAGCCGGACGTTGTCATCAGTAATGCAGAGGGGTGCCCCAGACCGGGCATCATCGGCAAACGACACCCGGCCTTCCCTGAAGTGCTTGTGCCACGCCTTGACCCTTGCAAGGGACATGCAGTGTTTGCCATACACTTGTGACATTCGGCGATGAATGTCCGTTCCCCCTACTCCTTCCGCTGTCAGAAACCGAACAACACCTCTTTGCTCTTCGGTTGACGCCTCCATGTCACTGTTTGCAATGCGACTGGCAGCGTTGGGCGATTGATGCATGCTGCTGCTCGCTTTGTATCGTGACGTGCACGCATGCCCTCTAGCGACGGGCTGTGACCTTCCACGCTCTGGTCGGAATCACACCTCGTTACACACACCACGATTAGCCGATGTAGTCACCGGTTTGCGCATTCCAGCCTCCGGCTCGTTACTTCTTGAATGCACCTTATAACATACAGTATTACTTACGCTGTGAAATTTTGAGTTATAGTCTTATGAATTTGTTATTCAGAATTCGTTTCTCTTCTCCGTGTTCAGTTTGATGCTTAGTAAATTTCAATTTATCTAAATCCATCTAAACAGCAATGGCGCGATGGGTAGTGGAGTCAGGGCAAGTTCGGCTCAAGAAGCACGGTCGGATCAACTGGAGCAGCAGACGAATGGTGTTCTACTGTAAATGTATTTTTGCAATGAATCAGGAAGAGCCACAATGTATCAAATTGATCAGTTAGGTGATATCTTGACAAAACTGCACTTAGTCACATTCAATACAGATCAAGACTGTGAGATCAGAATGCAAGGGGAAACGTTAAATAGAGTGGATGAGTTCAAATATCTTGGTTCGGTGGTGACTGGAGATGGAAATCTGGATCTGGAACTGTCACACAGATTTCAGGTAGGATGGATGAATAGGAGGAAAATGTCAGGAGTGCTCTGTGACCGCAGGATCAAGCCTAAGGTTAAGGGGAAAATATATAAAACTGTTGTAAGACCTGCATTGCTGATGGCTCAGAAACATGGCCTGCACGCAAAACGCACACAAACAGGCTTGACGTCACGGAAATGAAAATGCTCAGGTGGATGAGTGGAGTGACTAAGCGTGATGGAGTGGAAAATGTCAAAATAAGAGGAACATTGAAGGTTGAGGAAATATCTTAGAAGATACAAGAAAAGCGACTTCAATGGTACGGGCATGTGAGAAGAAGGGAGGAATCCTACGTGGGGAGGAAGATGCTAGACATGCAAATACAGGGAGTGAGAATGCAAGGCAGACCTAAACGAAGATGGATGGATTGTGTACAGGAGGACCTCAGAGAAAAACAGTTGTCAGAAGAGGGTGTGCATGACCGGGTTAAATGGAGGAGAACTGTCAGAAACATCGACCCCACATAGGAGTGGGAATGATGTAAAGAGAAAGAAGAGTCACATTATGCAGTTCATGACAACGGAGAGGGGTGAGAGACAGTAAGCTATTAACACAAAATGTGATAAAAAATGTCCGGCATAACTCGACAAATTGTTAGCGTTTCGCCCCAGTGTACCAATTGGGCTCTTCAGTTGGTAAAGGTACACCTACCAAGACTCGTAGCTGGCACACACTGAGAAGGCCATTGCAAGACGTTTCGCTACACGTGTAAATACGTCACAGGCAAGCCAGTGCTACATGGGTGTCAAAACTTCACTCCAAAGCAATAAAATCCTTACCTTGGCATTGAATATAAAATCAAAATGTTCTCGAAAGAAAACGTGTATTGTCCGTTGAGCCATTATCTATTAACACAAAATGTGATAAAAATGTCCACGTCTTGGTAGGCGTACCTTTACCAACTGAAGACCCCAATTGGTACACTTGGGCGAAACGCTATCAATTTGTTGAGTTATGCCAGACATTTTTATCACATTTTGTGTTAATATATAATGACTCAACGGACTATACACGTTTTCTTTCGAGAACGTTTCGATTTTACAGTAAGCTATTATCGAGAAGGAAGTCTTACTTCTGATTATCGACAAACAATCGACAGAGTAAGTCAAATTGTATCAATCTGATCAGCTGCTCCTAATGGAAGGTTAATGTCGTCCATGACGTCTGACCGCTCTCATTTTGTGTCTGGGGGAATATTTAGTGTAAGAAATCTTAATCATTTATTTATATTTCTAGGTCAAGGACTGTTTTGACCATGATTTTGAGAGGATTGCTCTGAACCCAGGGGCATGGATTGAGGAAGTCACAAACCAACAGAATATGAAAGTGATCCTCGTAGCCAGCCCATGTGCCGAAGTGCACCAGAAGGCTGCGAGAGATGGGACGGTGATGCAATATAAGGACCCCAAGCCGTTCAGCCACCTGTTCCCTCTGGGGCTGTATCACGTGAAACACGGACTGAACAAATCTTACAGCAACACCTTTGTTGTCAGGTGAGGACCCCAGAATGCCGTATATTGCCCATGTTAATTGTCAATGTCTTATTTACATTTTTCTCAGAAATGAATTCCTATAGAGGAAAGTGACCAAAGTCGGACCCCAATTTTGTTTTTTACCTGTATTGTTACTAATTTCATCTTTTTTAAATTTGAATTTTAGCTAGATGAGTTCTTTGATATGTTTTATAACATTGTATCTGGTTCAGATTAACTTATAACAGCCCAGTTTTTCCTATGAAATGTTTTCATTAAAAGTAACAAAATTGACGTCGGGGAAAAAGGATGCCAATGTCGGATCCCTCTTAAGAATGAACGTAAAATCACATAAAACCACTAGAAAAGAAAGGAAGAACGTGAAAATACTTTATTTCTACATTACTGTATATAATGTCTTGTTAGGAACATAACTTATTGTTATGACCACAAAATCCAGAAACCGACCACTTTGAGAGTTTCCCCTTTTCTCACGCAAGAACTGATACTTTTTTGGGTCATCTGAAACTATATTTTGAATGGCTTAAATAAAAACCAAGAATTGTAATTTGCATTTCAGGAGTCCAATTCAGGGTTTTTAGGGGTCCGACTTAGGACTTTTAGGGGTCCGGCTTAGGAAAGCTGCGGGGGTCCTACTTAGGACGTCTTGTACTTGATATTTTCGAGGCTATGAAAAAAAATGAATCAAGTGTATCGCTTACTAAAGACAGTACTCTAAACACAATGTGACTTACCCTCTTTGAAATATAAAACAATCACTATTCCATGAGCACGTGTAAAAACATCCACTCACATGAAAACCAGTAATGGCGGAACTGACGGGATACTCCCCACAGTCCAGTGCTGCCACTTCCACAACATAACATTTCCTTTCATATCTTCACATTCATTATTGTGCCACCATGCTGCAGCACTGTCCAAGCAAAATAATGCAGGGGTCCGACTTTGGTCACTTTCCTCTACATATAAATATTATTACGGTGTTAATTGTATTTATTAAAGAAATCTGGTCGTTGTACAACACTGCAACCTTTTTACCGGCCGCCACTGCTGCCAAGTGTGAGTTGGGAAGTGTGATAAGTTTTCTGCAAGCAGAACAATTCAAAGCAAACTCAGAAGCATCCTCTAGTCTGGCATGGTTTTGATCCATGACAATGCATGACCGTACTGTGCCAACGTGACGTAAACCTTCTCAAAGAATTCAAGTGGGAAGTTTTCGAACATCCATCATTTTATCCAAACCTCGCACCAAGTGATTTGCACCTCTGTCGAGAAGTGAAGGTATCGTTGGGCGGCAATGCCTCACTACCAACGAAGAACTTCAGGAGACTGTCCAGATGTACCCACCTCACTAGTGGCAGAATTCTTTGCAGAGGGCATTGGAAAGCTGGTGTCATGGAACAACAAATGCCTCAATCGTTTTTGCGATTACGTTGAAAAATAAGTACAAAACAACTAAACGTTTAGTAATAAAATCATCTTGTTATGTCATCATCATCATCATCATCTTGTACAGTTTCCAGCCCCAGGCTGGGTCTGTTTGGAACATAAGCCTCGCCACTTAGTCCTTTCTTCCCACCACCTCTCCGCTGTCACTCCTGTCCAGTCCTCGCCTCTCTTCTTGACACATTCCTCCACTCCTTTCAGCCATCTATCTCTTGGTCTTCCCCTTGGTCGTTTCTTCTGCATCTGCATCTCATGTATCCTCTTGGGAATCTTCTTCTCGTCCGTTCTCTTTAAGTGTCCATACCACCTCAGTCTTGATGTCTCAATCCTACCTTGCAAGGGCTCCTCTTTCACCATTTCCCTGACCTTTTCATTCCTCACCCTGTCTCTTCTTGTTACTCCGATCCTACTTCGCAGGAACTTCATTTCACCTGCCTGTATTCTGCTTATGTCTCTTTTCTTCATTGTCCACGTTTCTGAAGCATAGGTCAGTATCGGGATATAGTAGCTTCTGTATAACACTTCCTTGCTTTTTTGAGGGACATCTTTATTCCACACTAAGCTCCTAATGCTTCTCAGAAATGCTTCTGCCTGTCTGCCTCGTTCCATAATCTCTTTGTCATTTCTCCCATTTTCCTCCACTATACTTCCCAAGTACTTGAGACTTTCCACCTTCTTCAGCTGTCCACCTCCAAGTGTTATCCCACTCATTGGTCTGTCCTTTTTCCTGGTCGTTAACAGGATCTCACATTTACTGATGTTGAGCTTCCATTCGTACTCTCCCACTGTTTCTTCCCAAGCTTTCAGTTGCTCCTGAATTTCCTCCTCCCTGTTTCCCCAGACCATGAGATCATCTGCAAACACCATTGCTTTCATCTTATCTTCTCCTATCTTTCCTGCTATCCGTGTCATTACCTCGTCCATAACCACAATAAAGAGAAGGGGTGACAGTGCACTACCCTGTTTCAGGCCACTCATTTGTCTGAACCAGTCTGTTCTTTCCCCTCTAACTTTCACACAACTCACACTTCCACAATACATCTCCTTCACTCTGCCTACAGTCCCTTTTTCCACTCCCATGTTTTCCATTGCTTTCCAAACCTTCTCCCTACACACACTATCATAGGCCTTTTCGATGTCCAGAAAGGCCATCAACAGATCCTCTCCAAATTCGTAGTGGTGTTCCTGGAGCTGTCTCACTGAAAATATGAGATCCACTGTTGATCTCCCAGGTCTGAAACCATACTGCTCCTCTCTCAATTTTCTCTCCACTTTGGCTCGTATTCTACTTTCTAATATCTCTTCATATATCTTGGTACAGTGAGGTATGAGTGTGACTCCCCTGTAATTTCTGCACTCCTTTCTGCTTCCTTTCTTAAATATTGGGACAAGTAATCCTTTCTTCCAATCTTCTGGGGTCTTTTTCTCCTTCCATATCACCCTCATCACACGGTACAGCCACTGTTTCCCAACCTCCCTGCTGCCTTCACCATTTCAACACTCACTTCATCCATACCCAGTGCCCTTCCTCCTTTCATCATGTCTATAGCCATCTCCAGTTCTCTCCAATTCAGGTCCTTTTCCATTCCTGTGTTGTCTTTTCCATCTTCCAATACATTGTCTTCCTCCCTATGACCATTTGGATTCAGCAAATCCTCAAAGTACTCTTTCCACACTGTCTTGAGTGTTTCTTTGTTGTGTACCTCATTTCCGTTTTTGTCCATCATTACCACATCCTCTCGCAGACCTTTTCTCTTACTTTTGACCATCCCATAAAGTACTTTCTTATTTCCTCTGCTGTCTTCCTCCATCATCTCTGTCCACTTTACCATCCACTTCTTCCTCTCCTCTGTGACAATCTTGTTTGCTTCTTTCTTCTTTATCTTATAATCTTCCCTTGCCAGATCAGTTCTTTCCTGGAACCACACTCTGAAAGCCTTGTTCTTCCTTCCCACAGCTTCTTTTACTCTCTCATTCCACCATGGTGTCTCTTTACACCGCTTCCTGTTGCTAGTTCTTCCACATACTGCCAATGCAGCTTCCACCATTGTATTCTTGAATTGTTTCCATTCCTCTTCCCCTGTTTTAGGATTGTCTGTTGGCATCCTTTCCCTTATTATCTTCTGGAATTCTTCCTTGACTTCCTTTTCCTTCAGTTTCCATACTTTGATTCTCCTTTCCTGGTACTCTGTCCTCTTGCTATCCTTAACAACTCACAGGTTAATTACAAGTATTCTGTGGTCGCTATCTAAGGCCTCTGATGGTATTACCTTTATATCTCTGACACTTCTCTTCATTTCCCAGTCGTACAGCATGTAATCTACCAAAGATTTCTTTCTTAAATCACTGCTGTACCACGCTACCTTGTGGCTTTCTTTCTTCTGGAACCAGGAGTTGCCTACCACTAAACCATTTCTCTTGCAAAAATCCAGCAACTTTCTCCCTTCTTCATTCCTGCTACCCCATCCTTCTGCTCCCAATACATTTTCATATCCTTGCCTTTCACTTCCTACATGTGCATTCAGATCTCCCATGACAATGATGCTCTGACCATTCAACTGCTGTTGTAGCTCCTCCTCAAAGTCTTCCTTCTCTTGAGCTGTACATCCAACTTGAGGGGCATATACCTGGGCTATCTCCAGGCTTCTTCCCTTTACAGTTACTCTGATCTTCATGATCATGTCACTTATTCTCTTTACCTCTTCCTTCATTCCATCTCTCACAACTATTCCTACTCCGCTGCTCCTTCCTTCACTGTTCCCACTCCAGTACAACCGGTACCCTTTCCTCAGTTCTCTGCGACCTTCTCCTTTCCATCTTGTTTCTGCCAAGCCCAGTATATCCAGTTTTCTTCTCTCCATCACATCTACAATCTCCTCCACCTTTCCTGTCAGTGTCTGTATGTTTAATGTCCCAACTCGTAGTCCATTAGCATATCCGGGTCGTCGTCGTTTGCATCCGTCCTTTCCGAGGCCTGTTCCTGTTTTGAAAGCAAATATGATATCCACTACTGGCTTGCTAGGCCTATCGTAGCTTCACCAGAGCCCCGTCAGCCGTCACTTTTCAGAGTTCCCATAGAGCCTTCACAGCTACCGCAGCGGTCCCGGGGCACACAAAGTCCCCCCTGTACTTCACCCCTACAGGCAATCCCCTACTTCATGCCGTTGCCCGTCTCCCACCACGTGGAGGAGGGGTTGGACTTGTGGGAGACCATCTTGTTATGTCCATCTGCAGTTTTTTTTACACCCCATCGGAGGTTGAAAAGAAAACCCCTCGTAATTGTGATCTAATAATAGTGCATTATGCAAAGAGCCTATGAAAATGAAAATCCACAGCCTGCTTCCAGTCTCCGACCGGGTCAAGAATGGAATGAATGAAGCCCCCATCTAGCGGCGAGGATATGAACTGTGCCGGCTGCAGAGGACTGACGCACTCCTCTGGGGCAATGATTAAATGAATGATAGATGAAATGAAATGATAGTGGAGAGTGTTTCTGGAATGAAATTTGGCAGGGAAAACTGGAGAACCCGGAGAAAAACCTGTCTGCCTCCGTTTTGTCCAGCACAGATCTCACATGGAGTGACCGGGATTTGAACCACGGATCCAGCGGTGAGAGGCCGGCGTGCTGCCGCCTAAGCCACGGAGGCTCACGCAAAGAGCCTATAATGGCAATAATTAAGACACGAGTATGTTTATAATTTCCATACGAGTGTCTTAATTACCATTAAAGGCGAGTTGCATAGGACTGTTTATGTTCGAAGAATATTATAACTTTATTATGTGTTTTAACATAAATATTCATAAATATCTGTTCAGTCACTAGAATGTTGTGATCGGATCTTCAAAAATATTAAAGGGACAGGAATTCCGCCTGATCAACACACAATTTTTCACAGTCATCATCATCTTGCACAGTTTCCAGCCACTGGCCTGGTCTGTTTGGAACACAAGCCTCTCCAACGTCTTCTATCTTCCCACCATCTCTCAGCCTCCACCCTTGTCCAGTCTTCTCCTCTCTTCTTCACGCTTTCTCCCACCCCCTTCAGCCACCTGTCTCTCGGTCTTCTTCTCGGTCTCTTTCCTTCCCACTTCGTCTCGTGTACTCGCCTGGGTATCCTCTTCTCCTCCATTCGTTTTACATGTCCATACCATCTAAGTCTAGATTTCTCTATACCATCCTGCAATGGTTCCTCCTTTATTAATTCTCTGGTCCTCTCATTTCTTATTCTGTCCATCTTTGTAGATCCAATACTGCTTCTCAAGACCCTCATCTCACTGGCCTGTATTTTGCTCTTTTCCCTTCCTTTCATAACCCAGGTCTCCAAGGCATACGTCAGGATAGGGACATAGTACGTCCGATATATGATTTTTTGCTGTTCTGAGGGACATCCTTGCTCCATAACATGCTTCTCACACTCTCCGAAATGCTTCTGCCTGCCTCTCCCGCTCAGTTATTTCTCTATCGTTTCTTCCATTATCTTGTATCAGGCTTCCCAGATACTTGAAACTCTTCACTTTCTTCAGCTGTTCCCCAACAATTGTTATTCCCGTTGTGGTTCTTTCCTTCTTCCTTGTTGTGATCACCATCTCACTCTTATTTATGCTAAATTTCATCCCATATCCTTGTATTATTCCTTCCCACACGTCCAACTGTTCCTGTACCTCCTCCTCCTTGTTTCCCCAAATCATCAAATCATCTGCAAACACCATTGCTTTCATCTTTCCGTCCCCAATTACTTGCGCCACTCGGGTCATTATGTCATCCATCACCACAATGAAAAGTAACGGTGACAGTGCACTTCCTTGTTTCAGGCCGTTTCTTTGTTCCAACCAGTCAGATCTCTCTCCTCCCACTTTCACACAGCTCACGCTTCCCTTGTACATCTCCTTTATCCTCTTTATAGTCCATTTCTCTACTCCTCTATCCTCCAGGGACTTCCATACTTTGTTTCTGCATACACTGTCATATGCTTTCTCAATGTCCAGGAAGGCCATCAGTAGATCTGTTCCATACTCATAGTGCTGTTCTTGTAACTGCCTTACAGCAAAAATCAAACCCACTGTGGACCTTCCTGCTCTGAAGCCATGTTGTTCTTCCCTCATCCCTCCTTCTATCCTTGTCCTAATTCTCTTTTCCAAAACTTTCTCGAAGATCTTTGCACAATGACTCATCAGTGTTATTCCCCGATAGTTTCTGCAATCTGTTCTACTACCTTTCTTGAAGATCGGGACAATGATTCCTTTTTTCCAGTCCTCTGGGGTCTTCCTTTCCTTCCATGCTGTCCTCATCACTCGGTACAGCCACTGTATCCCCACCTCTCCTGCTGCTCTCACCATCTCCACACTCAACTCATCCACACCCGGTGCCTTCCCTCCTTTCATCTTGTTCACTGCATCTTCCACTTCTTTCCATGTTAAGTCCTTTTCTGTTTGCAGTTCATCTTCCTCTTCCCCGATTTCTCCCTCCTCACCATCTTTTCCATTTGGGTTCAGAAGTTCTTCAAAATATTCTTTCCACATTTTCTTCAGTTCTTCCCTATTTTCTATCTCTTTTCCCCTTTTGTTCACCATTCTAACATAATCCGTAGGATCCTTCCGCCTCTTATTTTTTACCAACCCATACAGGACCTTTTTTGTACCTTCACTATCCTCCTTCATCATCTTTGTCCACTCTTCCATCCACTTTCTTCTCTCCTCAGCCACTACTCTCTTCGCCTCCTTCTTTCTTTCCTGGTACTCTTCCCTTGTCTCTACCGTCCTATTTTGATACCACCTCCTAAAGGCTTTATTCTTTTCCCTTACTATATATCTTTTGTCTTCTCATTCCACCATGGTGTTTCCTTCCACCTCTTCTTACTAGTTGTCCTCCCACATACTGCTTTTGCTGCACCTACTAGTGTCTTCTTAAATCTAGCCCATTCCTCATCCACCCCTCTTTCTTCATCTGTTTCTCATGTTAATTTTAACCTTTACAATGTTTTTTCCTTGATTATACTGACAATATGTTTCTGTGTATGGCTGATGAAGGGGCCTTTATGGAAGACTTCGAAACATGTATCAAATGGGTGTAATATAGCCCTTCGACTGTGAAAAATTGTGTATTGATCGGGCGGAATTCCTGTCCCTTTAATATTTTTGACTTTTAATCAATACGGAACCATGATTGATTCTACTAATATTAATGGATCTTCTCATTTAAGTGAAAGTGAAGGTGACATACAGCTAGTGCTTTTAGGTCGTAAAACATTCTTAGCTTTTCATCATTCCAATCCATTTTTGTATGAAGTTTATGGACGGGTTATAAATAATAATTTGAAATTTGATGATGTGTTATTATTTCACCATTTGAAGTAAAAGAATATCGTGATCAGGGCGCGGATTGTGATGACATGTCATCTTTTTTCCTTTGCGTCCTACGCAATGCCCAAAAACATATAAATCCGGTATACGAATCTTTGATCACAGAAATGCAAAGTTTTTAGGGAATTCTTCTTGTCATTTTCTCTATTTTTAAAGTTTTCGGTTATTTTTGTACATTTCAGGACTTTTTTACATTTTACGAAATTTCCAGGTCTTTTTTTTTTACACTCGTGACAATTATTAATGACGCGTAGTGCAGCATGACTGGTGATATTGGCGAAAATTTAGAAACGTATTAGACAACAAGAAGTTCCGTGACGAACTAAAGAGCCTACTTTTCATAAAATTTAAGATCTATGCCAATGATTAATCTATATGGATCTATCTAGAATAATGCCGAAATTAAGTTGGTAATATCGAAATTTCTAATTAGTTCGAAATACTGTATACCTGGCATAATGTAGCCTAATAGAGAACTACAGTTGGCAGCCCTGGTAACTGAATATATTCTTAGTTCCATCTCTTAAGGTTCAGAATACAAAATTTGGTTGAAGTCCAATGGATAGCATGGACGTTACATGCAGTTAAACATTGGATCTATCAGCGCGCATAAAATCATGTTGGCAACAATGACATACATGTATTGGTCAGAAATAATCTGAAATAATATGATCTTTTGTTGTGTCAAGTTTGAATGAAATCCATTAGTTAGTATAGAAGTTACATGCATTTTAAAATTGGATCTATCAGCAGGCTTAGAATCATGTTGGCAGCACTGACGTATATTAGTTACTCCAAATTAATATAGAATGCCAGGTACTATACGTGTGCAAAGTTTAGAGCTATTGGCTAGCATACATTCTGATATATTGATATCAGGGTGACAAAAATAGAGACAGCATTTATTAACAGTTGGCAGCCTTCGTTGCTCTTAAGAATACGCATAGTCATATCTGTTATGGTACACATAGCACACACAAAATTTGGTTGAAATCCAAATGATAGTATAGAAGTTACATGTATTTGAAGTTGGACCTCTCAGCAGGCGTAGAATCATGTTGGTAGCACTGACGTATATAAGTTACTCCAAATTAATATAGAATGTTAGGTACTATACGTGTGCATAGTTTAAAGCTGTCGGCTTGCATACTTTCTGATATATTGGTATTTGGATAAAATAAATTGACAGCATTTATTAACAGTTGGCAGCCCTGGTGGATCTTAAGAATACGTTCAGTCATGTCTGTTTATGTACACAGCACATACGATATTTGGTTGAAATCCAATTGATAGTGTAGAAGTTATATGCATTTAAAATTTGGACCTATCAGCAGGCATATATTCATTTTGGCAACACTGCGATGTATGGCCTCCTGGAAATTAAACTGCAATATTATTATCTATACGTGTGCCAATTTTGAAATAGCTCCTATTCATACCTTCCAAGATATCCAACATGGAGCTCAAATTTCAATTGCGATTTTTCAGCAGTTGGTAGCACTAACATCATTTTCAAATATCGCCGTGAGATATTCAGGTGTAGATCTTTACTCCTACCAAATTTTGTTTCGATTGCTGCAGCCGTTTAGGAGTTGATAGGGGGGGACACACACACAGCCAGACAGACAGAAGGACAGACAGACAGACAGACACACATTTGCCCGATCTCATAAGTCTACTTTTTCCTCATTTTTGCAAAATGTGAAAAGTAGGCTAAAAATCCAGGATACAAAACTCTTTGCACGATAGTCAAAGTACTTTCAGGAGATAGTTTTAAAACTGTGGAGATAATCGAGGCATTGGCTCCCAATGACATGTCGCTGTTTAAGTATGCACATACGGTCTCTGCGGATGTAGAAAGAAGCATATCAATCTATAACAATATCCTCACCCACAACCACCGTTCCTTTACATTCGTGAATCTTCGAATGTACATGGTCATTTATTGCAATAGAGAGGAAAGCTGTAAATTAATTTTAAGGGAAGATTTTCAATTTTGAATATGATTTTGTTTGTTTTTAAGTCATGAAAAAAAAATTATAATTCTTTTTAAAATTTAAGTCATTTTCTCAAGATTTTGGGGATATTTTGTAGGTCATTTTTTAGGATTTCTTAGGTCATCGAAATCCATGCCCTGATCATGATCCTTTGGGAAACAGTTATTTCAAAATGTATCAATGTTGATGGCAATTGTCTGGAGAAATAGTCAAAGGTTTGTCATTTGTTATGTCACTTGCACATTGCTAATTTCAACTGTCACTCGTGGTTTCTAGCTTCGTTGTTTAATGTAATATGTGTTTCCCTTGCAGGTTTGATGACAGTGACATGAAGTCCATCATGCCTTACACTCAATACCCACTGCCCCAGAATCTCTCCCGTCTTCTTGATGACCTGCGCCTGTAAGTAAGAAATCCATATATTTTAACCCTGTAGTGGTCGCGCCCAAATGTCTCGCATGGAAGGTTACGTGGCATCTGAGAGACACCATTACCATTCTGAGAGATTTATTTAATTCCAAGTTTCAAGTGAGAATTTAAATGAATTCCTGGACATTTCTGAAGTATTAGCATCTATTATGTAATATAGAGAATTGGCAATTTATTACGTAATTACTTCTTATTGATTTACAAGTATGCAGATTGTAGTCCTCAAATCACTACAAAGTCTGTCATTACTGAAACAGAACATTCTATATAAACAAATATAAAGAGCAGTGGCGGATTGCACCAAATCCGCGTGGGTAGGTGCAGCAAGTTCTTGCAATAATTATAATGGAAACACGTCAAAAGAAAACTTCATATGTACAGTAATGGTGATGGTCGTGTGGTGTCTCTTAGACGCTGTCAACACTTCTGTGACAATGACTCTGAGTTCAACTACAACTGCCGCGCTGATACTCAGTTATGCTGATTATGAATAGTTACTTGAAAGCTAGATGACAGTTCAGTTCAATAACCTTGCGGGAAATCCTGCAATTACGAAATAAAGTGATGTGGCGACACGCGACGACTGCAGAGTTATACATGCTGTGATATGTGTCAAGAGACTGTCTCATGAATCGTGTATCTGATACCAGTTCTATCATGTATAGCATTGTTATAACTGATCTCATGTGGTATCATGATGCAACAGAGCAGGTATCATGTCTCTCCGGAGCGTAGACCTAGTGACCGAAAGAGAGCAACATCAGACAAGTCTCAACAGGTTTACTTACTGGTGGGTGACCAGATCGAGGCATGTGCCCCACACGTTCGCGCCCATCTCGAAAGGCTGCAACCCATCTTGCTACCTTAGGAAGGTATCGCATTTGTTAATGTGCTTTACAGATCTACTACTTTGTTATTCCCACTGTACAACACAACTTAATTTGTATGAGGTGCTAACTCCTCTTCAGGGACATGTTTCGGACCAACAAGGGTCCTTCTTCAGCCTAGTTCAGTAAGGTCTCAGTCTAAAATATTCACCATAGTGGTGAAAGTCAAACACGTTAAAATACATTTAAAAATGATGATGATTGTTTAGGTTGTCTGCCCATCCTAAGAGATTGTCCAAAATATCAACATGCTATCATACTTCTTGTCTCTTGATCTCTCCTTACTCTTCAATAATGTTTTTATCTATAGTTTCTTCTTTCCCTAAAGAGAGGTACCGGGACATCGTTCCAGTGCGTTCAGCCTCAAATCGAGCCCTGCATTTATCCTTCTGTGGTTGCACAAGAAAGAGCTGAAAAATCCACAGCCTGCTTTCAGTCTCCGACCGGGTCAGGAATGGAATGAATGAAGCCCCCATCTAGCGGCGAGGATATGAACTGTGCCGGCTGCCGAGGCCTGACGCACTCCTCTGGGGCAATGATTAAATGAATGACAGATGAAATGAAATGATAGTGGAGAGTGTTGCTGGAATGAAATTGTGACAGGGAAAACCGGAGTACCCGGAGAAAAACCTGTCTGCCTCCGTTTTGTCCAGCACAGATCTCACATGGAGTGACCGGGATTTGAACCACGGACCCAGCGGTGAGAGGCTGGCGTGCTGCCGCCTAAGCCACGGAGGCTACAAGAAAGAGATGAAAAAATGAAAATCCACAGCCTGCTTCCAGTCTCCGACCGGGTCAGGAATGGAATGAATGGAGCCCCCATCTAGCGGCGAGGATATGAACTGTGCCGGCTGCCGAGGCCTGACGCACTCCTCTGGGGCAATGATTAAATGAATGACAGATGAAATGAAATGATAGTGGAGAGTGTTGCTGGAATGAAATTTTGACAGGGAAAACCGGAGTACCCGGAGAAAAACCTGTCTGCCTCCGTTTTGTCCAGCACAAATCTCACATGGAGTGGCCAGGATTTGAACCACGAACCCAGCGGTGAGAGGCCAGCGTGCTGCCGCCTAAGCCACGGAGGCTCCACAAGAAAGAGATACTTAATTTAATTCATGGTCTGTTACGTAAGAACAAATGAGGCAATATACCTTAGTTATGAAAGAAATACATGTGTTGGTGTTTTAGTTTTGGCACCTTAGTTATTATAACTGGATTAATAACTCACTTAGATGGTTTCAAGTTTCACAGGCCCTCGATGTAGTCCCCACCGTTGCGTACAACGTGTTCCCAGCGATGTGGAAGTCGTTGGATCCCATTGGCACTGCCCAATCTATTGATGGTAAGAAGAGAGCGCTCGGCAGCCTGCTTAACGTCTTCAATGGTATGGAAGCACTCCCCGTGCATTGTCATCTTTATCTTTGGGATGAGATCATAGTCGCAGGGACTGATGTCGGGAGAATATGGGGGGTGATAGAGGACCTCCCAGCCCCAGCGATCCAACAATGCCGACACAACGCCTGCTGTGTGTGCCCTAGCATGCATGCAGAACAATGGGCGGTGTAACCATGTGGTGGCGCCGTTTCCTTCTCAGAGCTCCTCGGAGACGGTCTTGCAGAAACGAACAATAGTACGCCGCATTAACGGTTTGCCCTCGGGGAACAGTATGGTGAATGATCACACCATCCCAATTAGAGGCAAGAATCAACATTACCTTCACATTGGTGGAGGTTGGTCGAACTGTTTGTTTCCGTGGTGATCTGTGGTGCCGCCACTCGTTCGATTGGCGTTTTAACTGTGGCTCATAAGATCTGGCCCACGTCTCGTCAATGGCTATGATACGCCGTAAGAAGGCCTCTCCTTCGCGCTCATAACGCTGCAAGTGCATACGACAAGCGTCATATCACAGCCATTTGTGCATGTCGGTTAAGTCATGCGGAACCCATTTGGAAGCAATCTTCCTCATTTTCAGTAAGTCCTTCAGTATGTGGACAGTTCAATGCGCCAGTCCGGTATCTTGCTCTAATTGATGAATCGTTACGTTCCGATCCACCTCTACTAACGCAGACACCATCTGTACATTGTCATCACTTACTGGTGGGTGACCAGATCGAGGCATGTGCCCCACACGTTCGCGCCCATCTCGAAAGGCTGCAACCCATCTTGCTACCGTTCTGAACGGTAACGCAGCTGCACCGCACGCTTCCTGCAATCCTCGGTGACACTGTTTAGCACTGCGACCCCTAGCACACTGACTTTTTATCCATGTTCTCTGCTCCTGCTTGGAAAATATTGCGACTGTCTTTCGCGAGCGCTGATCTCACACTACTCATCTAACAGGCGCGACTGCGCACGAGCGGTGGTGAGGACGGGCGAGGTCATGTGCTCTGAGGGAGGGGATGCAGGGCAGCAACCGTCGGTAAAAGAGGCAGCGCTGAAGCATTGGTGCCAAAACTAAAAAAACCAACCCATGTATATTTTTAGAAGTTCTCCTTCTTCTTCTAGTCCCTATCCATTCCGGATGTCGGCAACCATCTTGGCTGTGCTTTCTTTGTTCTGAGCCGTTTGGAATAACTCTTCCAATGTCTTGAGAGTCCAGTCTCTGAGGACTTTTAGCCAGGAGATTTGTCTCCTGCCAACGCTTCCTTTTCCGGGTATTTTTCCTTGCAGAATTCTTGCAATAGAAGGTATCTGCTTCTGTTGCACAAAATGTGACTGAGGTATTGCATCTTTCTCATTTTTACAGTGACTAGTACTTCCATATTCTTTCCCATTCCTCGAGGGATCTCGGCATTTGTGACATGATCTGTCCGTGATAACGAACCTTAAATACAGACGATACCTTTATAGGATAGAGGTGTATTCAACAACACATGCACAATTATTGTGTCCCTATTAACCCGCCAGCGGCCACTATATGAGCAAAATGCTCATGGCTGTTGAAAATGAGTTTGCATTTCAAACAGCATGTGGTTTTTACCATCATTGGTATACCTTCCCACAGCAGCTTTGAGGGGAGGATGGATGTATTGTCATGTGCTTCCATAACCTTGTGAAGACACAGAGAGGGAGAAATTTAGACCTTCCCTCAGCAGTGAGCATTTTGCGACACGTGCGACCAGTCGCGTTGGCACTAATTTCTGTGCGTTATAGCTTTGCTGTACATGGTATTACTATCATCTGTTGTTTCATGATTATAATCTACGTCAGATAGTGGGACGATCAACGCTCTATTGACGAAACATGCGAGTGCTGCTCTTTTATGGGAAGCTGGATGATTAGAATCTTGTCTAATTACAGTACTGGTTTGAGTTGGTTTCCTGAATATTTGATAGCTCAGGTGATCTTTATCATGCTTGACTAGTAGATCAAGATAATTTAAGGAACTGTTTACTTCATTTTCTGACGTGAATTTAATGAATTTCTCGCCTTGACGTTTGCCAAGAGCAACAAGGGGACATGAATGGACCCACGATGACGCAATGGGGACAGCGGACCGCAGCACCGGCGAGATCTCACACAACGCTGACTTCAATGAGTCACCTGCTACCTTGCAGCAGCAGGATAACATCCTGAAACTACAGTCGCTAGCATTCCAGCAGTTCCTTTCTCCGCACTTTGAGCACGCTCACCAGTATGGATGGGTGTTAGCTGAGTTAACTGCAAGAAATCCACACCACTTTCGTAATACTACAGATTTTTGTTTCAAGAATCTGAGAGGACAGTGTAATGAATGTGATGCAGTAACAATAATTAGATGTGGTTGGTGTACAGAAAAGTTAAGTTTTAGGCACCTTTTTATAGACTACCATTACTGTAGTCTGTTTGTTCCAGACTAATCCTATTTTTAAAATTGATGTTTCCCATACGAACGACTCATAAGCCTACAAGAACTCATAACTTTCCCCCTATTTATTCCCATATATCTCCCACACTAATTGCCCTCCTGTTGCTATAATTTGTGAGAGCACATATTTTGACATCCTAAACATGACCAAAGAAGAAAAAATACAATTCTTGTCTGCCCCAAACAGAAGGTTTGCTTGTAAGTGTTAAATTCTATTGCTTCAATTCTTATTGATGAGGAAAATTGAAAAATAAGGTTTATGCCTCAAACCCTCAAACTCAAGATGAACTCAAACAAAATATCACGAAAGAAATTGAGGTTATCTTGGTAGATGAACTAATAATAATAACTTTATTACAGCCAAATGGCCATATGTAAGATACATTGAGATGTGGTAAGCATCACACTGTTAACAATAGATTGCGTTTTACAGTAATCCATAAGGGATTGTCCTCGTTTGGTGCATTTGTTGAAATGATATCGCTCGCAATGACCTTCACACAGCTTACAAACGCACTGCTCAGACTGCTATGTCGAGTACATAGCTAGTGTGAAAACCTTGTATTAACCTAGTTAGAGCGCTCCGCATGTCATTATTTGGCCCAAACCAGCTACGATTGAGCATGGCATCAGTCGAGTAAAACTCCAGGTCGCTGTCCTCTCTTTTCTTCTGTCTAATTTGTAGAAGCTCTTGTTCTTATTTGGTAGATGGAAGCTGCATTCTGGTTCGTAGATCTTCCATTAGGAATGTTGTGTTGTTGTTGTTGTTTCCTATGGCTAGCCCGGATTCCAATCCATCAGCTTTCTTGCGTTCCAATAGAGTTGTGTGAGGTTTCCAGAAGTTCTAGAGTCACATCAAGTTTGTTGCAATGTAGCAGGTGCCCCTTATCCATTTTACTTCCAGGTTCGTGACAAAGTGTACATTCTTCAGATCTCAGGATGTTGATTCGTTTCAGATGAGCTGCAAGGCAGTCATGGCCAGTGTTAAGTCTGAAGAAGGCTACAGCTTCTCTTCTTGGTGTTAATGTATATTGATCCCATTTGACATCAATGTCCTTCCATAATTTGGTTTCTGCTGTTTTCTTTGCCATTTCTTCATACTTGTTTTTGATAGTATTTTTCAAGATCCTTTTTGCTGACATAAAATCAGTCTGACTGACAGGCTGTTGTAGTGTGGTACCTTTTTTTTGCTAATCTGTCTGCCTCTTCATTACCTGCTATTCCAACATGAGAAGGGATCCACTGAAATGAGATCTGTTTTTGCAGTCTTTGAAGGTTTAATATCATACAAAAAATGTATTTCAGTTCTTTATTTTGAGGCTTATAATTTGACGAGATGGCTTGGATGGCTGCTTTTGAATCTGTAATGATAACACATTTGTGAAAATCAATATTTCTGCCTAATAACTGATAGAGTGCATGTGAAATTGCTCTTATCTCAGCATCAAAGTTTGTTTTGTTTTTGCCTACTGGGAAGTAGAATGAGAAGAGATGAATGTATTCCTGCTCCAGTTCTATTTTCTTTGTCTTGTGAGCTATCTGTAAATATTTTTAGCCATTGATTAGATGGATATCTTTCTTCTATTGTACAGAGGGCCAGTTGTTTTAGATCATGTGGTGAAGAGTCCTTCTTGCAGACCTCTTCTAGCAAAGTAAGATCTGTAGTCACTTGTATATATTCAATGGGGTTGACTGGCATACAGAGTGGTTCAAATTTTATTTGCAAATTGCTCTTATTGATATATTCTTTGGCGAGACTTATGGGATCTTTTTGTGTTTTAAGATTGGGGCTAGAAACTGGTTTTTGATCCATGTCATTTGAGGTAGTCTTTGTGTACTGAGAAATGCATTGGCTGTTAGATATTTCATCTCTTCCTCTATTGGTAAGTTGTGGGTATATAATTGCAAGGCGATTTTTATTGCGCCTGTTATGATTCGTAGGGCATTATTCTGACACCTCTCAAGGCGATCAATGTTTGACTGGGGTGCTGTAGAGAGTACTTCACTGCCATATTTTATGTTAGGTTTGATGTAAGTATTGTAGGTTTTGTTGAGTGTGACTTGAGTGCTCCCCCAAGTAGCTCCTGCTAGTCTCTTCAGTAATTTAATCCGTTTGCTTACCTTATCCTCCACATGTTGTATGTGTTTGGTCCAGTTCAGCTTCTTGTCCATGATGATACCTACTTTGTACTTACACTTTTTGGAAGGTCTTGATTACTGAATTTGAGACTGAAAGTTGGATTGTGGTGTCTCAGGGAGAAAAACTGGTATACTGTTTTGGTAGTATTGATTTCCATATTATTGTTTTCAGTCCAGTTTTTGAGTTTTATAAGTGCCTGGTTCATTCTGTGTTCAAGAAGCATTTGCTGATTTGGGCTGTTACGTGCTGTGGTCCAAATGATAACATCGTCTGCAAACATGCTGATATTCACATTACCTACTTCCTTTATTGTTTTTGGAAGATCGTTGATGTACACATTGAATAAAGTTGTGCTTGATACAGCTCCTTGTGGGGGGCCTAGTTTTGATTGCTTGCAACCTGAAGTTTTGTTGTTGTAACGAACATTGATCATTCTTTGTGAAAGGAATCTCGAAAACCAGTTTAACATACATCCATTTACTTTGAAGTTGATAAGCTTCTTTAGCAGCATGTTTCGCCATACAGTATCATAGGCTCCTTTAAAATCGATGAAAACTACAAGAACACTTTCCCTTTTGTTAAAGGCTTCTTTAACAGCTTGTGTAAATCTCATTATTTGGTGGGAGGAGGACCTGTTTTGTCTAAACCCTGCTTGTTCTTCTGATAGAAGAGATTTTGTTTCCAAGTACCAATTGAGTCTATTTGTAATCATCCTTTCTAGAATTTTTACCCGAATGGAGGTAAGAGCTATAGGTCGGTACGAGGGGACTTGGTCTTTTGGCTTGCCTGGTTTTAAGATTGGAATGATGGATGCTTTAGTCCAGTCTTTAGGTAGGTTATCATTTGATGTCCAAAATTTGTTGAATATGTGTAGCAGTATATTTAGAGCAGATGGACCTAGATTTTTTATGAATTCTGGGAATATCTCTCATCAGGTCCTTTTTGTTTTCTGACTTGTGTGTTCTTTATTGCTAACATTAACTCTTCCATTGAAAATTCATTGTTAAAAATATCGTCTGCATTATTATTCATGAATTTTTTGACTATTTTTTGAGAGTCTTGTCTTCTTTCTTTTTCTGTTTTGATAGTCTAATTGAAGTGAAATGTTTACAGAAGTGGTTTGCTATTTTATGACAGTCTGTAATTTCCTTATCATTTGTCATAATAGGATTTAAAGGAGTGACTACGTGTTTGTTGTTTGGAGAATTGATAAGTTTGTGAGCTTTATTGCTGTCTGTCCTATAGTCAACTGTTGTTAGAAATGTGTTCCAAGATTCTCTTTTTGATATTGTTATTGCTTGTTTTAATTTTGCTGTTGCTTGTCGCTATTTCCGTACATCATTTTGATCCTGAGTAAGTTCAGCTGTTCTTCTTGCTTTGTCTCTGGTGGACTTAAGATTGTTCAATTCATCTGACCAGAAAGGTTTATATTTTGTTTGAGCACCTCTGGGTATGCACAGTTTGGCTATGTCCTTTATGGCTGTAGTGAATTTATTTAGGATGATGTTAGGAGGTGCATCAAGATCAATTTTCGACATTTTAGTTTCAAGTTTGTTTCTGAAATTTTCCCAGTCTGCCTCTTTATAGTTCCACCGAATCTTCTGGTCTGCACTTTGAGCAGATTCACTGCATGATGTAATAGTAAGAAGGGACATTCTATGTCCACTGCCTGGATCTTCGAGTACTGATCGATGACTGTCGTTTGTAAGCTCTGTTGAGACTA
Source organism: Meconema thalassinum (assembly GCA_946902985.2). NCBI lineage: Eukaryota > Metazoa > Arthropoda > Insecta > Orthoptera > Tettigoniidae > Meconema > Meconema thalassinum. The sequence goes on from OX336399.1 coordinate 36,960,110, forward strand.
ATATGTGATCTGGATTAGTTGTGGAACCAGAATGGTGAATGAATGTTGCTGGGTCTTTGTTACTATATAATAGTTCAAGAGAGCTACTCTCTATGAGGTCTTTTATTGTTTTACCAGCTGAATTTGTGTAGTTGTAGCCCCAGACTGGAGAAGCTGCATTTAAGTCTCCTATAAAAATAGTAGCTGTTTTGATTTCTAAAAGGTGAAGATTCAGATTTTTATTGTTTGGAGGACTGTAAACCCAGAATATTGTTATTTTCTTGTTGTTGATCCATATGGATAATTCGATAATTTCTGATGTATCTGTTGGGTCCATTTCTTTTACAATTCTGAATTTTGACATGATGTTGTTCTTCACTGCTGCAAATATTCCGCTTGCTATTTGTCTTGTTTTGAAGAGAGTGTAGATGGTATACCCTTGGATCTTTAAATATTGTATGTTTTCGGGTGTAGTGTTGGCTTCATTGATTAGAAGGATGTCTATGTCTCTGTCTATCATGATTTTCTTTACTTCCAAAAGTTTCTTTGTTGATAGACCACCTGCATTCCATTGCAGTATTCTTACTTTGTGTTGTTTTGCTCTGAAAAGAGCAGTTTTATTTGTTTGCATTTGTTTGCTCATGTTTCTATATTCTGGAACGTTTTTGCCAAAATTGTTACTCATTTATCACCACCCAGGGGACACGTACAGCTTAAGGTATGCTGCGGACGCGAGTAACTTCGTCCATTAGGAATGTCTCGGAGGCTAGTATGTACGTCAATCTTGAGGGTGACATCTTGGAAATCCCCAATGTTCTTTTTAAAAATCTAGCTTTTACATTTTCAATGGCTCGGAGGTCGGATACTGTTAGGTGTTCCCAAGTAAGCTCTAACCTGTAAGATGAACTAACGCGTGTGAATGAAAATTTCCTTAGACGATGCCAGAAATGTGTAGATGCAGGTGGAGGACATTTTCAACCTTTTGTGACAAGTTAAGTAATGATTTTATTTTGATTATGTGTCATTATGTTTGCTTGTTATTTACATGCGATTCATACAGGCGCTCTCTCGACTCCAAACTCAGCGAGTTGCCATGTGCTCGTCCAACACGCCATGCTAATCAAAAGATTTCCCAGTTCCCCCTCGTCAATACATTATATTCAAAATTTTGTGATGTAATCACATGTCACAATCTACATAGGTACATGTTTCGATGCCTATATGCATTGGCATTATCAGCCTTACAGTGTATTGGCAGCACTTAAAAATCACTTTGTAATTACAGTAATAAAATGTTGACATAAAAACACACTCAAATCACTTATACACTTAAACACTTGAAAAGTTTTCTTAAAAAGTTAAAAAAAAATTATGGTAGGTACACATTGCAAAACTCTTGATGGTTTAATTGTCTCTCTTGAGGATTTTCAGAGTTCAGTTCATGATGTTGTCTCCGAAATTAGTCAAAGGTTTCCATTCCCAACTGGAAATAAATGACGCTACGCGTAAGAAAATATGAAATAATACAAAGAAATTTGGAAAAGTATCCTTAAATATTTGTAAAACTTACATAATTTGCGGCAAGGGTCAAACAGAGCCGTGCTGTGCTGGATGGAGACTGTGATACACTTAGTTGGCATACTGCCGCGGAAGTGGCCAGCGATACCGTACGAGGTAGGGGAAGAGAGGGGTAAACTAAAGGAGTGGGGTGAGCTAACTATGGCCTACTGTGCAGAAAGAACTGATGTAAAGGGGGTGGGGGTGGGGTATAGTAGATTGGGAAACAATTCAACTATGGTGGTTTGTATTTCGTTCTATAATTACTTAATGTTTCATAAAGTACGTTATTGTTTTCAAAATTTATCTCATTAAAATTAGTTAAGGGAGCTGTTCTTTGGATTGAATCTATTTCAATTTCTTCCAAAATGTTCATTTTAGTTGCCTTACTCTATGAGTCAAAAAGACAACCCTCCATGCACCGCACGGCCGACCCCACTTTGAGTGAAAGCCCCTGCATAGTCAAGTTGAGTCATAATGTGAGTAGTTTGCTCAATATGTGTAACTTTCCTTCTAGCAACACTGGTTGGTTAAGGTCTGACTCAATTTCAGGGACGCTGACACGAGTCATCTCGAAGAAGATGAAAATGTTAAGAAGATGTATGCTCTTCAGTCCAGGCTGAAGGAATTCTACCAGCAGAACCCTTATTATGTTCAACAACAAATGTACTTCTGCAAACCTGAGCATTCAACCTCCAGTACCTGAATCATCAGATCTCATTGGGGGCTGTGAGTTGACTCTTGCAGGGAGATCTCCTTCCATTGTCTCCATCCCCCTCTCTGCTAATTGTAACTCTTCAGTCAGTCAACACAAATTTGCCCAATGTCTGGGCGGGATTCCAATATAAATAAGTAAATAAATACTCCGGGAAAAATGACATGTACAGTGAGAGCCTTCCCTACAGCGCCAATGCTTTCTTGGGACGTGCGACCCGCGGAGAGCATTGAGTCAGCGCGAGACAAGTAGCATCTACCATTGCACCACAGTACCTCGGGAAGCTCCCGCTTGCGGTCATAGCTTGATTACATTCCCAGCTGGCAAGATACCTTAGTTCTGAGAGTCAAGACTTGTGGAGTATTGTATCCCATGAATATGGGTAGGTATTGAGATATGTTCACTTGTTATTAATTAGTTTTGGCTTTTGAGGACCAAGTTTGGTTGTTGAAACATGTCCCTATAGTCGTGTTTTAATACATTAGTGTTGTATAGGCTAAAATATATCATGTTTTATTCATTTATTTATGGTGCGTTCAAAAAGTAACGAGCCGGAGGCTGTAATGCACAAACCGGTGACGACATCGGCTAATCGTGGCGTGTGTAACGAGGTGTGGTTCCAACCAAAGCGTGGAAAGTCACAGCCCGTCACTAGAGGGCACACGTGCACGTCACGTGATGATACAAAGCGAGCAGCAGCATGCATCAATCATCCAACCAAGACCAAGACAGTAGGCCATTCGACATGCTTCCTAGTGTGATTGAAGACTGTAGGGCACCCATTGGGCACACACTTTCCGCAAGTGCAGTCGTTCCTTCATGATGGTGTGCACACTTCCGACCCTCAATCCGACCACGGCGGCTATGGCATTCACTGTCACTCGGCGGTCCTGGGTAGTGAGTGCATCAACCAGCTGGACGTTGTCATCGGTAATGCAGGGGGGTGCCCCAGACCGGGCATCATCGGCTGACGACACCCGTCCTTCCCTGAAGCGCTTGTGCCACGCCTTCACCCTTGCAAGGGACATGCAGTGTTCGCCGTACAGCTGTGACATTCGGCGATGACTGTCCGTTCCCCCTACTCCTTCCGCTGTCAGAAACCGAACAGCACCTCATTGCTCTTCGTTTGATGCCTCCATGTCACTGTTTGCAATGTGACTGGCAGCGTCGGACGATTGATTCTTGCTGCTGCTCGCTTTGTATCGTCACATGACGTGCCCGCGTGCCCTCTAGCGACGGGATGTGACCTTCCACACTCTGGTCGGAACCACACCTCGTTACACACGCCACGATTTACCGATGTCGTCACCGGCTTGCGCATTACAGCCTCCGGCTCGTTACTTTTTGAACACACCTTATAATTAAATGTACTGTATCCTGTTACCTGTTTTGAAGTCTTTACGACTGCTCTATGGGGGATTTTCACTATTGTTCTAAGAAAAATCGCTAGTCAGATTCTGTGTGGAATATTGTAAATAGATTGTGTATATATTAAAATACCATTAAGGTCTTCTTATATTATTGTTGTTTGAGTCTTCAGTCTTTTGATTGGTCTGATGCAGCCCTCCATGCCTCCCTGTCCTGAGTTTATCATTTCATCTCTACATAGCTACCACACCCTACATCCGAGGCAATGTGTTTAACATACTCTAACCTTGGTCTACCCCTACAGTTCTTATCCTCGACCCTTCCTTCCATAACTAAGCTTGCTATTCCTGGGTGTCTTAGCATGTGTCCTACCAACCTATTTCTTCTCTTCATTAGCAGTCACCAGAAACATCTCTCCTCTCCCAATCATCTTAATACCTCTTCAATTTTGTAACTCATCTACCCATCTGATCTTCATCATTCTCTTGTAACACCACATTTCAAACAACTCAATTCTCCTCTTTTCTGCTGATCCAACAGCCCAAGTTTCACTTCCATAGAGTGCCACACTCCAGACAAAAGCTTTCAAAAATGACTTCCTAATACCTAAATCTATCTTTGATGACAACAGATTCCTTTTTTTATAGAAATGCTTTCCTTGCTTGTGCTATGCTACTATTTATATCCTCTTTGCTTCGTCCATCACTGGTTATTTTGCTTCCTAGGTATCAGAAGTCTCCTACTTCCTAAAGGTTTTCACTTGCCGATTCAACGTCCATAGGGGTTTCTAATTTCTTTCGGCTGCATCCCAATATTTTGTTTTACATTTATTAAATTTCATCGTGAATCATTTCCTTAAGACAAAATCCATACCATTTAAAAACTCATTCAAATCCTCTGGCGTGTCGGCCAAGATGACGATGTCATCAGCAAATCTCAGAGTTCAAATTATTTCTCCTTGAATATTTACTCCTACTTTGAACTTTTTTCCAATTTCCTTAATTGCTTGTTCAATGTAAAGATTGAAAAGTATGGGTGATAAGTTGCAGCCTTGCCTCACACCTTTCTGAATACCAGCTTCTCTCTCATGTCCTATAGCTCGAGTAACTCCTATCCCTGTACTTTATTCCAATCATTTTCAAAATGTCAAACAACTTACTCCAATCAACGTAATCAAAAGCTTTTTCTAAGTCTACAAGTGCCATGAACGTTCTCTTATCCTTCCTTATTCTAGCTTCCAAAATCAGCCTAAGACTTAGTACAGCTTCCCTTGTTCCTACATTTCTCCTGAAGCCAAACTAGTCTTCACCCAACTATGTTTCTATCTGTCTTTCCATCCTCTTGTAAATTATTCTAGTTAAGATCTTTGAAGTATGAGTGATCAAGCTGATTGTACGGTAATATTCACATCTGTCAGCTACTGTTTTCTTCGGTATAGGGATGATAACATTCTTCTTGAAGTCACGGGTCACCTCACCTGTCTCATAAATCCTACACACCAAGTGAAATAACCTGATCAGACCTTCATCTCCTATGCAGCGTAGCAACTCAATTGGTATATCATCTGTGCCTGGTGCTTTGTTACTGCTTGATTCTTGTATAAAAGAAAATAGTGTTAATTGTAAATAAAGATGGATCTATTGATGTATATTTAATGATTTTTATTGTTTACCTCTTTTAATGTCCATGTAGGAAGAGAAAGACAAGGTTATGAGAGTGTTCTAGGACCAGAGGGTTGGGGTGGAAGAAATGAGGAAGGAAAGAGACTGTTGGACTTCTGCCAGAGGAACAGCCTGCTAGTTGGGAACTCCTGGTTCAAGAAAAGAGAGAGCCACACAACCACATGGTACAGTGATGACTTGACTAGGAAGTCGGTGGTCGACTATATACTGTATGAGAAAGAACTAAATAAGAACATCACGGACATCAAGGTTATACTATGACGAATAGAAGGACCTAGTGTGAGGACTCCGCCATTATAGAACGGTAGTTGGTGGTCCCGCCGCTGCAAGCACTGCAAGCGATTATGTCCAACACGTGTCCTGTTGTTCCGTCGAACCGGGTCATAGAAAAGTGCGGGGGAAGCTACTGTGTGAGATATTTGTGTGAATTAAATTGAATTTTCTTTGATTTCAGTTCTTAAATTCAGTTCATTGTGTCTTGTGTACATCAGCATTTTATGTTTTGTGTAGGCCTACTTCAAACATATTTCTTTGTTAATATTACTGTTTTGTGCCATCATCATTCCGAGTCCAGCATCCAAGCAAACTGCACGCCACTTCTCCAAGCTCCGTCTTCTAACGCCAATTGACGAAATCGATGATCCGCCAGCCTTGCCAGCCTTTCTACCAAGCCTAGTCCTCGCTATCGCCTCGACTTCGATATTTCGAGCCATTCCACTGCGTTCCTATAGGCTTAATTTGCATCACATATGGTAACAGTGCAGATTAAGACACTCCTCTACCATTCAAATATCCAACACCATACCCACCCTGTAACAATCCTAGTCAAGCAACTCCTGTCTCCCTCGAGTTTTAATACAAGTTTAGCTCATCCCCTCACCCTACCAAGCAGCCAATAATTAATTATTTCAAGTACAGTAACTTCAAATTTCATCAGCGCACTCAACGTCACAGCTCCAACTGTATTTAAACTGGATAACTTTGAGTGACTGGTAAATTTGTTTTTCTCTTTCCTTATTCTCTGGTCGACCAAGGTATTTGACCCCTATCTCTCATCACCTCTTACTCATTACACGCACTTATACACTCACGAACACAAACATGTCGCGCACTGACACTAAACCTCGCACATTAACGTACCAGGGCATAACATTCCTGATAACTCAGGACCCTGATGACCCTAAAAGCCCAAATTATACCCCTGTCAATCTAAAAACACTAATTCCGAATGGGCCTACCCAAAAACGAGATGGTACACTCATTCCACTTAAACCAGCTTCACCAAAATCAGATTCCTCACTCTCTAGCTCGCCTACTCCCTCACCGGGCCACGTCTCATTCCTGACATTTGATTTCGAGAAAGAGCTGTGGTACGCTTCACCCAATGACAGTAACCTTCAGACCACGATGGTCCTCATCCACCCACCTATTGGTATTAGCCTTTGTAAATCAGTCAGGCAAGCAGTAATCAACGCGCTCAAGCCTATAGCCCAATTTATTTCCCTCATTGAGGAATTAGGTAATCACCACATAGGCATCACTCCCTCTGAGGATAGTCATCTCAACTCTGTCACTAGTGCTCTCAAGAGCCGCTCTGCCATTCCCCCATTTTCATTAATTAGATTCAGACCCACAAATTCACCTTCTTTAGTCTCTCAATCTGAGGAAACTAAATTGCCACAACAAAAAACAACAAAAGTAACAGTCTGGATAGCCTAGGTGCTATCTGTGCTTTCCGTAACATGTAATGGAGACCGTAGTACTTATTTCCGTGAATTATATTTTCCATTGCGCCCTGCCGTGTTATTTTAATTGTAATCGCTAATTACTTTTTAAAAGAGTATCAGTTACAAAGCAATTCGTTTCCCTTGGCATTATCCCTAAGACCAGCTGACCGGCAGCGTGGATCTTGCCCACTCTAGCGCTGCCGGGCGGGGCGCGCTTGAACTTGAGGAGTCCTCTCACTTTCTCTTTCATTCGTCATGATTATACCATCGGTGAACCTGGATAGCGACCATCGATTGCTGGTAATGAACCTGAGAGGGAGTAAGGAGAAGAAAGGGACTGAGAACCAGGAAAGACGTATAAGGATATGGAAACTGAAAGAAGGGGATAGAAGGGTCGAGTACCTCAAAATGGTAAAGGAAGGAATTCCAACAGATGAAGAAAGAGGGGTGGAAGAGGAATGGGCTAGATTTAAGAAGACACTAGTAGGTGCAGCAGAAGCAGTATGTGGGAGGACAAGTAGTAAGAAGAGGTGGAAGGAAACACCATGGTGGAATGAGAAGACAAAAGATATATAGTAAGGGAAAAGAATAGAGCCTTTAGGACGTGGTATCAAAATAGGATGGTAGAGACAAGGGAAGAGTACCAGGAAAGAAAGAAGGAGACGAAGAGAGTAGTGGCGGAGGAGAGAAGAAAGTGGATGGAAGAGTGGACTAAGATGATGGAGGATAGTGAAGGTACAAAAAAGGTCCTGTATGGGATGGTAAAAAATAAGAGGCGGAAGGATCCTACGGATTATGTTAGAATGGTGAACAAAAGGGGACAAGAGATAGAAAGTAGGGAAGAACTGAAGAAAATGTGGAAAGAATATTTTGAAGAACTTCTGAACCCAAATAGAAACCACAGCGAGGAGGAAGAAATCAGGGAAGAGGAAGATGAACTGCAAACAGAAAAGGACTTAACATGGAAAGAAGTGGAAGATGCAGTGAGGAAGATGAAAGGAGGGAAGGCACCGGGTGTGGATGAGTTGAGTGTGGAGATGGTGAGAGCAGCAGGAGAGGTGGGGATACAATGGTTGTACCGAGTGATGAGGACAGCATGGAAGGAAAGGAAGAACCCAGAGGACTGGAATAAAGGAATAATTGCCCGATCTTCAAGAAAGGTAGTAGAACAGAATGCAGAAACTACCGGGGAATAACACTGATGAGTCATTGTGCAAAGATCTTTGAGAAAGTTTTGGAAAGGAGGATTAGGACAAGGATAGAAGGAGGGATGACGGAAGAGCAACATGGCTTCAGAGCAGGAAGGTCCACAGTGGATTTGATTTTTGCTGTAAGGCAGTTACAAGAACAGCACTATGAGTATGAAACAGATCTACTGATGGCCTTCCTGGACATTGAGAAAGCATATGACAGTGTATGCAGAAACAAAGTATGGAAGTTCCTCGAGGATAGAGGAGTAGAGAAATGGACTATAAAGAGGGTAAAGGAGATGTACAAGGGAAGTGTGAGCTGTGTGAAAGTGGGAGGAGAGAGATCGGACTGGTTGGAACAGAGAAACGGCCTGAAACAAGGAAGTGCACTGTCACCGTTACTTTCCATTGTGGCGATGGATGACATAATGTCCCGAGTGGCACAAGTAATTGGGGAAGGAAAGATGAAAGCAATGGTGTTTGCAGATGATTTGATGATTTGGGGAAACAAGGAGGAGGAGGTACAGGAACAGTTGCACGTGTGGGAAGGAATAATACAAGGATATGGGATGAAATTTAGCATAAATAAGAGTGAGATGGTGATCACAACAAGGAAGAAGGAAAGAACCACAACGGGCATAACAATTGGTGGGGAACAGCTGAAGAAAGTGGAGACTTTCAAGTATCTGGGAAGCCTGATACAAGATAATGGAAGAAACGATAGAGAAATAAATGAGCGGGGGAGTGTGAGAAGCATGTTATGGAGCAAGGATGCCCCTCAGAACAGCAAAAAGATCATATATCGGACGTACTATGTCCCTATCCTGACGTATGCCTCGGAGACCTGGGTTATGAAGGGAAGGGAGAAGAGCAAAATACAGGCCAGTGAGATGAGGTTCTTGAGAAGCAGTATTGGAGCTACAAAGATGGACAGAATAAGAAATGAGAGGACCAGAGAATTAATGAAGGAGGAACCATTACAGGATGATATAGAGATATCTAGACTTAGATTGTATGGACATATAAAACGAATGGAGGAGAAGAGGATACCCAGGAGGGTACACGAGACGAAGTGGGAAGGAAAGAGATCGAGAGGAAGACCGAGAGGAAGACCGAGAGAAGACCGAGAGACAAGTGGCTGAAGGGGATGGAAGAAAGCGTGAAGAAGAGAGGAGAAGACTGGACAAGGGTGGAGTCTGAGAGATGGTGGGAAGACAGAAGACGTTGGAGAGGCTTGTGTTCCAAACAGACCCGGCCAGTGGCTGGAAACTGTGCAAGATGATGATGATGACTTCTTTTAATGTCCCGATTATCATCATCATCATCATCATTGTACAGCTCCAGTTTCCCGGGTACTGTTTATGAGCCTCAACCTGTCCATATACAACTTGTCATGGAGAACATCATCCACTGTCCATCCTCTGGTCGCTAGATCAATCTTGATCATGTCCATTCATCGGGTTCTAGGTTTTCCTACAAGTCTTTTTCCATCCACCTGTCTTTCGAAATTTATTCTGGCTGATCTTGTAGGCTCTATCCCCATCACAAGACCGTACCACCGTAATCTAGATGTGCCTACTCGGTCTAATAGGGATGTCTTTATTCCAGCTTGTTTCCTGACCTCCTCGTTCTTTAACTTGTCCATCTTGGTCTTCTGGATGGTGGATCTAAGAAATTTCATCTCTGATGCTTGCAGTCTTGATGCATCTCTCTTTGTAAGGGTGCATGCTTCAATACCATAGGTCAATATTGGTATAAAGTAGCTGTTAATCATCACCAGTTTAGCTGGTTTTGGAATCATTTCATCCCATAGAAGTGTTCTTACTTGTTGGTAGAATTCTGATCCCTTTTGCAGTCTGTTGGTAATTTCTTTACTGACCAAATTATCACTGAATATTACACTTCCAAGGTAAGGAAAACTGTCCACACACTCCAACTGGTGATCTCCTAGTTAGCACTTGCTGGACGCCCATCTCTGTTGACTGCCATCACCACTGATATGAATATTTATTTAATTTTATTATCAATGGTTTGGTGCACACATTTTCTAAATGCATTTTCTTCAAATTTAATTTACACATTATTGTCTAGTTTATCTTAATCAGTGGTGCACCCAGAATTTTGTTAAAGGGAGGGGGGATGACCATCTTGTGATAATAATTTTTAACAATTCACACCTAACTTAATTATCCTTTGCACATTTATACTTACCCAATTAAAAAATATGTTCAGTACCGTAGTCATAAATGTAATTAAACCTGTTTTATTTATTCATTATTATGTTTACCTGAGGAAATGTCAAGTGTTTCTGATAATATCCCAATTTTAGAGTGCTGGATAAAATCCAAGCCGGTGCTTCTACTCAGAGTATCATGACAGAGTTTGGTATTAGGAAGTCGGCTTTTGTCTTCACACTTTAACGATGGACAACCAATCCCAGAAAAGGTAAGTAGATACTTTAAAGCATATTTGCATGATTTTAGAACTGTTTTACTGTACAGTACAATATTTTAGAAAACATTTTCATAATTCGTACTTTCTATAATTCAGACTTTGTATAATTTGGACGTTGTATAATTCGGACTAGACCTCACCCTATTCAGTGGCGGATCCAAGCCTTGCGGGGCCCTGGGCGATATGATAAGGTGGGGCCCACAACAATAGAAAATAAATATCAAATCAAATGGAAAATAGTTTTGTAATAATAATAAAATAAAGAATAGTTACAATATTTTGAACACACTACAGTACATTCTTTTAGTAATATAAAAGAAACATTTCTGAGAAACTGAGTCTATAGTCGATACTATGCGAAAAAGGCGAATTGCTTTTTTTTTGTCATATCTCACGCGAAATGGATATTCTTCCAATTAATCTTGATATCTCACGCCTGCCGGATACCAGACAATTAAAAGTATTATTTAATTATTTTCTCAAAAGTAAAACAAAGAACTCTTGGTTTATGGAAATTCAAAATGATCTGGATGAACTCGGCTTGACAATGTCCCAAATTGCTAACAAAGATGAGAAGAATATCTTGAAAAACAAGAACATCCGACTTCCCTTAAAAACCTTTACCCGCAAAACTTACACCATAAGCGATGCAGAGAGAGCGGCAAGGTCGACTAGAATGAAAATGTTTTGGGAAAAGAAGAAAAATAAGAAGCTGAATATTTAATATTGTTTTTTAGATATGTATATACTTGTTTTGGTTAAGTGCTCCAATGAGGGCGTAACATATGTAAATAAATAAATAAATAAAAAAGAAACGTTTAGGTCCCCTTGAAGAAGATTATGTAAACTATGAAATATTAAAATATTACTTTGCGACTCTTTTCCCGGTCGAAGTCTTCCATCATTTCACTGAAATCTAAACTTGCTAAACGGTTGCGGAAGGTCATAGCTGAACTGAAAAAAGAATATGAATTATAAATTAGTTTGAAATATAATTAATTAATTAATTAGACTTAAGACAACATATGTTGGAGCAAACTCCCAAAGAGAGACAACCGGGAAAGAAATGCATGGAGGAGAGAAAGAGGAAGCATAGTGTGTATATGAGAGGTTTTTGGGAAAAAAGAAGAAAGGGCCAGAATAAAACATGAACACTGATTGTGTTGTAACGCTCTCCTTATGAGGAATTAGCGAATATAATCAATTAAATTTAAAACAATCCATGATGCGGGGCCCCCCGGACCGTGGGGCCCTGGGCGGTCGCCCACCTCGCCCTCCCCTAGATCCGCCCCTGCCCCGATTAGTCCGAATTAGTGAGAGTTTACTGTAGTTGCTTACGCATGTGCCATCAGGTAATAATTTTGGTGCAATGGGGAAAAATGCTGGTAAGCTCGTTCGAACTGCCTGGATCAATTTCTTTGAAGTTTGATGCACCTAGAGAGGTGTGCAGATTGTTTGAATTAAATAATGAATATAAATCAGTTGCAATTTGTTATTAAAAATCATTTTATTGACCAACTGCTGGCATCTTTTGTAACCCTACTTAGTAATGTTTTCTCCCATAAGGAATTGCGTCTGGAAACTTTCATAATAGGGGATTCCGAGGGATACCTGAGTTGGGTCCGTTTTCTATTTTTGTTTTTCATTGACTTTGAAAAGTACACTCTAAATCAGGGGATTTCAATTTGACTTACTTGACTTATTTCCTTTCGCTCCGTGCGGAGCATAGGGCATCCAAGAATGATTTCCATCGGGCTCTGTTTGTTGCCAAGTTCTTCACTTCCCTCCAAGTCTTTCGTGCCGTAAGTTGTCAACATAAGATCCGTCCGGTTTTCATTCTTTTCAGTTTCTTTAATAAATAATTTCGGAGAGTGCGAGTTATTAGCCCACAGCTTCCTAGTTTTCTGGTAGGGCTGCCACCTTAAGGACTGAAAACGAGCCCCCGCAGTTTTCCAACCGTACCACTGAATTCCAGCTCCGCCTGGAAATAACCTACTGATGACGCTGCTGCCCACCATCATGGTGTAGTCTGTCATTTAGTCTGGTCTCTCACCCTCGACCTTACCGGCATGGGTGACCCTGCCAGGAGCCGAAGCTCCCGCCGGCATTGCTCTCGGGATCACTGAAACACACAAGCCTCCCCACCACATCAAGGTACCAGACCATGGGTGAGGTGATTTCAATTTATAGTTCATGAATCTTTGAATAGTTTAAAAGCGGATCATCAGTAAAAGGACTCCAAATCCCTCTGCTCTAAATCCACGTGAAAAGTAGAGTGAAGTAATCATAACAAATCGTGATGCATGTTGCATTAGAAAGGCTCCTCTCTTTCTTCTTCCTCGCCTTTTCCCGTTACGCGGGGTCGGCTTTCTTAATCCTGAGGCGCCAGTTGTTTTGTTGTAAAGAATCATCGGCAGATAAGCGCAATACAGGGACTTTCATATAAAGTAAGAATGGCAAGCAGCAGTTTTGTTATTCGCTGCTGCGGTGGCCTTGACCAAGCTTGTGGCGCGCCATGGTCCCCTGCTGTACTATTGAAAGCGCGCGCATAGTAGGCTACATATGAGGGCTGGTTTTTTTCTCTTTCTTTCTTTTTTCCAAGTTATAAAAATTCTGCCGCCACTGAGGTTGATACGTCTGGAGAGTCTCGTGAAGTGTTTCCTTTTTGACGAGGCGTTGCCGCCATTCACATACCAAACTGATTTTACTATCAAATGTTTGCTTGTTTTATTCTTATGTCTCAACATAATCGCCAAAATGATTGAAACATTTGTCGTATTGTTACACCACTTTCCAATGCCCTCGGCAAAAATTCCTGCCGCCACTGAGGTGGGTACGTCTGGAGAGTCTCCTGAAGTTTTTCCTTTTTGGCGAGGCCTTGCCGCCCAACCATGCCTTCAATTTTCGAAAAAGGTGAAAATCATTCACGACGACACTGTACCAACGTTACGGTAGACTTTTACAAAGAATTCAAGGGTGAAGTTTTGGACCATCTGCCGTTGGGTCCAAACCAGCACTGAATGATTTTCACTTTTTTCGAGAATTGAAGGTATGGTTGGGCGGAAACGCCTCGTCAAAAAGGAAACACTTCACGAGACTCTCCAGACGTATCAACCTCAGTGGCGGCAGAATTCTTTGCAGAGGGCATTGGAAAGCTGGTGTAACGATACGACAAATGTTTCAATCGTTTTGACGATTATGTTGAGACATACGAATAAAACAAGCAAACATTTAGTAGTAAAATCAGTTTGGTATGCCAATCTGTTATTTTTATACAATCCATCGGAACTTGAAAAAAAAAAACCAGCCCTCTTATGTACTATGCGCACGCTTTCAATAGTACAGCAGGGGGCCATGGCACGCCACAAGCTCGGCCAAGACCACCGCAGCAGCGAATAACAAAACTGCCGCTTGCCGTTTTTACTTTATATGAAAGACCTGTACTCTCATGTCCCTTTGGACATTCGTCATCCATGTTGTTTGAGGTATTTCTTTTGTGTAGCCATGGAAAGGCACTTCCTCACTGTTACTGGAAATTCTAAAAAATAGTTTTTCTTTGTGTTTCTTAAAGAAAATATAACTAATACTCTTGGTTAAACATTTGAGGTAATTTCACCGCCTTGCAAACGTATTTAGTGCATTAGGCCGTGAAAAGTATAAATGCAATTTTGAAAAACTGGCTTCGTTTCTAATAATTTGCACTCCTCTGTACAAATGAGTCCTTATGTTTTAAAACTAAAGTCCTTCTTTAAATAAGAGTTATTTCTATACTTGCTTCCCATATTTTGTAGCACTAAAAGTGTTCATAATGATGACACATTGATCTTTTGTGATAACCTTGGAGGCCTTCAACTATTACTAACCAACATCAGCACAACATCTGAAGAATTTGGACTTCAAATCAATGTAAATAAGATGAAATTTATGGTTTTTAGTCGTCAAACTCATGACCAGGCCGCTTTGAACATCAGAGGTCCTCCAGTCGAGCGTGATCACCATTTTAAATATCTAGGGAGTATTATCACTGACGATTTAAATTCCGACGTTGAAATCAGAAGTCGCATTGAAATGGCACGTAGTATATATAGGAAAATGTCCTCGTCCTTCAGAAATGACAACTTAAATCCGAAGCTCCGACAAAGATTGGCACGAACCTATGTCTGGTCGACACTCTTGTATAGTATGGAGGTTTGGACTATGAGAGTCAACACCATGAAACGATTAGAGGCCTTCAAAATGTGGATTCATAGATGAATGCTTAAAATACCTTGGACTGATAGAGTTACTAACAGAGATGTCCTAAGAAGATCAAACTGTGATCTTCATCTTTTGTCTACCATTAAGTATCGAAAAACTGCCTATTTGAGTCATGTACTTAGAGGCCAAAAATATCAGTTGCTTCGACTAATACTACAAGGCAAAATAGATGGCAGACAAGGGCGTGGCAGAAGACAGATGTCCTGGCTTCACAATATGAAGGAGTGGTCACGGATTCGATCTGTTGAAGAATTGTTCCGGCTTGCGGTGCACAGAGGTGCCTTTTCCATGATGATCGCCAAAGTTCGGGGGACTGAACTCGGTACTTGAAGACGAAGAAGAAGAAAAGTAATATGTGTGTTATTGTGCTATTGTAGGTGTGTGTATGTAGCCTAACTGTTTTTCGGACAGGTGCCCAATTTATTACTAATTGAAATAGAACACCTGGATTGTCATAATCTCCGGGGAAACCGCACTCAACATGGCTGCTGTCAGTGTCGGGATTCAAAGCTCAGATCTCAATGTACTCATCTATCCAGTCCAGCCATGCAGCATGCCTAGACCACTTAGCTACTATTTGCTCTGAAACCAAATTATGGTTTAATAAAAATGAAAAATACCACTGCCTTTAAAGTATAACATTTTCTAGGAATTTTGGAGGAGCAGCAGGCCATCAACCCCAACCCCTTTGGATAAACCCCCTGAGTTGTATCTCACCACTGACAGCTCATAGTTCCTGTTGCTACCACTGGCTAGGATTCGTCAGACAGGAAAAAACGGAAGACACTATTGGTCAGGGGCGTATATAAGGGGGGAGCTCCGGGGGCTCCAGCACCCCCTGAAAAAAGCCAATAAAAATTCAGAATGTGTTGCTTTGGTAAAAGCATAAAATAGGCTAATTGTAAATTTGGCTGTACCCTAATCTTAACTTATCGGCTAAGTTATAAACAATATTAATATTGAAATTAGACTACATCGTGCTGTTGCGGCTAGCATTCTTGGGCACCGCCCCGGAGGTCCGAATTCGATTCCTGGCTCTGCCAAAAAATGTTAATTCTGGTCTGAGGGTTGGAACGGGGTACACTCGCCCTTGTGAGGCAAAACTGAGAATTCCACAGTACGGTACTTTTGAGAAATAAATTATTAATTTGTAAACAAAGAAACTGTTTGCCTTTCTGCTTAATAAAATGACAAATATTTCGATATTTGCCATTCATACTCCATAGGCCTGATACAAGATAATGGAAGAAACGATAGAGAAATAAATGAGCGGGCGAGACAGGCAGAAGCATTCCGGAGGAGTGTGAGAAGCATGTTATGGAGCAAGGATGTCCCTCAGAACAGCAAAAAGATCATATATCGGACGTACTATGTCCCTATCCTGACTTATGCCTCGGAGACCTGGGTTATGAAAGGAAGGGAGAAGAGCAAAATACAGGCCAGTGAGATGAGGTTCTTGAGAAGCAGTATTGGAGCTACAAAGATGGACAGAATAAGAAATGAGAGGACCAGAGAATTAATGAAGGAGGAACCATTACAGGATGGTATAGAGAAATCTAGACTTAGATGATATGGACATGTAAAACGAATGGAGGAGAAGAGGATGCCCAGGAGGATATACGAGACGAAGTGGGAAGGAAAGAGACCGAGAGACAGGTGGCTGAAGGGCGTGGAAGAAAGCGTGAAGAAGAGAGGAGACTGGACAAGGGTGGAGGCTGAGAGATGGTGGGAAGACAGAAGACGTTGGAGAGGCTTGTGTTCCAAACAGACCCGGCCAGTGGCTGGAAACTGTGCAAGATGATGATGACTCCATAGGCCATGATAGAAAATTCATTAATATAAGTCATCATCATCATCCTGAACCAACTCGAGTTGCCCGGGTGTGGTATATGAGCCCCCTCCATTTCATCCTGTCCTTGTACCACTCCTCCTCCACCAACTTGTCCCAGTCATGACCTCTCTGCAGTACATCGTTCTTGACTGTATCTATCCACTTCTTTCGTGGCCTTCCCACGGGTCATCTTCCTTCTACTTTTCTCTCAAATTCCTTCCGTGCAGTTCTGTTTGCTGGCATCCACTTCATGTGACCAAACCACTTCAATCTTGAGATCTGGATCTTATTGAGGAGAGAATCATCTATTCCTACTTCTTCTCTAATCTTCTCATTCCTGATCTTGTCTTTCCTAGTTTTCTGGATCATGGTAAGTTGGAATTTCATTTCGGCTGCCTGGAGTTTAGAGTTATCTCTATTGGATAGTGTTGTGGTTTCGAGACTGTATGTAAGAATCGGTGTATAATAGGACTTGTACAATGTCGTCTTTGTTTTCATGGGCATTTGCTCATCCCACAGCAGGTGTCTTACCTAGTGATAAAATTGTGTTGCCTTATTAATTCGATTGTTTACCTCATGTTTTGCTAGGCTGTTACTTGATACAGGCGCGGATTCAAGGCGGGGAGGGGCTCACCCCCAAACGGAGACCAAATTTTTTTGCAAACTCAAAAAACGAAAACACAATAACCAGACAAATAAAACTTAACGAATTTTAACTGAAAAACAGTTTTTATTTTATTTATTACTGGAAATATCTTTATTGCGATTATTATGTTCTGTTACAACTGTACATATTTACAACTTCATACCTGTTATGTAAAAACGATTATTTATATAACAAAATCAACTCGTCTATTTTGTTTAGCAAACCTTGTGATTACCGAATCGATGTTTATAGAGACGTCACGATGAATGTGCAGCAATGTACGGATAGGCATTTGGGGCTTTTTTCGCACCAAAAAATTTTGCCGATGTCCAGACTGCAAGCTTGGTTGGCAATTTAAGCTGTGACTTTCTCCCTTTATCGGTACCAACTCGACTCGCCGAAACTGTAAAGTGCCTTGATACTTTTCTCGAAGTTCGATGTAAAAGTCGTAAAAGTTGCAATCTGTACGAATATTTTTGGTGCGCTAAAGGCATCAAATTTCTATCCATGCAGCTTGCAAAAGAAATTGGTCTGGTTTTGTACGTTTGGTTATTCTGTGATTGCGTTTTTAGTGATATCATTTTTCTTAACAATTTCGATTCTCTGACCCCCCCCCCTAGCCAAACTCTAGATCCGTGCCTGACTTGATAGAGTGCTACCCAAGTACTTGAAAACTGGAACGCTGTCCAATTTGGCTTCATTTAGCATGACTATTGGTTCTGCTCCTTCCTCATTCACTTTCATCGCCACCGTCTTTGTCTCGCTGATGTTGAAACCATATTTCTTACACTCCTCATTCCAGCTTTGCAGCCTCTCACCCAGTTCCTCCTCTGATTCACTCCAGATCGCAACATCATCTGCAAATGTGAAGGCTCTAATATCTCCATGTTCTTTCCTTTTGAAAATGAAAATCCACAGCCTGCTTCCAGTCTCCGACCGGGTCAGGAATGGAATGAATGAAGCCCCTATCTAGCGGCGAGTATATGGACTGTGCCGGCTGCCGAGGCCTGACGCACTCCTCTGGGGCAATGATTAAATGAATGACAGATGAAATGACATGATAGTGGAGAGTGTTGCTGGAATGAAATTTTGACAGGGAAAACCGGAGTACCCGGAGAAAAACCTGTCTGCCTCCGTTTTCTCCAGCACAGATCTCACATGGAGTGATCGGGATTTGAACCACGGACCCAGCGGTGAGAGGCCGGCGTGCTGCCGCCTAAGCCACGGAGGCTTCGTTCTTTCCTTTTAATAGATTTCATTACCACATCCATCACAATGATGAATAGAAGCGCTGACAATGAGCTGCCCTGCTGCACTCCTCTCTTTGTTTCAAACCAGACCGACAAACCACGTCCTACTTGAATACAACTTCTATTCCCATTGTACAACATTTCCACTTTGTCAATGAGGCTGTCTCTCACTTGAAGTTCTTTCATGCATTGCCAAATTCATTAAGTATAAAATTTTATTTGTGTGTTATGTTTTATTATACAACTTTTTTTGTATTGCCACCAATTGTTGGCTATATAAACTTTGAATTTTACAATTAACTCTTATCTAAAATAATTACACAAAGATATATGCTCTAAGATATTGGTTGATAATTCTAGGTATTTTGCGGTGACAATCCTCTGAGAATACTCACAATTTTCGAGGATAGTCAGTCCCCGCCGAAAAAAATATAAATATTTGCCCCTTACAGTAGTCGCATATGATGTGTAACATGTGACATGTTATCCTACTATGTGTGTCCCGGGAGCGCAAATCCCTTGTTGACGAGTGAACTCTGTTGGTCATTGAAATAACTACTTGTAAAGCTCCCGTGCCAAATCCTGACCGTAACGAATCATAATTGTTATTTGCCGTGGCGGAAGCAATCCACTGCATACTTGATGCGAGCTGCGATCTATACCGGCCAGTTAGTGAACCCATGCCAGCGATGTTACTGAAAATGGCCTCCGATCAGCGCACTGCTAAGTATAGGCGCGATTAAAAATTAGGTGTGCGGGAGGTATATTAAATGTGTTTCTCCCAGTGATATGTTTAGACCAACGAAGTTTCAATTATTGTTAGTAGTCGGCGTTAATATACTGAATTCCTATGTTGTTTGGAGTGTTTGTTGATGCGATATAGATTCCACATAGCCACATGGCCGACAGTACATTGAGTGCTTACATTAAATAAGAATACAGCAAAAGTATGAAGATTTAATAAATCGTAATTGTTTTCAGCAAATATGATAAAATGAATATTTTCACACCAAAGAACGACAACTTGAAGATGATTTATTGTAAGAATATCTTAAATTGGGTCTCCAAACCTTGAATTAAACTGTATGCGATATAGATTCCCCATAGCCACATGGCCTACAGTACGTCGTTGTACCGATCTGCGCCATCACGCGCGCTCATTGTTTCCGTCCCATGCACTTCCGTCCCATCCATTTTCGTCCCATCCACTTCCGTCCCTTTTCCAAAATCACTCCCACAAAAATGTCCAGCTACTGAGTGGAAAGATGTTACACATCAAAAATGTATATACGCCCCTGCTATTGGTACCATTACAGGTTATCAGATAAATTCTACTCATGCCCAAGTATGAGGGGGCTGATGACCAAGATGTCCCAGGCTTATAAAATGAATTAACAACGGTACCAGCAGCTGTTTATAATCAAGGTTAACCACCTCACGGTGTAGTGGCCAGCATTTGTGGCTGTCTCACTGGAGATCCAGGTTCGATTCCCAGCTCTGCCAAGAAAAATCGTTCTGGTCTGAGGGCTGGAACGGAGTACACTCAGCCTCGTGAGGAAAAACGGAGAAGAGGCGGGTTTGATTCCTACCTCGGTCATCCAGGAAGTGATTTTCTGTGGTTTACCCACTTCTACTCCAGGCAAATGCTGGGATGATTCCTATCTTAAGGCCACAGCAGTCTTCTTTCCCAATCCTCACCTGAATTACAAATACACACTCTACTACAGAAACCACAATAATACAGGTTATCTGAAATTCTACTCTCGCTTAAGTACACGGGGCTTTTATTTATTAGCGTATGGCTTTTAGTGCCAGGAGTGTCCGAGGACATATTCGGCTCACCAGAGGCTGTAGCTGCTTCAAGTGGACACCCATGGGGTGAGCTACAAGTTCCGTTCAATTCCAAGTAGTTCCTACTTTCGCTACCAGATCTCACTGACACCTAGTGGTGAATGTTGGAACTTTGATAGTGCATTTCAACGAAATCTAACCTAGAAATTTAGCTTCACAAGAGTTTAGTTAGTGGAAGGATCTTTTACATGTCATAAATCTATGAGATGGGACCGCCGGCTTACTTCCTCTCAGAAGGAAATCGTAATGAAGGATTAAAAAAAAAAAAAACGACTACTTCGGCCGGGTTTGAACCCATGATCTTGGGCACAGCAGTTTAGCATGCTATCAACTAAGCCACCGAAGCCGCTGCACCGGGCTTAATGATCATGATGTCCAAGCCCCTCAAATGAAACAACAACAACAACAACAAAATCAAGGGTATACAATGATCGTCGAGAAAATAAAAACGTCCGAAGAAAAAATTAGGCAGGGTGTAGTTCTCTCCACCAGATGGCGTTGGCCTGCCAAGTTATTGAGTTTTCGTTGGCTCTCAGATTACATTGGTGTCCACCAGGAGCGCTGCGCTAGAGTGCGCTAACAGGTTATTGACTCGCTACACCAGATAACGCTAGCGTGCCGGCCCTCTGTATCAGTCAGTGGGAGTGTAGCTTCTTTCGTGTTAGCATGGAGGAAGAGTTACGCTGTGCCGTGTGTAAACAGTTGTTTAGCAATCCGGTATTGTTGCCATGTTACCACGCCCTTTGTCTAAACTGTGCCGCTCATCTGCAACAACCAGCATCACAACAACCTCCCACATCTCAGCCTAGCGCGGCTGCAGAAAATATACAACCAGTGGAAACAAGTGGTGGTAGTAGCACAGGCGAGATTGGTGGTGGTGGTGGCAATGCTGATTATCAGGAAGTTGATAAACTGTCAATTCTAAGCGAAACAGATAGCGGAGTTGTCTGTAATAGTCGTCCTAACAGCTATGTAGGAACTCCTAACATCCAGGGATTACTTTTCCCTCCTTTAGCTAGCAGTGCATTGTCTCTGGCGTGCCCTATCTGCCACAAAGTGGTCTATTTCGATGAGAACGGAGCACTTAACCTACCCAAGTATCGGGCCATGCAGCGGATTGTGGACAAATACAGTGAATCTCGAAATCTAACTTTGAAATGTCAGTTGTGTGAGTCGGACCCTGCGGAGGATGCCACAGTCATGTGCGAGCAGTGTGAGGTTCTGTATTGTGAAGCTTGTAAGGAAAGCTGTCACCCTTCACGAGGGCCGCTCGCTAAGCACTCTCTGCTCGAACCCTTACAGGGTCGTGCGGTCCTCAGGAGTAAGACCAAAGCTAAGGATGTCCAATGCGGTGAACATGAAGATGAGGCACTCTCAATGTATTGCATGGTGTGTAAAGTACCCGTGTGCCCGCTTTGTCTTCACGACACCAGACACACCAGTCACGATGTACAGGCCATCAATGCCATGTGCAAGGCGCAAAAGGTAAGTCACAAATGTTTAAAATCCTCTTTCTGCTTTTGTTTGTTTTTGGGTGTCTGCATGACGTAACTGTTTTCCATAGTTTTCGCCAGCCGTGCTCTAGGTTACGGGTTTAAAATACCAGTGCAGACAGTGCACATTTAAAGGTGTTTATATTCCCTGTCAGTAGATGTATTATTTACCCCACTGCTTAGCCATGTTCGTTAGATCACTCTTTCACACTCCAGGAAAATGCTGAGATAGCTATTTTAAATCCCGGGACACCTACCCCATCCCGAACCATAATAATTACAGCCAAACACACTAATATATCACAGAAATACAGGTTTATCAGACAAATTGAACACACACGTAAGTACACAGAGCTGATGACCAAGATGTCCCAGTCCGCTAATACGAATTAACAACAACAAAGAAGTAGATTTATTGGGCTCAAATCCAAAAGGTCTGGGTTCGATTTCCGTCTTTGGGGGTTGACATTCCTGTTGTATCGTTTCAAGGACTGGGGCATCGTAGTCATTTATCCCCGCGTAGGCCTGGGGGGATTTGTCTGATAACCTGTGTTTCTGTGGTGTCTGTAGTAGTATGTGTATTTGTAATTCAGGGAAGTAAGCGGCCGTGGCCTTCTGCCTGAAGTAAAAGTGTGAAACCACGGAAAACCACTTCCTTGTCAGTTTTGCCTCGCAAGGCAGAGTGTGCTCCGCTCCATCCCTCACACTGGAATTAAAATGTCTTGGCATAGCTGAGAATCGATCCCGTACCTTCGGGGCGACAACCAAGAACGCTAGCCGCTACACTAGTTCATTTTGTTTTTAGAAGCTTGGGGTATCTTTTTATTTTCATCAGCGTCGTGTTCTTGGGTGTGTTTAATTTGTCGGATAACTTGTGTTTTTGTAATAGTGTAGGCTTATCTGTTATTGTTATTCTTATTATTATCATCGTGTCGGACTTCCAACCCCAAGCTTTCTGGTTCGCTCCTGGCCGTGGTAAGTGATTTTTGAAAGGCGACAAAAATCACGACACGCATGTCATACGTTGTTGGCATGTTAAAGAACCCATTTGAATTCAGTAGGCCGTGTTCATAATGGCAAAACTAATCTCGGGATATTCCGCCACCTCCTTTCTCTACTAGAAAGCGCTATAGTGTCAAAGAGCTTAGATATCTAACCTCCTTGACTTTCATAGTGCTCCAAGGAATGATAAAATTTGACATGCAAGCTGCCCCCTGAGCATCAAATAACAAAAAAAATTTGCACCCGAGGCCATATGTTATTATTATTATTATTAGAGTCTAGGTTTGGGTTATGTCCATTGGGATACGAAGAAAGGTACCATCCCAGCATTAGCCTAGATGGATATGAAAAAATCGGCGAATAGCTGCTGTCAGTGCCAGGATTCGAACCTTCGATCTCTGGACTTAAAACTCCCTGTTGCAGTCTTCGTGTGCGCCTTAACAATCTCGGCTAATCTGCGGGATAAACTTTTAAAAACTTGTGTTTTTTGGGGGGCTTTATTAGTTGGATGATTTATCTTATATAACTTAGTTTTAGTTGTTGTTGTTGTTATAGTTACCGGTAATAATAATACGGACTAATGAACGCGACCTCGGGCATTTCGACACCGTTGCTATAAAGACGGACGTTCGAGTTCCGCATCGGTCGGACGTTTTAATTCTCTACTTTTGTTCTCGTACAAGCGAGAGTGTGTAGAAGGGAAGATTACCTCGTTGTTCCGCGCCTTAAAACAAAGATATGATGATGATGATAATAATTGTCAAAGATATCTAACTAACTATGCTTGGGGCATCATTACTTTCGACTTGAAGTGCAATTGTTACACTAGATCTACCTAGCGATCAGAAGTGAAATTACTCTAACCAGCCAATCACAGGCAAACATTCTAATCGATATATCACGACAAATCGAGTTTCGTTGGCGATATTGCTGTATCGATATGAATGGCTGCCTGTGATTGGATAGTTAGAGTGATTTCACTTCTGACCACTAGGTAGAGAGTGTGGATTTTCCTGATCAACGAGGAATCCTTAGTTTATAGAATAAGCTCAGTCTTATTCACCAAAGTCCCGATTATCCGAATTTTACGGGACTGACGGCAATTCGGTTAATCGAAAATTGGGACAGTCCGGAAAGATTCTATTCCGCGATATAGCGAACTTGCTGCACCTACGATAGTGCGCTAATTTACCGTCTATAAATCAATCTTACAATGGAGGCTTTGAAACTGTAAAATGACGTGTTCGTTAAGTGCAGACCCTCAAATGAAATAATAACAACAACAAGAATTTTGACATTCGGTTAATCGATTGTTGGGAGTTTGGTGTATTAGTCGATGGTGAGGTGCCTGCTGATCGCGTCATCCGCTTTATTAGTGAAGAATGCGTTTCAAATTTCAAGTGTTTTGATTTTCCGAATTTTTAAAATTCTTGTGTGTTTGTTGTTAGGCTATAACAATTATTTTTATTTTTTGATTACTAATAATTGTATTTTTATTTCTGTTTGATTCCTACTAAGTTACTCTCGGTGGCGTAGTCAGTAGCATGTTAAACTGCTGTGCCCAAGATAGCGGATTTTTAAGAGCGTTAAAAATACTTCAGTATGCCTTCCTGAGGAGGGGAAGCATAGCTGGCGGTCCCAAGTCATAGATTTTTGGCGTGTAGAAGATCCTTCCACAGACTTAACTTGTCTGAAGCTAAATTGTTGGGTTAGATTTCGTCGGAATGCTCTATCAAAGTTCCAACGTTCACCACTAGGTATTATTGATATCTGGTACGGTAGCGAAAGTTGGAACTACTTGAAATTGAACGGAACTTGTAGCTCACCCTAAGGGTGTCCGCTAGAAGCAGCTACAGACTCAGGCGAGCCGAACATGTCCTCGGACACTCCCGGCACTAAAAGCCATACGATAAATAGACTCTCTGCAGTCTTTATTAGGATCCAAATTTTTGACGAGAAATACAAAATTGAAAATATACAATACGATCATTAGGCCAGATCTAACTTATGGTGCAGAATCATGGAGTTTAACAAAACAGGAAGAACGCCAGTTGTAGGTTTTCGAAAATAAAGTGTAGAGGAAAACTATTTTGGACCAATTTTTTGATCTTGCATCTCAAGGTTGGAAAAGGATATCAAATAAAGACATATACACTCACTATCACAGCAAGCACCAATACTCAACATCATTAACTCAAGAAGACTGCAATGGGCTGGTCATGTACTAAGAATGGGAGATGATACGATGGTCTTATAAATCTTTAAAGAAGAACCAAGAGGAGAAAGGCCAATAGGAAGACCACGAAGTTCCTGGGGGGGAAAAAATGAAATCTCCAAACTTTGTAGACATTTGCACGTAGACAACTGGCAAGAACTCGCCATCTTCGTGTCCCATAGAAGCCTTCTGAGTGAGTATTACCCCCCCACACCTCCGTGTCACTGCAGCCCATAAAGGCCTACCAAGCGACCGCTGCCCCGCCGCTGATTAATCATCATCATCATCAAAGTCCCACTGCAGTCACCCGGGTGTGGTTTACAAGCCTCCTCCACTCCTTTAGGCCCTTCCATTTTTCCTGTTCCATCACTTCTGCCACATCCAATCCAGCTTCTCCAATGTCCTTCAAAATTTGGTTTAACCACCTTCTTTTTGATCTTCCAACTGGTCTCTTTCCCTTGACTTCTCTTTCTAATTCCCTTCTTGCTACTCTCTCCTTACCCATTCTTTTTACATGTCCGAACCAACGTAACCTTGCTTTCTGTATCTTCTGATTTAACGGTTCCATATTTAACTCTTCTCTGATTTTAGTATTTTGAATTCTATCCCTTCTTGTCTTTTTAGCTGAAGTTCTTAAAAATTTCATTTCTACTGCTTTTGCCTTTTATTCTTTACCAGTGTTTCCAGTCCATATGTTACAATTGGTATGAAATACTGTTTATATAATGTTAATTTCGTTCTCTTGGGTACTTTGTCATCCCATAAAAGTTCTCTGACTTGGTGATAAAATGTTGTACCTTTACTTAGTCTGTTATTAATTTCAATGTTGATGTCATTACTTCCATTTATATTGCTACCTAGATATGGAAACTGTTCTACATTCTCTGATTAATATTAATCTTATTTTTAAAATTTTTGGCATCCACCTCTAAATTGTAATTATGCCTAAACAAAATGTATTTTTAAACTGCGTTACGAGGAGAAGATTACCTCACTGTTCTGCGCCTTAAAAGAACAATAATTAATCATCATAAAGCTAGAGCAAAACGTGGCATTCCACTGATGTCGCAGCCTCATTCATGAATGTGAATAGCAGGGTTAGACATATGTAAGCAATGATGACCTTAAAATAACTTGAGGTAACTAACAAGTAGTTCTGTGACGCGCTAAAGAGCCTACTTTTCTTAAAATTATAGAGACCCTATATCAACAGTTGGCAGACCTGGCGACTCTATATTCTTAGTTCCACCTCTTATGGTACACAACGCACATGCAAAAATTGGTTGAGGTCCAATAGATGGTATGCACGTTACATGGATTTAAATATTGAATTTATCAGCATGCATAAAATCAGGTTGGCGACACTGCCATAAATGGGATGCTAAAACTTAAATTGAAAAATTATGCCAGGTGCCAATTTTGAAAGAACTGTATTTATTAGTATGGAAGTTACATGTGATTTAACATTAAACCTATCAGCACGCATAGAATCATGTTGGGAGCACTGTCGTATATCGGTTACCGAAAATTAACGTACATTTGCAGGTCTATATGTATACAAAGTTTAGAACTGTTGGCCTGCATACTTTCTGATATATTGATATTAGGATGAAAAAGTATAGAGTGCATTTTTCAACAGTAGGCAGCCCTGTTGACACTAAAGAAACGCATTATTCATATCTGCTCTGGCGAGCAAATCACATACCAAATTTGGTTGAAATCCAATAGATAGTATGGAAGCTACATGCATTTAAAGATTAGACCTGTCAGCTGGCATAGAATCATGTTGGGAACACTCTCATGTATGGACTCCTATAAATTAGTCTTATGTAATATTATGTGTGTCAACTTTGGAACAATTCCCATGCATATCTTTCGAGAATTCAACATGACCTCAACTTCAAATTGCGATTTTTCGGCTGTTCGTAGCACTGATGCCATTTTCAAATATGGCCGTGAGATATTCAGGCATAGGTATTTACTCATAGCAAATTTGGTTTCGATAACTGCAGCCGTTTAGGAGTTGATTGGGGGGAGACACACACACATTTGCCCGTATCGATCTCATAAGTCTACTTTTTCCTCATTTTCATTACAAAATTTGTAAAGTAGGCTAAATGGCAAAATATGTCCAATTAATTGATAACTTTCTGTCGGTGAACAATTAGCTGAAATACCCGTTCTTCGAAAGGCCTCATAATTATCGGCATAAATCATATCACATTGATTTCTAATGTAAGTTACTTATGTTATTAACTAAATTCATAACAACCAACGGCACCGAAATGAATGTTGAGACAGCTCAATATTAGTGCTTTGATAGCATTTCGTAACACTGAAGAAGAGGAGAGAGAAGTAAGTTAGTCTTCGAAACTAAATAACAAAGAATTAAGTTACATTACTCTAGATAAAGACTATCTTGCGAATCAGAAATGTCTTGGCTGATTTCAAATATAAAAGAAGGAAGCCCCGTCCACAATTCCATTTGAGGGGGTCATCATCCGAAAAGTCCCTGCGGTCAAGTACCTAGGAGAGTGGATCTCGGCAAACCAGAGTGAGAATCTGGCCATAGACACCAGGTGCACCAAGTTCGAGAGGGCCTACCATTCCTGCCGCAGTATCTACGCATCGAAATTCCTATCCAAAAACCTCAAACTCAGACACTACAATTTAGTAGTAAAACCATCTGTTCTGTACGCCTGTGAGTGCCTCGTGATGGCCAGGAAAGGCCCACTCAGGAAACTTGAACTCAAGGAGAGGAAGATCCTGCGGAGGATACTTGGACCTATACGGGAAGAGGGAGGCACCTACAGAATTCGGCACAATGATGAGCTTTACAGCCATCAAGAAGACATTGTGACTTGTATAAGAAAAAGGCGCCTGGCCTTCTATGGACACTTGACCCGCATGATCCCCTGCCGGCTCACCAGTAAGATCTTCACAGTGGCAGGAAGAGGGAAGGCCTCTAGGACCAAGTGGATCTCTATGGTCAGTACGGATTTAGACCACCTAGGGATCTCACTTAATTCCATACAGGACCGCCAACAATTCCGGCAAGCCATCCGACAGGGAGTTTTTCCTGTATCACTGACAGCTAGGAAGAACACCGGTGTCAGCAGACCACCATGGACAGAGGAAAGAAAGCTGGCTCATAGTCAGATGATGAAAGAGTACTGGAAGAAGAGAAAAGACAAAGCGACGAGGAGATAAGAGTCCCGTGGTCCTCAGTAGGCCCAAACGACGACGAAGAAGAAGAAAAAAAGAAGGCCGATAGAATTACACACAATAAAACTTTACCGCAATATTGGATGACATTTTTTGAACGTCAAGCGAACATCATTGGATTCAAATGACAAGACAAAATAGCTCTACAAAACACTACCTAGCCTTCAATGACAATGCCACACACAAACGGTCTCTGCCCCGCCAAAACAAAAAAGCTTGGCAAAGGCTTATTCTGTGAATTCCTTTGCATTTCTATTCCTTTGCTGTTCATCGATGATAGTTTCAATGCATTTTAAAGCATTCTCGTAATCTTTACTCTAAAGTAATTCAAATAATTTGCCGTCCATTCCTTCGTCTCGTTTACAATGTCTCTCGACCAGCTAAGCTATCATAGGGGATTATTTTTTGCTGTGTTCACAGACTCAAACTAGATCCTTTTCATCGATCCAGGAATTGAATGCTGAGCTAAAACCCAACCAACGTACATACACTTTGTTGCCTTTCTTACGAAAAACCTTCGCTGCCAGATAATGCTTGGGATAGTTGGTTAGTTTGAGTTTGGTAACTGATAAGTACGGTACTAAAGCATTAAGCAACTATAGGCTGTATTTTAGTATCTAAGTTACAAGGTTGCAATTGCAATACTGAGAAATGACGTGCCCATCAACAAACAGTCCCCCTCCACCAAGAAGGTGTATCTACTATTGCTGTGCTACTTTTAAGCATCAAGTCCAACTAGAATATTGAGTAATCTATTTGCAAAACCTGTTATCTACACTTTTACATTTTTGTGGGGAAAAAGGAAAATTTATAAATACTCACGTATTTTTAGCTATGTCAATTTATTTCCTTGAGTACAAAGATCGTGTTCTTTTCTCATTAATAATTTGTCAGTTCAGGGATGGCTGTATAAATTAACTTACTCTTTAAATTTAAAAAAATTCATAACAGTTTTTGCATCTTAATGGGTAGTTTGACGTGATTTGCAACGGCGTTGTCGGCATTTGATTTATCATCTAGGTGCAAAATGTGCAATATTACTGATAGTATCAAAATGCCATTAAATAGATTTTTAAATACCAAAACCATTATTATTTAATATTATGTAAATTTAAATTGAAAATACAACAGAAAAACAAGTAGTTCCGTGAAGAACTATACAGCCTATTTTCATATATCCTACTTATGTTAACTGCCACTATCAACATACAAAATTTCAGTTTGATTGCTGTAAGAGATACGTAGATACTGAGAACAGACTAAATATTTCGGATGGTCACCATGTTGGATTTTATATATGTAGGTCCTAGAGTTATGTACTGTTACATGAAGATTATTGTGTACGTGTAGCATTCAAACTTCAATCGCATGATTAGGACACAAGAAGTAACAAGGAGATTTTAAAATTTCGCACAGCTGCCATCTTTTGGTTATGGAAACAATTGAAATAAATTAGATGCCAGTGGATTAACATTGGTATAAGGATTTACTGTACCAAGTTTCACTGCACTCGGATGGTTAAATTCCGAGAATATTTATACTTCGCGACGCCGCCATGTTGGATTTGTGATCACCAGGTTATTTAAAGTCCTATAGGTGAACTTAAGTTCATAGCCCCTATGAACATTAAAAAAATCAGTTTGATTGCTATAATAGATTCGTCGATATTCAGAGCCGTCTAAATATTTCGGATGGTCGCCATGTTGGATTGTTAAATGTATAGGCCATAGAGTCATGCACCATTAAAGGAAACTTATTGCGTAGGTTCATTATTCAAACTTTCACATTGATCGCATGATTACGACACAAGAAATAAAAGCTTACTTTTAAAATTCGCAAAGCCGCCATCTTGAGGTTATGTAAACAATTGAACTAAATTAGATACCAGTGTATTACAATGTGTATAACATTTCCTGTACCAGATTTCATTGCGGTTGGAACATTAAATCGCAAGAAAGGTCTATTTAAAATTTTCAAATTCGCTTGGCCGCCATGTTCGTTTTGTTGTTAACCGGTTTTTGAAAGTCTTATGAACTTCCAGTAGTGCTCTTTATCTCCGTACAAAATTTCAGGGTGATCCGCTAATAGTTTCAGAGATATAGAATGCCGGTGAAATATTTCGCACATCCGCCATCTTGTGGTTATGTAAACAATTGAACCAAGTTAGATGTCGGTGCATTACAATATGTATAAACATATACTGTACTAAGTTTTATTGCGTTTGGTTGGTTAAATCGCGAGAAACTTCTATTTAAAAGTCGCGAATTCGCGTGGCCGCCATGTTGGTTTTGTAGTTACCAGTTTTTCAAAAGTCACCTAGGTGAACTTCTAGTAGTTCCCTTTATCACCGTAAAAAATTCCAGGGTGATATCGGAAATAGTTTCGGAGATATTGAATGCTGGTGAAATATTTCGCACAGCCGCCATGTAGGATTGGTGAGACGTAACAAAATTTGAAGGGCACGGTCGGGGTCGTCCGGAATAGTGCTATGAACTTACCGAGTTTCATTGAAATCGCTCCAGCCGTTTAGAAGTTATTAGGGGGGGGGGGGGGACACACACTCCTCATACACTCACGGACAAAAGGTGATCTCAAAAGCCTATTTTTTCAAAATTGAATATAGGCTAAAAAATTACAGAGAGAAATCATTTTAGAAAAATGCAACAAAAAAAAGTTGTATCCAATAAGCAACCATTGTACTAAACATGAACGGGGTTTTGCATCTGTAGACAGGAACTGCAACTGGACGTGTTTTCTTTATAGAATTTATTTGAATGGTTTAGACCGAGTTCTGCAACTTGATAATATGGTGAAAATTGAAGCCTGAGGAGCAAGGAATCCATTGGTGCCAATATTGGGTTTTGCATACTGGCTACTTATTATTGTCAACAAATAGTAGAAATGACCTCCGAGCACTCGACTGAGCTGATGGTAAAAAATTAGAACCGCAATAGACAGTAAAAAACAGTGTTTATGTTCGACCCTCACTATTATGTGTTTGAAAACTGTATCATAATGATGGTCATTATAACACCGTTTTTCATTACGATACAGTTTCTCCAGCCAATCAGAGCTCGTTCATTGACCAATTAGGAAACGATAATTTCGCGCATGCGCTCAAAATCCAACATGTCGGACATAAACACAACATCGAACTATAATAAATTACCGACATGGAATACCCACCGTCCATATGTTCGCGTAAATAAACTGGCGAATATGAGACAAGAAATAGCACAGTACCTTAAAATCACTAACACTAATTTCTACACAGAGCATTGTCTTCAAATGACTGCGGTGACAATATTACTGAGGGACGGCTGATGTAAACATATGGCTGCATATGGCAGAGCGCATGCGTCGGCCGTTCAAAGCTCTTGAAAGACGAAGGTATAACACTCTGCGATCACAAAATTCCAGTAGCTGACTCTCAACAGATATTTATGAATATTTATGTTAAAACATATAATAAAGTTATAATTATCGTCGAACATAAACAGTCGTATGCAACTCGCCTATAATGGTAATTAAGACACTCGTATGGAAATTATAAAACTCGCATACGCTCGTTTTATAAAAAATACTCGTGTCTTAATTATAGCCATTATAGGCTCGTTGCATAATGTACTATTGTTTACTAATAATGTGTACCAACAGCAGTGGCTACGCTGGCTAAAGCGCAGCGTTAGGTCATGGGGCCAAGCTCTCTGCTGACTCAGTAGACGCGTGGGTTCGAGCCCCACCGTCGGCCGTCCTTGAAATGGTTTTCTGTGGTTTCCCATATTGAACACCAGGCAGATGCTGGGACGGTATCTTCTGACAGGCCACGGCCGCTTCCTTCCACGTCCTTGCCCAGTTTCATTCATCTTCATCCATTCCATCTCTCATTCTGACGCGCAGGTCGCCCACGGGCTAGAAAGACCTGCAATCGGCCTCTCAGGCCACACGACAAAAAAAAAACTAATAATGTGTTGAAAGATCTGTTGAATCTTGGAATAAAAATCCCTCTCGACGCGTCGGTAGACTCCACTAAATTTGCCAACAGGCGGCTTCGGTGGCGTAGTTGGTAGCATGCTGAGCTTCTATGCCCAAGATCGCGGGTTCAAAAACAAAGTCATTGGATTTTTAAGAGCGTTAAAAATCCCTCAGTATGCCTTCCTTCGGAGGGGAAGTAAAGCCGGCGGTCCCCTGTCATAGATTTATGGCATGTAAAAGAACCTTCCACTAGTTACACTTGTGTGTGAAGCTAAATTATAGGTTAGATTTGACTAACGCTCTTAGGTTCATGCGTTCGTCACCAGGAGCCGACTGCGGTGGCATCTAGTAACAAAGTTCAGAGCTAGTAGTCATTGACGGTGGTGTTTGGTGACTTGAATTAAAAACAGATAAGTTAACACACACTAATACAGCCATCACAATTAACAGATTCTACAGACACCCAAAGTACACGGGGCTACATGACCGCGTTGTCGCAGCCCCTAAACTGAGGAACCAACCAACTAAATTTACCAATAGTTGTAAACCTACAAAAGTGCCACATATTGTGCAAACGAGAAGCCCCATCTTCTTATAATTCCGAAAATATTTTGCTCACCCCTTGGCGCAAGGGTTGGTCATATCAAAAATTATTTCAGACAAAATTTGACTGTTGACCATTACACAACTGTTTTGATATTGTGCCTTTTAAGGGTAGTATTGTGATTTATTTTCTCAAAACTCCATTTTCCCACCCCTTTGGTCAATGGTTGGTGCTATCAAAATACTTGACGGAGATAAGTTTTAGGGACTTATCCGAAGAACGGTACGAACTTTAAATTGATTCGATATAAGTTATCACTTACTTAGAAAGTTATAGCGATATTTCACGTTTTCGGAAAGCCCCGCCCCATTTCCACCCCGTTATTCCGATTTTACCCATTAACGAATTCTACCGAGATCTTAAATGGCTATATTTTATGTATAGATTGGAAAGTGATTAGTGCAATTTGACGGTACCGGTAACTTAGTTATCGTGACTACAAGAAAGTGATCTCTACTTATGAAAAGCCAAGAATATAATCATGGCAGCCCTTGTCCTTATTGACGAAGTTTAAAATATTCAGTAAATTGAAACCTTAAGTCAATAAATCAGTTGTACTTTAATCACAGTACCGCTTTCGGCCACATTGTGACATTCTTCAGCGTTATATCCCTCCCTATATTATTCTGCTAAGGTCCCATTCCAGTTTTGTCCCATTAACTCCAACCTACACATATGGGGTACCTACAGGTTCAGCATAACCCAATGCGTAAGCGAAACGCACTCACTTACTCTTTAAATGCCTCACAATTAAATAAATACCTTAAAACATGTATATTTACAATGAAATAATGAAAGAATGCAACACGGTAACCATGGTAACAGAATCTGTAAGACGCAATGCAATTCCAATTATTACATTACTGTGAAAGTTTCCAGACGGTTATAAGGTTATCACTGAACCAAATTAAGCTGTAAAATTCATCAATACATACAGTATAATGCGCTTAAGGGGGTCAAGGGGCACTCTAGATTTTTTCCACGAAATTTTCACGTGTGAGTGTGGTACGAAAGGTCTTTTTCACCCGACTATAAAGGGTCTCCGAAAACCACATTTAAAGGCCCTTAAATTAACAGTCTGTGATATTCCCAGAAAACTAACTTCGCTCTGATATATCTATGAGGGAATGACAAACCCCTAACCACTGCACCAGTAGCTGAATTGATAAAGTCTGATTATTCATACCAAGGATAAATCAGTCATAGCATTCATGATTGAGATTTTGCTAGGTGTACTCTTTACAACTAGAATATTCGCGACGGGTAATGCTAGTTATTATATAATACGCTAAGCTGTATGTTTCACAAAACTCAAGCTCCTAAACCAGAGAGAGTCAGAAGGTGCGGTTTGTACCAGAATCTTCCAAATCGTCTCAATAATACAGGAAAAATCTTGCATTTCTTGAAAAGTAAACGGTAATATATTTATTTGTTTATAAAGTGCTTTTAAACAAATAAACGAGACGATAGCCCCAGGCATAACTGCGTCGCGTACAGCCCGCATTGCACTTGTTGTCTTTATACGAACCCATTTTAAATTTTCTGGTTACGCCAATGTTGGCGGTCAAACTCAACTTCTTCCGGTTAAAGATTTGGACGTGTTAACTATTACAACTTCATTCTTTTCCATTCAGTCTGAAGAAATTCACACTTTCGTCTGAATGGGGAGTGAAGTCGATCGGAGTCCTTATCGTGTTGTATGATAAGATATAGAGGTGGATATGAGATAATAGGTGATCCCTTTATCAAATCTTATAGTCAAGGACGTGGGAGGACAGCCAGTGTGGTACAGGATTCATAGCAGTTGTATTCGTATGCCAGTTGAGGACCAAAGCAAGTAGTTACGTGAAGAACTAAATAGCCTATTTTCATTTATTCTACTTATATTAATTGCCTCTATCAACATACAAAATTTCAGTTTGATTGCTGCAATAGATTCGTAGATATTGACAACCGTTTAAATATTTCGGATGGTCGCCACAGAGTTACGTACTATTAGATGAAGATTATTGCGAAGGTTTATTATTCATACTTCAATCACATGATTAGGACAAAAGAAATAATGAAAACGAGATTTTAAAATTTCGTACAGCCGCCATAATGAGGTTATGTGAACAATTGAACTAAATTAGATGCCAGTGCATTACAATGTGTATAAGCATTTGCTGTACCAAGTTTCATTGCGTTTGGATGGTTAAATCACGAGAAAAGTCTATTTAAATGTTTCAACTTCGCTTGGCCGCCATTGTTCGTTTTGTAGTTAAGTCTCATAAGTGAACTTTTAGTAGTTCCCTTTATCACTGTATAAAATTTCAGGGTGATATCAGTAATACAATGCCGGTGAAATATTTAGCACATTCACCATGTTGGATTGTTGAGAATTAATAAAATTTGAAGGGCACGGTCGGGGTCGGCGAAAATAGCTATGACCTCTGAGTTTCATTGAAATCGCTCTAGCCGTTTAGATAGTATTGGGACACACACACACAGACACACGGACAAAAGGTGATCTCATAAGCCTATTTTTTCATAAATTAAAATAGGCTAAAAATATATCCCATAAGGGAATTCTGGTAGCGTGTCTCCCGGTTGGATTGTACTGTAATTGGTAGAGGATACTCTTGGAAGGTCACTCTACACCGAGGATTCTCTAACTTTTTCTTGTAAAACATGAAATATCTAGCCCCCTCCATTCACCCCCCCCCCCCCCCCTCTTAATCTTCTTTCCGTAGGAGGGCAAGCACTATCACTTTCATGGGGTCCCTTTTTACC
The DNA here is from genome assembly GCA_946902985.2 of Meconema thalassinum. Classification (NCBI taxonomy): domain Eukaryota; kingdom Metazoa; phylum Arthropoda; class Insecta; order Orthoptera; family Tettigoniidae; genus Meconema; species Meconema thalassinum. Next base: position 36,995,903 of record OX336399.1, read on the forward strand.
ACTGCTAATACGCCACTGGCAGCATTTGAAATGTGGGCGTATCGCAGGATTTTAAGAATATCATGGACAGCTAAAGTCACAAATGTGGAAGTACTGCGGCGTATGAACAAAGACTTGGAAATTCTCAGTATCATCAAAAGGAGAAAACTAGAATACTTTGGTCATTTTATGGGCAACAACAAATACCACCTCTAGCAATTAATTTTCCAAGGGAAGATTGATGGCATTAGGGGTCCAGGACGCAGACGGATATCCTGGCTAAAGAACTTCAGCCAGTGGTTTGGACTTAATACAGTGTCACTGTTTAGAACAGCAATGGACAAACAGTAGATCATGCTACTGATCGCCAATGTTCTTGGAGGGCGAGGCACTTGAAGAAGAAGAATATGCCACTTATCCATGGGTAATGGCGTTACTTGTATCAGTTTATTGTAAATCAGCCTAACCACTTCCACTAAACACACACTAGAATTCACTTGTTCACTCACTGTCTTTGAACTGACTGCAAAGGCCTGGCTGAATTCGAGTCGACAATGGCAGAAATAGAAGAATCTGTTCTTGTAAGGAAGTGGTGGTCACATTGTCAAGCGGCGTTTTGTAATGATTATCCTGCTGACAGAATCCACTGGACAGTTCTTGTGAAATAAGACAGCAAAAGTACGAGTTTATTAGTGTTGAATGGTCGTGGGAGCTTCCTGTCTATGATAGGTTCATGGATATGATGATAGCGATATTTGTTACAGAATATGAAATATAAATATTTCAATCAGAGCCCCCACTCCCCCCTCACCCCACCTTTTTATCACTGCTTTCCCCCTCACCACTTTGAGGAACTCTGTTGTACAGGATAGTAGTATACAAAACCAGCTAAAATTAACATCAAACCCGTATTTCAATGGATTGAAAATACGTGGAAATGGAGGGCGGGCATCAATTCCGCTCGGGAATTCCAGTCAGGTTAGCCAGGGTTATCTCAATTCCACTCGGTCCTCCAAGGGACCCAAAAATAAGTTCCTCAACTCCGCTCAGGCTTTGACAAGGGGTCGACAAAGGGGTTATCCCCAATGACGTAAACAAATGTCATAACCCTCCTCCTCGCATACCAAGGGCCGTGTCAAACACCTTATGCTCCGCATGAGTGATTTCTTGAATGCAGCTGATTTTTCCGTTCTAGGCTGGAAAACGGTAGTTTCAGCATCCGCTGCTGATATCGAAAGTATTTTTTTAGGTACAAATTATACACCTATTGTTATCTAAATTTAATGTAATTTAATAATGTCTGACTAGGTTACAAAACATGCACATGTTAAAAACAATGTATAAAATTTGTAGAAAAAAAAATAGAAAACTTGGCAGACTTATTTAAAAGAATATTATGATTAATTTTAAATCACTTGTATTTTCTGCCATAAAAGTTATAATGTGCCAAACACTTTATACCTGATTTAACGAATGAGCGGACTTGACATCAGAGCGATTGACCAATGGCACAACAATGTCTTGCGAACACCACCACGCCATTGTTTTAAACATGTGCATAATAAAATGTTTGTATGTTTTTTAACCTAGTCAGACATTATAAAATTGAATACAGATAATAATAGGTGTATCATTTTTACCTAAACGATACTTTCGATGCTGAAAATACTGTTTTACAGCCTAGAACGGAAAAATCAGCTGCATTCAAGAATTCGCTCATGCGCTGCAGAAGCTGTTTGACACGGCCCTTGGTATGCGAGCAGGAGGGTTATGACATTTGTTTACGTCATTGGGGATAACCTCTTTGCCGACCGCTTGTCAAAGCCTGAGCGGAGTTGAGGAACTTATTTTTGGGTCCCTTGGAGGAGCGAGTGGAATTAGGGAAAATCGAGCGGAATAAATGTTCGACCGAAATGGAAGGCTGGCAGGTGCCTTGTGGTCGCTTCGACAAGGCAGCAAGCGGATGGTTGCCTTCTATTTCCACGCGCTGACTCCTTCTTCCGCGTCTTTTCAATCGCTTTAAATAGAGAGGCTTAATGTTAATTTTAGATGTATTTTTACCACCATCGTATAAAGTGACCTTCCAATTAATTAATTTAATTAATAGCCACATTACCCATCGTTACAGCAAAAGTAACGCTTATTAGTAACGGCGTTAGTCACTTAATTTAATTAATAGCCACGTTACCCATCGTTACAGCAAAAGTAACGCTAAGTAAAGTGTGCTAAGGCTCATTATAGTACAAGTTTTCATTATGGGAGAGTTTCTCCCACCAATCAGAGCTCAAGAAACAGTTGTTTGACCAATTAGGTAAGGATAGCATCGCACCAGCGCTGAGTTCCAAAGCCTTCTAATTTAAATTTCACTGCGTGGTGTCATAGTGGGGTAATCGAGGAGGCCATGATCAAATACAAGGTATTCTCTGCGTCCCATGCGCTCTGTTCAGTACATAAAACTGTCGAAATCTCGACAGATATTTATGAATATTTATGTTCGAACATAAAATAGTTATAATAATTATCGTCGAACATTAACAGTCGTATGCAACTCGACTAAAATGGTAATTAAGACACTCGTGTGAAAATTTAAAAAACTCGCATAAACATTCTCGTGTCTTAATTATTGCCATTATAGGCTTGTTGCAAAATGTACTGTTTCAACATTGAATTTCTTGCCAGGATTTCTTTCTGTGTGTTTATGGCTGCCCCCCATAGCAACGTGCTTTATCCAACCCTGAATGGTAGGCATATTGAATGTTACTTGAGTCACGAAGTACAGTTGAAGTCATTGTTCTTGGGGTGGTTGTGTGGTATCGCATGGCGCGCGCGATCCGATACATGCCATGTTCTTTGATGTAATCAGCTCGTGACCCAGCCAAAGCGCGCTGGAGCGTGCTCTACTGGACACGCTGAGAGCTCTACACGCGAGGAGTAGACTCCATCAACAATGTGGCTACTGCGGGGATAATACAATAAGCTCAATACCAAATGTTGTGATCTGCAGCGTGGATGATGGATTTAATAGTCTCGTTCTTCAATGCGGTCCATACCAAATGCTGTGATCTGCAGCGTAGATGATAGATTTAATAATCTCGTTCTACAATGCGGTCCATACCAAATGCTGTGATATGCAGCGTGGATGATAGATTTAATTGTCTCGTCCTACAGTGCGTCCATACCAAATGATGTGATCTGCAGCGTGGATGATAGATTCAATAGTTTCGTTCTACAATGCGGTCCATACCAAATGCTGTGATCTACAGCGTGGATGATAGATTTAATAGTCTCGTTCTACAATTTGGTCCATACCAAATGCTGTGATCTACAGCGTGGATGATAGATTTAATAGTCTCGTTCTACAATGCGGTGGATACCAAATTCTGTGATCTGCAGCGTGGATGATAGATTGAATAGTCTCGGTCTACAATATGGTACATACCAAATACTATGATCTGCAGCATGGATGATAGATTCAATAGTCTCGTTCTACAATGTGCACCATACCAAATGCTGTGATCTGCAGCGTGGATGATAGATTCAATAGTCTCGTTCTACTATGTGGACCATGCCAAATGCTGTGATACACAGCGTGGATGATAGATTCAATAGTCTCGTTCTACTATGTGGACCATGCCAAATGCTGTGATACACAGCGTGGATGATAGATTCAATAGTCTCGTTCTACTATGTGGACCATGCCAAATGCTGTGATCTGCAGCGTGGATGATAGATTCAATAGTCTCGTTCTACTATGTGGACCATGCCAAATGCTGTGATATACAGCGTGGATGATAGATTCAGTAGTCTCGTACTACAATGTACACCATACCAAATGCTGTGATCTGCAGCGTGGATGATAGATTCAATAGTCTCGTTCTACTATGTGGACCATGCCAAATGCTGTGATATACAGCGTGGATGATAGATTCAGTAGTCTCGTACTACAATGTACACCATACCAAATGTTGTGATATACAGCGTGGATGATAGATTCAGTAGTCTCGTTCTACAATGTACACCATACCAAATGCTGTGATCTGCAGCGTGGATGATAGATTCAATAGTCTCGTTCTACTATGCGGTCTATACTAAATGCTGTGATCTACAGCGTGGATGATAGATTCAATAGTCTCGTTCTACAATGCAGCCCATACCGAATACTGTGTTCCAACTTTCGATTTATCTCCCATGACTACAAACATGGACCACCTCGTGGTGTAATGGCTAGTATTCTTGGCCTTCGTCGCGGAGGTCCGGGATTCAATTCCCGGCTATGCCAAGAAATTTAACTCCGGTCTGAGGGCTGTTACGGTGTGCGCTCAGCCTCGTGAGGTAAACCTGAGAAAAGGTGGATTCGATTCCTCCCGCTGCCAGCTTGGAAGTTGTTTTATGCCTAATCTTATTTTGCATAAGCGTGTTGACCGACTGAAAATAATAAATTGACAGTTTTTCAGGTAACACTGAAAATATGGCTTCAAAACTTCAAATAATATACAGGGGATGTCTCAAAAGTAATGTCGTTTATTAAAGAAAATTTTATTTGGAAAGTTTTCTGACAAGAAATTTAACTATTCCTCAAAGTAGAGACCATGAGATTCTATGGTCTTCAGCCAACTTTCAGCGAAGTTTCTTATCCCGCGTCGGTACCAGTGTCTGGGTGTTGATGCGAAGAATTCGACGAGATCTACTTCTACAGCTTCAATATTTTGGAAATTTCTTTCACGCAATAAATGGGCCATGGATCGAAAAAGATGGCAATATCAAGGTGCAATATCAGGGATGTATGTTGGATGTGGTAGCAGTTCGACTCTTCTCAGTTCCTGAATTTTTGCCAAGGTTGTTCGTGCAGTATGAGGACTCGCATTGTCCTGCTGCAAGCTAACTTCATTTTGGTTAACTAATGCTGGGTATCTCCGTCTCAAAATTTCATGAAGTCGTTGCAGTTGTTGAGAATAAGGATCCGCATTGACTGCATTCCCAGTGAATCACTCCTTCAAAATTCCACCAGACACACATCATCACTTTGGGCACACACTGATCCTTTATAACGGTGACTTTGGCCGGTTGACGGGGACTGAGCCACTATTTTGAAGCGTCAGCGTTGCGGTAATAGTCACATTTTTTAGCCTATTTTAATTTTATGAAAAAAAAAATAGGCTTATGCGATCACCTTTTGATGGCGGCCAAGCGAAGTTGAGACTTTTAAATAGACTTTTCTCGCAATTTAACCATCCGAACGTAATGGAACTTGGTACAGCAAATGTTTATACACATTGTAATGCACTGGAGTCTAATTTAGTTCAATTGTTTACATAACCTCAAAATGGCGGCTATGCGAAACATTTCACTGGCATTCTGTATCTCCGAAACTATTACAGACATCACCCTGAAATCTTGTACGGTGAGAAAGGGCACTGCTATAAGTTTATCTATGTAACTTTCAAACACCTGTAAAGTACAAAACGAACATGTTGGCCAAGCGAATTTGAAACATTTTAATAGACTTTTCTGGTGATTTAACCATCTGAGCGCAGTGAAATATGGTACAGTAAATTATTATACATATTGTAATGCACTGCCATCTAATTTAGTTCAATTGTTTACATAATCTCAAGATGGCGGCTGTACGAAATTTTAAAATTAAGTTTTTATTTCTTGGGTCGTAATCATGCAATCGAAGTGAAAGTTTGAATAATGAACCTACGCAATAATTTTTCTTTAATGGTACATAACTCTATGGCCTATACATATAACAATGCAACATGGCGAGCATCCGAAATATTTAGACGGTTCTCAATATCTACGAATATTTTACAGCAATCAAACTGATATTTTTTATGTTCATAGAGGCTATGAACATAAGTTCACATACAGGACTTTCAGTAACCTGGTGAACACAAACCAACATGGCGGCGATGTGAAGTATAAATATTTAAATGGACGTTTCTCGCGATTTAACCATCCGAGTGCAATGAAATTTTGCACGTTAAATGCTCATACAAATGTTAATCCACTTGCATCTAATTTATTTCAATTGTTTTCATAACAACCAGATAGCAGCTGTGCGAAATTTTAAAATCTCTTGTGTTCTAATCATGCGATTGAAGTCTGAATACCACACGTACACAATAATCGTCATGTAATAGTACATAAATAAAAAAATTCAACCTGGCGACCATCTGAAATATTTAGACGGTTTTCAATATCAACGAATCTATCACAAACTTCAAACTGAAATTTTGTATGTAGATAGAAGCAATTAACATGAGTAGGACATATGAAAATAGGCTGTATAGTTTTTCACAGAACTACTTGTTGAATCACATGTGACAATTCTCCTGATAAATCTATCGTCCATGGGGTTACCGATAAACTGACGACAGATATCCATTCCACGTTGAGCCTGTTGAGGGGTCAATTCGTGAGGTACAGATCTACAGCTTCTGTTTGATTTTCCAAGTTTCTTAATCTGTCGATGTATGGCATCTTTTTATGATACATTCTCGCAATATACGCACTTCTAGTCAAGGCCTCCTGTAGATAGCATTGGTCCCATTCCAGTTTTGTACCGAAAATAAGGTCCCATTAACACCAACCTACACATATGGGGTACCTACAGGTTCAGCATAACCCAATGCGTAAGCGAAACGCACTCACTTACTCTTTAAATGCCTCACAATTAAATAAATACCTTAAAACATGTATATCTACACACATCAAAAAAAGTTTTGCATCACCTCGGTTCCCAGATCTCCGGCATATAGACGTTGACTGTGTATATTGTATCCAAGATACAGTCCCTTTGACTGTTCATAGATGTCACTAAAACTGCTCAAAGATGTAAACAACCATGCATGAGCAGGGCCTATTAGACGGAGGGGGTACGACAGCCGATCAGTTCCAGTCATTCCACCAGGACGAAGGTACGCTGCTCATGTTGTCTGTAGTTCTACCATGCCTAGAAGGTCAATACCGCAGTTCGATCGCGTCCGCATTGTTACTTTGTGTCAAGAAGGGCTCTCAACAAGGGAAGTTTCCAGGCGTCTCAGAGTGAACCAAAGCGATGTTGTTCGGACATGGAGGAGGTACAGAGATACAGGAACTGTCGATGACAGGCCTCGCTCAGGCCGCCCAAGGGCTACTACTGTAGTGGATGACCGCTACTTACGGATTGCCGCTCGGAGGAACCCTGACAGCAATGCCACCATGTTGAATAATGCGTTTCGTTCAGCCACAGGACGTCGTGTTTCAACTCAAACTGTGCGCAATAGGCTGCATGATGCGCAACTTCACTCCCGACGTCCATGGCGAGGTCCAGCTTTGCAACCCCGACACCATGCAGCGCGGTACAGATGGGCCCAACAACATGCTGAATGGACCCCACGGAATTGGCATCACGTTCTCTTCACCGATGAGTGTCGCATATGCCTTCAACCAGACAATCGTCGGAGACGTGTTTGGAGGCACCCTGGTCAGGCTGAACGTCTTAGACACACTGTCCAGCGAGTGCAGCAAGGTGGTGGTTCCCTGATGTTTTGGGGTGGCATTATGTGGGGCCGACGTACGCCACTGGTGGTCATGGAAGGCTCCGAAACGGCTTTACGATACCTGAATGACATCCTCCGACCCATAGTGCAACCATATCGGCAGAATATTGGAGAGGCATTTGTCTTCATGGACGACAATTCTCGACCTCATCGTGCACATCTTGTGAATGCGTTCCTTCAAGATAACGACATCGCTCGACTACAGTGGCCAGCATGTTCGCCAGACATGAACCCTATCGAACATGCCTGGGATATGTTGAAAAGGGCTGTTTATGGACGTCTTGACCCACCAACCACTCTGAGAGATTTACGCCGAATTGTCGTTGAGGAGTGGGACAATTTGGACCAACAGTGTCTTGATGAACTTGTGGATAGTATGCCACGGCGAATACAGGCATGCATCAATGCAAGAGGACGTGCTACTGGGTATTAGAGGTAGTGGTGTGTACTGCAATCTGGACCACAAATGCTGAAAGTCTAGCTGTATGATGGTACAACATGCAATGTGTGGGTCTCATGAGCAATAAAACGAGCTGAAATGTTGTTTGTGTTGATCTCTATTCCCTTTGTATTTAACGGTTCCGGAACTCTTGGAACCGAGGTGATGCAAAACTTTTTTTGATGTGTGTACAATGAAATAATGAAAGAATGCAACACGGTAACCATGGTAACAGATTCTCACAGGTCCATCTATTTGTGTAAGACGCAATGCAATGTTACTGTGAAAGTTATAAGGTTATCACGGAACCAAATTAAGCTGTAAAATTCATCAAGACATACAGTAAAATTCGCTTAAGGGGGTCAAGGGGCACTCGAGAATTTTTTCACGCAATTTTCACGTGTGAGTGTGGTACGAAAGGTCTTTTTCACTCGACTATAAAGGGTCTCCGATAATCACATTTAAAGGCCCTTAAATGAACAGTGGCAGTGATATTCCCAGAAAACTAACTTCGCTCTGATATACCTATGAAGGAATGACAATCCCCTAACCACTGCACCAGTAGCTGAATTGATAAAGTCTGATTATTCATATCAAGGATAAATCAGTCATAGCATTCATGATTGAGATTTTGCTAAGAGTACTCTTTACAACTAGAATATTCGCGGGCGAAGCCGCGACGGGTAATCTTATAAACCACCAAACTTAAAAAATGATATTACTATTTTCAAGCCCGATTGGTCTCTGATGCAAATCAAGTGATTATCATCACAATATAATGGCTTTCATTTGTCATATAAATGCACATGCATTTTTTTACCATTAGGTCATATTTTGAGCATGTTTTTAGTAAGAACGGCATATTTGGTTAGTTTGAGGGCAGCTGTAGGTGTGCAATCATCCTCAACTTACCGAACGGGAACTAGTGTTTACACAAATAGACTCTAAATAACCACTTAAACATGTATGTTCAGAAAATTAATATGAAAACTAGCGGACCCTTGCTGAACTCTCGCACAAGGGGTTGTGTGCTCCCCATGTGTACAGACTACCCGCCCGGCTCTAGTGCTTATTTATCGTATTACATACAGACAACAAGCATGCAAGATAAATACATACATACATAAACAATGATATATACATATTTACAGGGACACATGACAAGGCAGGCTTATATCTTTAAATCTAAATACTGTATCCATTGCAATGCTGTAGGTTTTGCCAACGGGAAGTCAGACCTATTACCCTGATATGCTCTTCTACGGCATTCGTGAACAATGTGGTGAACTGACTGTGAAGGAGCACCGCAGTCACATTGGGGAGAAGGAATTTTACCCCATTTGAAGAGTGATTCAGCACAGACCCCGTGGTTATCCGGATCCTATTGAGGGCAGTCCACGTTCCTCTTGGCAGGTCAAAACCGTGTGCAGCGCTATCTCCAATTAAATCACTTCAAGCTTGATGTTGGTGCTCCATTCATTTCTCTATTGGATATTCGGCTTAAAATTGTTGCCTGTGAGATCCCTAGCATATTTGATGGGTGGATGTCTAGATTTCAGTCGGTTTCTATTCAGATCAGGGATGTCGCAGTGAATAGGAAGAGCTGGATTACTCATCATTTTCTTATACTCTCGGATCAGGGCAGCTTTCCTGCGTAGGTCAGGAGGCATGATGTTGCTGAGGACAGGTTATCTTTACATGGGGGCTGTTCAGCCAAACTGGAGCACAATATTCAGCAGCGGAGAAGACAAGACCTAATGCAGAACACCTCAGAGTTGTAGCAGAAGCTTCCCAAGTAGTTCCACAAAGCATCTGCAGGATATTATTCCGGCTTCTAATTTTGGCGGCTGTATTTTCAAGGTGTTTTTTAAAAGATAATGTGCTATGCGGGATGTACGCGATACAATTCTCGCATGGGCTATCGTCTTGTTTATTTGTTTAAAAGCACTTTATAAACAAATAAATATATTTCCGTTGACTTTTCAAGAAATGTAATATTTTTCCAGTACTATCGAGACGATTTGGAAGATTTTGGTACAAACCACACCTTCTAACTCCCTCTGGTTTAGGAGCTTGAGTTTTGTGAAACATACACCTTAGCGTATTATAATTATGATAATATAGGAATAAGAACTCGCCTCTCACCCGGAGGGCCCGGGTTCGATCCCCGGCTCCGTCAGGGATTTTAAAACTGACGTGAGGGTTGGAACGGGGTGAACTCAGCCTCGTGAGGACAATTGAGTAGCTGTCTGACAGTGAGACAGCGCCCCGATCACGAATACCAAGATTAACAGCCGAGGGGACCCGACGCGCTGATCACGCGTCACCCCAATATCTGCAGGCCAAATGGCTGGGCAGCGGTCGCTTGCTCGTCCTTAGCCCGTCATGGGCTGTATAGTGCGAGGGGTTGTTGTTTTTTGATAGGAATAAGGACACACATAATAAGAAGTGTCTCTCACGAAAGACTAAAATGAGACTCTACCGGACAGTTATACGTCTTGAAGCCTTATATGCTTCAGAATGTCTAGTTTTCAACCGGAAGGGACTCACGGACAAACTCGAAGTACAGGAGAGGAAGATATTGGGGCCTGTTAAGGTTGGTAATGAATACAGAAGGCGACCTAATCAAGAGCTCCACACGTACTGTGAACGAATCACGGATGTTGTTAGGAAACGACGTCTAGCATTTTATGGACACGTCTACAGGATGAATCCTACCAGGTTAACCAACCAGCTCCTTGGTTACTGGAAAAAGCGGAAGACCAAGTCACCATTGTTGTGGGAAGTGAGCAAAGATCTGCAAGAACTTGGAGGAACGGAAAGAGACTTAAAAGACCGGACAACTCTCAGGAAGATGCTTCAGCAATTGAGGTTCCAGGACAAACCGCCAAGAAAGAAGACAGGTGCCCTCTGGACACAGGAGAGGAGGGAACAACACAGCCACAGGATGCGTAACTACTGGGCAAACATCAAAGCCGACCCTAAATGTAACAGTTGAATGTCGTGGTCCTTAAATGGCCTATTCGAAACAAGAAGAAGAATTTAGGAATAGGGAATTTAGTTAACAATTTAATCTCGAAGGGATTTATATTAAAATACCGGCCATATTTAAATCAGTCATTTTCTGATAATTTTTGTCTTTTTTTAGTAATATATCGTCATTTATAAGGACATGTTCGCTTGCTATTTTTAGGTCTTTTAATCCGAGCCCTACTTATGAGACATCCTAATAAATAGGGCTCGGATTTTTAGGTAAATAAATATTTTTTTAATGTAAATACATATTTTAAGCATTTTTTCTATAAATACATAAATTCCTGCTTTTCACTTAATAGCACATAAATAGACATACTATTTGCATTTTCTTAAATCAGTACGGTAGAACTTTCAGTTTATTGCTTTTTGTTCGGTGGTACTTCTACGGGGAAGAACCTGTGAGCTGTCTAATCTTCATGCAGAGCGTGTGTCAGCTTGCAACTGTGTTATTCTTAACTTTTCGCCCCGCGCCACTCACTGTGGAAGCCGGGGATTTCCTTGTCCATAGCCATATTTCACCACGTGCTAGACCTCCCCCTCCCCCAGCTATCTGGAATCAGTGTCACTCACATGAAGTTCATTTCTGGCACTGTGACGTGTAAGGCAGATCTAGTTGTAGAAACAACTACAAGTCATCGTCTGATGCAGAATTTGAAGATAATTTTACTTCTGATGGGGGCGTTCTGTTCTGCCAACCCTGTGGAAAAGCAATCAAGGCTGAACAGCGATCTCAAGTTACAGAACACCTCAAGGGCAAGACACATATTGCCGCAGTTTCGCGATAATCGTCGGCCATTTGTGATGGACAACCTGAAGATGTATCTCGTTGTGTATTGTAATGCTTCAGCAGTCAGTGAGACATAGCATAAATTGCATTCGTGAGTACTGCATATTGTTTATATTCACATTAATAAACTAAATTATAACATTTTTGTCACATATTTCAGGTATTTTTAATTCATAAAAATAAATATTTTCCCAATTTTTAGCACCTAGAAATCCGATCCCTAATAATAAATACATCTCACGTCAAGTAAACATCAGATGCTCAAGCATCAGAGGAGGGCGCCTTGGTATACATTCCTCCCCATTATGAGGGAATGCGGCAGCCACATATCCGGCGCGAAGCGGCGTGCGAAGACATGGCAACACTGCAGCACGCACACCCACCCACACCTTACGTCTTATTGGAGCCACTTCACAGTGGGTAACCGGTACCGTAACAGAGAGTCTGTGGTCGGTCCAGCATGGAGCTTATGTTGTTCTGTAGCGGGGATATGCTGCTAGTTGGCCATCTTGAATCCATGAGACCAGGGTTACTAGTAACTACAGGGGGTGATTAGGGGGAGCAATCCCCCCCAGAGCCAAATAATTTTTAGCCTACTTTTCCCCTTTTTGCAAAAATGAGGAAAAAGTAGACTTACGAGATCGATCCGGGAAAATGTGTGTGTGTGTGTCTGTCTGTCCTTCTGTCTGTCTGGCTGTGTGTGTATGTGTCCCCTATCAACTCCTAAACGGCTGCAGCATTCGGAACCAAATTTAGTATGAATAAAGATGTATACCGGAATATCTCAAGCCCATATTTGAAAATGATGTCAGTGCTACCAACTGCTGAAAAAACGCACTAGATTTTTTTTAGCTCCATGTTGGATATCTTGGAAAGTATGCATGGGAGCTATTTCAAAATTGGCACACGTATAGATAATAATATATCAGTTTAATTCCCAGGAGGCCATACATGGCAGTGTTGTCAAAATGATTCTAAGCCTGCTGATAAGCTCGGTTGGCTGGCGGAAGGCGCGCGCGCCCGGTAGCCGGTCGCCGGCCTCGCTCCAGCAACATAATCTCCCAGTACTATCACCGATACTTTTAGATATGATGATGATTGCTGTTTTAAGGGGCCTGACATCTAGGTTATCGGCCCCTAATCGTTTGGGTGATAGATTAACATGAGATTGCAATATAAACTATAACTATAACTACCTACATACTTACAGACTAGAATAAGTAATGTAAAACCAAAGGACAATAATGCAAATAAAGGACAGAAGGAAAATAAATACCCTCAAAGAATGAGGATTGAAGGACCTGGAAGCAAGGAGAGCCATGAAAGGCAGATAGGAAAGTGAAAGAGGGGGGGGGGGGTCAACCACAAAGTCAGTGGAAAAAGGGGAAAATCCGGACCCAGCTCAGGAAACCCTCGGGGTCGCCAACTTCCAAACTCACCAGCCGTGAGCCGCTGAGGATGTAGCAATATCCAGGGTGCACCAGAAGTGGTGGGGCTACATATACCCTGCCTCCTTGGGGCCCTTGTCCAGAAAGCAGGAGATATGATGAAAAGATAAGGAAGGCTGACCCCTCGAAGAATGAGGGATCAGGAAAGATGAGACAAGGGTCAATTAAGGGGGGGGGGGGGGAGTGAAAGACTCTCTCGGGCTCGGACACCCTAATACCGTCGGGGTCGGAAGAAAACGAGAGTTGACCAAGATAGGTCGACAGGAAAGAAGACGGAGAGGAGTCCGGCACAAGTAAGTGGAAGCAATGCCCAACTCAGCTGGGGTCCCGTGGTCGCCAACCCACGTCCCACTGCATGTGAGCCCCTGGGGAGGGAGGGGGGTGTTCATATAGGCCCGTGTATTTGGGTGTGAGTGTGAAATTTGTGTGATAACCTGTGCTATTGTGAAGGATGTATTAGTGTGTGTAGTTGTAAATTGAGGATAGGATTGGGAAGAAGGCGATCGTGGCCTTAATTTAGGCACCATCCCAGCATTTTCCTGGACTAGAAGTTGTGGAAACCACGGATAATCACTTCCAGAAAGGCTAAAGATAGGAAACGATTCATTCTCTTTCTCTCAGTTTTGCCTCACGAGGCTGAGTGTACCCCGTTCCAGCCCTCAGACCAGAATTAAAATTTGCTGGCAGAGCCAGTAATCAAATCCGGACCTCCAGGGCGACGGCCAAGAATGCTAGCCAATACACGACGAGGTGGAATATGAGGCCATTTCTGCTTATGTTTATTCACATTATTTGTTGAAAAATGTAGGAGTTCAATGTTATAAAAATAATGACAAAATCTGACCAATCACAATCATGATCACAGTTTGGACAGGCTCCATTACTCAATGGCCTGATGTAACGTACAGCTCATTCAACCCTGCCATAAAACTTTCACACCAGCTGGTTCGGTTTTTGCGCTCGTTCATCCCACGTATGACTTGTTTATGACACCACCTGCTATGAGCACTTTTCTCTCTCTCACTCTCTCCGTCAACTTATAATCAGGCTTTTACACCTTCTCAAATGTGTGATCTGTGTCCACCCCTTATTAATAGTACAGTACAGCTGCACAGAAGAAACCCCTTTTGTTCCAAAAACCGTGCTATAGTTGGCTTTTAGTAAATCGTTAGAAAAGCACAAGAAAAGCTTAACTCTAAATTTCAGAATAATTTGCACGATCATTTTGTCGGAAAACTCAAAAAAAAAAAAAAAAAAAAAGCGTTTTTCTCTTAATCGACGTATTTTAAAGAAACGTTTTTAAACAAAAAATGTAGAGGACATTGTCACCTACAATTTGTCTCATTGAGGTCATGTCATACGTTTTGAAATGCAGAAGCTAGGTGGCGCCAAAATTTCCAAAGAAGTGTTTTGTCACTTTTTGTCCTAGAAAAAAAAAATGTTTTTTTTTTCACAAAAGAGCGAATCAGAAATTCGTTTCTCTCAAAATTGTCTACAACATTCATTGAAACATTTTTTTCCTCCGATTTACTGTTCCAAATTTATAGTCTGTCGAAGTGTGAACATTGTCCGACACCGGTCCCGGTCTAAACTATGCCCACCGCTCTCTCCTCAGTAACAATAGTAGCCTTGACTACGCAGCGTTGCATTTGCTGCGCGATAACTTTGGAACGGTAAGTCGGAGGAAACAAACGTTTAAATAAATGTTGCAGACAATTTTTAGAGGAACACATTTCTGATTCACTCTTTTGTGAAGAAAAAAAAACATCATTTTTTCTAGGACAAAAAGTGAAAAAACACTTTTTTGGAAACTTTGGCGCCACCTAGCTTCTGCATTTCAAAACGTATGACATGACCTCAATGAGACAAATTGTAGGTGACAATGTCCTCTGCATTTTTTGTTTAAAAAATTTTTCTTTAAAATACGTCGATTCAGAGAAAAACGTTTTTCATTTTTTTTAGTTTTCCGACAACATGATACTACAAATTATTCCGAAATTTAGAGTTAAGCTTTGTTTGTGCTTTTCTAACGATTTACAAAAAGCCAACCATAGCACGGTTTTTGGAACAAAACCATTCCAGCTGTACTGTACTGTAAGCCCTGAGCGGATATCCGCAAAACATTTCGCCACGCGGATATAGTTTGCATGGCTGTGCGGATAGCGGATAATGTTTGGAGAAAATTTGCTGATAGTTTTTAGAATGCAATGCATTATTAGGCCTCGGATGTTTATGACATATCATATTTTTCCGTTATGTTTTCCCCATTACAAATATACGATGATGATTTAAGCTAATCTCATTCAAATATGTCATTAAGGCGTTCCACGGTGGGTGAGTGGTTATCGTATCGCACTACCAACCCAAGCTTGCAGGTTCGCTCCTGGCCGTGGTAAGTGTGTTTTTTTTTGAAAGGCGGCAAAACTCACGACACTTATGTCATACGATGTTGGCATTTTGGAGAATCCATTTGAATTCTGTACGCCGTGCTCATAGTGGCAAAATTAATCTCGGAATTTTCCGCCAACACAAAGTTCCTCATTTCTCTACTAGAAAGCGCTAAAAAGTCAAGGAGCTTAGATATATAACCTCCTTGACTTTCATAGTGCTTCAAGGAACAACGAAATTTGACATGCAGGCTGCCCTCTGGGTTTCAAATAACAAAGCTTGCACCCGGCACCCGAGGCCTTGGAGCGCTATGAAAGTCAAGGAGGTTAGATATCTAAGCTCCTTGACACTATAGCGCTTTCTAGTAGAGAATGGAGGAACTTTGTGTTGGCGGAAAATCCTGAGATTAATTTTGCCATTATGAAGACGGCCTACTGAATTCAAATGGTTTCTTTAACATGACAACAACCTATGACATGCGTGTCGTGATTTTTGTTGCCTTTCAAACATCTCTTATCACGGCCAGGAGCGACCTGTAAGCTTGGGGTTGGTAGTCTGACACGATAACCACTCACCCATCGTGGCAAGAAGTGGGATACCATGCAAAACCACTTCCAGGATGGCTCAGGTAGGAATCGAACCCGCCTCTTCTCAGTTTTGTCTCACTAGGCTGGGTGTACCCCGTTCCAACCCTTAGAGCCGGGAATCGAACCTGGGCCTCCTCGGTGATAACCAAGAATGATAGCCACTACGGAACGAGGTGGGAAGAGGATATAGAGTCGGTTGTGTACAATTTGAAGGAGGAAATGTCGATTAATATACTTATTTATTTATTTATTTATTTATTTATTTATTTATTTATTTATTTATTTAGCGTATGGCTTTTAGTGCCGGGAGTGTCCGAGGGCATGTTCGGCTCGCCAGAGGATGTAGGTGATTCAAGTTTCGTTCAATTTCAAGTAGTTCGAACTTTCACCACCAGATATCACTGACACCTAGTGGTGAACGTTGGAACTTTGATAGAGCGTTACAAAGAAATCTAACCTGGAAATTTAGCTTCACACAAGTTTAGTTAGTGGAAGGATCTTTTAATAATAAATAAATCTATGACATGGGACCGGCGGCTTTACATTCCCCCCCCCCCCCCCAGGGGATCACATCTAGTGGGACGTGGGTTGGCGACCACGGGACCCCAGCCGAGTCCGGTTTTGCTTCCACTTACTTGTGCCGGGCTCCTCTCCGTCTTCTTTCCTGTCGACCTCACATGGTCAACTCTTGTTCTATTCCGACCCCGACGGTATTAGGGTATCCGAGGCCTAGAGAGTCTCTTCATTTCCCGCCTTAATTGGCCTTTGTCTCATCTTTTCTGATACCCTGCTTCTGCGAGGGGCAGCCTTCTCTTTTTTTTTTTTTTTCATGTTCTCTCCTGCCTTCTGCTCAAGGCCCTCAAGGAGGCAGGGTGTATGTAGCCCCACCACCTTTGGTGCACCCTAGATAATGCTACACCCTCAGGGGCTCACGGCTGGTGAGTTAGGGAGTTGGTGGCCCCGAGGGATTCCTGAGCTGGGTCCGGTTTCCCCCTTTTGTCCCTTACCTGTGGGGAGGACCCTCTTCTCTTTCACTTTCCTTTGTGCCTTTTATGGCTCTCCTTCCTTCCAAGTCCCTCAATCCACCTTCTTCGGGGGTTGAGGGCATTTCTTTTCCTCCTGTCCTTCATTTGCCTTATTTTCCTTTGTTTTCCATTTCTTCTTCTAGTATGTAGGTTAGTAGTTAGTTTTAGTTTTTAAGTTTGCATTTCATTTTCATCTTCACGATCACCCAAACCATCAGGGGCCGATAACCTAGATGTTAGGCCCCTTAAAACAACAAGTATTATCATCATCATCGCTTTACATCCCCTCTGAAGGAAGGCCTTCTCAAGGATTTTAACGCTCTTAAAGAAATCCGACGACTTCGGCCAGGCTTGAACGCGCAATCTTTGGCACAGCAGTTCAGCATGCTGCCAACTATGTCACCGAAGCCGCTGGAAATGTCGATAGTAATTGGTGACATGACCTTGCGCCTGTGGAGGTACAGAAGAGGAAATGGGCCTACACAGTTCTGCACGCTAACGACTCAATTAGCCTCATCACGTGACAAACTGCTACTAGTTTGCCAAACTTATTGAGGGACTTTCCCGTGAGTCGGGAAATGAGAGGTAATTCGCGTAATTCAGCTCCATTGAGCTTGCACATAGGTTTCCTTTTTACCGTTCATGAACGTGAGAAGTGCAGGGGGCCATGGGAACATATCGATCAACATAAGGTCGGCAGTGTCGGGAGCGATCGTGGTTCCTTGCGTGAGAAGTATAGGGGACCATGGAAACACTTGAGAATATAATATCAATGAACAATAGACTGACAATATTTGAAGCGAACATGGTTCGTAACGTGAGTACACTGCAGGGAGCCATGGGAACACCTGAGAACATATAGATCAACATATAAGGTGCGTTCAAAAAGTAACGAGCCGGAGGCTGTAATGCGCAAACCGGTGACGGCATCGGCTAATCGTGGCGTGTGTAACGAGGTGTAGTTCCGACTAGAGCGTGGAAGGTCACAGCCCGTCGCTAGAGGGCACGCGTGCACGTCACGTGACGATACAAAGCGAGCAGCAGCATGCATCAATCGTCCAACGCTGCCAGTCGCATTACAAACAGTGACATGGAGGCGTCAATCGAAGAGCAAAGAGGTGTTGTTCGGTTTCTGACAGCGGAAGGAGTATGGGGAACGGACATTCATCGCCGAATGTCACAAGTGTACGGCGAACACTCCATGTCCCTTGCAAGGGTCAAGGCGTGGCACAAGCGCTTCAGAGAAGGACGGGTGTCGTTAGCCGATGATGCCCGGTCTGAAGCACCCCCCTGCATTACCGATGACAACGTCCAGCTGGTTGATGCACTCATTACTAGGGCCCGGATTTTAAAAAAATGCATAGGTATATTTTGACATATTTTGAGGTTTAGTGCATATTCTAGACGTAACAGCATATTCCGGTATATATGTCTGAATTTAAGGACAATTACAAGAACTACTAAAATAAATCTGTTTTGTGCATCCCTAGCTAGTTGCCTATATTATGTGCATCCCTCACTAATTGGTGTTTTCGACTCTCTGTGTAACGGCACTTTACTTTCACAACTGACAATGGCAACAGATAGCTTAGGTATGGGTAGGCAGGCTGGCTGGACTTCCCGGAATTCCTTTCTCTACCACAGTATATAATAATCTCAGGGGGTTGGGCAATTGGTCAAGACAGAAGTATCTTCAGTTCACTAGTTACGTTCCAGTTTAATGCCCTGCATCTCAAGTGTTAGTTTCTAAAAATGCCTAAGGAAAAGAGCAGGAGAAGAGATTTACTAAATCAGTGGGTGTCGGGTAATAGGGACTATTCAATAGATGGTGTCATCGTGTACTGTCAAGTTTGCTTAAAGGAAGTAAAATGTGAAAAGAAATTTCAGCTTGAATAGCATTCAAAAACAACTGCACATATTAAAGCAAAGGAGGAGAAGAACAGCACACCACAACAACTACTTCTTACGCAGGTAAAGCCTAAGTCCAGTATTCTTAATACATTTTCAAATGATCTTTGTAGGGCTTTCGTATGCAGCAACATTCCATGGAATAAATTAAACAATCCAGTTCTGCGATCATTTCTTGAGGAATATTGTGTAAATCAAAAAATACCAGATGAATCAACTCTCAGGAAAAATTACCTACCTCCGCTATATGAATCTACCCTGGAATTGATCCGTTCTGATATCGGAAGGAACTATGTCTGGATATCGGTGGATGATACAACGGATTCATGTGGCCGTTGCATAGCAAATTTCGTGGTTGGTAAATTACATCCAGACGAACCCGGTAAGCCGCATCTTCTTGCTTGTAAAGTACTAGAGAAAACCAACCGTAGCACAATAGCAAGATTTGTAAATGATTCTCTGCGACTATTGTGGCCATCTGAAATTGAGAATAATTGTTGTAAAGTGCTTGTACTGCTCACAGATGCAGCTTCGTATATGTTGAAAGCAGCAAAGGCCCTCCAAGTATTTTATCCGAAACTCATACACGTAACCTGTTTAGCGCACGGATTACACCGCATTGCAGAAGAAATACGCACACTGTTTCCAGCTGTTAACAATTTAACTGGATGTGGGAAGAAGATGTTTCTGAAAGCACCAGCTCGTGTCGAGTTCTACAAAGATTGTCTACCTGAAGTTCCTTTGCCACCTGAACCTGTCCTGACTAGGTGGGGGACATGGTTATCTGCAGTATCATTTTATCAGGAGAATTTTAATGAAATGAAAAAAAGTGGTTACAAAACTTGAAGATGAGCATACTGCGTGTGTCCGTGATGCAAAAGTTGTGTTTGAAACCGCTACTGTTTATCAAGATGTGAATTTCATTCATGCACATTTTTCTAAACTTCCAAAAGCCATTGAGAGCTTAGAATCTTCTGGTACTCCCCTCCATGAATCACTTGATCGCGTTGAGAAAGCTGCATCTTCATTGAATTCCGCTCCAGGCGAAATTGGAGAGAAGATTAAATGCAAGTTAGAATAGGTGTTGAATTCGAACCCAGGACTGAAGAAGATTTAGTTAATTAGTCAATACTTGAGTGGAACTAGGGTATCCTTGCCAGATCTATGCTCCGAAACTTTGGTGCCCGTGTATAAGTACTGTCCAATCACGTCAGTTGATGTAGAACGATCATTCTCAGCCTATAAACTCATTTTGACGGACAATAGACATAGTTTGTCTCCAGGAAACATTGAAAGACTACTAGTTACCTATAGTGATGCTTCTTTTTGCAACAAATGATACCTGTAAATAGGTAAGTGAATAAAATTGCATGTTTTAAGTGCATATTTCATTATTTTCCGTGCATATATTCTAACTTTTAGAGCATATTTGCACGCATATTCTCAGGTTTTTTAGTGCATATAAATCCGGGCCCTACTCATTACATAGGACAGCCGAGTGACAGTGAACGCCATAGCCGCCGTGGTCGCTCCACGACAATGCACGACCTCATACGGCCAACACAGTCGTGGCACTCATGCAGAAATTCAAATGGGAGGTTCTCGGCTACCCTCCATACAGTCCAGACCTCTCTCCCTGTGATTACGCCATGTTTGGTCCCCTGAAAAGGGCTCTGCGGGGCCAACGATTCACCTCGGACGTCGACGTCCACCTGTACGTGCGGAACTCGTTCACATCGCAGCCCAGGGAATTTTATGAGACAGCCATTCACCGCTTCGTGTCACAGTGGGACAAGTGCCTCAACAGCCAGGGCCAATACTACTAACATACAGGTACTGGTTTCTGTAATTATGCCTCCGGCTCGTTACTTTTTGAACGCACCTTATATTATTATTATTATTATATTTTCGTTAATTCCCCCTTGTGGAGAGCGTTAAAACACAAATCAATTTTCATGTTTTTTCTGTCCCTTTCTTCTTTCTTCCAAAAAATGTCATATATTCACTGTATTTCCTCTTTGTCTCTTCTGTCTTCTTCTTTCCTGTTTTTCTTCTCTTTGGGTGGTTGCTCAAATTTCTGTTATCAGATTTTTTTCTCTGTATATTTTCTGTCTGCCATGTCTTCTGTAGAGATGATTAGTTTCTTGAGGTTCTCCGCGGTTTCTTTCACCCAATTGGTTTTCAGTGGACTATTCATTACTATATTTAAAATCTTCTTGGTCGGTCAGTCAGTCTTCGTTCATCCTATGTATGTGCCCATAACATTTTGCCCTTCTATACCTGATGTTGATTGTAATCGTCTGTGTTTGTTTGTACAGTTCAATTGTCGGTCTCTTTATCCATGTTCCCTCTTTCCGAACTGGCCCTTAGATCTTTCTCAGTACTTTTCTCTCTTGTTTTTCAAGTTCTCTGTTTTTAGTTCTTCCCTTGATTGCTGTCGTTTTTGAAGCGTATACGGCTTCTGGTAAGACTACTGTATTATAGTGTCGTAGTTTGGCTTGTTTGTTGTTGAAGTGGTTCCATGTAAGTTTGTAGGCTTTCTGATGTTTTGTGATCCTTCCTTAATTGGATGCCAAGTTCAGTCCTGTTTTCTGTATAATACATGGTAGCCACTACTCCTGGAAAACCGACAGTAGTGGCGACGCGGGCTAATGCGCATCGTTAGGTCAAGGGGCCACACTCTCTGCTCACTCGGTAGACGCGTGGGTTCGAGCCCCACCGTCGGCTGTCCTTGAAATGGTTTTCCGTGGTTTCCCCATTTTCAACACCAGGCAAATGCTGGGACAGTACCTTCTGACAGGCCACGGCCCCTTCCTTCCACATCCTTGCCCAGTTTCATTCATCTTCATCCATTCCATCTCTCATCCCGACGCGCAGGTCGCCCACGGGCGTCGACTAGAAAGACCTGCACTCGGCCTCTCAGAAGGCTACACGACAAAAAAAACTCCTGGAAATCCTGGAAAAGTCCTGGATTTTATTAGGTCTGGAAAACTCATGGAAAACTCGTGGAAAAAATTATGAAAAATTTCAAAACTTCTTGAAAATTAGCCACTGTTAATTAATTATAAAAATCTTTCCATCTTAAATCATACTCCCGCTGCGGTTTTGGGTGAACGAAAGAAATTTCCTCAGGCTACCTGTTTTTGTGTGGGAGAACAAGCGATAGTATTTTTGTAAAACACATTGAGTGTAGACTACTTCACCGCAATAAAATTGCAGGCGTCATTCTTTTCTCTTTTTTTAAGTGGATATTTCAGTCACAAAGGCTTTTTTAAAACAACAATTAAATCATTTGTGTGTAGGCTTGCGTATCAATAACGCAATCACCACTAATTTTTGTCAACATCTGTATAAGTAAACCAAACACAACTGCTTTACTTTGGTCTTGAAGTAGGCAATCGATAAAGCCCCCCCCGGGACTCGCGCATATTTTTAAGTCTGGAAAAATTAGAATTACTCCTGGAAATTTCCTGGAAAACTCCTGGAAAATCGTTGATCGATTTAAGTGGCCACCATGATAATATCTCCCAAGTATTTATTGTTATTATTGTTATTATGCGGCTTCGGTGGCGTAGTTGGTAGCATGCTGAACAGCTGTGCCCAAGATCGCCGGTTCAAACCCGGCCGAAGTCGTCGGATTTTTAAGAGCGTTAAAATCCTTCAGTATGCCTTCCTTCGGAGGGGAAGTAAAGCCGGCGGTCCCATATCATAGATTTATGGCATGTAAAAGATCCTTTCACTAACTAAACTTGTGTGAAGCTAAAATTCTAGGTTAGATTTTGTTGTAACGCTCTATCAAAGTTCCAACGTTCATCACCAGGTATCAGTGACATCTTGTAGCGAAAGTTGGAACTACTTGAGATTGAACGGAACTTGTAGCTCACCTTAAGGGTGTCCGCTTGAAGCAGCTACAGCCTCTGGCGAGCCGAACATGTCCTCGGACACTCCCAGCACTACAAGGCTTACGCTAAATAATAATGAAAATGAAAATCCACAGCTTACTTCCAGTCTCCGACCGGGTCAGGGATGTAATGAATGAAGCCCCCATCTAGCGCCGAGGATATGAACTGTCACGGCTGCCGAAGCCTGTCGCACTCCTCCGAGGCAATGATTAAATGAATGACGGATGAAAGGAAATTATAGTGGAGAGCGTTGCTGGAATGAAATGTTGACAGGGAAAACCGAAGTACCCGGAGAAAAACCTGTCTGCCTCCGTTTTGTCCAGCACAGATCTCACATGGAGTGACCGGAATTTGAACCATGGATCCAGCAGCGAGAGGTCGGCGTGCTGCCGCCTAAACCACGGAGGCTTCCGCTAAATAAGTTATTATTATTATTATTATCATCATCATCATTCCTGGCTGGGTGTCTCTGTGTTCTGAGAATTGTGTCGGCCCACGCAGGGTTTCTCTTTCTTTCTGTGGCCAGCTTTTGTGCTTCTTCTTGACCTTTTGAAGGGAATTTCCAGACATAGGAGACATGCACGGCCTCGTCATGATTGAAATTAATGAGATTCTTCGAGCGGTAGGAGTGACTGATGAAGGAGAGTAATTGCGTTTCATCGAAAATTACGGAGTGTTTGAAGGGCGATGATTGCTGATTTATAAGGTTGGTTAAAGTAACTACAGCTATACCAACAGTGTTCTAAGTTGGTGATTGTTTTTTAAGGGGTGAAACATCTAGGTAATCTACCCCTAATAATGAAAAATGAAATGAAACTACAGCTAAAAGTAACTAACCTACTGACTTGGAAGAAGGTAGAGTCATGAAAGGCAGATCGAAGAGGAAAAGCGGACCCAGTTCAGAAATATCTTAGGGGTCCCGTACTCGCCGTGAGTCCTTGAGTTGTTGTTGTTGTTGATTCTTGAAGGGCTTTGCAACATTGTGGTCATGTAGCCCCGTGTACGTGGGTGTGTGAGAAAATTATCTGAATACCTGTGTTTTTGTGATGGCTGTATTGTTGCAGTGGCATAACTACGGGGGTGATTAGGGGGATCAATCCTACCCGGAGCCAAATAATTTAAAAATACATAATTTTGTGAAATTTTTATTAAAAAAAAACCAATATTGGATTCTTGCCAAATTTATAATTTGAGAACATTTATCTTTACTTGTGTGAAATATTAATGTTTAATCCGCACGTTGAGAGGAGCAATTGCTAACGAGATCAAACATGTAGTTTTGCTTTCATTGATTGTCTTATTCTGCACCCCGCACAAACCAAAAAGCTAAAACAAACACATGACAAAAATACAAAGCAAAATTCAAAAGCAAATGCAGAAAACCAACACAAAATCAAAAACAAAAGAAACAAAAGCAAAAGCAGAAAACAAACACACATTTTAAATCCGAAACAAAAACCAAAATTCAAAAACAAAAGCAAAAATGAAGACGAACACAAAGAGAACGAAACAATAATCAAAATTCAAAAATACAAGCTAAAGCAGAAAGCATACACAAAATCAGAAAACGATACTAAAAACAAAGTTCAAAAATACAAGCAAAATGAGAAAACGAACACAAAATTAAAAAACGAAACAAGAAACAAAATTCAAAAATACAAGCAAAAGCAGAAAACGAACACAACATCAAAAAAACGAAACATAATTCAAAAATACAAGCAAAAACAGAAAACGAACACAAAATAAAAAACGAAACAAAAACCAAAATTTGAAAATACAAGCAAATGCAGAAAACAAATACAATATCCAAAAATTAAATACAATTCAAAAATTCAAGCAAAAACGGAAAACAAACACAAAAAATTCAATAACAAAAGCAAGAAAAAAAAAGAAAAACGAGCACAATACCAAATAAACACACAACAAAAAGAGAGAAAAAAATAGAAAGCAACAAACACAAAATCAAAAATTCAATTAATTGAGATTTGACTCCGCTCGTCCCCCTCCAAAAGCAAATCCTAGATAGGCCACTTTATTGTAGAGCGTGTTTTTGTAATTCAGATGAGGATTGGGAAGGGGGCGGCCGTGGCCTTAAGTTGGGAGCCATCCCGGCATTTGCCTGGAGCGGAAGTTGGGAAACCACGAAACCCACTTCCAGGATGGCTGAGGTAGGAATCAAACCCTCCTCTTCTCAGTTTTGCCCCTCGAGGCTGAGTGTACCCCATTCCAGCCATCAAGCCGCAGTTACATTTCTTGGCAGAGCCGGGAATCTCCGCGGTGATATCAGGAAAGAAAATGCAGTACCAATTAAGGCTGTAAAATGAAATACCCCTTAGGCCTCGGATACCGTAATTTGGTTTGTGTAGGAAGAGAACAAGAGTTGACCTAGGTAGGCCGACAGGAAATATTGAAGAGATGAGCCAGGGACAAGTATTTGGAAGCAATGGCTGGGGTCTCGTGTTCGCCAACCCACGTTGTGCTAGGGGCTGATAACCTATATGTTAGGCGCCTTAAAACAAGTTCGACGAACAAACATTGTAATTGCGTAGAATAAGTCTCTTAATTCATTTCCCGCTGAAAGGTGTTGTTAAAGAGAAGGGTTAGGGACCTGTATACTATGCCTTTTTCTCGCTCTCTGTTGGCGCCATGCCAGATGTGTTGCTTCTTACAGGCGCAAAAATAAATCTCGACATGAGTTTTTAAGAGAATGTCCCTCTACTGTATGTGACGTCACAAGATGGATTGGCGCTGTGACGTACACAATACAAGACACTTCTTGATGAGGAAGGTAACGCATTTCAACCTCGTACAGTGAGGACCCTCCCTATAATAGATTGTCAGTCTTCTATTCATTCTTTTCAACATACTTGTTGAGCTATTCGTTCTTCCTCTTCTTCCAAGTCCCATTAATAGACTTCTCAGGTCCCAGTGACATCTATTAGTAGGAATCTTCAAAGATAACATAGCCATCTCGCTCTTCCTGCGCAAGGAGCAAAAGCCGATCAAATCGGCGCAGAGCACTATGATGGTTAAGACAAATTTCCGTTTATAGACGGCCCGTTACAGGCTGGTTTTACGGTACCTTTAAATCACGAGGGACATCTGTTGTCGAGGGCTAGGAAGCCAACACTGAACCCTCGTTACTAACTATGCGGGACTAAGAAAACCAAATTTATGGTCATAAGCAAAAATGTTATCACTGCATGTCATCTTGTAATCAATCTAAGACCTGTTGAAAGAGTCCGGAGATACATCTATCTCGGAACCATCGTTAACGATCAATAGGGTAATTTAGATGAAGTGATATCCCGCATCGGTAATGCTAGGACTCTGTGCAACAACATGGGAAAACGTTTTAACCCTAGAACACTAACCCTTCGTAATTTTTACGACGGTAGGTAGCAGTACGGTATAGTTTATTGCCTGCCGCCAATTTGTGTAGCTGAATTTCTCGAGCAGTTGTTGACTGTGGCGGGAGCGATTGTTGATATCTTTGCTCATTCTTAATAATTGGGCGGGTGACGTCATATTCCTTCTACTTTAGATTCCGCCATGGTCCGTATTGACAAGAGATTATAAACCAATATAATACAATATATTTCCGTCAATCAATACCAAACAAATTATGTTAAACTGTATTAACACTCACATTCGTGAGACATGTTTCGGGGCCATGCTGCTCTCTTCTTCAGCCACTTCATCTCCTCAATGTCATCGTGCGTTCTCAAAGATATCTCATTATAAAAGATGCTCACACAAACAAACATTAAAAACAATAAAAACAATCTAAAACACTATACTAACAAGTAGTTCCGTGAAGAACTATACAGCCTACTTTTCATGCCAATGATTATTCTACAGAATATGAACCTATCTTGAATCAAGACGAAATTAAGTTGGTAATATCGAAATATCTAATTAGTTCAAAATATGCCTGGTATAATGTAGCCTAATAGAGCACTACAGTTGGCAGCTCTAGTGACTGAATATATTCTTAGTTCCATCTCTTAAGGTACAGAATACAAAATTTGGTTGAAGACCAATGGACGTTACATGCAGTTAGACACTGGATCTATCAGCACGCGTAAAAGCATGCTGCCAACAATGTCATGCGTGTGCTGGTCAGAAATAATCTGAAATATTATATCTTGTTGTGCAATTTTGGATGAAATCCATTTGTTAGTATAGAAGTTACATGTATTTTAAAATTGGACATATCAGCAGGCGTAGAATCATGTTGGCAGCACTGCCTTGTATTAATTACTCCAAATTAATCTAGAATGGCAGATGTTATACGTGTGCAAAGTATAGAGCTGTTGGCTTGCATACTTTCTGATATATTGATACAGTATTAGGGTAAACAAAATATAGACAGCATTTATTAACAGTTGGCAGCCCTGATTGCTCTTAACAATACTTATAGTCATATCTGTTATGGTACACATAGCACATACGAAATTTGGTTGAAATCCATCTGATAGTATAGAAGTTACATGTATTTAAAAATTGGTACCATCAGCAGGCTTATAATCGTGTTGGTAGAACTGACGTATATAAGTTACTCCAAATTAATCTAAAATATCAGAATATATGTGTGCATAGTTTAAAGCTGTTGGCTTGCATACTTTCTGATATATTGGTATTTGGATAAATAAAATAGAGAGAGCAATTATTAACAGTTGGCAGCCCTGGTGGCTCTTAAGAATACACTCAGTCATATCTGTTTATGTACAGATATTACATACAAAATTTGGTTGAAATCCAATTGATAGTGTAGAAGTTATATGCATTTAAACATTGGACCTATCAGAAGGCTTAAAATTATTTTGGCAACACTGTCATGGTTGGCCTACTGGAAATTAAACTGAAATAGTATTATCTACATGTATGCCAATTTTGGAATAGCTCCCATGCATACCTTGCAAGATATCCAACATGGAGCTCAAATTTCTAGTGCGTTTTTTCAGCAGTTGGTAGCACTGACATCATTTTCAAATATGGACGTGAGATATTCCGGTGCACACCTTTACTCATACTAAATTTGGTTTTGATTGCTGCAGCCGTTTAGGAGTTGATAGGGGGGGACACACACACAGCCAGACAGACACACATTTCCCCGGATCGATCTCATAAGTCTGCTTTTTCCTCATTTTTGCAAAATGTGAAAAGTAGGCTAAAAATACACATACGTATAAACTTATACAAATATATCGAAACTCAGAATGTCTGTCTGTATTATATTGGTTTATTATGTCGTCATATTGACGCACGGCTAGTGATAGTGCAATATAGCGAGTCTTAATACATTTTTTACATTTTTACTTGTTTCATTTATTTACATGGTAGTTTAGGTTTCTTTGTGGCATAGAGAACCCACATTTATAGTTTTAATGGTTTGTTTTAATTTCTAGTATAATAAATTAAGTTCTCATAGAACGTGTTACAGTAATGAAATGTTTTCTGTGTATCAAGTTTGCTATATTTAACAAATAATCACATCAAATGATTTAATATCTACGTATTTTGATTCATGGCCTGTTTATGAATCGTTTACTTGAATGGTGATATGGCGGCAAAGTGCTAAGTGTAATATCCTTATAAATCTCGAAGTTATATGTAGAAAGAAAGCCGTGTGCGTATACTCCTCCAAATGTTGCGGGTTGCGGGTAAGAACAACTAGCCGTGGAATTGTTAGGGAAGTTATATTAAGAGTGTATCAAGCCAAAATTACATGTTAATTGAACAAGCTCATGGCGCGTTAAAAGTGAGGTTAAGCCTAGCTTGTTACACATCACCCACTTAAACAACAAATCCTCTCCTAGCGCTTCCGTGCCGGGCGAACCACTCGGGAGCGGGAACGCTTCCCTGTCACTAATGCGGGAAGACGTTTAGCAAATGAAAACACACAGAAGCAGGGCTGGTTCGTGCAGGGCGGATCATTTAGGAACAGGAAGGCTTCCCTGTCAACAAGGCGAGAAAGAATTCAGCAAGCAAATCTTACAAAGGAAGTGGACCATACATACACCCTCCGAAATGTTGTTAAAGATGGCGGCAAGTGACAGACCTCGTGTTTCAGTAGCCCTGACATATTACTGTATTTTAGTGGTATTTTGCCTGTTCAAGTGTACTATATGGTGTGAAACTGTGTCAGAAAAAATTTCCGACCGCAGTGATGTGACGTGTGCTCAAGAATTTCAGTGGTACTGCGCAGAGAGACATTTTACTTTCTCGACCATGGCAGCTTGTAACCTCCCAGTGCTCCGCCAAGTTTCCACCACACCTCGTGGACCTGTACAACGTTGCCGTGCCTTCTCCAATACAGTTTACTTGATACTACTACTACTATCAGGTGATAATTCATTTAAATCCAGGACCCCTTAACCTCTACTACCGGAAAGCACAGAGCGTCAAAAATAAACTAACCGACTGTTTAGCAAATATAACCGAAATCAATCAATTTGATATCCTGTGCCTCTCAGAAACATGGTTGTCAGACTTCGTATCTTGTGGGGAACTTCCGTTTTCATCTGAGTTCAATGTGTTTCGGCGCGACAGATCCTCAAGGGGTGGTGGTGTTGCAATCGCAGTTCATAACAAACTGAAGGCAAAACATCGGCCTGACTTAGAAACTTCCTGCGAAATAATATGGGTTGGGATTATTATCCCAAAAAGAAAGAATTTACTCGTAGGTTGCTTCTACCGCCCACCTTCCAGAAAAATTGACACCTTAGAAGAATGTTTCAACTCTACTGTTCTTGCCCTCAATCAAGAAAATGAAATAGTGTTGCTAGGCGATTTTAACTCCCATATCTCCTGTACATCAATAGACAATGGTACCATACACTCTCCCCAAATAGATACTTTCATCTTATCAAATTTTATAAACGGTCTACATCTGAAACAGTTCAATCTACTCCCAACAAGGAAATCCGAAACACTGGACCTCATATTTTCAACCCTGCGTAATGTCACTGTGACCGTTGGAAGAAATATCCTAAACATCGACCATAGCTCAATAGAAGCCACTCTCCCCGTCCCAGCCACCAGACATAAAAATAGCCCCACCACCGATAAGAAAGCTTTCCCTCTTTGGAGAAAGGTCGACTGGCAAGCTGTCAATCAGGATTTATCATCTCTACCCTGGTGCCTGCTAACAGCTGAGAGAGACGTAAACAGCGCAGTGACCTTGTTTGAGGATTTACTTTACTCGGCCATTAAACAACACGTTCCTTACTCCGTACCCAAATCCAACAAATACCCGCACTGGCTGAGTCAAAACACCAAACTCCTTCTCCAAAACAAAACTCGAGCGTGGTCACTGTGGAAATCAGGTTCCCAATCCTCATACACGCAATGTATTTATTCACCTACGGAAAATTTCAAGAGTTCATATGACAGAAGATTACAACCGCTACATTTCTTCCATAACAGGAAATCTCAAGAATAACCCGAAGAAGTTCTGGACACTTATATCATCCCGTAGAAAGACTCCCAGAATTCCACTTAACCTAAACCTCCACAATGAAGAAATCCCATTTGAATTGAGGTCCACACATTTCAATTAATATTTCCATTCAACCTTTTCAGTTCCCGTACCAATCCCCAGTCCCCCTCAACTTACTAGCGTCTGTTCTGATTCACTGTCTCAAATTTCAACGACCCCCGATGAAATCCAAAATATTTTAAAAAGTCTGCCCGCAAACAGATCTACCGGACCATCAGACATAAGCCCTATCTTCCTGAAAAACACCTCTGCATCTCTCAGCATCCCCTTATCCATGATACTCAACTGGTGTATGACTTCCGGCACTTTTCCTGACTCATGGAAAAGAGCTGATGTAACACCTGTCTTTAAATCAGGCAGCAAGCATGAAATTTCCTCATACAGACCTATATCTATCGTCCCTATACTCGCTTCAGTCTCCGAAAGAATAATACATTGCCGTCTCCTCACTTTCACCAAACCTCACCTCTCAGAAGAACAACATGGCTTCGTCCCTGGAAAATCATGTTTAACGAATCTGACTGTTCTGAACCATCACATAATTTCTGCAATAGATCAAAAATCTTAGCTAGATGTAATCTGCGTTGACCTGGCCAAAGCATTTGATTCCGTGAACCATTTCCTTCTCCTCCACAAGCTTGCTTCACGATACAACGTACATGGATCCTTCCTATCCCTAATACAAAGCTTCCTGTCCAATAGGCAACAACGGGTAGTGCTTCCGGGGTCTGTGTCGTCCTGGCTCCCAGTCTTATCAGGAGTAACTCAGGACAGTATCCTGGGACCCCTTCTCTTCGTGCTGTATATGGACGATATAAACACATGTGTGCAAAATTCTCCGTGTTCCCTTCTTCTATACGCTGATGACCTCAAGATATTCAGAAAAATTTCCAGTTCTGACGACCACGCTGACCTCCAGGAAGCAGTGAATACATGTTCTGATTGGTTCAACAAATGGAAGTTATCTCCAAATCCGAAAAAGTGCTTCAATGTGTCTTTCTCACTACTGAAATCTGGAAATCAGGCGGACTATAAAATATGTGGAAATAAATTGGATACGGTTTCTCAGGTAAGAGATTTAGGTATTATTCACGATGATAAACTGACATTCTCTCCCCACATTGACCATATCAAATCTCGCGTAATGCGCAGTCTCGGCATTCTATACAGATTCACAGAAATTAAAGACCTCACTGCACTTAAATTATACTTCACCACATATGTTCTCCCTATCCTAGATTTCTCTTCTCCAATTTGGTCTACTTCGGCTATAACCAATATTTCGAAATTGAACAGTGTCTTTAATTTCTTCATATCAATTGTCAAAGCTCGCAATCCTTCACTAAGGCACTTTGCCAAATCCGACATTCTAAATCAGCTCAATTTACTCGACCTGAGAAGCCGTCTACAATTTACTGACCTGTGTTTCCTACATACAATTATGAATGGTTATACAAAATGTAACATGCTCTTAAGCTTCTTCCCACTCCATGTTCCCTCCCGTTCAACAAGCCAGAACCATTTACACCACATACCTCGCCCACGTCTTGAAGTACAGAAGCGCTCTATTTTCCACCGTCTACTTACCCTTAGCAACTCCCTTCCAAATATTGACATATTCTCTCCCTATCGAACATTCAAACATAACATTAGAAGATCCCTTTCACCCTCAATTCCTAACCCCTCGCCCTCCTAATCACTCACTACCCCAATCACTCCCTGCGTCCTTCCTGAGATTTATCCCTTCTGCCGTCACTGCCAATTGTTACCTGTTATTGTTATTGTTGTTGTTGCTGTTGTTTTTGTTAATATTATTTGAAATTGTTAAAATATTAGTGTAAAATGACCTTTTCATGGTTGTATCTAATAATTATTAAATAAATAAATAAGAACTCTAAATATTAAAAATCTTGCCAAATATTATCTGTAACGTAGTAAATATAACAATTATAATTTGGAGTAGTAAAATTTACGAAGGGTTAGTAATAATGAGCGGCGAGAGAGGGTTAGGGTTTTAGGGTTAAGAGTCGTGAGTTAAAACTAACCACAAAAATGGTATGTGTTTTCTGTTCTTTATTTGGGAACAGTTCTGCTACTTAGGAAGCATTGTCACTGACGATAATAGGTGCACCACAGAAATCAAAAGGACACTTGCCCTCGCTAAACAGGCCTTCAACAATAAGAGACAGCTTCTGTCAAGCAGGCACAATAGCATTAAAACTAGAAAATTGTTTATCAAAACATTTGATTTGTCTGCAGTGTTTTTTTATACGGATATGAAACTTGGATTCTAAGGACAACGCCTGGAAGCAGTGGAATTGTGGATGAGGAGAAGGATGCTTAAATTAAACTGGATGGAGAAAAAGACTAACGAATGGGTCCTCAAGGAAGTAGACAAAACAAGAAAATTGATCACTTCTATAGAAAAGAGGAAAGCAAAATTCTTTTGTCACACCCTACGTCATAATGAGTTCCTGGCCACCATACTGGAAGGAAAAGTTCTGGGGAAGAAAGGTAGAGGAAGACCGCGAAATGCTCATCTGGATTCTGTGATGCATGGACTTCAATTTAAACAGTATATTCTTCTTCTTCTTCTTCTTCTTCTTCTTCAAGAAAACCTCCGTGGCTTAGGCGGCAGCATGCCGGCCTCTCACCGCTGGGTCCGTGGTTCAAATTCCGGTCACTCCATGTGAGATCTGTGCTGGACAAAACGGTGGCAGACAGGTTTTTCTCCGGGTACTACGGTTTTCCCTGTCAAATTTTCATTCCAGCAACACTCGCCACTATCATTTCATTTCATCTGTCAGTCATTTAATCATTGCCCCAGAGGAGTGCGTCTGACCTCGGCAGCCGGCACAATTCATATCCTCGCCGCCAGATGGGGGCTTCATTCATTCCATTCCTGACCCGGTCGGAGACTGGCAGCAGGCTGTGGATTTTTAGCCTACTTTTCACATTTTGCAAAAATGAGGAAAAAGTAGACTTATGAGATTGATCCGGGAAAATGTCTGTCTGTCTGTCTGTCTGTCTGTCCTTCTGTCTGCCTGTCTGTGTGTGTGTGTGTCCCTATCAACTCCTAAACGGCTGCAGCAATTGAAACCAAATTTAGTATGAGTAAAGATCTATACCTGGACATCTCAATGTCACACTTGAAAATGATGTCAATGCTACCAACTGCTGAAAAATCGTAATTGAAATTTGAACTCCATGTTGGATATCTTGGAATGTATACATGGGAACTAATCCAAAATTGGCACACATAGAGATAATAATACTTCCGTTTAATTTTCAGGCGGCCATACATGACAGTGTTGTCAAAATGATTTTAAGCCTACTGATAGGTCCCATTTTTAAATTCATATAACTTCTACACTATCAATTGGATTTCAACCAAATTTCGTATGTACTATGTGTACCATAACAGATATGACTATGCGTATTCTTAAGAGCAATCAGGGCTGCCAACTGTTAAGAAATGCTGTTTATATTTTTTTACCCTAATATCAATATATCAGTCTCCCACAAGTCCAGCCCCTCCTCCACGTGGTGGGAGACGGGCAACGGCATGAAGTAGGGGATTGCCTGTAGGGGTGAAGTACAGTGGGGACTTTGTGTGCCTCGGGACCGCTACGGTAGCTGTGAAGGCTCTATGGGAACCCTGAAAAGTGACGGCTGACGGGGCTCTGGTGAAGCTACGATAGGCCTAGCAAGCCAGTAGTGGATATCATATTTGCTTTCAAAACAGGAACAGGCCTCGGAAAGGACGGATGCAAACGACGACGACCCGGATATGCTAATGGACTACGAGTTGGGACATTAAACATACAAACACTGACAGGAAAGGTGGAGGAGATTGTAGATGTGATGGAGAGAAGAAAGCTGGATGTACTGGGCTTGGCAGAAACAAGATGGAAAGGAGAAGGTCGCAGAGAACTGAGGAAAGTGTACCGGTTGTACTGGAGTGGGAACGGTGAAGGAAGGAGCAGTTGAGTAGGAGTAGTTGTGAGAGATGGAATGAAGGAAGAAGTAAAGGGAATAAGTGACAGGATCATGAAGATCAGAGCAACTGTAAAGAGAAGAAGCCTGGAGATAGCCCAGGTATATGCCCCTCAAGTTGGATGTACAGCTCAAGAGAAGGAAGACTTTGAGGAGGAGCTACAACAACAGTTGAATGGTCAGAGCATCATTGTCATGGGAGATTTGTATGCACATGTAGGAAGTGAAAGGCAATGATATGAAAATGTATTGGGAGCAGAAGGATGGGGCAGCAGGAATGAAGAAGGGAGAAAGTTGCTAGATTTTTGCAAGAGAAACGGTTTAGTGGTAGGCAACTCCTGGTTCCGGAAGAAAGAAAGCCACAAGGTAACGTGGTACAGCAGTGATTTAACAAAGAAATCTTTGGTAGATTACATGCTGTACGACTGGGAAATGAAGAGAAGTGTCAGATATATAAAGGTAATACCATCAGAGGCATTAGATAGCGACCACAGAATACTTGTTATGAACCTGGGAGTTGTTAAGGATAGCAAGAGGACAGAGTACCAGGAAAGGAGAATCAAAGTATGGAAACTCAAGGAAAAGGAAGTCAAGGAAGAATTCCAGAAGATAATAAGGGAAAGGATGCCAACAGACAATCCTAAAACAGGGGAAGAGGAATGGAAGCAATTCAAAAACACAATGGTGGAAGCTGCATTGGCAGTATGTGGAAGAACAGGCAACAGAAAGCGGTGTAAAGAGACACCATGGTGGAATGAGAGAGTAAAAGAAGATGTGGGAAGGAAGAACAAGGCTTTCAGAGTGTGGTTCCAGGAAAGAACTGATCTGGCAAGGGAAGATTATAAGACGAAGAAGAAAGAAGCAAACAAGATTGTCGCAGAAGAAAGGAAGAAGTGGATGGTAAAGTTGACAGAGATGATGGAGGAAGACAGCAGAGGAAATAAGAAAGTACTTTATGGGATGGTCAAAAGTAAGAGAAGAGGTCTGCGAGAGGATGTGGTAATGGTGGACAAAAACAGAAATGAGGTACACAACAAAGATACACTCAAGACAGTGTGGAAAGAGTACTTTCAGGATTTGCTGAATCCAAATGGTCATAGGGAGGAAGACAATGTATTGGAAGATGGAGAAGACAACACAGGAATGGAAGAGGACCTGACTTGGAGAGAACTGGAGATGGCTAAAGACAAGATGAAAGGAGGAAGGGCACCGGGTGTGGACGAAGTGAGTGTTGAAATGGTGAAGGCAACAGAGGAAGTTGGGAAACAGTGGCTGTACCGTGTGATGAGGGTGATATGGAAGGAGAAAAAGACCCCAGAAGATTGGAAGAAAGGATTAATTGTCCCAATATTTAAGAAAGGAAGCAGAAAGGAGTGCAGAAATAACAGGGGAGTCACACTCATACCACACTGTGCCAAGATACACACATCAAAAAAAGTTTTGCATCACCTCGGTTCCAAGAGTTCCGGAACCTTTAAATACAAAGGGAATAGAGATCAACACAAACAACATTTCAGCTCGTTTTATTGCTCATGAGACCCACACATTGCATGTTGTACCATCATACAGCTAGACTTTCAGCATTTGTGGTCCAGATTGCAGTACACACCACTACCTCTAATACCCAGTAGCACGTCCTCTTGCATTGATGCATGCCTGTATTCGTCGTGGCATACTATCCACAAGTTCATCAAGACACTGTTGGTCCAAATTGTCCCACTCCTCAACGACAATTCGGCGTAAATCTCTCAGAGTGGTTGGTGGGTCAAGACGTCCATAAACAGCCCTTTTCAACATATCCCAGGCATGTTCGATAGGGTTCATGTCTGGCGAACATGCTGGCCACTGTAGTCGAGCGATGTCGTTATCTTGAAGGAACGCATTCACAAGATGTGCACGATGAGGTCGAGAATTGTCGTTCATGAAGACAAATGCCTCTCCAATATTCTGCCGATATGGGTGCACTATGGGTCGGAGGATGTCATTCAGGTATCGTAAAGCCGTTTCGGAGCCTTCCATGACCACCAGTGGCGTACGTCGGCCCCACATAATGCCACCCCAAAACATCAGGGAACCACCACCTTGCTGCACTCGCTGGACAGTGTGTCTAAGACGTTCAGCCTGACCAGGGTGCCTCCAAACACGTCTCCGACGATTGTCTGGTTGAAGGCACATGCGACACTCATCGGTGAAGAGAACGTGATGCCAATTCTGTGGGGTCCATTCAGCATGTTGTTGGGCCCATCTGTACCGCGCTGCATGGTGTCGGGGTTGCAAAGCTGGACCTCGCCATGGACGTCGGGAGTGAAGTTGCGCATCATGCAGCCTATTGCGCACAGTTTGAGTTGAAACACGACGTCCTGTGGCTGAACGAAACGCATTATTCAACATGGTGGCATTGCTGTCAGGGTTCCTCCGAGCGGCAATCCGTAAGTAGCGGTCATCCACTACAGTAGTAGCCCTTGGGCGGCCTGAGCGAGGCCTGTCATCGACAGTTCCTGTATCTCTGTACCTCCTCCATGTCCGAACAACATCGCTTTGGTTCACTCTGAGACGCCTGGAAACTTCCCTTGTTGAGAGCCCTTCTTGACACAAAGTAACAATGCGGACGCGATCGAACTGCGGTATTGACCTTCTAGGCATGGTAGAACTACAGACAACATGAGCAGCGTACCTTCGTCCTGGTGGAATGACTGGAACTGATCGGCTGTCGTACCCCCCTCCGTCTAATAGGCCCTGCTCATGCATGGTTGTTTACATCTTTGAGCAGTTTTAGTGACATCTATGAACAGTCAAAGGGACTGTATCTTTGATACAATATACACAGTCAACGTCTATATGCCGGAGATCTGGGAACCGAGGTGATGCAAAACTTTTTTTGATGTGTGTATATGAAAAGATATTAGAAAGTAGAATACGAGCCAAAGTGGAGAGAAAATTGAGAGAGGAGCAGTATGGATTCAGACCTGGGAGATCAACAGTGGATCTCATATTTTCAATGAGACAGCTCCAGGAACACCACTACGAATTTGGAGAGGATCTGTTGATGGCCTTCCTGGACATCGAAAAGGCCTATGATAGTGTGTGTAGGGAGAAGGTTTGGGAAGCAATGGAAAACATGGGAGTGGAAAAAGGGACTATAGGCAGAGTGAAGGAGATGTATTGTGGAAGTGTGAGTTGTGTGAAAGTTGGAGGGGAAAGAACAGACTGGTTCAGACAAATGAGTGGCCTAAAACAGGGTAGTGCACTGTCACCCCTTCTCTTTATTGTGGTTATGGACGAGGTAATGACACGGATAGCAGGAAAGATAGGAGAAGATAAGATGAAAGCAATGGTGTTTGCAGATGATCTCATGGTCTGGGGAAACAAGGAGGAGGAAATTCAGGAGCAACTGAAGGCTTGGGAAGAAACAGTGGGAGAGTACGGATGGAAGTTCAACATCAGTAAATGTGAGATCCTGTTAACGACCCGGAAAAAGGACAGACCAATGAGTGGGATAACCCTTGGAGGTGGACAGCTGAAGATGGTGGAAAGTCTCAAGTCCTTGGGAAGTATAGTGGAGGAAAATGGGAGAAATGACAAAGAGATTACGGAACGTGGCAGACAGGCAGAATCATTTGTGAGAAGCATTAGGAGCTTAGTGTGGAATAAAGATATCCCGCAAAAAAGCAAGGAAGTGTTATACAGAAGCTACTATATCCCGATACTGACCTATGCTTCAGAAACGTGGACAATGAAGAAAAGAGACATAAGCAGAATACAGGCAGGGGAAATGAAGTTCCTGCGAAGTAGGATCGGAGTAACAAGAAGAGACAGGGTGAGGAATGAAAAGGTCAGGGAAATAGTGAAAGAGGAGCCCTTGCAAGGTAGGATTGAGACATCAAGACTGAGGTGGTATGGACACTTAAAGAGAACGGATGAGAAGAAGATTCCCAAGAGGATACATGAGATGCAGATGCAGAAGAAACGACCAAGGGGAAGACCAAGAGATAGATGGCTGAAAGGAGTGGAGGAATGTGTCAAGAAGAGAGGTGAGGACTGGACCAGAGTGACAGCGGAGAGGTGGTGGGAAGAAAGGACTAAGTGGCAAGGCTTATGTTCCAAACAGACCCAGCCTGGGGCTGGAAACTGTACATGATGATGATGATGATCAATATATCAGAAAGTATGCAAGCCAAAAGCTCTAAACTTTGCGCACGTGTAGTACCTGACATTCTAGATTAATTTGGAGTGACTAATATACGTCAGTGCTGCCAACATGATTCTAGCCTGCTGATAGGTCCAATTTTAAAATACCAGTAACTTCTATATTAACAAACGGATTTCATCCAAAATTTGCACAACAATAAATCATAATATTTCAGATTATTTCTGACCAACACATGCATGACATTGTTGCCAACATGATTTTACGCGCGCTGATAGATCCAATGAAACTGCATGTAACGTCTATGCTATCCATTGGACTTCAACCAAATTTTGTATTCTGTACCTTAAGAGATGGAACTAAGAATATATTCTGTCAGCCAGGCTGCCAACTGTAATGCTCTATTAGGCTACGTTATGCCAGGTATATTTCGAACTTATTGGACATTTCGATATTACCAACTTAATTTCGTCATTATTATAGATAGGTCCAAATAGATTAATCATTGGCATGAATATTAAATTTAAGAAAAGTTGGCTCTTTAGTTCGTCACGGAACTTCTTGTTTTCTTCTTCTTCTTCTTCTTCTTCTTCTTCTTCTTCTTCTTCTTCTCCTTCAAGTGCCTCGTCCTCCAAGAACATTGGCGATCAGTAGCATGATCTGCTGTTTGTCCATAGCTGTTCTAAACAGTGACACTGTATTAAGTCCAAACCACTGGCTTAAGCACTTTAGCCAGGATATTCGTCTGCGTCCTGGACCCCTAATGCCATCAATCTTCCCTTGGATAATTAATTGCAAGAGGTGGTATTTGTTGTTGCGCATGAAATGACTAACGTATTCTAGTTTTCTCCTTTTGATGATACTGAGAATTTCCAAGTCTTTGTTCATACGCCGCAGTACTTCCACATTTGTGACTTAAGCTGTCCATGATTATTATCCTTAAAATATACCGACAGTAGTGGCTCAGCCGGCTAAAGCGCAGCGTTAGGTCATGGGACCAAGCTCTCTGCTGACTCGGTAGACGCGTGGGTTCGAGCCCCACCGTCGGCCGTCCTTGAAATGGTTTTCCGTGGTTTCCCATTTTCAACACCAGGCAAATGCTGGGACGGTACCTTCTGTTAGGCCACGGCCGATTCCTTCCACATCCTTGCCCAGTTTCATTCATCTTCATCCATTCCATCCTGACGCGCAGGTCGCCCACGGGCGTCGAATAGAAAGATCTGCACTCGGCCTCTGAGGAGGCCACACGAAAAAAAAATCCTTAAAATCCTGCGATACGTCCACATTTCAAATGCTATCAGTTTCTTATTTAAAACCTCAGTAAGTGTCCATCATTCAACTCCATAGAGCAGGACACTAAAAACATAGCATCGAAGCAGTCGGGCGCGTAATGACAGACTTAAATCACGGCTGAACAAAACTTTTCTCTTTTTCATGAAATAACTTCTAGCCTGCTTAGTTCTACAGCGAATTTCTTGCCATAAGTCCCAGTTATCATTGATTTGACATCCTAAATATTTATATGATGAAACCCTTTCAATTGTTTCATTACCAAGTGTAAGACGTTCAGCAAGTGAGAGCCAAATGTGGTTGCACCGACAAGGCCTGGTGATTACGGAGTAGAAACATGGACTTAACAAAGTCACTCGATAAAGAGTGACAGTCAGTCTGAAAGACTAGACTTTGTATCATTTTAAATGCTACAAATGCTGAAAAATGCTAAAGGCTGGAGGCTTCTCGCTTCCCTCGAAGCCAAACACTCTTGGCATGTTAGAAAATTATCTGCATAATACTTATCTTGCTTATCTTGTTTCAAATTACTCGCGAACGGCAAGTGCAAACCAGGGCAAAAAAGGTCAAGCGCGCGGGATGCCGTCACGCTCACCAGAGCGCGCGGGAACGTGCCCCTTCCATCCAGTCTAAAAACACTTATAGTGGGCGATGTATTGAAGATAGAGAGATATGCTCTCGCTGAATTTTTTGTAAAACTTTTCATGCTGACCAATTCTTAGGCTCATAGTATATTGATATTTTTAACGGTTTGCCCAGCGTAAGCTTAAGAAGCGTACGTACGCCAAGTTTGTTTTCGACTTTTTCACTGAAATCGTTATTGCTTGGCTTCCTTTGATCATACATAAATTATTTTCTACAGATACTTTCCTCGAGATATCCTTTACAGAATGGTGAAAACCGCATCAAAATCCATCCAGTGGTTCTCGAGATTACCCGTGACATCCAAGAATCGGGGATTTTTGTCTTATACTAACGAAGTAGAGATTGTCGCGGAACACATGCACCAAGCTGTACTATGACGTCACCCACCTCAGTGCATATGGGTACACTTCGTCCCGTCACCGTAACGTAACGCCAGACCCCAGCGTAACGACGAAGTCGACAAGATCATTAAAAATAATTTTAAAAAAATGAGGCCCTTAATATGTGGCTCTATCGACGGATGCTAAGAGTATCATGGACAGTTCATATCACAAATGCAGAGATCCATCGAAGAATGGGAAATTATATGGAAGTACTGACCACTGTAAAAACGAGAAAGATGCAATGCCTCAGTCACATTATGCGCAACAGAAGCAGATACCATCTACTGCAAGAAATTCTGCAAGGAAAAATACCCGGAAAGTGAAGTGTTGGTAGGATACAAATCTCCTGGCTAAAAAACCTCAGAGACTGGACTCTCACGACATCGGAAGAGTTATTCCAAACGGGGCAGGACAGAAAAAGCACAGCCAAGATGGTTGCCGACATCCGGAACGGATAGGGACTACAAGAAGAACTATGGAGTGAAAGATTTTCATGTGGGTATCTGATGATTGTTGATATTTCATACACTATAGCTGCTATTTGCGTTTCGTGGAGGTCCAGCTGTTCTGTGCGCACCTTCCAGCAGGTTATGAAACAACACTTCCGGCTGTGACCCCGCATGGGAAAGTGTTGTGGGCCAGCCTGACCTACAGTACACATCCTGTCACACCGCTACTTCCAAGAATGCGGCTGTTATCTTCACTGTGAATCACGCGACACAGTACCTTCACTGTTTGTGGTCAAAGACCAGTCTGTACGGTTATTTCACCAGACAGCTTAGCCTGAAGGTCTAAGGCACGCTCCACGACTGTACGTGAGTCATGTGACACAGTGAACAGAGATGAGGTGAATACAGCTTGAGGGCTCGGATGTTGATACCGTAAACAAGTTAAAAAATGACTGTAATAAATTACCTAAAATTTCGAGAAATGCACTATAAAATGGAGAACATGATCTTATAACAATATACTCACCAATATTTCAAAAATAACATCTTAAGCTCAAACTGAAAATAGATTTCTAGCACTTAAGAGCCGGCCGGAGTGGGAACGGCCGACCGCCAGCCCAGCACTTGTTGTAACATGGGTGAAAAGTTTGTGAAACGTTTTATAAAGAAACGGGACAAGGTAAAATTATTTTGTTCCTATAGCCCGCTGTAGTATTTTATACACTTTTCATCGGTACAAAAGCATATCGAACAGGAATACAAAGATAGTTATAAAAAGTGTAGTTAAAATCACAATTCTCCATATAAAATAGAGTTCTGAACTGCAATTTTCCAAACCTCTTCAATGCCTTCAGATGATGTTGAAAACAGAAACAAACTCCACTGCAAGACAGCTCATAGTTTTCTCTATTGTGCTACTGAATCATATTTTCAAATTAAGAACTCTGTATATGTTTAATCGTGATTTTAGAAAATGTCAGCATATTGAGTTGCTAATGCTAGCCGTGTCGAGGTGCTGGCAGTTCAGGCAGTTACCGTCAGATACCGCATCGTCGCAAAGTCATGTCCTTGAAACAGGGTGAAGTAAGACAGAGCCGGCTTCTGAGAGATGGTAATCTCATACCAGGAAGTG
Source organism: Meconema thalassinum (assembly GCA_946902985.2). Classification (NCBI taxonomy): domain Eukaryota; kingdom Metazoa; phylum Arthropoda; class Insecta; order Orthoptera; family Tettigoniidae; genus Meconema; species Meconema thalassinum. The sequence continues at coordinate 37,038,495 of OX336399.1, forward strand.
ATGAAATCAGCTCATGTCCAGGTGCTGTCAGTCGCTTCATTACAATCAGTGCCGGATCCAGGCTTTGCGGTGCCCTGGGCGATATGATACGGTCGGGCCCTCAACAATAGAAAATATAAAAAATATCAAATCAAATGGAAAATAGTTTTGTAATAATAATAAAATAAAGAATAGTTACAATATTTTGAATACACTACGGTACATTCTTTTAATAATATGAAAGAAACCCTTAAGTCCCCTTGAAGAAGATTATGTAAACTATGAAATATTAAAATATTACATTGCGACTCTTTTTCTCGGATGAAGTCTTCCATCATTTCACTGAAATCTATACTTGCTAAACGGTCACGGGAGGTCATAGCTGCACTGAAAAAAGAATATGAATTATAAATTAGTTTGAAAAGTATAATTAATTAATCAATTAGACTTAGACAACAGATGTTTGAGCAGACTCCCAAAGAGAGACAACCGGGAAAGAAGTGGAGGGAGGAGAGACAGAGGAAGCATAGTGTGTGTGTGTATGAGAGGTTTTTGGGGAAAAAAAGAAGGACCAGAATTAAACATGAAAATTGATTGTGTTATAACGCTCTCCTTATGGGGAATTAACGAATAAATAAATAATTAATCAATTAAATTTAAAACAATCCATGACCCCCCCCGGACCGCGGGGCCCTGGGCGGTCGCCCTCCCCTAGATCCACCCCCGATTACAATCGTCTGCTTTCTAGATCATCATATTATGGTGTGTGGCCTACAGGTCTTTTGCAGTTCCAGTGTTTATTATGAGCTTTTTAGTTCTTTCTAACATGTCTGTAATATAGTATGGGCTACTTTCTAGATTATGCCATTGTTGTACTGTAAATAGAGTTGTTGTTGTTGTTGTTGGAGGTGGTGGTGATTCGTTTAGGAGCTTTGGGACATGGTGGTCATGTAGCCGCGTGCACTTGGGTGTGTGTATAATGTGTCTAATAACCTGTGTTATTGTGATGGTTGTATTAGGGTGTGTATTTGTATTAGGGACGGGTTTTGTATATGCGGCGGTCGTGGCCTTAAGTTAGATACCATCCCAGCATTTGCCTGAAGCATAAGTGAGGAAACAACTTCCAGGATGGCTGAAGTAACAATGTAACCCTTCTCTTCCCAGTTCTGCCTCACAAGCCTCAGTGTATCCCATTCCAGCCCTCAGCTCCTAAACCTGGACCTCTGCGTTGACAGCTAAGAAGACTAGCCACTACGCCACGAGGTGGATTGTAAATAAAATGTTGCTTTGTCAGTCTAAATATGATGTAGCGACTACTGGGCTTTTGAAGTTACAGTAATTATTATATGAGTAGCAAGCAATCACTAGTTAGTAACCATCACTAAAGTGGACCTGAATTTCATTAAATTAATTTGTTTATTTATTTATAATTATTTGTTTGTTTATTTATAGTTCTTCTAACAGGTTACAACCTAATTACGAGAAATAACAATATGAATTACACTTAATATTTTTCTTACACTAATATAAAATGATACTTATAATACGTATGACTAAATATTATTCTAGTAAGTATCGTACTTGAAATTATGTTTCAAGTCACTGATAAGGAGTGTATGATATTAAGTGATTTCTCTACAATACAAATGAACAAAAGGTGCTGTCTGATATATGGAAATGTGTGCATGTCTTTTTTCTTTTTTAGATATTGAATGTGTTCGATACAGGCGAATGTTCATGTTACTCTGTATTGGTTCTTGGACAGTGGGATGTTATACGTTTCGGTCTTATTGACCGCGAAGGAACATATAGTTCAAATTCAGATGACAAATAAGGTCTATCAAAGATGTTATCAAATTATTTAATGTAATAACCTGCCTACTTTTCTCTAAAGTCTTTAAAGAAAAAGTTCCATTAATAAATTATGCTTAGCATTTTTAAAGGAAATGTGTAGTTTATGTTATCGTCAATCTCGCGATCAATAGCCACGGAACCTCCTTTTTACGTGGAATCCGAACTACTGGACATGACGTTTCACTTCGAAAATCTCACATCATTGACCGGGAACCGAACCCGGTCCGCTGTGGTGAGAGGCCAACAGCTTGACCACACCACTGGGCCACCACATTCCCGCTTAGCATATTTAGGATATACATGTGTCCTTTTGTATTCCAAGAATATAGGGAATTTATTTTTTATCGATTCAACTCTATAGTTAGCATTCGCACATCTTGGGTTCCAAACTATTGAGCCAAATTCAAGTCAACTTCATACGAATGCATTATACTGTACAATCTTTAGCAATGTACAGGTTCCTAAAATAAAATGTGCATCTTCTTATAAATCCCAGCATTTTGAATATATCTCAAAAATTCGATCAATACGGTGAGAAAAGGATAACTTTTTTTTTCATAGTATAGCCTACCATAAACCTAGATGACTTGAGATGGGAACTACATAGGAAATGGTGGTGTTTTATATCAAAGTTTTCGTGTAAATGCAATCGGATGACACTTATAAATCGAAACAATTTGTTTTGTTCCAATTTATTGTTTCTTCATCTTTTGGAGCAGCATACAATCCCATAACGAATAAATGTATTTAAACGATTACACGACATTTGCAAATAATAATAATAATAATAATAATGATATATTGGCATCCCGGAGATGGTTAATTAAGATAAGATTACAGAGGCACAAGATTCGATCCCAGGGGAACACCAGAGGGTGAATGGAGCTTTTCTCTATGATACAAAGTGTTGCGTCTTTCATACTGTAAGTATGATCCGTAATAGGACATTTTCGTAAGTTGTAGGCTACGTCATGGTTAACTCTACCAATAATCTGTATATATTACATCGACTCGTTATCCTTTAATTTAAACCAGATGACTCCTGATTCGTGAAAATTGGTTATTGTTGATCATCGAGGGATGAATCCGTGTTATGAATCGTGAATAAAATGGCATGTATGCCTGAATAATACATTAGGCCTATGTGTTCATGAAGTGTTTGCTCGTAAAGTTAGTTTGGGGCAAACTTAGTAGCTACCGGTACTGTTCGGTAGTTAAGAATTAGTGAAATCTTACCCGACTTGTGAATATGACTGACTTTAGTAAGTTTCCATTTCTCTGGAAATATCAAAGACTTGATCGATAAATTAAATTTAATATCAAGAGGATAAGTTAAGCCTCCGTGGCTTAGGCGGCAGAACGCCGGCCTCTCACCGCTGGGTCCGTGGTTCAAATCCCGGTCACTCCATGTGAGATCTGTGCTAGACAGAACGGAGGCAGACAGGTTTTTCTCCGGGTACTCCGGTTTTCCCTGTCAAAATGTCATTCCAGCAACACTCTCCACTATCATTTCATTTCATCTGTCATTCATTTAATCATTGCCCCAGAGGAGTGCGTCAGGCCTCGGCAGCCGGCACAGTTCATATCCTCGCCGCTAGATGGAGGCTTCATTCATTCCATTCCTGACCCGGTCGGAGACTGGAAGCAGGCTGTGGATTTTCATTTTTCATCAAGAGGATAAGCTATTTTTTTCCCGGATCGTTTTTTAACAAATATGGAAGAATAACCCTCTTGTGTCCCATATATTCATCGTAAGTATCGGAGTGAGAATGTCACTACGGGTTACCTCATAATAATTAAGATGTCAATTTCGAGATGACTTTCTAGGTTATCATGCGTTAAAATGTCATAGTTGGATCCATTTTGGCAATATACTGATGAGTAAGGCTAGGATTTTAATGTAATATCTATTATCATCATAGCAAACACTCATATCGAGTAGATTGGCCTTTCAATCCGGAAGTCTCTCATTGGTGAGTTCGGAGGTGACTATACAGCCCAATGCGGGAGGCACACGATTTGCCGCAGTGATGACAGATGGTTCCACGTGGGGCATCTGCGTTCCTTCCATTTCTTCTATGTAATATTACATTAAAAAATTTGAAATATGTAACATTGATTTAATTTTTATATAAATCATATACATTACACATGATATTGCTTGTAGATTCTTCATTTTATTCATTATATTTTTTGCAAAATAAAGGATGGTACACTAATTAATTAATTAATTAAGCATGTTCATATTATAGCAAATTTAAATAAATTCCATGATTATGTATGCGTACGGAAGAGTACCAAGGGAAAAGAAACTGACGATTCTGAAGTACAGTATTATGGTATCCAGGGAAGGCTGCTATAGGCAATCAAAAGTTCCGTATTTGTGTTTATAATGAAGCTGCGGTAAGAGTTGATGCTAGGATGAGTTTCTGGTCTAAGTTGTTACAGGAATAGGCTGAAATCTTTCACCACTACTACTGATTTTTTATATAGGCTATAATATTGTCTTTTGTAGCTTTTCAGTCGGTCAACACGACTGTGCCCAATGAATGGGCGGGGTACAAGATATAAATATGTAAATACACTCCTGGAAAAAGTTACATGTATTAGTTAATTATCACAATTGCCCCATATAATTGCACCATATTTGTTCATGAATAGTGATGTGATGATCGTGGGAAACAGATCTTAGTTTTCTTTCCCTTGAGCAACTGAATTTGTAGTTTCTGGACATTTTTTGGTTGTTGATGAGGAAAAGGCAATGCGAAAGGAAGAGCTGAAGCAACTCAGTCCTGATAATAATATGCTATAGCTTATCGTTGAAGTTAATCCTGTGTGATGAGAAATGTAATTTCAAAAAAGGTATTCTACATTTTTTTAAATATCGCCTTTGTTAAGAATAAAAGAAAAAATAACTTGTCATGGTTACTTACAAAAACACGTAAATATAATTCTAGGAAATAAACAGCAGTTTTTCAGCATACTACTAAGTTACAGGTATACTAGGAAGTAGGCTTCCTTACGTATCTTTTCCATGTTATCGTAAACACGATGAGTTATATTTTGAAATATTCAAACAGAAGTGTTGAAAATTTACTTTTCAACTCTTTTCAGGAATTAGTTTAGTCTGAAGGATTCTTTATCACAATTAAGGTTATTATGAAGATAAAACAAAAGTTCGGTGCTTTTCAGTCGGTCAACACGAATTTACCCAAAAGATTTGTAAATTTTTCAGGATTAGGGTATAATCCAACTCTTTTGGGTACATTCGTGTTGACCGACCGAAAAGCACCAAACTTTTGTTTACTAAGGGAACACTGAAAAATGGCTTCAAACCCCATAATGTCAGTATGAAGATGTTTATGAAAGTAAATGATTGAATATACACAATCTAATTGAGCATGAGCAACAACAACGACGGCGTGAAACCTTATTGTGTTTCGGTTTCGAACTTCGCAACATAGGCAGTTTTATGTAAGGAAGGTCTGTAAGGAAATGGTAGAGCTTGAAGAATAACATTTTATTTCTTTCTGCGTTATCACATTCTGCATAACATACTGTTTTAAAGACCATCTCGTGGTGTAGCGTTCTTGTGTGTGACCCCCGGATGCAAGGCCTTAGAGAGTGGTGATGGGCCCTGGGGCTGGAGAATCCTGCACTCCCTCACCTCTATTGCCAAATTATGTAATATTAATTTATAATCCTCCTAAATAAGCAGAAACTGATAGTAATTTTAGAAATAATAATAATAATAATAATAATAATAATAATAATAATAGTATTAATAGAAGCCGCCGGTGGTAGAGAGTTCAACATGTGCTCCTCCCCCCCCCCCCTCCCCCCCTCCCCCCCACATGCAAGATCCGGAAAATATTTTAATTATTAATATTAATAATAATAATAATAGTAATAAGACGGCTGAGGTGGGATTCAAATCCACGCTCTCTCGATACCAGCGTGGTACGAGGTAGTGCGTTAGTGTGTATATTTGGGATTCAGATGAGGATTGTGAAGGAGTCGGCTGCATTTGTCTGGAGTAGAAGTGATGATAATAATAATAATAATAAAAATAATAATAATAATAATAATAATAGAAATAATAATAATGTTATTGCTTTACGTCCCTTTAAACATCTGCGGCTTTAGGAGAGGCCGGGGTTTTGGAAGTTTGCCCCAAAGGGGATCTTTAACCTGCCAGTAAATTCACTGACACGGCTCCCTCGCATTTGTGCTGTGCCAGGATTCGATCCTGCAATCTTGGACACAGCAAGTAAGAACGTTACCCCTGAGCCACGCAGCCAGAGTAGAAGTGAGAAACCACGGAAAACCACTTCCAAGATGGCTGAGATGGGAATCGAAACCACATCTTTTCAGTTTTGCCTCACGGGGCATTCCAGCCCTCAGACAAGAATGAATCGAATTTCTTGTCGGCGCCGGGAATCGAACCCGAACCTCTGGGGTGACAGCCAAGAATACTAGCCGCTACAACACGAGGAAGGCCAAGGATATTTCAGTCACTTGTGAATTCCGTAATCCGTAGTTTAACTATTAGCTTATCTATAGCAAAATATTTCGGCCATTCAATTGGAAGTAGCCTATACAGACTATCACTTCGAAATTTCTGGTCGCGATATTCTTGAAGCGCATTGCCACGAGATTGCATTTCCCCAGTGTTTGGACTCCGGAGCAGTTAGAACTTTCTCGCACGCGCGACCTTGAATCACCCTCACCACAGTAGTAGTAGGTAATCTGTGCTCACAGTAGGGGGTAATCCGTGCTGATACCTATGTACGGGCCATGTAACTACTAGGGGACAGCGACTACAACGAAACTAGTGGCAACGTTTTGAAATGAAAGGTGAAATAGGAACTGACTCCGGCCGCCTCTTAACAAAAGGTTTATGTTCACTTTAGTCTGAGTGTAAATGATCTGCGATTATCAGCCAACAAGTTTTTAGCCTACTTTTCACATTTTGCAAAAATGAGGAAAAAGTAGACTTATGAGATCGATCCGGGAAAATGTGTGTCTGTCTGTCTGTCCTTCTGTCTGTCTGGCTGTGTGTGTGTCCCCCCCCCCCTATCAACTCCTAAACGGCTGCAGCAATCAAAACCAAATTTAGTATGAGTAAAGATGTGCACCGGAATAGCTCACGTCCATATTTGAAAATGATGTCAGTGCTACCAACTGCTGAAAAAACGCACTAGAAATTTGAGCTCCATGTTGGATATCTTGCAAGGTATGCATGGGAGCTATTCCAAAATTGGCACACATGTAGATAATACTATTTCAGTTTAATTTCCAGGAGGCCAACCATGACAGTGTTGCCAAAATAATTTTAAGCCTTCTGATAAGTCCAATGTTTAAATGCATATAACTTCTACACTATCAATTGGATTTCAACCAAATTTTGTATATAATATCTGTACATAAACATATATGACTGAGCGTATTCTTAAGAGCCACCAGGGCTGCCAACTGTTAATAATTGCTCTCTCCATTTTTTAATCCAAATACCAATATATCAGAAAGTATTCAAGCCAACAGCTTTAAACTATGCACACGTATATTCTGACATTTTAGATTAATTTGGAGTAACTTATATACGTCAGTACTACCAACATGATTATAAGCCTGCTGATAGTACCAATTTTTAAATACATGTAACTTCTATACTATCAGTTGGATTTCAACCAAATTTCGTATGTGATATGTGTACCATAACAGATATGACTATAAGTATTGTTAAGAGCAATCAGGGCTGCCAACTGTTAATAAATGCTGTCTATATTCTTTTTATCCTAATATCAATATATCAGAAAGTATGCAAGCCAACAGCTCTATACTTTGCACACGTATAGCACCTGACATTCTAGATTAATTTGGAGTAATTAATACAAGGCAGTGCTGCCAACATGATTCTATGCCTGCTAATATGTCCAATTTTAAAATACATGTAACTTCTATACTAACAAATGGATTTCATCCAAAATTGGCACAACAAGATATCATAATAATTCAGATTATTTCTGACCAGCACACGCATGGTATTGTTGGCAACATGCTTTTACACGTGCTGATAGATCCAGTGTCTAACTGCTTGTAACGTCCATTGGACTTCAACCAAATTTTGTATTCTGTACCTTAAGAGGTGGAACTGAATATATTCAGTCACCAGGGCTGCCAACTGTAGTGCTCTATTAGGCTACATTATACCAGGTATATTTTTAACTAATTAGATATTTCGATATTACCAACTTAATTTCGTCATTATTCTAGATAGGTTCATATATTGTAGAATAATCATTGGCATCAAAAGTAGGCTGTATAGTTCTTCACGGAACTTCTTGTTATATCTCGAAAAGCTGCGTTCAACATCAACTGATGTGATCGGAGCGTAGGCTACTTTAAGTGAGGAAGGTCGTTTGCTGCTAAATCCTCCTCAATCCCATCAATGCAGTTGTTTTCACCAGAAAGAATGTCTAAGATTTTGCATAATGTTTTATACCCGGTGTTTTTGCCCAGCAATTGTTTCAATTTTGACGCAATACCCGCAGCAATTTCGCCACGATTGTTGCTAAGACTAGTTTCCACCCGGTTGATTAAGGAAATGAAATCGATATTTCAAAATTTTAAATTATCTTGTACCAGCTACTAGCTTCTTCTTAACTATGAGACACCTAACTCCCTCATATAAAGCTGTGGCATGACTAAATTGGATAAAAATGACCTCAAAAGGCCGATTTCTGTAAAATAAGATCAAGAAAATCTACCGAACTTAAGAAAATGCTCTTAAAATGGAACAAGTAGTTCCGTGAAGAACTATACAGCCTATTTTCATATATCCTGCTCATGTTAATTGCCTCTATCAACATACAAAATTTCAGTTTAATTGCTGCAACAGATTCGTTGATATTGAGAATCGTCTAAATATTTCAGATGGTCGCCAGGTTGGATTTTTATTTTTGTACTATTACATTAAGATTATTGTGTACGTGTGGTATTCAAACTTCAATCGCATGATTAGAACACAAGAAGTAAAAACGAGATTTTAAAATTACGCACAGCAACCATCTTGTGATTATGCAAACAATTGAAATAAATTAGATGCCAGTGGATCAACATTTGTATAAGCATTTAATGTGCAACGTTTCACGGCACTCGGATAGTTAATTCGCGAGAAACGTCCATTTAAATATTTATACTTCGCGTCACCGCCATGTTGGATTTGTGCTCACCGGGATACTGAAAGTCCTATAGGTGAACATATGTTCATAGTCTCTATGAACATAAAAAAACAAGATGTTCAGTAAAGAACATATAGCCTACTTTCTCCTAAATGCATGGGTATTGTTATAACTCTTTGTCCTTTTCAAGGAGTATGATTGAATGTTGGTTGTAGTAGCTTTTTGAAATACAACGTGCTATAGCGATATTAAACATGAATATGAGGTGCCCTTTGCTAGTGCTACCTCTGTACCAAATTTCGTTCATTCGGTTCTACCGTGTTCGAATTAATAGGGGGAATCAATTTTGACATAAAGATGGCCGCCATCCGCAAACTATTAGGGTAATGACCTATTAGATTGGTCAAAGGATGCTCCCTCCATAATGGTATGTTGTTGCAAAGTTTGGTAGAGATCGGATGGTTATGTTAGTCCTAATTTGATATAAGCTTTAAACATTTGTGTGGCCGCCATTACGTTTTTGTCAATATGGCGGCGATATTAATCATGACACTGAGATGCCCTTTGCTAGTGCTATCTCTGTACCAAATTTCGTTCCATTCGGTTTCACCGTGTTTGCATTAATAGGGGGAATCGATTCTGACACAAAGATGGCCGCCATCCGCAAACTATTCGGCGAATGACCTATTAGATTGGTCAAAGGATGCTCCCTCCATAAAGGTATGTATTTGCAAAATTTGGTAGAGATCGGATGATTAGGTTAATCGTAATTTGATTTAAGCTTTGAACATTCGTGTGGCCACCATTACTTTTCAGTCAAGATGGCGGCAATATAAAACATGACACTGAGGTGCCCTTTGCTAGTGCTACCTCTGTACCAAATTTCGTTCATTCGGTTCTACCGTGTTCGAATTAATAGGGGGAATCAATTTTGACATAAAGATGGCCGCCATCCGCAAACTATTACTCGAATGACCTATTAAATTGGTCAAAAGATGCTCCCTCCATAAAGGTATGTAGTTGCAAAATTTGGTAGAGATCGGATGATTAGGTTAATCGTAATTTGATTTAAGCTTTGAACATTCGTGTGGCAGCCATTACTTTTCAGTCAAAATGGCGGCGATATAAAACATGACACTGAGGTGCCCTTTGCTAGTGCTACCTCTGTACCAAATTTCGTTCCATTCGGTTCCACTGTGTTCGAATTAATAGGGGGAATCAATTTTGACATAAAGATGGCCGCCATCCGCAAACCATTAGGCTAATAACCTATTAGATTGGTCAAAGGATGCTCCCTCCATAAAGGTATGTTGTTGCAAAGTTTGGTAGAGATCGAATGGTTATGTTAGTCGTAATTTAACTTAAGCCTTGAACATTTGTGTGGCCGCCTTTACGTTTCTGTCAATACGGCGGCGATACAAAACATGACACTGAGGTACCCTTTGCTAGTGCTACCTCTGAACCAAATTTCGTTCCATTCGGTTCCACCGTGTTCGAATTAATAGGGGGAATCAATTTTGACATAAAGATGGCCGCCATCCGCAAACTATTAGGCTAATAATCTATTAGATTGGTCAAAGGATGCTTCCTCCATAAAGGTATGTTGTTGCAAAGTTTGGTAGAGATCGGATGGTTATGTTAGTCGTAATTTAACTTAAGCTTTGAACATTTGTGTGGCCGCCATTACGTTTCTGTCACTATGGCGGCGATATAAAACATGACACTGAGTTACCCTTTGCTAGTGCTACCTCTGTACCAAATTTCGTTCCATTCGGTTTCACCGTGTTTGATTTTCACACAAAGATGGCCGGCATCCGCAAACTATTAGGCTAATGACCTATTCGTTTGGTCAAAAGATGCTTCCTCCATAAGGGTATGTTGTTGCAAAAATTGGTAGAGATCGAATGATTAGGTTAATCGTAATTTGATTTAAGCTTTGAACATTTTTGTGGCCGCCATTACGTTTCCGTCAAGATGGCGGCGATATAAAACATGACACTGAGGTGCCTTTTCTTAGTACTAACTCTGTACCAAATTTCGTTCCATTCGGTTGCACCGTGTTTGAATTAATAGGGGAAATCGATTTTCACATAAAGATGGCCGCCATCCGCAAACTATTAGGCTGATGATCTATTAGTTTGGTCAAAGGATCCTCCCCCCGTGAAGGTATGTTGTTGCAAAATTTGGTAGAGATCAAATGATTAGGTTAGTCGTAATTTGATTTAAGCTTTGAACATTCGTGTGGCCGCCATTACGTTTCCGTCAAGATGGTGGCGATATAAAACATGACACTGAGGTGCCCTTTGCTAGTGCTACCTCTGAACCAAATTTCGTTCCATTCGGTTTCACCGTGTTTGATTTTCACACAAAGATGGCCGCCATCCGCAAACTATTAGGCTAATAACCTATTAGATTGGTCAAAGGATGCTTCCTCCATAAAGGTATGTTGTTGCAAAGTTTGGTAGAGATCGGATGATTAGGTTAGTCGTAATTTGATTTAAGCTTTGAACATTTGTGGGGCCGCCATTACGTTTCAGCCAAGATGGCGGCGATATAAAACATGACACTGAGGTGCCCTTTGCTAGTGCTACCTCTGTACCAAATTTCGTTCATTCGGTTCTACCGTGTTCGAATTAATAGGGGGAATCAATTTTGACATAAAGATGGCCGTCATCCGCAAACTATTAGGCTAATAACCTATTAGATTGGTCAAAGGATGGTTCCTCCATAAAGGTATGTTGTTGCAAAGTTTGGTAGAGATCGGATGGTTATGTTAGTCGTAATTTAACTTAAGCTTTGAACATTTGTGTGACCGCCATTACGTTTCTGTCACTATGGCGGCGATATAAAACATGACACTGAGATACCCTTTGCTAGTGCTACCTCTGTACCAAATTTCGTTCCATTCGGTTTCACCGTGTTTGATTTTCACACAAAGATGGCCGCCATCCGCAAACTATTAGGCTAATGACCTATTCGTTTGGTCAAAAGATGCTTCCTCTATAAGGGTATGTTGTTGCAAAATTTGGTAGAGATCGAATGATTAGGTTAATCGTAATTTGATTTAAGCTTTGAACATTTTTGTGGCCGCCATTACGTTTCCGTCAAGATGGCGGCGATATAAAACATGACACTGAGGTGCCTTTTGTTAGTACTACCTCTGTACCAAATTTCGTTCCATTCGGTTGCACCGTGTTCGAATTAATAGGGGGAATCGATTTTCACATAAAGATGGCCGCCATCCGCAAACTATTAGGCTGATGATCTATTAGTGTGGTCAAAGGATTCTCCCCCCGTAAAGGTATGTTGTTGCAAAATTTGGTAGAGATCAAATGATTAGGTTAGTCGTAATTTGATTTAAGCTTTGAACATTCGTGTGGCCGCCATTACGTTTCCGTCAAGATGGTGGCGATATAAAACATGACACTGAGGTGCCCTTTGCTAGTGCTACCTCTGAACCAAATTTCGTTCCATTCAGTTTCACCGTGTTTGATTTTCACACAAAGATGGCCGCCATCCGCAAACTATTAGGCTAATAACCTATTAGATTTTTCAAAGGATGCTTCCTCCATAAAGGTATGTTGTTGCAAAGTTTGGTAGAGATCGGATGTTTATGTTAGTCGTAATTTAACTTAAGCTTTGAACATTTGTGGGGACGCCATTACGTTTCTGTCACTATGGCGGCGATATAAAACATGACACTGAGATACCCTTTGCTAGTGCTACCTCTGTACCAAATTTCGTTCCATTCGGTTTCACCGTGTTTGATTTTCACACAAAGATGGCCGCCATCCGCAAACTATTAGGCTAATGACCAATTCGTTTGGTCAAAAGATGCTTCCTCTATAAGGGTACCGGTATGTTGTTGCAAAATTTGGTAGAGATCGAATGATTAGGTTAATCGTAATTTGATTTAAGCTTTGAACATTTTTGTGGCCGCCATTACGTTTCCGTCAAGATGGCGGCGATATAAAACATGACACTGGGGTGCCTTTTGTTAGTACTACCTCTGTACCAAATTTCGTTCCATTCGGTTGCACCGTGTTCGAATTAATAGGGGGAATCGATTTTCACATAAAGATGGCCGCCATCCGCAAACTATTAGGCTGATGATCTATTAGTTTGGTCAAAGGATCCTCCCCCCGTAAAGGTATGTTGTTGCAAAATTTGGTAGAGATCAAATGATTAGGTTAGTCGTAATTTGATTTAAGCTTTGAACATTCGTGTGGCCGCCATTACGTTTCAGTCAAGATGGCGGCGATACAAAACATGACACTGAGGTGCCCTTTGCTAGTGCTACCTCTGAACCAAATTTCGTTCCATTCGGTTCCACCGTGTTCGAATTAATAGGGGGAATCAATTTTGACATAAAGATGGCCGCCATCCGCAAACTATTAGGCTAATAACCTATTAGATTGGTCAAAGGATGCTTCCTCCATAAAGGTATGTTGTTGCAAAGTTTGGTAGAGATCGGATGATTAGGTTAGTCGTAATTTGATTTAAGCTTTGAACATTTGTGGGGCCGCCATTACGTTTCAGCCAAGATGGCGGCGATATAAAACATGACACTGAGGTGCCCTTTGCTAGTGCTACCTCTGAACCAAATTTCGTTCCATTCGGTTTCACCGTGTTTGATTTTCACACAAAGATGGCCGCCATCCGCAAACTATTAGGCTAATGACCAATTCGTTTAGTCAAAAGATGCTTCCTCTATAAGGGTACCGGTATGTTGTTGCAAAATTTGGTAGAGATCGAATGATTAGGTTAATCGTAATTTGATTTAAGCTTTGAACATTTTTGTGGCCGCCATTACGTTTCCGTCAAGATGGCGGCGATATAAAACATGACACTGGGGTCCCTTTGGTAATACTACCTCTGTACCAAATTTCGTTCCATTCGGTTGCACCGTGTTCGAATTAATAGGGGGAATCGATTTTCACATAAAGATGGCCGCCATCCGCAAACTATTAGGCTGATGATCTATTAGTTTGGTCAAAGGATCCTCCCCCCGTAAAGGTATGTTGTTGCAAAATTTGGTAGAGATCAAATGATTAGGTTAATCGTAATTTGATTTAAGCTTTGAACATTCGTGTGGCCGCCATTACTTTTCAGTCAAGATGGCGGCGATACAAAACATGACACTGAGGTGCCCTTTGCTAGTGCTACCTCTGAACCAAATTTCGTTCCATTCGGTTCCACCGTGTTCGAATTAATAGGGGGAATCAATTTTGACATAAAGATGGCCGCCATCCGCAAACTATTAGGCTAATAACCTATTAGATTGGTCAAAGGATGCTTCCTCCATAAAGGTATGTTGTTGCAAAGTTTGGTAGAGATCGGATGATTAGGTTAGTCGTAATTTGATTTAAGCTTTGAACATTTGTGGGGCCGCCATTACGTTTCAGCCAAGATGGCGGCGATATAAAACATGACACTGAGGTGCCCTGTGCTAGTGCTACCTCTGTACCAAATTTCGTTCCATTCGGTTTCACCGTGTTTGATTTTCACACAAAGATGGCCGCCATCCGCAAACTATTAGGCTAATGACCTATTCGTTTGGTCAAAAGATGCTTCCTCTATAAGGGTATGTTGTTGCAAAATTTGGTAGAGATCGTATGATTAGGTTAATCGTAATTTGATTTAAGCTTTGAACATTTTTTGTGGCCGCCATTACGTTTCCGTCAAGATGGCGGCGATATAAAACATGACACTGAGGTGCCTTTTCTTAGTACTACCTCTGTACCAAATTTCGTTCCATTCGGTTGCACCGTGTTCGAATTAATAGGGGGAATCGATTTTCACATAAAGATGGCCGCCATCCGCAAACTATTAGGCTGATGATCTATTAGTTTGGTCAAAGGATCCTCCCCCCGTAAAGGTATGTTGTTGCAAAATTTGGTAGAGATCAAATGATTAGGTTAGTCGTAATTTGATTTAAGCTTTGAACATTCGTGTGGCCGCCATTACGTTTCAGTCAAGATGGCGGCGATACAAAACATGACACTGAGGTGCCCTTTGCTAGTGCTACCTCTGAACCAAATTTCGTTCCATTCGGTTCCACCGTGTTCGAATTAATAGGGGGAATCAATTTTGACATAAAGATGGCCGCCATCCGCAAACTATTAGGCTAATAACCTATTAGATTGGTCAAAGGATGCTTCCTCCATAAAGGTATGTTGTTGCAAAGTTTGGTAGAGATCGGATGGTTATGTTAGTCGTAATTTAACTTAAGCTTTGAACATTTGTGTGGCCGCCATTACGTTTCTGTCACTATGGCGGCGATATAAAACATGACACTGAGATACCCTTTGCTAGTGCTACCTCTGTACCAAATTTCGTTCCATTCGGTTTCACCGTGTTTGATTTTCACACAAAGATGGCCGCCATCCGCAAACTATTAGGCTAATGACCAATTCGTTTGGTCAAAAGATGTTTCCTCTATAAGGGTATGTTGTTGCAAAATTTGGTAGAGATCGAATGATTAGGTTAATCGTAATTTGATTTAAGCTTTGGACATTTGTGTGGCCGCCATTACGTTTCCGTCAAGATGGCGGCGATATAAAACATGACACTGAGGTGCCTTTTGTTAGTACTACCTCTGTACCAAATTTTGTTCCATTCGGTTGCACCGTGTTCGAATTAATAGGGGGAATCGATTTTCACATAAAGATGGCCGCCATCCGCAAACTATTAGGCTGATGATCTATTAGTGTGGTCAAAGGATTCTCCCCCCGTAAAGGTATGTTGTTGCAAAATTTGGTAGAGATCAAATGATTAGGTTAGTCGTAATTTGATTTAAGCTTTGAACATTCGTGTGGCCGCCATTACGTTTCAGTCAAGATGGCGGCGATACAAAACATGACACTGAGGTGCCCTTTGCTAGTGCTACCTCTGAACCAAATTTCGTTCCATTCGGTTCCACCGTGTTCGAATTAATAAGGGGAATCAATTTTGACATAAAGATGGCCGCCATCCGCAAACTATTAGGCTAATAACCTATTAGATTGGTCAAAGGATGCTTCCTCCATAAAGGTATGTTGTTGCAAAGTTTGGTAGAGATCGGATGATTAGGTTAGTCGTAATTTGATTTAAGCTTTGAACATTTGTGGGGCCGCCATTACGTTTCAGCCAAGATGGCGGCGATATAAAACATGACACTGAGGTGCCCTTTGCTAGTGCTACCTCTGTACCAAATTTCGTTCATTCGGTTCTACCGTGTTCGAATTAATAGGGGGAATCAATTTTGACATAAAGATGGCCGTCATCGCAAACTATTAGGCTAATAACCTATTAGATTGGTCAAAGGATGGTTCCTCCATAAAGGTATGTTGTTGCAAAGTTTGGTAGAGATCGGATGGTTATGTTAGTCGTAATTTAACTTAAGCTTTGAACATTTGTGTGACCGCCATTACGTTTCTGTCACTATGGCGGCGATATAAAACATGACACTGAGATACCCTTTGCTAGTGCTACCTCTGTACCAAATTTCGTTCCATTCGGTTTCACCGTGTTTGATTTTCACACAAAGATGGCCGCCATCCGCAAACTATTAGGCTAATGACCTATTCGTTTGGTCAAAAGATGCTTCCTCTATAAGGGTATGTTGTTGCAAAATTTGGTAGAGATCGGATGATTAGGTTAATCGTAATTTGATTTAAGCTTTGAACATTTTTTGTGGCCGCCATTACGTTTCCGTCAAGATGGCGGCGATATAAAACATGACACTGAGGTGCCTTTTCTTAGTACTACCTCTGTACCAAATTTCGTTCCATTCGGTTGCACCGTGTTCGAATTAATAGGGGGAATCGATTTTCACACAAAGATGGCCGCCATCCGCAAACTATTAGGCTGATGATCTATTAGTTTGGTCAAAGGATCCTCCCCCCGTAAAGGTATGTTGTTGCAAAATTTGGTAGAGATCAAATGATTAGGTTAGTCGTAATTTGATTTAAGCTTTGAACATTTGTGTGGCCGCCATTACGTTTCCGTCAAGATGGTGGCGATATAAAACATGACACTGAGGTGCCTTTTTTTAGTACTACCTCTGTACCAAATTTCGTTCCATTCGGTTGCACCGTGTTCGAATTAATAGGGGGAATCGATTTTCACACAAAGATGGCCGCCATCTGCAAACTATTACGCTGATGACCTATTGGTTTGGTCAAAGGATGCTCCCCCATAAAGGTATGTTGTTGCAAAATTTGGTAGAGATCGGATGATTAGGTTAGTCGTAATTTGATTTAAGCTTTGAACATTTGTGGGGGCCGCCATTGCGTTTCCGTCAAGATGGCGGCGATATAAAACATGACACTGAGGTGTCCTTTGCTAGTGCTACCTTCGTACCAAATTTCGTTCAATTCGCATTCACCGTGTTCGAATTGATAGGGGGGGACAGACATTCAGAGTACTCACACTCACACACAGACACACTCACACACAGACACACACACACACACACACACACACACACACAGACAGACACACTTTTTTCGCCCTGTGTTGATCTCATAAGTCTACTTTCATTTTTTGCAAAAATCGAAAGTAGGCTAATTAGTTTGGTTGCTGTAAAAGATTCATAGATATTGAGAACCGTCTAAATATTTCGGAAGCTCGCCATTTAGGATTATTATATGTAAAGGCCATAGAGTTATGTACCATTCAAGGACAATTATTGCCTAGGTTCATAATTCAAACTTTCACTTCGATCGCATGATTACGACACAAGAAATAAAAACTTAATTTTAAAATTTCGCACAGCCGCCATCTTGAGGTTATGTAAACAATTGAATTAAATTAGATGGCAGTGCATTACAATCTGCAAAATCATTTACTGTACCACATTTCACTGCGCTCAGAGAGTTAAATCACAAGAAAAGTATATTAAAATATTTCAAATTCGCTTGTTCGCCATGTTCGTTTTGTACTTTACAGGTTTATGAAATATACCTAGGTAAACTTGTATCAGTACCCTTTATCACCGTACAAAATTGCAGGGTGATATCTGTAATAGTTTCAAAGATATAGAATATCAGTGAAATATTTCGCACAACCGCCATTTTGAGGTTATGTAAACAATTGAACTAAATTAGACTCCAGTGCATTACAATGTGTATAAACATTTGCTGTACCAAGTTTCATTACGTTTGGATAGTTAAATCGCGAGAAAAGTCTATTTAAAAGTCTCGAATTCGCTTGACCGCCAGGTTGGTTTTGTAGTCACCAGGTTTTTGTAAGTCTCAAAGGTGAACTTCTAGTGGTGCCCTTTATCACCGTACACAATTTGAGGGCGATATCGGTTATAGTTTCTGGGATATTGAATGCTAGTCAAATATTTCGCACAGCCGCCATGCTGGATTGGTGAGAAGTAATTAAATTTGAAGGGCACGGTCGAGGTCGCCGGGAATAGTGCTATGAACTTACCGAGTTTCATTGAAATCGCTCTAGCCGTTTAGATTTTATTAGGGGGGGACACACACACACCTCACACACACACGCACACGCACGCACGCACACACACACACGGACAAAAGGTGATCTCATAAGCCTATTTTTTCAAAATTGAAAATAGGCTAAAAATAGCTAAAAAATGGAAGAAGATGCAAAATAAAAATGATTGAAGACGGGGGTGGCCCATCCGGAGTTTCTATGTACTTCAGCATTGTTTTAGACAGCTCAGTAAAAAGATGACATGCCATCAACATCCGGGCCCTAGCTATAATATAGTTGCTCATGTCTCTGGATAAGAATGTTGGTGATGTTGAGAAGGAGCAAGGCCAGTAAAGCCCTTATCAAGGACTGTTGCGTTGGTCCCATGGTTATCTTGGAGGGAGGTTCGAGTTGGTCCCATGGTTATCTTGGAGGGAGGTTCGAGTTTGTCCCATGGTTATCTTGGAGGGAGGTTCGAGTTGGTCCCATGGTTATCTTGGAGGGAGGTTCGAGTTGGTCCCATGTTTATCTTGGAGGGAGGTTCGAGTTGGTCCCATGGTTATCTTGGAGGGAGGTTCGAGTTGGTCCCATGGTTATCTTGGAGGGAGGTTCGAGTTGGTCCCATGGTTATCTTGAAGGGAGGTTCGAGTTGGTCCCATGGTTATCTTGAAGGGAGGTTCGAGTTGGTCCCATGGTTATCTTGGAGGGAGGTTCGAGTTGGTCCCATGGTTATCTTGGAGGGAGGTTCGAGTTGGTCCCATGGTTATCTTGGAGGGAGGTTCGAGTTGGTCCCATGGTTATCTTGGAGGGAGGTTCGAGTTGGTCCCATGGTTATCTTGGAGGGAGGTTCGAGTTGGTCCCATGGTTATCTTGGAGGGAGGTTCGAGTTGGTCCCATGGTTATCTTGAAGGGAGGTTCGAGTTGGTCCCATGGTTATCTTGGAGGGAGGTTCGAGTTGGTCCCATGGTTATCTTGGAGGGAGGTTCGAGTTGGTCCCATGGTTATCTTGGAGGGAGGTTCGAGTTGGTCCCATGGTTATCTAGGAGGGAGGTTCCTGTTGGTGCCATGGTTATCTTGGAGGGAGGTTCGAGTTGGTCCCATGGTCAAAATATTCCTCTGCGAATTATCGTCGATCCTAGATCAGCTGAGGAGGTTATCTAACCCTGTTATAAATCCAAAATGAACTAGCGGACCCCTGCGAGAACTCTCCCATGGGTATAAACCACCCGCCTGCCTTTACTGTTATGCGAGATTCGATAAATATGTTTATTTGTTTAAACACACTTTTTAAACAAATTGTGGGTTATGTGCGCCCCATGTGTGCAGACTACCCACCCAGCTCTAGTGCTATGCAGCTGTACGCGACACATTTCTGTCAGGGGCTATCCTCTTGTTTATTGGCTTAAAATCACTTTATAAACAAATAAATATATTTCCGTTGACTGTTCAAGAAATGCAAGATTTTCCCTATACTATTGAGACGATTTGGAAGATTTTGGTACAAACTACACCTTCTAACTCCCTCTGGTTTAGGAGCTTGAGTTTTGTGAAACATACACCTTAGCGTATTATATATATACGAGCCGACCCGTGCGAGAAATCTCGCATGTTCATAAACCTCACTTTCCCCAATAGGTTTATAATGAGAGACTTAAGGAGAAAGGTTGATAGTTTTAAGGTTTTAGACAACTGATAATTGCAACAGTATTTGCAAATCGCACACTTCTTACAAGAATCTATATTTATGAAATTAAAATACAATTTGTCACTGATAATGTCAATTGTGTGCTGAGTACAAGCAAAATGATAAAGGCAAGACCTCAGAAAGTTAAAATGACATGAAACAGTCGTCACAGCGGCCAAAATGTGAAGTGGACTGCAATTATGGAGCGTACTTGCCTACAGCTACAGTATTTGCAAATCGTACACTTCGTACATCTTTTTAAAAGTAATTTCTTTAAAGAAATAATAGATATTTATGTTCGACCCTCACTATTATGTGTTAGAAAACTGTATCATAATTATGGTCATTATAACACCGTTTTTCATTATGATACAGTTTCTCCAGCCAATCAGAGCTCGTTCATTGACCAATTAGGTAACGATACCTTCGCGCATGCACTCAAAATCCAACATGTCGGACATAAACACAACATCGAACTATAATAAATTACCGACATGGAATACGCACCGTCCATATGTTCGCGTAAATAAACTGGCGAATATGAGACAAGAAATAGCACTGTACCGGTACCTTAATATCCCCAAAACCAATTTCTACACTGCGCGTGGTTTGACACGACTTCAGTGACAGTTTTACTGAATACTGTGCGCAATCTGAACATATGGTATTGAAGCACACAGAGCGCATGCGTCGGTTGTCCAGAGAGCTTGGATAAGAGAGATATACTACCCACCGCAGCACCCGATCACAACATTCTACTGTAGTGACTGAACAGATATTTATGAATATTTATGTTAAAACATATAATAAAGTTATAATTATCGTCGAACATAAACAGTCGTATGCAACTCGCCTATAATGGTAATTAAGACACTCGTATGGAAATTATAAAACTCGCATACGCTCGTTTTATAAAAATACTCGTGTCTTAATTATAGCCGTTATAGGCTCGTTGCATAATGTACTATTTTATGAAATTATAGTGTAATTCGTCACTGCTAATGTCTATTCTCTTTCATTTGAATGCTCATTTGTCACGATCGATCGCTTGTGAGCGCCGCAGGAGGGATCTATACTACTGAAATAATATATATGATGATAGATTGTCCTTGGTATTGAAATGTATCACATAGGACATTCGGATAAAAACGAGCGGCCGAACGTCAACAACTAAAGAAACTTACCCTGCTGACTACTGATCCTTGGAGATTGACGGTATAGTCCGCAGATTAATGATTTTGCCGTGAGCTCATCTCAAACGTGTTCCCAGATGATGTAGTAAAATTGGCATTGTCAGTTAGCTAGCTGCTTATGTGCCTGGTATATTTCCTCAGTGACCACTTAACGGACCCAGTATTGCTTGCTCGGTCTTGTTATCGACTCCGATAACGACCCGGACTGTGGGAGCGCCCACACTCTGACTGTAATGATATTACGATAGTACTCCTGGGATCAGACGGCATAAGATAGTCGTGTCCCTACGATATATTGTATCTCTCTGTCTGGCCTATTCTATCATGTTTGTTGATTGAGATACAGCCTTTTCCGGTTGATTTATCCAAATAGAGCCCCGTATACTACAGCCAATTATTTCAATCAAATTTGCACTCTAATGAGCGTTCCATAACTGTTTGCTCTTTTAGTTCATTTAAAGACCATGTCCTGTTTTAATAGGTTATGAATATTCCCGAATGGGAATATGATGTTATTTCCGTTTGATCAGATAAACTATCAATTAATATGATAAAATTGGTCCGGTCAGATTAAACATTAAATGCCAGCGTTTCGCCCCAGTGTGCCGTTGGGCTCGTCAGTTGGTACAGACACATCTCACCAAGACGCATGACTAGCACATACTGAGAAGGCCATCACAAGACACTAATACAAGTAGTATTGACGTCACGAGTGATGCCAATGTGCTACGGAAGTCAAGCTCTCTTTCATTAAACAAAAACCTTACCTTGGCAATCCAAATAGGTTATGAATATTCCCGAATGGGAATGATGTTATTTTCGCTGGATCAGATAAATTATTAATTAATATGATAAAATTGGTCCATTCGGGAATATTCATAACCTATTTGGATTGCCAAGGTAAGGTTTTTGTTTAATGAAAGGGAGCTTGACTTCCGTAGCACATTGGCATCACTCGTGACGTCAATACTACTTGTATTAGTGTCTTGTGATGGCCTTCTCAGTATGTGCTAGCCATACGTATTGGTGAGGTGTGTCTGCACCAACTGATGCGCCCAACGGCACACTGGGGCGATGTTTGATCTGGCCGGACCAATTTTATCATATTAATTGATAATGTCCTGTTTTCGCACTGATTGAAGTGGTAAAATTCGCATTTTTTGTTACATATTTTGCACACTGTTTTGCTCGATGGTATTTTGATTGGTTGTTTCCTCAGTTGAGGGGCAGCGACAATGCGGTCATGTAGTCCCGTGTACTTAGGGTGTGTGTAGAATCTGTCTGATGACCGGTGTTAATTGTGATGACTGTATTAGTGTGTGTTATATGTATTTCAAGTAAGGTCTGCACGCGATCAATTTCAACGACTTCCTAGTTTTGCTACCAAATGCTACCGTCAATGACACATAGCTGAGAACTTGGCTACTAGATGCCACCGCAACCGGCACCTGGCGACGTAGGAACTTAATAGAGAGTTAGTCAAATCTAACATACAAAATTAGCTTCACATAATTGTAGTTAGTGGAAGGTTCTTTTACATGCCATAAATTTATGACATGGGCCCGCTGGAAATACTGAAGGATTTTTAACCCGCGATCTTGGACATATATACTGAGCATACTACCAAATGATATGTTTTATCTACACACATTTGATGGTGGAATCCGTGAATCGCCTGTCTTATGATTGCGTACCTTTGTGTCTGATTACTCATGATCCATTGCCTATTTATCATGGCGTCCGTTCTGAAGGAGTCTCTTTCTTGTTCTGTTTCCTTCTTTCTATTACTTCTTTGTAAGAGCCTGTATTTGGTAGCGATTCCTTGAAGCTTATGTCTTCTAGGACAAATGTTTCTCTTGCTAGAATATACCACTAGCGAACCCGTGCGATAAATCTCGCATTTTCATAAACCACACTTTCCCCAATAGGTTTATAGTGGGAGACTTAAGAAGAAAGGTTGTTATGTTTTATTTCAACCAAATGATTATAGGACACTATTTACATTTCAGTTAGAATTCCAAGTTCTAAGTTCTCAAACTTTAGATGGCAATCACTGAAAATTGGATCACCATGACACCCACCGATTATTTGATATTTATGAAATTATACGATTTGAGTATTCATTCCTTTGATTTACTGTTTCTGAAATTCATGCAAAATGATAGAGGAAAGACCTTAGAATGTTAAAATGACGTGAAAGAGGCGTCACAGCGGCGGCCAAAATGTGAAGTGGACAGCAATTATGGAGCGTATTTTCCCACAGCAACAGTATCTCCAAATCACAATTTTAAAGTCATTTTTTAAAGAAATTATAGATATTTATGAAATGAGAGTGCTATTCGTCACTGGTAATGTCTATTCTCTTTCATTTGAATGTTCATTTGTCACGATCGGTCGCTTGTGAGCGCCGCAGGAGGGATCCATACTACTGGAATAATATATATGATGATGATTCTGTTTGGTGCATACTTGTTTCTTCCTATAGCTCTTTTGATATATCTTGCTTTCACGTTTTCTAGTTTTTCCAGGTCAATGATTTTCAATTTGTCCCATATGAGTTCAATCCCGTATGTAGCGATTGTCGTTTCGAACAGTCTCATTGATGTTGCTAGTTTTAACCAATTATGTGTTGCTGATTTACTTAGGGGCTTTGCGACAGCGTGGTCCTTTATCCCCGTGTACTTGGGTGTTAGTGAGATTTGTCTGATATCCTGTCTTATCATGATGACTGTATTAGTGTGTGTATTTATAATTCAGGCGAGGATTGTGAAGGAGACTGCCGTGGCCTTAAGTTAGGAACCATCCCTGCATGGTAGTCAGTTAGTTAGTTAGTTATTTTTGTTTTAAGGGGCGGTACTACAAAGTCATCTGCCCCTCATCCCGGCATATTTTGCGTGAAAAAGATAAGAGAACGTTCATGGCATTTGTAGACTTAGAAAAGGCTTTTGATAACGTTGATTGGACTAAATTGTTTGGCATTTTGAAAACGATTGGAATAAAGTCCAGGGGTAGGAGGGTGATCTACAATCTATACAGAAACCAGACAGCAGTCATTCGAGCTGAAGGACATAAGCTGGTATTCAGAAAGGTGTAAGGCAAGGCTGCAACTTATCACCCATGCTTTTCAATCTTTACATCGAGCAAGCAATGAAGAAAATTGGAGAAAATAAAGTGGGAGTGAAGATTCAAGGAGAAATAATATCAACTCTGAGATTTGCTGATGACATCGTCATCTTGGCCGACATGCCTGAGGATTTGAATGAGTTTTTGGATGGTATGGACTCCGTCTTACGGAATGAATACATGATGAAAATTAATAAATGTAAAACAAAACTACTGGAATGCAGCTGAAATAAATCAGAAACCTCTATGGAGATCAAATTGGCAGGTGAAAAACTAAAAGAAGTAGGAGACTTCTGTTACTTAGGAAGCAAAATAACCAGTGATGGACGAAGCAAAGAGGATATAAAAGGTAGGTTAGCTCAGGGAAGGAAAGCATTTCTACAGAAAAGGAATCTGTTGACATCGAATATAGATTTAGATATTAGGAAGTCATTTTTGAAGCCTTTGTCCGGAGCGTGGCGCTCTATGGAAGTGAAATTTGGACTATTGGTGCAGCAGAAATGAGGATAATTTGAAATTTGAAATGTGGTGTTATAGGAGAATGATGAAGATCAGATGGGTAGATAGGGTCACAAACGAAGAGGTATTAAGACTAGTGGGAGAGGAGAGATGTTTCTGTCGACTGCTAATGAAGAGAACAGATAGGTTGGTAGGACACCATACTAAGACACCCAGGAATAGCAAGCTTAGTTATGGAAGGAAGGATCGAGGGCAAGAACTGTAGGGGTAGACCAAGGTTAGAATATGTTAAACAGATAGCCTCAGATGTAGTGTGTGGTAGCTATGTAGAGATGAAACGATTAGCTCAGGACAGGGAGGCATGGAGCGCTGCATCAAACCAGTCAAAAGACTGAAGACTCAAACAACAACAACAAAAGCGAGGAAACCACGGAGAATCACTTGCAAGATGGCTGAGGTAGGAGTCAAACACACCTCGTCTCAGTTTTACCTCACGAGGCTGAGTGCACCCAGTTCCGGCCCTCAGGGCAGAGCCGGAACTTGAACCTGGGTCTCCGCGGTGACAGCCAAGAATGCTAGCCACTACGCAACGAGGCGGACTTGAAGTAGAAAAGTAGACCGAGTTAAATCGAAGGAAATCACCTTAAAAATAAGTACACCCGGCAACACTGCCATAGCACTACCTTCGGAATTAGAATACATCCTAAGGCCACTTCTCTAAGAATAGAAGAATGTATGACGCAAACAGATGGACAGCGTAGCGGAAAACAAAGAAAATACTACATCATACGGGTCTACATTATACATTAGCAGAAATGGATTCCACCTTCAACAAATATAACATGAAGATCAACAAAATGATAACCAAAGTTCTTCTCTGTAGCCGGCAGTATGAACCTCCTCGTTGTAATTTAAATGTAGAACAGTTGACAGATGTACATGAATTCATTTACCTTGGTAGCAAAATAACAGCAGATGGAAGAAGTAGAAGAGAAATAGTCAGCCGCATGAACCAAGCCGAAATAGCATTCAACAAGAAAGGAAAGCTCTTTAAATGCAAGAACATTAGTATGAGCCTCAGGAAACGTCTTGTGAAGATATATGTGTGGAGCGTACTGTTGTATGGTAGTGAAACCTGGACTCTTAGCTTGGCTGATAAGAAACGAATAGTAGCCTTTGAAATATGGTGCTACAGGAAAATACTAAAAAATCTGTGGGTGGACAAAATCAGTAATGAAGAAACGCTGGAAAGGATTGGAGAGAAGCCATGTTTATGGAATATGCTTACTCGCCGAAGAGACAATTGGATTGGACATATCTTGAGGCATGAAAGTATTTTGCACACAATACTGGAAGGCAATGTGCACGGAAAGAACTGTATAGGTAGACCACGGCTGGGATACATAAAACAAATCATTCACGACAAAGGTTGTGATAATTACTTGGACTTGAAGAGACTAGCCACAGACCGGAGTTCATGGAAAGCTGCTACAAACCAATCTTCGGATTGAACACCACAGAAGAAGGGGTCTACATAAAATAGCTACACTCGAACGGGGAGGTGCAAAAATGTGAGTTTCTTTGTCGTTATTACACGATTTGCAACTTTATTTGTGTCACTTATTAATAAAAACAACTTTGGTATTCTGTAAGTCGATTTGTAGAAGGAAACATTAATCCAGACCAGTGATGGACGAAGTAAAGAGGATATAAATAGTAGGTTAGCACAAGCAAGTAAAGCATTTCTACAGAAAAGGAATCTGCTGACATTGAATATAGATTTAGGCTACAGGAAGTGATTTTGGAAAGCCTTTGTGGAAATGGAACTTGTAGGCCTACTATTGGTGCAGCAGAAAAGAGGAGAATTGAAGCTTTTGAAATGTGGTGTTACAGGAGAATGATGAAGATCAGGTGGGTAGTTAGAATAACAAATGAAGAGGTATTAAGACGAGTGGGAGAGGAGAGATGTTTCTGGTGACTGCTAATGAAGAGAAGATATAGGTTGGTAGGACACATACTAAGACATCCAGGATTAGCAAACTTAGTTACGGAAAGAAGGGTCGAGGACAAGAACTGTAGAGGTAGACCAAGGTTGTGTTAATAATTTTGAGACTGTGAGCACCTTCCTCAAGCCATACCAAGTGCCTGAGCGCCATTAAATAGAATATAATAATAATAATAATTTATTTATTTAATCTATGGTGAGTACGACAAGGAATTCATAAGTCCAGGTCCAAGTTCTTCAACCACACAACAGCACTTTCTGAAAGATGAAACAGGTCGCTGGGGTTTCTGGAGTTGGCATGAAGAGGGCAGCGCAGGATGATGGTCCATGGTCTGCTCCTCTTCACTGCATTCACACATTGGAAAATCCATCCAGCCCCACTTATGGCGCAAGAAATAACAGCGCCTATGCCCAGTTCTCAGTCTGTTGAGACTTCACCATAGTTTTCTTGGGAGGTCAAATACATTCATTTCCGAGTTGGATTTATCTCATGAGCATTAGTACCAGATATTGAATTTGATCACTCTTCCTGCCAGCTCCGGTTTAGGTTAAAATTGTCCCTCAACAGTCGGCCGGCCAATACACTTGCTGGTCTCCTAGATCCAAGTCGTTGTGGCGATGGGTAACAACATTCCTGGTAAACCTGGTAATGAGGGACCGGATCTTCTTTGCTTCTCTCAGCAGAGCTTCCTTTCTCCTCAGGTGTGGTGGTGGGATATGGGTAAGAACGAGCAACCAGTGGCGAGGTGTAGACTTGACAGTACCAGTTATGCAGCGCATGGTTTCATTCAACTTAGTATATACTTTATGCACATGTGCACTTTCCAGCCATACAGGGGCACAGTATTCCGCTGCAGAGTAGACAAGACTAATACCCGTTAATCGTTAGCAGTCAGCCGAGGTTCCGCCCTTGAACTACCACAAAGCTTGTGTAGGATGTTATTCCTTGTAGTGATTTTGTGAGAGAGCTTGGTGAGATGTTCTATAACAATAATAATTTCCATTGAATGGGTATTACAAGGCTTGGCCATGTCAGAAATGACCATGTAAGGGAGCAAACGGGAGTTGCATCAATTGAAAAAACGAGGGAAGCACGTGTTTGCTGGTATAGGCATGTCACTAGAAGTGATGAGAACTCTGTGGTAAAGACGGCCCTCCGATACGATCCAGGAGGGCATTGACCCCATGGGCGCCCAGAGAAACGATGGTCTGAATCTACTGGTATGCGGCCTCAAACCTTAAGATGCCCTTGATTGGAAGACGTGGTGAACAACAACCAAGCAAGCGGACCCTGCTCCAACGCGGGAAATATTATAGGAAAGAATAATAATAATAATAACAATAACAAAAAGAAATAATAATTATCATGCAACAAGCATGCGCTGCGGTCGCTTTCCTTTTCCTATTTATCTCTCTCCCTCTGAAGTGCTGAAATAGGGCAGAGCCCTGTGCGGATAAACAAAACATATTCCGCATCCGCACGGCTGTTATCTGCATCCACCCCGCATCCGCATGGCTGTTATCTACCCCGAATCCGCACGGCTGTTATCTACCCCGAATCCGCACGGCTGTTATCTGCCGCGAATCCGCACGGCTGTTATCTGCCGCGAATCCGCACGGCTGTTATCTGCCGCGAATCCGCACGGCTGTTATCTACCCCGAATCCGCACGGCTGTTATCTGCCGCGAATCCGTACGGCTGTTATCTACCCCGAATCCGCACGGCTGTTATCTGCCGCGAATCCGTACGGCTGTTATCTACCCCGAATCCGCACGGCTGTTATCTGCCGCGAATCCGCACGGCTGTTATCTACCCCGAATCCGCACGGCTGTTATCTGCCGCGAATCCGTACGGCTGTTATCTACCCCGAATCCGCACGGCTGTTATCTGCCGCGAATCCGTACGGCTGTTATCTGCCGCGAATCCGTACGGCTGTTATCCGCATCCTCACCGCATCCGCACTACTTTTATCCGTATCCGCACGTTTGTTATCCGCATCCGCAGGACTTTTATCCGCATCGGCACGTTTGTTATCCGAATCTACTGCCATTACAATAATATTTTAAATATATAAAATATTAAAGCAACACCTTTAGACATTTGAGGAGAAAGTCGTTCCCTTAGGCTATGTATGTCATGTTCTATGTTTAAAATGAATGTTACACAGTCAGAATCGCAACTCTTTTCAATTAATGTTAGTGTTAATTGTGCCTAATGACGTATTTTGTATAAGATTAGCGTTAATCATCATCTTACATTTGTCATATAAAAAAAACATAACGGAAAAAAGAGACAGTTACTCTGAAAGACTGAACTTTATATCATTTTAAATGCTACACATGCTTCGCTCGAAGCCAAAGACTCTTGACATGTTAGATGATCAAGAAACAATCAGAACGCTAGAAAGTTACAAGTCATGAGGAAGCTGGAGCGACGTCACGCTCGCCGTGTCGTTGCCGTCTCGTAACTCCAGAGCTCACCAGTGAACTCAGTACACATGCACCAAGCGGTACTATGACGTCACACACCTCAGGCCATTCTCGGTACATTTCGTGACGTTGCCGTAACGTAACGACGAAGTCCACTAGATCATTTAAAAAGATAAAAAAAATGAAAATCCACAGCCTGCTTCCAGTCTCCGACCGGGTCAGGAATGGAATGAATGAAGCCCCCATCTAGCGGCGAGAATATGAACTGTGCCGGCTGCCGAGGCCTGACGCACTCCTCTGGGGCAATGATTAAATGAATGACAAATGAAATGAAATGATAGTGGAGAGTGTTGCTGGAATGAAATGTTGACAGGGAAAACCGGAGTACCCGGAGAAAAACCTGTCTGCCTCCGTTTTGTCCAGCACAGATCTCACATGGAGTGACCGGGATTTGAACCACGGACTCAGCGGTGAGAGGCCGGCGTGCTGCCGCCTAAGCGACGGAGGCTTGCCATTTAAAAAGATAAAATATGAAATTCATAAAAATCCGGGTGCTAGTAATGATATTCAACAAGTTCGGATTGTATTCTAAAAACTATCCGCAAATTTACCCCAAACATTACCCGCAGCTTATCCGCACAGCCTTGACAACTATATCCGCATGGCGAAAAATTTGGCGGATACCCGCATCCGTGCAGGGCTTAAGATAGGCTATAGCCTATAGCTAGTAATTCGCTGCTCAGCAGGCATGCTACAATTGCTTGCATATGATACATTTACGTCGAGCCTATTGTTGTGGGCCCCACCTTACCATATCGCCCAGGGCCCCGCAAGGCCTATTGTTGTGGGCCCCACCTTACCATATCGCCCAGGGCCCCGCAAGGCCTATTGTTGTGGGCCCCACCTTACCATATCGCCCAGGGCCCCGCAAGGCCTATTGTTGTGGGCCCCACCTTACCATATCGCCCAGGGCCCCGCAAGGCCTATTGTTGTGGGTCCCACCTTACCATATCGCCCAGGGCCCCGCAAGGCCTATTGTTGTGGGTCCCACCTTACCATATCGCCCAGGGCCCCGCAAGGCCTATTGTTGTGGGTCCCACCTTACCATATCGCCCAGGGCCCCGCAAGGCCTATTGTTGTGGGTCCCACCTTACCATATCGCCCAGGGCCCCGCAAGGCCTATTGTTGTGGGTCCCACCTTACCATATCGCCCAGGGCCCCGCAAGGCCTATTGTTGTGGGCCCCACCTTACCATATCGCCCAGGGCCCCGCAAGGCCTATTGTTGTGGGCCCCACCTTACCATATCGCCCAGGGCCCCGCAAGGCCTATTGTTGTGGGCCCCACCTTACCATATCGCCCAGGGCCCCGCAAGGCCTATTGTTGTGGGCCCCACCTTACCATATCGCCCAGGGCCCCGCAAGGCCTATTGTTGTGGGTCCCACCTTACCATATCGCCCAGGGCCCCGCAAGGCCTATTGTTGTGGGTCCCACCTTACCATATCGCCCAGGGCCCCACAAGGCCTATTGTTGTGGGCCCCACCTTACCATATCGCCCAGGGCCCCGCAAGGCCTATTGTTGTGGGTCCCACCTTACCATATCGCCCAGGGCCCCGCAAGGCCTATTGTTGTGGGCCCCACCTTACCATATCGCCCAGGGCCCCACAAGGCCTATTGTTGTGGGTCCCACCTTACCATATCGCCCAGGGCCCCACAAGGCCTATTGTTGTGGGCCCCACCTTACCATATCGCCCAGGGCCCCGCAAGGCCTATTGTTGTGGGCCCCACCTTACCATATCGCCCAGGGCCCCGCAAGGCCTGGATCCGCCACTGTATTTACCCATTTAAGATTTGATTGTCGCTGAGCGTGGCTACGGCTATGTTTGTTGTTAGTTGTAACAGCTGCCCTGCGGGGCGAAGCGGGGAACACAGCGATGACAGACTGCATTCTGCACATAAGTCAAGCAGCATTGCGCGTCACAGGAGCGCATTTCACCACGGACAGTTAAACGATGTCTAACGCTACTCGAGCTGAGTCATATCCTACTCACGCAACTGTACCTGTTAACGAAGCAGGCTGACGTGTGACACAAGTAAACAGAGAATAGTTCCCATCTCGACCGCTGGCAATCATATTCATATTCATATTCAATTCGTGAAAGGGTAATAGTATTTCACAAAATGATAAGATTTCTGACTCGAAACCTTTAATGATTATTCTGGTTCGTTGGACAGAATTTGTGCTCGCGAACACAAGGTTGAGAACACCTGCAGGATGACAGAGCCAGGAATCGAACCCGGACCTCCGCTGCGATAGCCAAGAATGCTACCCATCCTAAAATAAACAACATAACTATGTAGCAATCTCGGGATTTCGGAAATACATTTCGGCTTCTGGTGTTGGAGCTGTTAAATAGATTTTTTATTCTCATGCGCTGAACAAGGTGGGGTGGGGGTGAATTATTTTGGACGTTTACTTTTAGGGGAGGGGGGGGGGGGGGGGTGATGTGATCAATCGGTGACGTAGTTGGTAGCATGTTGGGCTTCTATGCCCAAAGTCGCGGGTTCAAACCCGGCCGAAGTCGTCGAATTTTTGAAAAGCGTTAAAAATCCCTCAGTATGCCTTCCTTCGGAGGGGAAGTAAAGCTGGCGTGGCGGTCCAATGTCATATATTTAAAGAACATTCCACTAACTACAATTGTGTGAAGCTAAATTATAGGTTAGATTTGACTAACGCTCTTAGGTTCCAACGTTCGTCGCCAGGAGCCGACTGAGGTGGCATTTTGTAACCAAGTTGAGAACTAGTTGTCGTTGACGGTGGCGTTTGGTAGCAAAAGTAGGAAGTACTTGAAAATTGAATGTCTGCAGTCCTTACTTGAATTAAAAACAGATAACACACACTAATACAGCCATCACAATTAACACCGGTTATCAGACAGATTCTTCACACACCCAAAGTACACGGGGCAACATGACCGCGTTGTCGCAGCCCCTAAACTGAGGAACCAACCAATCAACGTTTTACAGGGGGGGGGGTTAATATGAATGACATTTTTGCGGCCGTATTTTATGGATGACCCCATAGTAGTTTGGGTTTAAACCACAAATGATGCCCATGATCCAGCTAAGCCGTTGCCTGCACTGAGAACAGGCGGCCCTGAATGTTTGGAGGCAGCGGAACTCCTGCGCGGGTCAAGGACCTCTCCAACGGGCACGCTTGACCTTGACTGCGCTTGACGGATGCTGAATGCAGTGTGCATATAGTCTGGGCTGGTGCCAGGGTTACACCCACCTCGCAACAAGTGTGACACTAGGCCATACACTGCATTCAAATGTTGGCGGCTGTACGAAATATTTCACCAGCATTCAATATCTCCGAAACTATTACCGATATCACCCTGACATTTTGAACGGTGATAAAGCACACTACTACGTTTATCGATGTAACTTTCAAAAACCTGTGAAGTACAAACGAACATGGCGGCCAAGCGAATATGAAATATTTTAACAGAATTTTCTCTTGATTTAACAATCTGAGCGCAGTGAAATGTGGTACAATAAATGATTTTACATATTGTAATGCACTGGCATCTAATTTAGTTCAATTGTTTACATAACCTCAAGATGGCGGCTGTGCGAAATTTTAAAATTATTTTTTTATTTCTTGTGTCTAAATCATACGATCGAAGTGAATGTTTGAATAATGAAGCTACGCAATAATTTTCTTTTAATGGTACATAACTCTATAGCCTTAACAATCCAACATGGCGACCATCCGAAATATTTAGACGGTTCTCAATATCTACGAATCTTTTACAGCTATCAAACTGAAAACTTTTATGTTCATAGAGGCTATCAACATACGTTCACCTATAGGACTTTCAGTAATCTGGTGAGCACATATCCAATATGGCGGCGACGCGAAGTATAAATATCTAAATGACCGTTTCTCGTGATTTAACCATCCGACTGCAGTGAAAGTTTGTACGTTAAATACTTATACAAATATTAATCCACTGGCATCTAATTTATTTCAATTGTTTTTATAACCACAAGATGGCAGCTGTGAAAAATTTTAAAATCTCTTTTTTACTTCTTGTGTCGTAATCATGCGATTGAAGTTTGAATACCACACATGCACAATATTCTTCATGTAACAGTACATAAATAAGAATCCTACATAGCGACCATCTGAAATATTTAGACGGTTCTCAATATCTACGAATCTATTACAACAATCCAACTGATTTTTTGTATGTTGATAGAGACAATTAACATGAGTAGGATATATGAAAATAGTGTTTTAGATCCCTTATTTAGGGGTGGTAGGACCTAAAACGGAAGAGTTACTGTATTGATTTTGAATGGAGTGTCTAAAAGGGGGTAGCTGCCTTTGGAGGGGCAAGCTGACCAGTGTGGAGTGTTGTTTAGCGTTAGGAACTAGGGGGCGCTCCTATAAAGACTGTAAATGTGGTTTAAGGGATGTAGCCTTAGCACGCGGGTCGATGTACTAGTCGCCCAGCCGGCTACTTATTATATAATCACCTTGCTAGTGTCAGCGGTTCGGCACGCGCTTCACTTGAGCACGCGAGCCGCTGTGAGGAATACAATGACGTCTGAGTTGGCGTTATTACTACGGTGTGTCACGTCTGACTGTGACGGGAGTAAGGAAGGACGTGGGGACGTGAAGAAGAGTGTAGATCAGTAATGCAAGTGTAAGAGACTGACCAAGTGTTTATTGGTCAGCAATGAGTAACTGTTAGTCCCTTTTAAGGGATCTTGTGATGTTATAATGTGAGTACAAACTGTGGGTGTTAGGTTACAAAAGTAGGATTCTGAACACTGACTGACTGACTCACCTCGGTTGACACTGTCGTTAGCCTCCGGCTGTCTCGTCGAAGCACTGATGATGGAGAGATCCTCGTGACCCACTTAAGGCACCTTTTATACCTTTAGCCTCTGTTCTGTCAGCGCGTTGTGGCATAGTTGAACCAGTTTGTAGTATGTCGCTGTGTGTCATAATTACGCAAGGGTTGAGCTGCTTTATGGAGTAGCCAGCTGCCCTTATAGTATTGATGGATATTGGGTAGGCTTTTAAAGGGTTGCCTTTTATGAGATTTAGACAGATGATGGGGGGGATGATCTCTAAGGGGTGCATACCCCTTGGGTATTGTACAATAGGCTGTATAGTTCTTCACGGAACTTCTTGTTATTTCTATATTGATATTTTATTTTTACAGTTAAATTGTTATTGTTTTTTTGTTTTTTTAAATGTTATCCAACATTACGTCAAGTAGATACGTATATAATATTTCATTTTTGGAAATGCGTGGCTAATTCGAATTTCTATAATTCGAAATCTTCTTTAATTCGTATTTTTTCTTTTGGTCCATGGCATTTTATATACAGTCAATGCTAAAAAGTCGTGGTTAATTCGAATTATATTTTGGATAATTCGAAGTTTTTTGGGGGGGGTAAAACGCTGGTCGGAAGCCAAACAGTTGGGTCAGAAATTCCCGAAAAACGACGTATCATTGGCATGCGGCCCCTACTCGATTGTTTTGCCTGTGTGATTAACAACACGCCTGCGACGCTCCTTCCGAGGTCAATGCCCAACCCCTCTCGCCCTCCTATTGTTTTGCAACGCTCGACATTAACTCATAAAGAGTGTCATCCCTTACACTTGTCTGGTACTGCAGTATTCTGAGTGGTTTGATGAGACTTGTTAGATTTCTCTAAGACTTAACTAGATTGCTGGATTACTACTCTCGTTAAATAGGTGAATAGTACATTTCGGTTTCATTTTATCATTTGAGGTTATTCACGATACAGTCATTATACAGTACCGTTGTCTGTTAATCTGATTTGTTGAACGTAAATCATTATGTAAACGCAATACATAGTTTAAAAGCACTTTGCTTGTTAAAAACCTATGTAATTTTATGTTTAACAAAGGTTCTTGGATGAAATTTTAAAATTTGAATATTTTGTCTACCCTTTTCAAAGAACTTTCTTAATTCGAATTTTTGGATAATTCGATTTTTTTTACTGGTCCCTTGAGGTTCGAATTATCCAGGTTCCACTATACTAGCACTTCGAAATTTGGCGTGAAGATTGAACTATCAGTAACTTTGAAAGTACAAACTGTCCTTATGACAGGTGGTTAACATAGAGACCACTATCCCATAAAGAGTTAAGGCGGGAAAGGAAAAGACTCCCTAGGCCTCGGATAGCCTAATACCGTCGGGGTCGGAAAAGAATAAGAGTTGACCATGGGAGGTCGACAGGAAAGACAACAGAGAGGAGGCCGGCACAAGTAAGTGGAAGTAATGCCGAACTCAGCTGGGATCCCGTGGTCGCCATCCCACGTCCCACAAGTTGTGAGCCCCTGGGGGATGTATTGAATCAAGACAAAGGAATAAATACAAGTGAAAAGAACACAAAGCAAAGAATATACACTTGACAAAAGACAAAACAATATTTTCATGTAAGATTATTAAGTATGAGAAATAGTGATTTTCTTCAACAAATTGTGAGGTCAAAGACTTTTTGTTGCTAGTGCTACATCCCGGTTTGTTGTTGCTTGTCAAGTTAGGTCCAGCAATGGAGACGGCTGAGTTCATTGAGCACAGGGGCGCAGCCATGTGACAATCCCCGGTCGATAGTTGTGTCTGCTTCCCGCCGACACGCCACAACACCAGAGGGAGGGAATTCCAGCAGTAACGCGTTTATTTTGAAAAGAAAAAAGAAATACATGAATTAGTATTCTAGGGTTAATATTAAACGCCAAGCCGTTGTTTGTTTAGAATAGACGTCACATGACGTAACTGGTAAGCAGTATTAATAAGGTGCGTTCAAAAAGTAACGAGCCGGAGGCTGGAATGCGCAAACCGGTGACTACATCGGCTAATCGTGGCGTGTGTAACGAGGTGAGGTTCCGACCAGAGCGTGGAAGGTCACAGCCCGTCGCTAGAGGGCACGTCACGTGACGATACAAAGCGAGCAGCAGCATGCATCAATCGTCCAACGCTGCCAGTCGCATTGCAAACAGTGACATGGAGGCGTCAACCGAAGTGCAAAGAGGTGTTGTTCGGTTTCTGACAGTGGAAGGAGTAGGGGGAACGGACATTCATGGGCGAATATCACAAGTGTACGGCGAACACTGCATGTACGTTGCAAGGGTCAAGGCGTGGCACAAGCGCTTCAGGGAAGGACGGGTGTCGTTAGCCGATGATGCCCGGTCTGGGGCACCCCTTTGAATTACTGATGACAACGTCCAGCTGGTTGATGCACTCATTACCCAGGACCGCCGAGTGACAGTGAACGCCATAGCCGCCGTGGTCGCTCCACGACAATGTACGACCTCATACGGCCAACACAGTCGCGGCACTCCTGCAAAAATTCAAATGGAAGGTTCTCGGCCACCCTCCATACAGTCCGGACCTCTCTCCCTGTGATTACGCCATGTTTGGTCCCCTGAAAAGGGCTCTGCGGGGCCAACGATTCACCTCGGACGCCGACGTCCAGCTGTACGTGCGGAACTGGTTCACGTCGCAGCCCAGGGAATTGTATGAGACAGCCATTCACCGCCTCGTGTCACAGTGGGACAAGTGCCTCAACAGCCAGGGCCAATACTTCTAACATACAGGTACTGGTTTCTGTAATTATGCCTCCGGCTCGTTACTTCTTGAACGCACCTTATATTTGGGCTAATCTAGCTACAGCCTGTATCTTAAACCCCAAAATCAAAAAAGCTTCATAAAACATGACATAAAATACGATTGACGATTTTTAGAAGAGACACTCTGTATATATCATTAATGAAGACTAGTTCCAACATGATCGTCATAAACATATTGTTTTATCCCTTGGTTGGGGGTGGGGAAAACACGTTAGTGTAAATGTGCTAATTTTGAGGATTGTTTCCAAAATGATAGTAGTTCCCCGTAAATGGGAGAGACTACTGGTGTAGTGTGTTGGTGTAAATGCTTAAGCTATTGGGGGCGTCCCTGCAGGATGCAATTATCTGTCAGGGGACGAATGTCTAGCGCCGGCTGTTAAACTAGCTTGCCAGCTGAGAAGGATGAGCTATTAAATGAATGTGCAGCGTCAGTGATTCAGTGCTCTGCAGTCGAGTCGTGTACTCGAGTACAATGGAATCTGACGATGCAGTTATTGGCTTTTACGGTCACGGGTAATTATTACTAAGGTCAGGTGGGGTATGAGGATGTGAAGTGGAGTGTAATTAGTAACAAGCGTGTAGTTTACTGACCATGTATTTATTGGTCAGTGGATGTAACCTGATGTCCCTCTTGGGAAGTTTAGACAAATATGAAATACAATTTGTGATGTGTACAAGTTTAGGGTAGGTGTTTACAAGAATTAAAGGAGTCTGAGCACAAACTAGTTCTCACCTTGTGAAGAGCTGGAACGGACGTCGGGCAGGGCCGCTGGCGAAGAACAGAACAGAACAACAGATAATTCCTCCTGTCCAGGTTCCACTCTTATACGTTTCGGCGCTGCTTGGTCAGCATTACGTCAATGTAGCTGCCCCAGATAGTTGTTAGTGTAAATGTTTATGTGTGTTTTGCAAGTCGTTGGCTAACCTCCTAGGCTTAGGTGGTCGCCGCTTGCTGTGTAGAGATATGTTCTGGAATTATAATGTTTCCAGTTGGGGTGGTTTTGGTAGAAGATGGAGGGGTGGCTCTCAGGGGGTACAATATCTTCCTGAAAACACGAAAAAAAAAAAGACAAGTTCAGTGACGAACTAAAGAGCCTACTTTTCTTAAAATTTAAGATTCATGCCAATAATTAATCTATATGGATCTATCTAGAATAATTACAAAATTAAGTTGGTAATTTAGAAATTTCAAATTAGTTCGAAATACTGTATACCTGGCATAATGTAGCCTAATGTAGCCTACTGTAGAGCACTACAGTTGGCGGCCCTGGTGACTGAATATATTCTTAGTTCTATCTCTTAAGGTACATAATACAAAATTTGGTTGAAGTCCTATGGATAGCATGGACGTTACATGCAGTTAAACATTGGATCTAACAGCACGCGTAAAATCATGTTGGCAACAATGTCATGCATGTATTGGTCAGAAATAATCCGAAATAATACGATCTATTGTTGTGCAAATTTTGGATGAAATCCATTTGTTAGTATAGAAGTTACGTGTATTTTAAAATTGGACGTATCAGCAGGCTTAGAATCATGTTGGCAGCACTGACGTATATTAGTTACTCCAAATTAATCTAGAATGCCAGGTACTAAACGTGTGCCAAGTTCAGAGCTATTGATATTAGGGTAACAAAAATAGACACAGCATTTATTAACAATTGGCAGCCCTGGTTGCTCTTAAGAATACGCTTAGTCATATCGGTTATGGTACACGTAGCACATACGAACTTTGGTTGAAATCCAAATTATACTATAGAAGTTACATGCATTTAAATTTGGACCTCTCAGCAGGCTTAGAATCATGTTGGTAACAGTGACGTATATAAGTTACTCCAAATTAATATATAATGTCATGTACTATACGTGTGCATAGTTTAAACATGTCGGCTTGTATACTTTCTGATATATTGGTATTTGGATAAAAGAAATTGAGAGCATTTATTAACAGTTGGCAGCCCTGGAGGATCTTAAGTATACGCTCAGTCATATCTGTTTTTGTTCACATAGCACATACAAAATTTGGTTGAATTCTAATTGATAGTGTAGAAGTTATATGCGTTTAAACATTGGATCTATCAGCTGGCTTATAATCATTTTGGCAACACTGCCATGTATGGCCTCCTGGGAATTAAACTAAATTATTATTATATATACGTGTGCCTATTTTGAAATAGCTCCCATTCATACCATCCAGGATATCCAACATGGAGATCAAATTTCAATTGCGATTTTTCAGCAGTTGGTAGCACTGACATCATACAAATACGGCATTGAGATATTCAGGTAGGCCTATAGATATTTACTTCTACCAAATTTTGTTTCGATTGCTGCAGCCGTTTAGAAGTTGATAGGGGGACACACACACACAGACAGACAGACAGAAGGACAGACAGACAGACAGACACTCATTTTCCCGGATCGATCTCATAAGTCTACTTTTTCCTCATTTTTGCAAAATGTGAAAAGTAGGATAATAACTAGAAGATTTCTGAAACTGCAGTTGAGTCTTATTATTGTGGCTGAATTGGCAACACTGCTCTCCCTGCCCAGGAATCAGGAAGTGTTCTTTGAAGGCAAGGCAGCTGGTGAGGTTTAATCCATTATCGGAACACGTGTTCCCTTCGCCCGGAAATTAATTGATCGCCGCGCGAACATTTCTACTGCTAATCTCATTTGGTGGCTGGCTGTCCAGTTCTCCGTAACGCCACTTGTGAACTCAGAGAGAAGAAAAACCATCTCCCTCGAGTATCCTCGCACGCATACACCGCAGTGCTCACAGCATGTGCCGTACTTCAAGCTGCTGTACATCCCCGGTTATCCGGAACGGTAGATCTGTGTTCCGGCAACGAGTCAATATCTCAGTTTCCGTCAAAACTGAAAAAGGAAACCTTGATTTATTTTTCTATGTACTGTAATGTTGTTTGAATCTTCAGTCTTTTGACTGGTTTGATGTAGCACTCTATGTCTCCCTGTCCTGAGCTAATCGTTTCATCTCTACATAGCTACCACACCTTCCATCCGAGACAATCTGCTTAACATATTCTAACCTGAGTCTACCCCTAGAGTTCTTGACCTCAAACCTTCCATTCATTACTTAGTTTGATATTCTCGGGTGTCCTACCAACCTATCTCTTCTCTTCATTGAAAGAAAATCCACAGCCTGCTTCCAGTTTCCGACCGGGTCAGGAATGGAATGAATGGAACCCCTATCTAGCGGCGAGGATATGAACTGTGCCGGCTGCCGAAGCCCGACGCACTCCTCTGGGGCAATGATTAAATGAATGACAGATGAAATGAAATGATAGTGGAGAGTGTTGCTGGAATGAAATGTTTGACAGGGAAAACCGGAGTACCCGGAGAAAAACCTGTCTGCCTCCGTTTTGTCCAGCTCAGATCTCACATGGAGTGACCGGGATTTGAACCACGGACCCAGCGGTGAGAGGCCGGCGTGCTGCCGCCTAAGCCACGGAGGCTTCCTCTTCTCTTCATTAATGAATGACAGACAGCAGCCAAATAATTAGGCATTGTTACATTCCTAAACATACATTACATTCACAATTATGCGCTAATACCAACTAATTTTATTGTCAAGATATTGTCTTTAGGTTTCTTTGCTGTATTCAGTCACTGTTTTAGTTCTCTTCTCTATGTGATAACGTTCACAGCTCTCACTACATAGTGTACACTTGCAGTCTTCTTTTACTTCATGGTAGCGTGCCGTCGCACAGAGTTTGTGGTGGAACCCATGTACGGCCATTCTTGTTAGCACATGTCGTAGCTCCTGGTTTGGTTCCGTCCATTTCCTCTCCGTCATGGCGTCAGTTGTGTAGAATTCCGGCCACATTTCTTCGCACTTCTTTCTTCTTTCCTTCAGAATCTCCGTGTTTTGTCGTGTGGATGGTAATAAATGCCTATGTCTTATGTCCTCGATGTGATATGTTTCCTTTGCGTAGCAGTCGCCAGAAACATCTCTCCTCTCCCACTCGTCTTAATACCTCTTCGTTTCTTACTCTATCTACCCATCTGATCTTCATTCTCCTGTAACTCCCCATTTAAAACCCCTCTATTCTCCTCTTTTCTCCTGTAAATTCAGAAAACTCACAAAAATGGTACCCGTGCATTCTAAGACTTACTAAAAAAAACAATTGAGATTGTCAATCTTTACAAAATGCAATTGAGGTTGCAAATACTCGCAAAATTCAATTTAGATTGAAAATACTTACAAAATGCAACCTGGATTGAAAATACCTGAAAAATGTAGTGTATAGTCAAAATATTCACAAAATGGAATTTAGAGACACGGGGAACCAATTCACAAAAACAGTGCGCGATTCTTAAAGAGAAAAGGAAATATAATGAAAAGAGAAAGAGGGCTGATCCATAGAAAAAGGAGGGCTATAAAAAGACGAGAGAAGGGCCAATTAATGTGGGAAAGGAAGATACTCCCTAGGCCTCAGATACCCTAATACCGTCGGGGTCGGAAGAGAACAAGAGTTGACCAAGAGTGGTCGACAGGAATGAAGACGGAGAGGAGCCCGGCGCAAGTATGTGGAAGCAAAGCCGGGCTCAGCTGGGGTCCCGTGGTTGCCAACCCACGTCCCACTGGATATGAGCCCCTGAGGAGGGGGGGGGGGGGAGTTTAAACACTTGACTTGAAACGGATGTAAAACAATTAAAGCCGTATGTTTCCGAACATGGGTTCCTGTTCAAAATGTAAGGTGCGTTCAAAAAGTAACGAGCCGGAGGCGGTGACGACATCGGCTAATCGTGGCGTGTGTAACGAGGTGTGGTTCCGACCAGAGCGTGGAAGGTCACAGCCCGTCGCTAGAGGGCACGCTGCACGTCACGTGTAAAACGAGCAGCAGCATGCATCAATCTCCAACGCTGCCAGTCGCATTGCAAACAGTGACATAGAGGTGTCAAACGAAGAGCAAAGAGGTATTGTTCGGTTTCTGACAGCGAAAAGAGTAGGGGGAACGGACATTCATCGCCGAATGTCACAAGTGTACGGCGAACACTGCATGTCCCTTGCATGAGTCAAGGCGTGGCACAAGCGCTTCAGGGAAGGACGGGTGTCGTTAGCCGATGATGCCCGGTCTGGGGCACCCCTCTGCATTACCGATAACAACATCCAGCTGGTTGATGCACTCATTACCCAGGACCGCCGAGTGACAGTGAACGCCATAGCCACCGTGGTCGGATTGAGCGTCGGAAGTGTGCACACCATCATGAAGGAACGACTGCACTTGCGCAAAGTGTGTTCCCAATGGGTGCCCCACAGTCTTCAACCACACCAGGAAGCATGTCGAATGGTCTACTGTCTTGGTCTTGGTCTTGGTGGGACGATTGATGCATGCTGTTGCTCGCTTTGTATCGTCACTTGACGTGCACGCGTGCCCTCTAGCGTCGGGCTGTGACCTTCCACGCTCTGGTCGGAACCACACCTCGTTACAGACGCCACAATTAGCCGATGTTGTCGCCGGTTTGGGCATTCCAGCCTCCGGCTCGTTACGTTTTGAACGCACCTTATATTATGTACCCACTCTCCTCTACAAGTTAGTAACCGGAATTTCTAAAACACCCTGCATATAATATTAAACCATGACGAATAGAAGGACCTAGTGTGAGGACTCCGTCATTTTAGCACGGTAGTTTCTGGTCCCGCCGCTACAAGCACTGCAAGCGAGTATGTCCAACACGTGCTGTGTTTCCGTCGAGCCGGTTCATAGAAAGTGCGCGAGAAGTTACTGTGTGAGATATTTGTGTGAATTAAATTGAATTTTCTTTGCTTTCAGTTCTTAAATTCAGTTCATTGTGTCTTGTGTACATCAGCGTTTTGTGTTTTGTGTACTTCAAACATATTTCTTATGTGGCTTGGTTCATTTAATAGTTCAACATGCCTTATTGTTTTGTACCTGGCTGTAAGTCAGGGTATGGTCGAGTAGTTGACGATATACGATTTTTTTCACCACCGAAGGATACAAATCAATTTGAAAAATGGGCCAGAGCTATTCCACGAAAGGATACGAAGTTAACGCGTAGTAGTAGAATTTGTCAAATTCATTTCTCTGGTGATTTGATAGTAAAATCAGATAATTTTATAGTGAATGGTGAAGAAGTGAAAATCTCTCGTATGAGGTGGAAGTTACGTCCTGGAGCAGTGCCTCATATTTTCCCTAATTTACCGAAGTACCTGTCAAGTGAGAATAAGTCCCGTAAAGCTCCTAACAGGAAAAAGAATCTCGATACCACCAGGAAGAGAAGAAAGAAGATTGAAGATGGGAGTGAAGCAACGAATGAGGCATTAAAAGGTCAGTCTAATGTTGATAAGAATTTGGGTCATTCTAGTGTACTTACCGATGCTGAAAAGACTATAATATTGCTCAAAAGGCGCCTAAAGAATGCTAACCGTAATTTAATTCGCGTTAGATCCTGCCTCAACTCAGCAAAATCGAGAATTAATTTGCTGGAGAAGCAGGTTCGACATCCACAGGCATTTAATTACA
Organism: Meconema thalassinum; assembly: GCA_946902985.2. Lineage (NCBI taxonomy): Eukaryota > Metazoa > Arthropoda > Insecta > Orthoptera > Tettigoniidae > Meconema > Meconema thalassinum. The sequence goes on from OX336399.1 coordinate 37,082,022, forward strand.
AAGATAACAAACACCTTAGCAAGAAGGAAAAGATGATAATAGACACTATGCTCAAGAAATGCCAGGTAAAATCTCCCAATGGTATGAGGTACAGCAATGAATTCATTTTAGAGAGTTTATTGTTGAGAATAAAATCACCGAAAGGATTTCGTCATTGTCGGCGACATAATCTCTTGCCTCTGCCCTCAGAAAGTCACTTGAGAAAACTTTGTAAAGGACTTAAGTGCCCTTATGGAGTTAATACGCATAGTATAAATGCTATTTCAGACTATTTTAAGGAAGAAAAGAATGATAATTCACGTTACGGTGTTGTAATTTTCGATGAAGTGAAGCTAAGAGAAGAAATCCAGTTTAATAGTTTTTCTCATAAAGTAGATGGATTAGTTGATTTAGGTGAACACACACCTGACCTCCAGAAGAACGTACTTGCAAATCACGCTCTAGTGTTTATGTTCGTACCATTCATGCATAATTGGGTGCAGCCAGTTGCTGTTTATGCAAGCAGAAATGCTACTCCAGGGGACATTCTCGCAAAAATTTTAATACAGGTGATTTTGCAGTTAGAAGAGGCTGGGGCGAGGGTGGTTGGCTTTACTTGTGATGGTAGTCAGACAAATAAAAAGGCCTGGAGATCGTTAGGAGTTAGTGGCAAGACAAGCTCTCTACAACCTCACATCCTTAATCCTGCAGATGTTACGAGAAAGATCTGGGCTTTCTCAGACTTCGTTCATGTATTGAAATGCATAAGAAACCACTTTCATGATAAAGTAGAACTTCTCTATAATGACAAAATTATTAATTTCAATTTTTATAGGGAACTGTTCAAAGAAGATCTCTCAGGGTATGCTGGGCTTAGAGCATGCCCCAAGCTGACAGTTGCTCATTTAGACCCATCATCTTTCCAGAGAATGAACGCTAGGCTTGCATTCCAACTTTTCAGTGACAGTGTTGCCAAAGGTATTAAATTTTATCGAGAAATGGGACTGGCAGGATTACAAGGTAGTGAGGACACTGAGACATTTACCAGTGATATAAATGTTGTTGCTGATGCACTCAATGCATTCATTCCGTCTCAGGCTCTTCGTAAAGGTTCACCTTCTCATACAGCTATTGTTAATTTTCTTCAGACCGTGAGATCTACCAATAATACCTTTGCCTCCAATAGAACCTTGGAATCACTAGTAGTAACCCTACAGAGTACTTTGGAGATGTGTGAATGGCTTTGGGAGAAAGGTTATAAGTATGTGTTGACAGGAAAGCTCACCCAAGATCCCTTGGAACGGCACTTCGGAATTATGCGGTCTTTCAGTTCAGATGATCATCCATCGACAATAGATTTCCTTCATTTGCATCTACTTCAATGTATACGTCCCTATAAAACAGGCTTTAAATGTTGGTGGAAATTGTGAAGCTAAACGGGAGCAGATCTTGACCTCGTATGTTAATCAGATGCGTATATTAGCCCGGAATGCGGAAGTGCATAACAAGACAGTGAAGGAATCAGTGGAAACTTCCATTAAGGAAAAAATTGTGGTTCGAGATGCAGTAAATATCGAAGACTGGGAAAGCTCTGTACCTGAATTTGACAGCGCAGTTCGAAACTCTTCGATTGATAAGTGTTTAGTGTACCATTTGGCTGGCTATGTTGTTAAGCACTCTTCTAAATTTATTAAGTGTTCGCCTTGTGCTCATTCTCTACGTGACAATAATCTAAATAAATTTTCAGTTCTTACCGAAATAAAGGACTACGGCTCAATGAACAATGAAGTGTTTCTAACACGTCCTTCGAGAAGTGTATGTGACATCCTTTTCCAGGCCGAGAAAGTAATTACCGGAAAATTAAACTCAAAATCGATGTGGAGCGAAATATTTTTTGATTGCATCGATTCCATAGAAACAATTTCAGTTGATCCTTCAGGAGCTGGCTGTTGTCTTCAGCATGTCATGAATGTTATCCCCAGACTTGTTTATCATTATATAAAGTGCCGATTTTTCTTCAGAACGAAGGAAATCCGCCGAGATTTGCAATGTCGAACATCCGCCAAGTCTTCACGCAAGCTTTCGAAAGTCCAGTAGCCGACAAAATGAATTGGTAAGTAGGGTGTTACTTTAAATAGTTTATGAGTGCTTGTTTTAATATGCTGGGGATTATGTTTTTTTTAAATCTGTGTCTGTATACTCCAGGAATCTGTGCTTATCGTAACATGTAATGAATACCGTAGTTCTTATTTCCGTGAATTATATTTTCCATTGTGCCTTGCCGTGCTATTTTAATTGTAATCGCTAATTACTTTTTAAAAGAGTATTAGTTACAAAGTCATTCGTTTCCCTTAGCAGCATCCCTAAGACCAGCTGAGCTAACACCGGCAGCGTGGAACTTGCCCCCTCCAACGCTGCCTGGCGGGGCGCGCTTGAACTTGATGAGTCTGCTCACTTTCCCTTTCATTCGTCATGATTAAACTATGAAGAAATATAAGGATGGTTGTTCCTTGCTCCCACTGGGGTCGTCTGCTCTTGGACTCGCCGACTAGTCCCCCTCAGTGGCTCATATCTAGTGGGACTTTGGTTGGCGACCACGGGATCCCAGCTGAGTCCGGCATTGCTTCTACTTGCTTGTGCCGGGCTCCTCTCCGTCTTCTTTCCTGTCGACCTATCTTGGTCAACTCTTGTTCTCTTCCTACCCCTACGGTATTAGGGTATACGAAGGCTCGGAAGTCTCTTCCTTTCCCGCCTTAATTGGCCCTTTTCCCATCTTTCTTGATCCCTCTTTCTTCTAGGGATCGGCCTTCTTTTTCTTTTCATTATATTTCCTTTTCTCTTTAAGATTCTGCGCTGTGTTATGAATTGGCGCCCCGTGTATCTAAATGTCTTTTTGTATTTTTAGCCTACTTTTCACATTTTGCAAAAATGAGGAAAAAATAGACTTATGAGATCGATCCGGGAAAATGTGTGTCTGTCAGTCAGTCAGTCTGTCTGTCTGTCTGGCTGTGTGTGTGTGTCCCCCTATCAACTCCTAAACGGCTGCAGCAATCAAAACCAAATTTAGTATGAGTAAAGATGTGTACCGGAATATCTCACGTCCATATTTGAAAATGATGTCAGTGCTACCAACTGCTGAAAAAACGCACTCGAAATTTGAGCTCCATGTTGGATATCTTGCAAGGTATGCATGCGAGCTGTTCCAAAATTGGCACTCATGTAGACAAGACTATTTCAGTTTAATTTCCAGGAGGCCAACCATGACAGTGTTGCCAAAATAATTTTAAGCCTTCTGATAGGTCCAATGTTTAAATGCATATAACTTCTACACTATCAATTGGATTTCAACCAAATTTTGTATGTAATATCTGCACATAAACGGATATGACTGAGCGTATTCTTAAGAGCCACCAGGGCTGCCAACTGTTAATAATTGCTCTCTCTATTTTTTTAAATCCAAATACCAATATATCAGTATGCAAGCCAACAGCTTTAAACTATGCACACGTATATTCTGACATTTTAGATTAATTTGGAGTAACTTATATACGCCAGTTCTACCAACATGATTATAAGCCTGCTGATAGTACCAATTTTTAAATACATGTAACTTCTATACTATCAGTTGGATTTCAACCAAATTTCGTATGTGCTATGTGTACCATAACAGATATGACTATACGTATTGTTAAGAGCAATCAGGGCTGCCAACTGTTAATAAATGCTGTCTATATTTTTTTTACCCTAATATAAATATATCAGAAAGTATGCAAGCCAACAACTCTATACTTTGCACACGTATAGCACCTGACACTCTAGATTAATTTGGAGTAATTAATAAAAGGCAGTGCTGCCAACATGATTCTATGCCTGCTGATATGTCCAATTTTAAAATACATGTAACTTCTATACTAACAAATGGATTTCATCCAAAATTGGCACAACAAGATATCATAATATTTCAGATTGTTTCTGACCAGCACACGCATGACATTGTTGGCAACATGCTTTTACGCGTGCTGATAGATCCAGTGTCTAACTGCATGTAACGTCCATTGGACTTCAACCAAATTTTGTATTCTGTACCTTAAGAGATGGAACTAAGAATATATTCAGACACCAGGGCTGCCAACTGTAGTGCTCTATTAGGCTACATTATACAGGTATATTTTGAACTAATTAGATATTTCGATATTACCAACTTAATTTCGTCATTATTCTAGATAGGTTCATATTCTGTAGAATAATCATTGGCATGAAAAGTAGGCTGTATAGTTCTTCACGGAACTTCTTGTTTTTCTCCAAATTCTTTTTGTGAGTATTTTTAATCTACATTACATTTTTTAAGTACAGTATTTTGAATTGCGTGCCGACATATTATGAGTATTTCGAATCTAAATTACATTTTGTAAGTATTTTCAATTTCAATTGCATTTTATGAGTATTTTGAATCTGGTTGAGGCATTTTCAATCTACAGTAAATTGCATTGTATAAGTATTTTCAATTTCAATTGCATTTTGTACGTATTTTGAATCTAAATTGCATTTTGTAAGTATTTTCAATTTCAATTGCATTTTATGAGTATTTTGAATCTAGATTGCATTTTGTGCGCATTTTTCAATCTAAATTGCTTTCATGAGTAGCCTTTTTCCCCTCTAAATTACATTTTGTGCGTCTTTTCAATCTAAATTCTACCTTAATGTTCGTTATGGTTCCCATTTCATTGTCATTTTCGCTATCACCCAGACAATTAAGGGCCGATAACCTAGATGTTAGGCCCCTTAAAACAAGAATTATCATCATCGTCATCGCCGACTTGCGGTTTTAAGACACAACGTGTAGTCCCTTATTTCTGCTCTACTTTGCCAACAAACACGAGAAGAAGCGATGTTCTGCTGGCGGTTCCTAGGAGTGTTGCTATTTATAAAGTTACTTCCCGGAACAAAGTCTTCCTTTGAAGCGGACTAGACAGCTAAATTGCCTCAGACAAATGCGCGTGTAGCAGCGTCCGGCAGTAACACGACCTGCTTCAGCGAGCCACCACCACACAGACAACAGGTAGCCTACTGTCTCTGCATGGATGTGGCTATTCCGCAAAATTTGACACCAGGCCGAAAGGTGTAATTTAAGCCATGGTAAAGTGGATAGCGAATAATTAGAAATTACTAATCATGGTACTGTACATTTGGATTTCGTTAAAGCAGTTTAATCTTAGCAAATCGTAGCACATTTACATGTCACAAAATGCAGAAACCAAACCGTAGAACCTTACACTTACAAGTGATGATGATGATGATGATGATGAAGATGATAGCAAACACTCGTCTCGAGTAGGTTGGTCTTCCAATGCCGAATGATACTTCATCGATGAGTCCAGAGGAGACACACAGTTTTCCGCAGTGATGACAGTTATATCAGGTCCAGGTGAAACATCCGCATTCATTCCCTGTCTTCTAATGAACACTGTGTTCTCTCTGCGCTGCCTCCGATCTTCTACCATACGTCGGCGGTTTTCTTCAAAAAATATCGCACCACGATGAACAACTGATCTCCAGGATGAGCGATCAAGGGCTATGGTCTCCCAATTGTTGATATCAATGTGGCACATTCGTATATTAGCCTTTAGTTCGTCTTTGAATCGCTTCCTTGGACCTCACACACAGCGCTTGTCCTCAGTTCAGAGCAAAATACCTGCTTGGGAATGCGATTATTGGACATGCGGATTACGTGTCCTGTCCATCGCAGCTGACCTTTTAAAAGCATGGCTTCACCGGTAGTCTGTGCTTCTTCGAGAATGCTGGTGTTTGTGCGTTTATCTTGCCATGTCACACGGAGAACTCTCCTCAAACATCGCTGGTGATATTGCTCCAGCTTTTTTAAATGACGTACGTAGCATGTCCAGAATTCAGATCCGTAAAGTATGGTGGGAACTACAACTGAGTTGTACACAAGGATCTTCGTTGCAGCATTGATATCATGGTTGTCAAAAACTCGAGACCTTAACCGTATTACATTTACAAATCACAAAATACTGAATCAAACCGTATTACATTTACAAGCTACAAAACCCAGAATCAAATCGCGTTATATGTACAAGCTACTAAATGCTGAATCAAACCGTATTACATTAACAAGTCACGAAATGCTGAATCAAACCGTATTACATTTACAAGCTGCAAAACGCTGAAAAATCGTATTACATTTACAAGTCACAAAACGCTGAAACAAACGGTATTACATTTACAAGTCACAAAATGCTGAATCAAACCGTGTTATATTTACAAGCTACAAATTGCTGAATCAAACCGTATTACAGTGGAACTTGGATAATTCGAGCCTCAAGGGACCAGTAAAAAAAATCGATCCAAAAATTCGAATTAAGAAAGTTCTTTGAAAAGGGTAGAGAAAATATTCAAATGTTAAGTTTTCATCCAAGAACTTTTATAAAACATAATATTATATAGGTTTTTAATGAGTAAAGTGTGTAAATAGGCTACTATGTATTAAGTTTACATACTGATTTACGTTCAACAAAGCAGATTAACAGACTGTAAAATGACTGTATCGTGAATAACCTCAAAAGTTTCAAATGATAAAATAAAACTAAAATGTACTATTCACCTATTTAACGACAGTAGTAATCCAGCAATCTAGTTACGTCTTAGAGAAATCTACTGTTTTTCAAAAAAGTTTGAGATTTTTACCTATTTCCTACAATTAAGTCTCTCAGCCATCACAAAATAATCTAACAAATTCAAGGAACGGAAAACAGAATACAATCGAGTAGGGGCCGCATGCCAATGATACAACGTCGTTTTTCGGGAAATCCTGACCCAACTGCTTGGCTTCCATCAGCATTTTATCCGTAAAAACTTCGAATTATCCAAAATATAATTCGAATCAACCACGATTTTTTTTACCATTGATAAAATGCTAGGGACCAAGAGAAAAATTCGAATTAAAGAAGATTTCGAATTATAGAAGTTCGAATTAGCCACGTTCCACTGTACTAACTACAAAACACAGAATCAAACCGTAACCATAACCAAACGTAGAAGCAGAAGAGGCCGTAGTGCTAGCTGGTAATAGGGGGTCACAAACAGAGGGTAGCAGACTAGACTGGACGCTGAAAAGTCTCAAATGGAAATGTATGTATGCATGTAGCTGTAACATTCTAACAATAATAATAAAAACCTACAACAGTCAAATTCTGTATACTGTGTATTTTTGTCACTAATAATTGCTTGTTTGAGTCTTCAGTCTTTTGACTGGTTTGATGCAGCGCTCCATGCCTCCCTGTCCTGACGTAATCGTTTCATCTCGACATAGCTACCACACCCTACATCCGAGGCAATCTGTTTAACATATTCTAACCTTGGTCTACCCCTACAGTTCTTGTCCTCAACCCTTCATCCGTAACTAAGCTTGCTATTCCTGGGTGTCTTAATATTTGTCTTACCAACCTATCTCTTCTCTTCATTAGCAGTCGCCAGAAAAATCTCTCCTCTCCCACTCGTCTTAATACTCCTTCGTTTGTAACCCTATCTTCTCATCTGATCTTTATCATTCTCCTGTAACACCACATTTCAAACGCGTCAATTCTCCTCTTTTCTGCAGCACCAATAGTCTAAGTTTCACTTCCATCGACAGAGGCTTTCAAAAATGACTTCCTAATACCTAAGTCCCCCTATATTCGATGTCAACAGATTCCTTTTTTGTAGAAATGCTTTCCCTGCCTGAGCCAATCTACTTTTTATATCCTGTTTGCTTCGTCCATCACTGGTTATTTTTGCTTCCTAAGTAACAGAAGTCTCCTACTTTAGTTTCTCCCCTACCAATTTGATGTCCATAGAGGTTTCTGATTTATTTCCGCTGCATTCCAATATTTTTGTTTTACATTTATTAATTTTCATCATGAATTCTTTCTGTTAGATGGAGTCCATACCATTCAAAAACTCATTCAAATCCTCAGGCGTGTCAGCCAAGATGACGATGTCATCAGCAAATCTCAGAGTTGAAATTATTTCTCCTTGAATATTCACTCCCACTTTAAATATTTCTCCATTTTCCTTCATTGCTTGTTCATGAAAAGTATGAATGATTAATATGTGGTATACATTTAAAAAAAAAAGGAACATGTTCGTCTGGGTTTATAATTCCGAAGTTCAGTGTTGGGTAACCTTGATATAAAGGGACAGGTTAGCTGCGCGGAGGTTGGAGGAATCAGGACGCCGCTGGACCGCTGTGGCACGCCGTATAACAAAGGAAGGCCACGCAGCGATGTGAACCGGTCTGTTCCCAACCCCTGGTGTGGCCTGGCCTAGGAAACTCGATACAGGCTGGCCGTAAAGCACTGTTAAACTGGTACAGTACACCGTGCCTGATCAACTGGGCCATGAGCGTGCCGTTCAACCAATAATAATTCCATCCATTTAACCGGATAGTAACCGAGACACAGCAGTTAACATAGCTATGTTTCTGAGATGGGCGTCTACCTGGAATTAGTGTCATCATTAAGTTCCGGAAGTTCATTAATAAATATGCATGCAGAAATGCCCTAAAAACTAGCTAAAATGACCTAAGAACTATAAAATGTGTCCTAAAAAACTATGAAATATGACATGAATTTTTGGGATTGGTAGAGTATCACTAACGTACAGTAAACGTCTTAAGTGCCAAAACATGATCAGCGATTATACACCAGACACATTTAATCATACAAACTGACAGAGAGCTACAGTACATTAACATTTTCAACATTCATTCAGTATCATAGCCTTGAGATGCAGTTCTTGCTCGGTTTATTTACTACACTATTTGGAAATCCTGTGTTTGAAACTCGACGCATATAATAGGCTACGTAAGTTACCTTGTTAACGACGCCTCAATTTAAACAAAAATGCTGAAATTGTAACCAAATATGACCTTATATCACTAAAATATGACCAAATATGACCATAACAACAAAAATGGCCGAATTATGCATTTATAGGCAACATCAAATTGCTTTGAACGTGGTCAGGGACCCGTCATTCAAACTTATTTCTCAGATTTCGGTTAAAATGAGCTCAGGAAAAAAAAAAGACTTTTCCTTAACATCCGAACCTTAGTCATCATCATTATCATCAATTTCCATAGCAACCAGCGTTCGTCATCTACGTATAGGCTTACTAGGTCAGTAGCGTCATCAAGACGTTGCTATAAGAACGCAAGCGCCTAGTTACGTTTTGTTCGTTCATCTACATCTGTTTGAAACCTCGCTGGAAGACGGCTCAAGACTTTGAAGAATAGTTTAATTTCTTGTCAGAAAACTTTCCAAATAAAATAACATTTTCTTTAAAAAATTATATTACTTATGAGACGTCCCCTGTGGGGGTGGCATCTTACTCAATGAGACTTCTGTACAGAAGATTTTTCTCGGAATCGGGTCTTCTAAACCTGATGCCTGCCTCATCCGGGAATACAGAGTAAAATATATTTACTGTAGCCTACTATTCGCGAATCACGTGTTTGAAACCCCGCCCAGATAACATGTTCCTAGTCAAGATTTAAACACAATGCTCACAATATAACCAAGTATGACTCTATATAACTTAAATGGTCAAAATATGACGAAAACCATAAAAATGAAAAAAAATATACATTTATAAGCAAAATAAAATTGCTCTAGAGGGGATCGGTGACTTTTCATTTGCACTTATTTTTCAAATTTCGGGCAAAATAAGCTTAGGAAAAACATGACTTAATCGGTAACTTCCGAATCTTACTTATGAGCAGGGCTCGCATAATTATGTGCTCATCTTTTCAGAAATACAGTATGTATTTATGTATGTGCTAAACGTGGAAAATACGAGGGCTAATTTAATATTTTTTTTTAAGACATAGGTCTACCAAACTGATTTTACTACTAAATGTTTCTTGATTTATTATGTCTCAACATAATCGCCAAAACGATTCAACATTTGTCGTATTATTACCCCCAGCTTTCCAATGCCCTCGGCAAAACATTCTGCCGCCACTGAGGTGGGTACGTCTTCTGAAGTGTTTCCTCTTTGGCGAGGCGTTGCTGCCAAACCATACCTTCAATTCTCGAAAAAGGTGAAAATCATTCAGTGCTGGTTTCGACTAAATGGCAGATGGTCCAAAACTTCACACTTGAATTCTTTGAAAACGTCTATCGTAACGTTGGCACAGTGCGGTCTTGAATGATTTTCACATTTTTAGAGAATTGAAGGTATGGTTGGGCGGCAACGCCTCGCCAAAAAGGAAAAACTTCAGAAGACTTACCCACCTCAGTGATGGCAGATTTTTTTGCCGAGGGCATTGGGAAGCTGGTGTAACGATACGACAAATGATTCAATCGTTTTGGCGATTATGTTGAGACATAAGAATAAAACAAGCAAACATTTAGTAGTAAAATCAGTTTGGTATGCCAATCTGTTATTTTTATACGAGGGTTGGGGCAAAAGTCATGGCAACTATTTTTTCTTGTAGATATGTGAACGGATCACAAACGTATGTGTGTCGTGTGGACGTTCTGCAGGCATAGTCTGTATGCAGAACAGCAGATGGCTCTGTGATAGCTGGTAGTAGCGCAGCGAGGGCTGTGAAATCAGCGTGGCCCCGGAAATCAGTCAGATGGTGAGTGTTGTGCGAGATGGAAGTAACCCGTGTTGAGCAGTGCGCTTACATCAAAATAGACGTTCGAGAGAGAAATGCGATGGAATGTCACAGTGAATTAGTGGAAGCCCTTGGATATAATGCTCTTCCATACCGTACAGAAGCACGGTGGGCAGGAAATTTTCAGCAAGGACGTGTGTCCACCAGTGATGAGCAACGTTTGGGACAACCTGTCAGTGTGTAGACCGACGTGGCACGTGCCGTCATCGAGCAGCTCCTGGATGAAGACAGACGATGGACGCTACTGGAGTTAGAGAGGGAAAGTGGCATCGAGAAACGCACCGTCCAAAGGATATTGCGTAATGAGCTGCAACTACGCAAAATCGCATCGCGGTTGGCACCGCATGCACTGACGGAAGTTCAAAGGTGGGTGCGCTATGCAATATGCTCCGACCACATTGGACGCTGGCAACGATCAATTCTTGTCACGAATCATCGCCATCGATGAATTTCGAGCCAGGGCATACGGACCAGAACTGAAACGTCAGTCTGCGGAGTGGCGACATGCTTGATCATCGAAGAGGCAGAAGTTTCGTCTGAATACTTCCCCAGTCAAATTGATGGTGATCGTCGCGTATGACGTCAGGGGTGTCATTGTTTGAAACTTTGCTCCACATGGCAGAACAGTGACCGCACAGTACTACAGGGACTTCCTGGTGCGACAGGTAAGACGTAGCGTGCGGGAGAAACGTCCGGATCTTGTGGACAGTGCAATAATCCTGCACGACAATGCAAGACCACATAAAGAAGGGTGTGGAGGGCAGCTACTGCGACGTTGGGGATGGGAAGAATTGGAGTACCCACCGTACTCTCTCGACATTTCGCTCTGTGACTTTGATTTCATCCGAAAGATTAAGGAACCACGACGTGGTAGGCGGTTTGCAACACGAGAGGACATTGCTAATGCTGTGCGCCAACAGGTGACCCGATTCACACATGGTGCGCCAAATGCTGAGGCTGATGGTATTCAGCGCCTCCCACATCGTTGGCAGCGTGTGGTGACAGTAGCAGGGGACTACTTTGAGGGCCTTTAGGCACTGGTTTGTCATGTCTACTGTATGTGTACTGTGTTGTCATTATTTTGCACCGTGAAGGCCATATTGCCCTGTATAGGCTACTACCGTAATAAATTAGGCTAAATTAGTGTGTTACGATGTTTCAGTGCTATTCATTGTCCACACATGTAGTTAACACCTTGTCCTTTCGTCTGTATATGTCACATTTTCCAACGGGACTGATATCTTCAAGAAAAAAAAATAGTTGCCATGACTTTTGCCCCAACCCTCGTACATCCCATAGAAATTAAAAATTAGTTTCCAAAATATGTTCTTAAATTTGTATCATATTTATGTTCCCCAGATACTCGAAATATAGTTGAAACGTTTAGCTGCTTGAATAATCCATAATCCTGTCTACAGTACAAATGTTCCCGCTCAATAGGCCGGGGCTTGCCTCAGTTTCCGAATCCTACCATACATACTGCAGATGCGCGATAAGAAATCATTTATGTGCTGTTTTCGAATTTCATTCTAGAGTAGGAAAAGAGGTCACTTCAAAACTTTCATACCACTCTGTCAATACTCACAAGTTTCACAGACCACTGTAATTGCAAGTAAAATTTCCTGTTAACGTAAGGACTATTGGAAGCTTTAATAAGACTGTCGACTCCTGCCCCCCCCCCCCTCTCCCCCCCCCCCCCCCCTGCTATACGTAATGGCTGGAGAATTCAAGTCTTGAAATACTATTACAATACAGACACAACGGTGCATTAACAAAAAAAGAGAAGCAAATTACTAGAATTGACAAGGGTCGAAAATGTGGGCAGCAATCATCTAAGGAGTTCATCAAAGCACCAAACATAGGAAATATGTACTTATGAATAAACACGCCAGAACATGTATTTAATTATAAAAATGGCAAAAATATGTAAATTAATAGAAAATAAGAAGTTCCGTGACGAACTAAAGAGCGTACTTTTCTTCAAATTTAAGATTCATGCCAATGATTAATCTATATGGATCTATCTAGAAAAATGACGAAATTAAGTTGGTAATATCGAAATTTCTAATTAGTTCGAAATACTATATACCTGGCATAATGTAGCCTAATAGAGCGCTACAGTTGGCAGCCCTGGTGACTGAATATATTCTTAGTTCCATCTCTTAAGGTACAGAATAAAAAAAAAATGGTTGAAGTCCAATGGATAGCATGGACGTTACATGCAGTTAGACATTGGATCTAACAGCGCGCGTAAAATCATGTTGGCAACAATGTCATGCATGTATTGGTCAGAAATAATATGAAATAATATGATCTATTTTTGTGCAAATTTTGAATGAAATCCATTAGTTAGTATAGAAGTTACATGCATTTTAAAATTGGAACTATCAGCAGGCTTAGAATCATGTTGGCAGCACTGACATATATTAGTTACTCCAAATTAATCTAGAATACCAGGTACTATACGTGTGCGAAGTTTTGAGCTATTGGCTCGCATACTTTCTGATATATTGATATTAGGGTAACAAAAATAGAGACAGAATTTATTAACAGTTGGCAGCCCTGGTTGCTCTTAGGAATACGCGTAGTCATATCTGTTTTTGTACACATAGCACATACGAAATTTGGTTGAATTCCAATTGATAGTGTAGGAGTTGCATTTAAAAATTGGACCTATCAGCAGGTTTATAATCATTTTGGCAACACTGCCATGTATGGCCTCCTGGAAATTAATCTGAAATATTATCTATACGTGTGCCCATTTTGATATCCAACATGGAGCTCAAATTTCAATTGCGTATTTTCAGCAGTTGGTTGCACTGACATAATTTTCAAATAGGGCATTGAGATATTCAGGAATAGATCGTTACTCCTACCATTTTTTTTTCCATTGCTGCAGCCGTTTAGGAGTTGATAGGAGGGGGACACACACACAGCCAGACAGACAGACAGACAGATAGAAGGACAGGCAGACAGACATACATTTGCCCGGATCGATCTCATAAGTCTACTTCTCATTTTTGCAAAATGTGAAAAGTAGGCTAAAATAGTTAAATAGAAAATATTTAAACACATAGGCTAAATATTCGGGCCTTACTTATGAGACACCCCCTGTATTAGTGACACATAAATTTTCAATAAATTATGCACGAAATATGTCTTAGAAACACAACTTTTTGTGCGCCGTTTATTATTTGTAGGGTTGACAGGACAAATCTCACAAAGAAGGGACACTCTAGCAAAAAAGCGGGATGTGTGATCACCTTATGTTACACAGCACGTGGCGATGTTGGTACTGTCTGGACATGGCGCGAATCCAACTCGGGGACCAGCTGGATGAAGCCACATTTATCAAACCAACTAACGTGCGCACTTTTAGAATTCTCCTCCAGTTTTTGTAATTCACGCACGGGACTCACAATTGCCAAACAAAAAGTAGGCCAGAGACAATAATTTATATTAGAAACTTTTTCAGCTGACATATGACTGTACTTTGTACGTCCTCCTGTCGGACATTCGGACATGAAACTCTCGCTAATTTGAATAAAGGTTCAGAGTGCAACGAAAGTACAGTGAGTCCAGGAATGTTCCCCGCAGCGCCTACATGAGTCTGCGAGAGCAGTTACGTTGGTAGCACGGCTGCCGCTTGCATCATAACAAATAAACAGTAAACTTTGTACTCACCACAGCCATTCATAACAGATGCTGGAACCATTCACAGTACATCACTATTTTTCCGTAATCAGTTTGTTTTAATTCATGAACCACGGTAACTTAATAAGGGAACAACTGAAGCTTGTCTCTTACAGCTTTATGTGCTGTCGATTTAGAGATTCAAGTTTGTTGAGCTAATTTTCGTGTTGATTTACTTGGACTACGCAGCATTATATCGGAGATTTCATCAAGTTTTTCGTCTGTTAAAAGCGTAGGCCTGCGTTTTCCCAGTGCATCGTGAACTGAGCCAGTCGCACGAGATTTACTTACCAAATCCCGAACGGTATCACGGTTTGGACACTTTGAATTAGGAAACCGCGCCTGAAATCTTAATTTTACATTTTCTGTAAACCGATCGCCTTCGCGAAAAAAGTATTCCACAAAAAAAAAAAAAAAAAAAAAACCTCTTTCTTCAGTAGTAAACATTACCGCCTATATACTGTTGCACTCTTCCAATAATAATCTATCTGAACGCTCGCTGACTGTAATACACACTGAAGACATGCAGGCTCGCGCGCTTATCGCGATACACACCGACAGCTCACATGGGAAGTCCTGCTTTGAAGGACACAGTGCAGTGCAGCCAACTAAACTCATGACTCAACCACTCACAGCTGCACGTACCCTCTGCGGAGAACATTCTCGGGCGCCCTGTACTTGTTAGGGACCGTGGTGGTGCAGTGGTGAAGCGGATTACCTCTCACCAAGGCAGAGGGATACGATTCCCAGTAAATGCAGGTGATATTTTCGAAGTGAAATATGATTTCGTTCGTCAAGCTAGCATCTAAGTTTTGCAATAGGGGCAGATGACCTCGTAGTTCCGCCCCTTAAAACAACAATAACTAACAATAAGTAACTCAGTTTTTCAACATTAAAATGAATACAGTAAAACCTGCCTAAACCGGTCCCTTCATATACCGGAAATCTGGACAAACTGAAAACAAAATATCCCATGTGAAATGACACTGTAAACCTGAAAATTGCCTAACGCGGAAACGGAAAGAAATTCCGGAACTGTAAGCGTAAATAACCTGACTAAGACGGATTATCTTAATCATAATAGACATTTTGAGCTTGATTGTACTTGCACCAAAGTTCTAGGAAACATTAACTCTAGTTTTTTCTCAAGGATGCAGCAGGTTTACTACATTTCACATAATCTGAAAGTGAATGGAATGTACCATTACTTCCTCCAATAATAATATCGTATGGCCTCGGGTGCCTGGTGCAAGCGTTGTAATTTGACACCCAGAGGGTAGCTTGCATGTCGAATTTCGTTGTTCCTTGAATCACTATGAAAGTCAAGGAGGTTAGATAATAGATATCTACGCTCCTTGAACTTCCTCCAATCCTCTTGTGATACACACTAGTGGCGTATACTGGTCTGACGATCTGGGCTACCACTGAGCCCAATATTACACAAAACATGCTTTTGAACTGCCGTGCGAGTTCATATTTGAAAACCTTTCATTTGACCATACATTAACTTCACGACTAAATAACAAACACGGCCAGCAATACAATTTAGACAGTTTAGAACTGCCAGATAACCTATTCCACCTAGCATATGTAGATGATGTGAAATGACGTGTATACATTGGCACACAATTGCAGTTCAGGTGTAGGCCTTGTCATATGTGTAATATGTACTTTTTCACTGTATGGACGACGGCTGAGAGGAACTTCTAACAAACTCTTTATTATACAGTCATTGGTATTTAAAGCCCCCGCAGGTGTTTGTTCCATAATCTTCTTACAAAATCACACCTGGCACAGTTAAAACAAAACACTACATAAAGATTCTTCAGCATACACACACTTAAATAAATCACACATCGAAAATAATGCAACTTCTAAAACATATTCACATCTATGCGCGCGATAATGCATATTTATTGTAGGCTATTTGTTGCTCTAAACGCTTTTAACCTCAAAGAAACCGCTGGCTGTAGCGGCAACTCGCTCGCTATGAGCGCTGTGCCTGCACGGAACAAGGGTGGGTGCGGAGAGATGGGGAGAGCGGCGCACAGTTGGACAAAATCGCAATCTGTTGTTGTTTGAGTCTTCAGTCTTTTGACTGGTTTGATGCAGCTCTCCATGCCTCCCTGTCCTGAGCTAATCGTTTCATCTCTACATAGCTACCACACCCTACATCCGAGGCAATCTGTTTAACATATTCTAACCTTGGTCTACCCCTACAGTTTTTGTCCTCGACCCTTCCTTCCATAACTAAGCTTGCTATTCCTGGGTGTCTTAGTATGTGTCCTACCAACCTATCTCTTCTCTTCATTAGCAGTCGCCAGAAACATCTCTCCTCTCCCACTCGTCTTAATACCTCTTTGTTTGTAACCCTATCTACCCATCTGATCTTCATCATTCTCCTGTAACACCACATTTCAAATGCTTCAATTCTCCTCTTTTCTGCTGCACCAATAGTCCAAGTTTCACTTCCATAGAGCGCCACGCTCCAGACAAAGGCTTTCAAAAATGACTTCCTAATACCTAAATCTATATTCGATGTCAGCAGATTCCTTTTTTGTAGAAATGCTTTCTTTGCCTGAGCCAACCTACTTTTAATATCCTCTTTGCTTCGTCCATCACTGGTTATTCTGCGTCCTAAGTAACAGAAGTCTCCTACTTCCTTCAGCTTTTCACCTGCCAATTTGATCTCCATAGAGGTTTCTGATATATTTCGGCTGCATTCCAGTATTTTTGTTTTACATTTATTTATTTTCATCATGAATTCTTTCCGTAAGACGGAGTCCATACCATTCAAAAACTCATTCAAATCCTCAGGCTTGTCGGCCAAGATGACGATGTCATCAGCAAATCTCAGAGTTGAAATTATTTCTCCTTGAATCTTCACTCCCACTTTAAATTTTTCTCTAATTTCCTTCATTGCTTGTTCAATGTAAAGATTGAAAAGTATGGGTGATAAGTTGCAGCCTTGCCTTACACCTTTCTGAATACCAGCTTCTCTCTCATGTCCTTCAACTCGAATGACTGCTGTCTGGTTTCTGTACAGATTGTATATCACCCTCCTATCCCTGTACTTTATTCCAATTGATTTCAAAATGTCAAACAATTTAGTCCAATCAACGTTATCAAAAGCCTTTTCTAAGTCTACAAAAGCCATGAACGTTCTCTTATCTTTCCTTATTCTACCTTCTAAAATCAGCCTAAGACTTAGTACAGCTTCCCTTGTTCCTACATTTCTCCTGAAACCAAACTGGTCTTCACCCAACTCCGTTTCTATCTGGCTTTCAATCCTCTTGTAAATTATTCTAGACAGGATCTTTGAAGCATGAGTAATCAAGCTGATTGTACGGTAATCTTCACATCTGTCAGCTCCCACTTTCTTTGGTATAGGGATGATTACATTCTTCTTGAAATCAGGGGGTACCTCACCTGTCTCATAAATCCTACACACCAAGTGAAATAACCTGATCAGACCTTCATCTCCTATGCAGCGTAGCAACTCAATCGGTATATCATCTATGCCTGGTGCTTTGTTCCTGCTTAAGTCTTCCAAAGCTCTATCAAATTCTGATCTCAATATTAAATCTCCTTTCGCATCCTCATCAATTTCCTCCTCCCTCTCCATTACATGATTCTCAATCTCCTTTCCCTTATACAAACTCTCTATGTAAGCTTTCCATCTGTCAACCTTTTCTTCCCTATCTGTTAGAGGCTTTCCATTTGTGTCCTTAATATTACAGCACTTAGTCTTCTTTTCCCCAAAAGTATTCTTAATCCTTCGATAAGCTGTGTCTACTTTTCCTAATTTCAGACAATTTTCTATACCTGCACATTTCTCTCTCAACCATTCTTCTTTCGCTTCCTTGCACTTATTGTTAACCTCATTTCTCAGACGTCTGTATTCTGCTTTCCCCTTTTCATCTCTTAGATTCTTGTGTTTCCGCCTTTCATCCATCAATTCTAGTATATCCTGAGTGATCCACGGTTTTCTACCTATTCTTTCTTTCCTGCCAATGTTTTCTTCTGCGGATTTTGTTATTTCATTCTTCAAAAGTGCCCATTCGTCTGCAATTGAAGTTTGTTTAGGGTTTTTCATTAGTCCTTCCTTTATACTCTTCTTGAATCTTTCGTTTACATCCTTCTCTTTCAGTCTGTCTATTGCCCACCTTTTTGGCTTTTGACTTTTCTTCAGTTTCTTCAACTTTAATCTGCATTTCATTACAACCAGATTGTGATCAGAGTTTATGTCAGCACCAGGATATGTTTTACAATCCAAAATCTGGTTCCGAAACCTCTGCTTGACCATAATGAAGTCGATTTGGTAACGCCCTGTATCTCCTGGTCTCATCCATGTGTATATTCTTCTATTGTGGTTATTGAATAAGGTGTTAGCTATGACCAATTCATGCTCGGTGCAGAATTCTACCAGCCTGCTTCCTCGATCATTCCTTTCACCTAATCCGAAATCTCCTACTATCTTCCCTTCTCTCCCTTTTCCTACCACAGCATTCCAATCTCCCATTACTATAACATTTTCATCACCCTTGATATACCTCAGAATTTCGTCTATTTCTTCGTAGACCTTTTCAACATCCTCATCATCAGCTTGACTGGTAGGCATATAGACTTGTACCACTGTAGTGCAGGTAGGTTTTGTATTGATTTTTGCTACAATAATCCGTTCACTAAATTGCTCATAATATTCCACCCGCTGTCCAAGTTTCCTACTCAATATGAGGCCAACCCCAGCTTGGCCATTGTTTGATTTAGTGCTAATGACCCTATAGTCTCCTGACCAAAAGTCCTGTTCTTCCTGCCAGCGCATTTCACTAATCCCAACCAAATCCAACCTCAACCTATCCATTTCCCTTTCTAAGTTTTCTAACCTTCCACTTCCTAGCAGACTTCTAACATTCCACGCTCCGATCCGTAGAATGTCAGATTTCCTCTTTGTCACTTCTGTGATGTTAACCCCCTCTCGAGTAGTCCCCACCCGGAGATCCGAACGGGGGACTAGTTTACCTCCGGATTGAAATTTTACAAGGGAGGAGGCCATCATCACATGTAATTATGCATAGAGAGGTGCATATCCTCGGGAATAGCATACGGCTGTAGTTTTCCGTTGCTTTCAGCCGTGCAGCAGGACGCAGTGTAGCCATTATTGGCTTATATTATCAATATCTTAACCGTCTATAAGACTAGTAAAGAATTGATTTATTCTGAAAGCTGCTACTCCCTTTCAGAATAAGTAAAGAGCAATTCTACTAACAAAAATACTAACCTTCTACCGTACTAACAATTAAATATCAAAACTCTACTAACAAAAAACTTAAGTTCCACCAACAACAAATACTACCACTAAAACAGTCTGTCAACAGGCACACTCACATGCACCCTCACACATCACAGTCTACTGAAACAATGAACTATAACTAATAAACAATGCAACTGCTACCAGACACACTCACACACCACAGTCTAATAGAACAATGACATATATCTAATAGACAAACTAACTACCTACTTACAACTAAAACTAACTACATACTTACTGTACTTTTATTTGAATTGACAATATTTACAAAATGCAATTTAGATAGAAAATACTTACAAAATGTAATTTAGATTCAAAATTGTCACAAAATGCAATTTAAGGGGGACGTATGCAAAATTGCACTAAGTGAGAAATGGTTTCATTTCGGCTGTAGTATATATGAAAATATGCTGTATAGTTCTTCACGGAACTACTTGTTACTGTTGTGGTCATGCTTTCTCACACTTCAAAACAATAGCCAGGTTGGTTGACATTTTGTCAGATTTGACATTAGAAACAAAATTAGTTGAACAACTTCTTTCTTTCTTTCTTTCTTTCTTTCTTTCTTAGCAAGGTTTTGATGAAATTACTGCACAAGTTAACTACACATCCCTCCGATATTTATGCAATCTATTTAACAGCGCATATACCAGGGTTTTTCATTATACTATTTTACGGTTACAAGCCCTACTCAGATACCAAGGTTCTCTATCTCTCCTAGCATTTATCTCACAATGCAAGGTCCACTGCTTTGCTACATCTCCTCCATTTCAGTCTGTCGTTGGCACCAACATTATGCATGTCGGTCCACCGCTTTGCTGGTGTTCCACACGGTCGCATTCCACCTGGGTCATTTTGCAGGTGTTTTAGCGACTGAATTCCCTTGACTCCTCAGTATGTGACCATACCAGCGGAGCCAAGCTTCCCTCACTTTCTCCACGATCGGAGCGATGCCTAATCTTTGTCGAACATATAGCCTATATTCCATAAATGGTCACATCGAGTCAGTCTTAGGGTCCATCAGAGCATCTCCATCTCCATTGTATGTAGTGTCTTCATGCTTTCTTTTTTGTCATTGGGCGACATTCTGTACCCTCAGTTATGTAAATACCCCTCATAACATTTTTCGGAAATTAGTTGCACCCACCATTTTGGGACCCTAAAATTGATGTGAGAAGTGTGGCAAATTTGTGGGTAAATATGGTACTTGTAGACAGAGTAGTGTGTTACTCTAGGGTTCACAAATGACCTATATATTTGTTGTTGGAATTGACCGTTCTGGGACGTAGCTCACCACTGGGAATTGATGGCACAGCGGTAAGGTTCTTGGTTGCTTTGTCTAAGGTTGTGGGATTGAATCCCAGT
Source organism: Meconema thalassinum (assembly GCA_946902985.2). NCBI lineage: Eukaryota > Metazoa > Arthropoda > Insecta > Orthoptera > Tettigoniidae > Meconema > Meconema thalassinum. Next base: position 37,103,054 of record OX336399.1, read on the forward strand.
GCAGTTAGCATATGATGGTGCTTTAATATGAGAGACCCATGGAAGTATATTTGCTGGCATGTTAAAAATGTCCTTCAGGCAAAATTCCAGCACCCCAGAATATACAGAATATAGGCAGAGTAGCTAAAAGGGACGTGAAACCCTTAACATTATTATTACAATCCAATTACAGAAATATTGGTTTGGTCATGAAATCTCAGCTCACAATTGACTTTGTAGAGTTTTAGTTTTGATAGTTTTTAGGCGATTCTATAATTGTACAGTACGTCATGTGTTGGAGACACACATCTGAGAGATTCCAAGCTAGCACTGTTTCCAAAAACCTTTCCTCCATATCCAGTTTTTTTAGAAACATTTTCCTTTGTCTTTATCGCAATCTAGGGGGACAAAATTATTTTTACGTTTTAATCATGAATTTAGAGTGAAAGCAACGTATATAATTTGTTTACTTCATAATAAACATCAGTTAAGACCTTTATAAGCTACGTCTACACATGCAAGAAATTGTCTATGACTAGGAGATGGATAGAGCATTCAGTTATCTCTTCAGAACAATTTTCTACCCCTAATTTACTTTTAACAAAGTCACCAAGTTCCACTTTTGACATAATCGTCGAACCTAGGGCTTCAAACAGTTGTAAACGTGTGAGAAATGGATTCGCGGCATCTTCTAAAACGTAAAAAAACAAAAAAACTAAGTAAGTTGCAAAAAATCTTATAACAGGCGTAAACTACAAGACTTTATCTACATTTTAACATTAGCCTAAGTAGAAAGTGACGCAGAGTGACGCGACATACTGTGCCCTTTTAGCAAGAAATATGCCAATCACAGTATACCAGCGTAGCTCAATTCGGAATTTTCGGGGCAGCGGTAAGTTCCCCCACTCTGTGACTCACATATTTTGGATTAATTAGAGGATACACTTGCAAAAATAACAACAAAATCAACTCCTATTTAAACACATTTAATTAATAAAATTAATGGCGCTACAAACACTTTAACAATTTAATTACTGACCCATAATCTACTTGTTCCAAATGAACAAGGAATCACAAACATAATAAAACAAATATTTTATTTAAACTTATGGTTTCCACATAAACCAACAATTCCTACTTAGTCTTACTTCCATAAAGCATTAACTGTAAGTTTTATATAACTCCGAGCTCTTTTGGCTCCATGCTTTACATAATAATGGTGTCATTCTTGTACACCTCAAACACTATCCTTTATATTTCTTAATTCTCAAAAAAACAAATGTATAATTACATTTAAAATTTATGTTAATTATCTAACTCAATATTTTGGGCATGTCCACACATTCAGTTGTTATCATCTCTCTTTATATTCACAAATATATTAAGGTAATCAGGAAATCAATTGTGTACTCCAGAGTGTGAAGATACTATAGTTACTCCCGAAACTTAGTTGCCTTCAATTTACTCGTGGAATCCTACGTCCATACATCATTACAATAGGGATTGTTATTTATCTCTTATATTTTATAAGACCATTATCATATAAGAAACTACGATCTGAACAGGCAAACGAAAATATCAATCTACAAGGACCTTGGTTCAACGCCCGGGTCGTTAACAACTTTAAACACTCCTGGTGTATTCATTTCTCTTTACAACATCTTACGAGACAGTTTCTGGCCCCTCTCGCTCTAAGAAAGCTAGACCCTTCTACTCGGGCGCGATTTATGACACGGAGGGTGACGGCGACTCCCTGTCTAACCCACGTTAGTAGCTTATTTCCAAGGCTTTCAAAACAAACCTTCACATTATATTCAGTTCTGGGGAGAGACCGGGCTTTTACTGTACCGTATTCATTCAAACAACTATTCTTTGGTTCATAGACCACTTTCGTAACCTTGGCATTTATTAATTATGAGAGGGTCCTCATTGATTGGGAAGATTAATACACATCCGACGACGAAGAATTAAGGGGCTTTTATCATAAGAAGATTCTGCGTTCGAATCTCTACACATGCCTCGGGAACCATTCCCTTACAGAGGACTTATACAAAATCCGATTTAAAGTCGGCCGTGGCCCATATGACATACGCTCAATAATACCATATTTTAGCTCCCTTTCAAATACATACACAATGCCTCGTGATACTACGTCACAAATAGAGGACTTATACAATTATCAATTCACTGCAATCAACTACCCTCCATAAGTAATTTACCAAGTATTTTAACCTCTACGCGTTCCTAGCGTGACATTTTAATATTATTTGCGCTCTTTTGCACTATGCATTATTTTAAGCCGAAATGTCTTCCCAAGAACTGATAAATCTCATTCACATTATTTTAAATTCTCATATTAATCTTTTCCGTTGCCGATAAATCGCTCCCTTTTTAAAATATTCCATTGAACATTATATCTTACACATATGTTAAGGCTTTAACGCTCTTATGTTCACATCAATTTATTTGATCTTTATTTAATATTTCCATACTTAGTTATTATTATTACCTTTATTCTTTACACAAGCTCAAAAGCTATTTCTTTCATATCTCAACTTTACTTTATTTAAATATCTTTCATGATAATTACTGATATTTCGCTTGCTCTTATGACATTCGTTAAATACATTAACATTTTTATTCACTTATTTCCTCTACGGGATTTATTCTTTACATAATTATTTATAATTTCTCAAATTTCTATTATTGTTCAGACCGCGTTCTTGCTTATTCAGTATTTATTTATTAAAACACATCCCTTTTACTAAAAAAACTCCGGTGGATTTGTACACAACCAATTTCTGACACCAAAATAGAATGAAATTCAGTACTCACATGTTATTAAGATCGTCCCATGATCTTTATTCTTGTGCGGTGCTTCATTTTGGGCCCACTTTGAACTTTTTACTCCATATTAAAGGAATTCATCTTATGTATAAACACTACTTGACATATATTTAAGACACTTAACATTGACGACATTTTTATACACTGATGTGTCCCTTTTGAACACATAATAAACACTAAAATTATTAATTTAACACACAATCTTGATAAATTTACACTTCACAATTCTTGATCACTAGGCCGTATTTCTGAGCCTATCACACGTGACCTTCTTAATTTCCCGTTTCCAAGGGTGAAATTTATTCGATGTCGGCTTCCTATCCTGCAGAATACGAAAGTCTCGAAACATCTACTGTTCCCTGGAATCCAAATTCTTCTACTCCTATCCTGGATGACCGGCTATTTATCTAGCTTGAACGGCTTCTTTGTAGATCTGTTTATCGATCCTAGCGAAAGTCTATTCGGATCGAGGTCTCCTCAATGACCTATAGATTTAGTCTATAGCAGCTAGTACTTCTCGAGTCTAGTACTTTTAGAATATTTCGCCTGCTTTCTGGAGATAATGTTTATAGTCTCCTATCTTCTTTATTTGATCGGTTCTAGCACTCCTACGTTTCTGATATACGTTCCGAACCTTATTCTGTTCTTCCCCTTTTGGGTTCTTTAATTTAAATAACAGTTTATCTTTCTGGTAAGGTACTTCCGTACGTTATGATCTATTCGTTCGTCTATTTAACGACCTACCGCCTTTAAGTCCGACGTTCGCGGCCTGCTCTGACTATATCTTACGAACTTTCACTATAACTTGTATACAGTCGGGCCTAAATCCTGTAACTAGGATTTTCCTAATATTTCAATACGGCGATACTTTAAATTTCTTCTTGACCACTCCTTATGGAGGCAAGCAAGTCGTTAATACTGCGACGCCTGTGGCTATCGGATATACTTCTGCGGTATAACACAGTGTTTCTCCCCTCAAGGAGTACTGGTAACTTTCCTCGATGTGACGCAGAGTTACGCCCCACACGGCTGTCTGAATACTGATGTGCTGTGATGTAGCTTAGTGACGTGCCCTCAGGCCGTTTGAAACTGCATGTGCTGATGATCCAGCGTCCCGTCCCCCTGGACGGACTTGTACTGCGTGATGCGTGATTACGCCCCTCACGGGCTGTTCGAGACTGCATGATTGGCTTGGTGAAGCCCGAAGCTTTATACTATTTCACTACAAAAAAATAAGACTCTAGCCTTTTCTGTGGCCAACTTCTAAAATAATGGTGCCACAAATATAAAAATTATACCTTCTGAAAGCTCGTCTTCTCAATGTCAAATAATCTCATTGCCCCTAAGAATCGATCGTGCAATTCGGAGATATTAATTAATTTCTCGTCCTCAGATGTGTGGGTGTTGCATTTCTTTTGCTTTCTCCCCTCCACACGGGCTTCGTTAATTCCCCAATGACGTCGTCTTGCGTTAGCAGTTTTCTCCTGCGCAATTATTAAATGGTTTCTCTTTACTAAAAAATCTCTCATTCAAAATGATTCACTGTACTGTACTTGTTTACTCATTATTATACTTGTAAATGGGTTAAATTTAATTATTCCTCTTCTGGCGCATAAGCGGTGTTGTCATTTTCCAGCAACGTCAGCTCGAATTCCGATTCAGGCCTCCTTGTCTATTCCTGGGAAATTTCCACTCGGTTATTAATACTCGTGACTCGCTCCCTTCTGAATGTCAAGAGGGATGATATCATCCTCTCGAACACCTGGTCCTCGCTAGTTGCACAACCTTATACTGGCCTCCTAGCTTGATCTTTCTTTAAGTTACATTAGAAACTATACGCTTCTTTGATTTCTTCCTCAAATGCATGGATTCGACCATCCATGGACCTGATGGCACATGGGTTCAATACCAAAAATCTAAGTGAAAATATAATTTTAAAAATAATAGTTAAATATTTTATAATGCAAATATAGCTAAAATTACGTAACAATTACGCCCATTAATAACTGAAATACGTTACAAAGATCATACCTTCAGCTGCATGTTCCATCTTAAAGCATCACACTAACCGCAAAGACAACCAAACCACAGCCACTTACATTCACCCTCCAATTCAGACTGCTCGAACATTGGTGACAGATTTACACTAAGAGGCGTTTATATCCCAGAATAGTGCGCGGCAATTATATGAGAATGCTGTAGAAGTAATAAATTTTGATTTTTAACTATGAAAATAAATAATTATGTCCGCCTAGATTTCGATTTCGACCCACTGTGCGGCGTAAGGCTGCCGCTTTCTTGGTCGGTTTCTACTGCGTTGCCGCGTTGACTACCCACTAACCATTATTTATTTCGATAAAGGAGAATGTGCATGAAAACCACGATTGTTTGAATGCTTTGTTGAAACTGTAATAAAGTGTTATTTATATTTAATGTAATTTTCTTGGGCTACCGCCGGTAGCTCTGGTAGCCCTAAGAATACGCTCCTGATACACACAGTTTCCTTCTGACAAATGAGAGTAGAAGGAAACAGTGAATTTGAGTGATCTTTAAAGGTGTACTTTTTATTGTGTACTGTATTTATTTTCGTAGTGTAATTCATTGACAGTGTCACATAAGACCCTGGATGAGAGTTATTGAAGAACACGAGAAAAACAAACGTCCCGCTAAACAATTAACTGTGTTCTTTAAGTGGGAAAAACAGTATTTCTTGGTAGTGTATTTGGTCTTATTAAAACTCAACCCTTTGTAAAACGGAAACCTGTGAAGACGGAAAAATAAATCCGGAATGATTGCATTCCGCTTTAGCCCTTTATAGGTCCTTGGAATACTATCTTCCCACCGTGTTCGAGGGCTGTTTCTTTTTCAACCTCCGATAGCCTATATAAAAACAAGATGTTCAGTAAAGAACATATAGCCTACTTTCTCCTAAATGCATGGGTATTGTTATAACTCTTTGTCCTTTTCAAGGAGTATAATTGAATGTTGGTTGTAGTAGCTTGTTGAAATACAACGTGCTATAGGGATATTAAACATGAATATGAGGTGCCCTTTGCTAGTGCTACCTCTGTAAAAAAAATCATTCAATTCGGTTTCACCGTGTTTGAATTGATCTGGGTAATGGATTTGCACACATACATGGCCGCTATTTGCAAACTATTGGGCTGATGACCTTGTAGTCAGTCATAAGATGCTTTCCACAAAAAGGCATGTTGTTGCAAAATCCAGTAGAGATCAAATTATTAGGATGGTCGAAATTTGATTTAAGCTTTTAACATTTGGGTGGCCGTCATTCCGTTTCCGTCAAGATGGCGGCGATATAAAACATGACACTGAGATGCCTTTTGCTAGTGCTACCTCTGTACCAAATTTCGTTCAATTCGGTTTCACCGTGTTTGAATTGATAGGGGGAATCGATTTGCACACATACTTGGCCACCATCTGCAAACTATTGGGCTGATGATCTAGCAGTTTGGTCAGAATATGCTTCCCACATAAAGATTTGTTGTTGCAAAATTTGGTAGAGACTAGATTATTAGGTTGTTCGTAATTACATTTTAGCCTTTAACATTTGGGTGGCCGCGATTACGTTTCCGTCCAGATGGCGGTGATATAAAACATGACACTGAGGTGGCCTTTCCTAGTGCTACCTCTGTACCAAATTTCGTTCCATTCGGTTGCACCGTGTTCGAATTAATAGGGGGAATCGATTTTCACACAAAGATGGCCGCCATCCGCAAACTATTAGGCTAATGACCTATTAGATTTGTCAAAGGATGCTTCCTCCATAAAGGTATGTTCTTGCAAAATTTGGTAGAGATCGGATGATTAGGTTAGTCGTAATTTGATTTAAGCTTTGAACATTTGTGTGGCCGCCATTACGTTTCCGTCAAGATGGCGGTGATATAAAACATGACACTGAGGTGCCCTTTGCTAGTGCTACCTCTGTACCAAATTTCATTCCATTCGGTTTCACCGTGTTCGAATTAATAGGGGTAATCGATTTTGACACAAAGATGGCCGCCATCCGCAAACTATTAGGCTAATGACCTATTAGATTTGTCAAAGGATGCTTCCTCCATAAAGGTATGTTGTTGCAAAATTTGGTAGAGATCGGATGATTAGGTTAGTCGTAATTTGATTTAAGCTTTGAACATTTGTGTGGCCGCCATTACGTTTCCGTCAAGATGGCGGTGATATAAAACATGACACTGAGGTGCCCTTTGCTAGTGCTACCTCTGTACCAAATTTCATTCCATTCGGTTTCACCGTGTTCGAATTAATAGGGGTAATCGATTTTGACACAAAGATGGCCGCCATCCGCAAACTATTAGGCTAATGACCTATTAGATTTGTCAAAGGATGCTTCCTCCATAAAGGTATGTTGTTGCAAAATTTGGTAGAGATCGGATGATTAGGTTAGTCGTAATTTGATTTAAGCTTTGAACATTTGTGTGGCCGCCATTACGTTTCCGTCAAGATGGCGGTGATATAAAACATGACACTGCGGTGCCCTTTGCTAGTGCTATCTCTACCAAATTTCATTCCATTCGGTTTCACCGTGTTCGAATTAATAGGGGTAATCGATTTTGACACAAAGATGGCCGCCATCCGCAAACTATTAGGCTAATGACCTATTAGATTTGTCAAAGGATGTTCCCTTCATAATGGTATGTTGTTGCAAAATTTGGTAGAGATCGGATGATTAGGTTAGTCGTAATTTGATTTAAGCTTTGAACATTTGGGTGGCCGCCATTACGTTTCCGTCAAGATGGCGGCGATATAAAACATGACACTGGGGTGCCCTTTGCTAGTGCTACCTCTGTACCAAATTTCATTCCATTCGGTTTCACCGTGTTCGAATTAATAGGAGTAATCGATTTTGACACAAAGATGGCCGCCATCCGCATACTATTAGGCTAATGACCTATTAGATTTGTCAAAGGATGCTCCCTTTATAAAGGTATGTTGTTGCAAAATTTGGTAGAGATCGGATGATTAGGTTAGTCGTAATTTGACTTAAGCTTTGAACATTTGGGTGGCCGCCATTACGTTTCCGTCAAGATGGCGGCGATATTAAACATATCACTGGGGTGCCCTTTGCTAGTACTACCTCTGTACCAAATTTCGTTCCATTCGGTTTCACCGTGTTCGAATTAATAGGGGCAATCGATTTTCACACAAAAATGGCCGCCATCCGCAAACTGTTAGGCTGATGACCTATTAGTTTGGTCAAAGGATGCTACCCCCATAAAGGTATGTTGTTGCAAAATTTGCTAGAGATCGGATGATTAGGTTAGTCGTAATTTGATTTAAGCTTTGAACATTTGGGTGGCCGCCATTACGGTTCCGTCAAGATGGCGGCGATATAAAACATGACACTGAGGTGTCCTTTGCTAGTGCTACCTTTGTACCAAATTCCGTTCAATTTGCGCTCACCGTGTTCGAATTGATAGGGGGGGACAGACATTCAGAGTACACACACACACACACACACACAGACTCACACACATACACACACACAGACAGACACACTTTTTTTTCGCCCTGTAGTGATCTCATAAGTCTACTTTCATTTTTTGCAAAAATCGAAAGTAGGCTAATAACAGATTGACATATCAAACTGATTTTATTACTAAATGTTTCCTTGTTTTGTACTTATGTCTCAACATAATCGTCAAAACGATTGAAACAGTTGTATCATTACACCAGCTTTCCAATGCCGTCTGCAAAGGTTTCTGCCGTCACTGAGGGGGGCACGTCTGGACAGTCTCCTGAAGTTTTTCCTTTTTGGAGAGACGTTGCCCCCCAACCATACCTTCGATTCTCGTAAAAGGTGAAAATCATTCACGACCGCACTGTGCCAACGTTACGATAGACTTTCTCAAATAATTCAAGTGCGAAGTTTTCGACCATCCGCCGCGCCGTTTAGGCCATGCCAGCACTAAATGATTTCAACCTTTTCAACCATGACATTTTACATGGAAGTAGCTGATTTACCTGGTTCTCACCACGGCAGACCGGGTTCTATTCCCGGTCAATGCATGTGAGATTTTCAAAGTGAAATGCCATATCCTGTGGTTCGGATTCCACGTAAAAAGGAGGTCCTGTGGCTTATGATTTCGGGATTAACGGTCACGTAAAACTACAACGTTCCTTTTGATTTACCTGGTTAGCATATAGGCTACTTTTGATTTCGATAGTTTTCACTATTTAAAGATGGCGACCATTTTAGTGACATCACTACACCCTTTGGTTTCAAACTTTCATTTCAAATAAAAAGAGAACGCTAAGAAAGAGATAACTTTTGATGGCATATACGAGATTTAGAATTTAATTTTCTATCCGAAAGGTCCGTATCACTTTTCGTGTATCTCCAACGGTTAGCGAGTAAAACCTAAATTTGTGCTATAAAACACGGTCAACGCCGAGCGGTGTAGTTGGACAAAATGTTCCATCCTTACTCTCCCTCCGCGCAGCACCTCGCCTATCCCCTGTTTTAACCGTCACCTTCACACTTTAATTTATTTATGACCCATAGCGAAGCACGGGTACTTCTGCTAGTTCTAAATAAATTGAAACAAAACAGCAGTGGCATTGAAGGCTCCATGAAAAAGTAACGAATATTGTCGTTATAGATGACAGTAGCAGCCTTACCGAAAAATAACCGTTATTAGTAACGGCGTTACTCCCCAATACTGGTTTTGACCGAGAAGTTATCAGTAGGGCTCGGATTTTTAGGTGCTAAAAATCGCGAAAATATTTATTTTTTATGTATTAAAAATATCTGAAATATGTGACAAAAATGTAAAAATATTATATATAATTTAGTTTATTAATGTGAATATAAACAATATGCAGTACTCACGATTGGAATTGATGCTATGTCTCACTGACTACTGAAACATTACAATACACAACGAGATACATCTTCTGGTTGTCCATCACAAATGACCGACTTCTTGTGAAGGCGCGAAACTGCGGCAATATGTTTCTTGCCCTTGAGGTGTTGTGTAACTTGAGATCGCTGTTCAGCCTTGATTCCTTTCCCACATGGTTGGTAGAACAGAACGCCCCCATCAGAAGTAAAATTGTCTTTAATTTCTGCAACATACTGCTGCGGACGATAACTTGTAATTGCTTTTGCTTTAGGCATCGTAGAACTGCCTTAAACTTCACAGTGCCAGAAATGAACTGCATGTGAGTGACACTGGCTCCAGGTAGCTTTGGGTGGGGGAGGGGGGAAAGGGCCAGCACGTGGTGCAATATGGCTATGGACAAGGAAATCCCTGGCGTCCACAGTGAGTGGCACGGGGCGACAAGTTATGAATAACACAGTTGCAAGCAGACATACGCTCTGCATGAAGATTAGATAGCTCACAGGTTCTTCCCCGTTGAAGTAACACAGAACAAAAATGCAATAAACTGAAAGATCTAGCATACTGATTTAAAAAAGTGTAAATATTATGTATTTTTTATGTGCTAATAAGCGAAAAGCAGGAATTTATGTACTTATAGAAAAAAATGCATACAATATGTATTTACATAAAAAAATATTTATTTACCTAAAAATCCGAGCCCTAGTTATCAGTGTAATGGCTTCCTGGTCCCGCTGGTCTGTGGTCAGATGTTGGAGGAACTAGAGATTATTGCCAGTGTGTGAGAGACACTACTTGTTGAGTAGGCGGAAGTTGCTACCGCTTTAAGGTCACGTCAGATGTGATGGCATGAGGTATAGCACCAAACACACCGTGAAGTGTGACCTCGTTTGGGGTATCCTCTAACCACTAAGAAGCAAGCTTGTTTGTTTGATTGTTTGTTACTAGCTATACCCGGCATGCTCTACAATGCCAATCAAAGACAGATAGAAAGTTGTTTGTAGTTTGAGTCTTCAGTTTTTCGACTGGTTTGATGCAGCTCTCCGTGCCTCCCTGTCCTGAGCTGCGTTTCATCTCTACATAGCTACCACACCCTACATCCGATGCAATCTGTTTAACTTATTCTAACCTTGGTCTACCCCTACAGTTCTTGTCCTCGACCCTTCCTTCCATAACTAAGCTTGCTATTCCTGGGTGTCTTAGTATGTGTCCTACCAACCTATCTATTCTCTTCATTAACAGTCGCCAGAAACATCTCTCCTCTCCCACTAGTCTTAATACCTCTTCGTTTGTAACCCTATCTACCCATCTGATCTGCATCATTCTCCTGTTACACCACATTTCAAACGCTTCAATTCTCCTCTTTGCTGCTGCACCAATAGTCCAAGTTTCACTTCCATAGAGCGCGACGCTCCAGACAAAGGCTTTCAAAAAATGACTTCCTAATGCCTAAATATATATTCGATGTCAACAGATTCCTTTTCTGTAGATTTGCTTTCCTTGACTGAGCTAACCTACTTTTTATATCCCCTTTGCTTCGTCCAGCACTGGTTATTCTGCTTCCTAAGCAACACAAGTCTCCTACTTTCTTTAGTTTTTCACCTGCCAATTTGATGTCCATAGAGGTTTCTTATTTATTTCGGCTGCATTCCAATATTTCTGTTTTACATTTATCAATTTTCATCATGAATTCTTGCCTCAAGACGGAGTCCATGCCATTCAAAAACTCATTCAAATCCTCAGGCGTTTCAGCAAATCTCAGAGTTGAAATTATTTCTCCTTGAATCTTCACTCCCACTAATAATATTATTGTTTTTACGTCTCTTTTAACAACTGCGGCTTTTAGAGACGCCGGGTGACGGAATTTTGGCCCGAAGGGGATCTTTAACGCGCCAGTAAATCGATTGACACGGCTCCCTCACATTTGCGCACCCTCAAATGCCAATTGGCTGCGCCAGGATTCCATCCTGCAATCATGGCCACAGCAGGCGACACCGTTTCCGCTGAGCTACGCAGCCAGCCCAAGAAAGATAAAAATGACGTATTACCCATTTAAGATTTGATTGCCGCTGAGCGTGGCTGCGCAACCGTTTGTTGACTATTGTAGCATGAGCCCTGCGGGGTGAAGTGGAGGACACAGTGATGACAGAGTGCAGTCTGCACATAAGTCAAGCAGCATTGCGTGCGCTACCTGTCTTAGAATCACAGATAAGCGTCATGTCACCACGGACAGTTAAACGATGACTGAAGATACTGGAGGTAAGTCATATCCTACTCGCGCAACTGTACATGGCAACGAAGCAGGGTGACGTGTGCCACAAGTAAACAGAGAATAGTTCCCATCTTGACCGCTGGCAATCAATTCGTGAAAGGGATACACGACATTCTTTGTTTATGTGTCAGTGCTGCGGTGCGTATGCAACCCTTTATAGGTCCTTGGGATACTATCTTCCCAACATGTATTTATAGAACGGTGTTAGGGAGAGAATCTTCCCACCCCTTTCATTTCAAGCAGTTCCACATGCATCCAGAAGCTAGATGCAGAGAAATATTGAAACCCCATTAATTCGATGTACAGGGTCTTTCATATAAAGTAAGAACGCCAAGCGGCGGGTTTGTTATCCGCTAGTGTGGTGGCCTTGACCGAGCTTGTGGCTCGCCGTGCCCCCTGCTTTAAGCGTGTGTACAATCCTCTATGAAATATTACCTTATAAAAGTTGCTGGAAGTGTCGTCCTTCCTGGGTTATACAGGCATTGTATCTGGTAACCACATTTTGGCTGACGCGAGTGAGTCATGCCACTGTATTTTTTCTGGTTTTTTATTTTGTGTTTTTTATTGAGCACTGAACCAGTAGTGTCCAAGTTATTTACAATTACGTGAATCTGTGCTAGTGAAGGTGGCACTTCATCAGGAAATTGCTGAACAAATGCATCACGTACCCGCCGAGCCGAATCGTAATTAAAATAAATTTTACATACAAAAATACGATGTTGCAATGATAACTGTCCCAACATGTTAGCAGCTGAGGTTCAGACTGGCGACTGACAACACCTGCACGCTTATTGCAAGGTCAAGTTTGTACTATGCGCGCGCTTTCAATACTACAGCAGGGGGCCGTGGTGCGTCACAAGCTCGGCCAAGCCGGCTTCAGCAGCGAATGACAAAACCGCCGCTCGCCGTTCTTACTTTATATGAAAGACCCTGTATACTGTCATCAGAAACCAAAGGTGGGAAGCATAGGCTATATCCCAGTGGTCTCCGCAGTGCACGTGCTCGCCAGTTCTGTTGTGTTGAGAGAAAGAAATGCATTATTTTACTGAAGAAGGTGTTTTTATTGAAGATAAGAGATTTGTAAACGCTGGTATATAGTTTATATACAATGTTAATAATTGTTTTGGTCACTTGAGTAAATATATTTTAGCTAGATTGGAAATTATTATAGAATATGAGATTTTTAAAATGAATTTTCTGAGTTTTTAATAAATACTATTTTGAAATTATTGAGTTATATTCGAATATACTAACTTTTAACATTCCAAAATCACTTTTATATTTTTTGTGCAGTTTTCGGCGAAGATGATATAGGTCACTGACCTTGTTTTGCGTGGGAGTTACGGTTTTTTCTTAAACTATAGAGCGTGATGGGTGTTTTTATACATTATATCCTGTTAAATGAACCTCATTATTGAGTGATAAACAGAGTATCATCATAATTTGGAGGTGGGAGATTATTACCCCATTGCTCATTTAAGAAAACATACTGTCTGGTGTGGGCAGTGGGATAATAATTTCCCACCCCATATTTCATAAAATAGAATCCACACCCATAAAATTGTTGCATATTCCTACTCATATATCACCCCCAATTACAAATTTCCACAAAAAAAGCAAATATTTGATACCCCCAGTCTTTTGCCCTATAAAGGGTTAATAAGGCTGTGCTGAGACATCCATGTCAGGACATGTCACCTCGCGATGAATCAGCAATCACACCTTGAATTGAGGTGTCTTAAGTATACAGATTGTGCAATTGGATTACTGTGGGATTTAATGGTTCCTATTAAGTCCCTCACCCTTTTGTGTAACATAAATAATTTGCAGCCAGAAACCTTCCCTGGAGTGCACACAACAACTCACCCAAATGTCGTCCCAATCGGATGAATGGTATATGAACGCATAGAGGACATACATACATACAAACTATCCCGTAACATTGATTTTTATATAATAGAAATATAGATAAGGTCGTTGGGGCCACCTATGGACCAGGTTGTTGTTGTTGTTGTTGTTGTTGTTGTTGTATGCCACTTCTGGTGTTCTAGGTGGATTGCTTGGCGTCTACTTTCGTGCTGAATTCTTGAGCCTTTCTATTGGCCCAGCATTCTTTAATTTCCTTGGCGAACTCTACATAGGCCTATCTTACTGATACGTGATATCCCTAGTAGCAAGTTCGTTAATTGGATCAAAGTAGGTAAAACACAACACAAATGGTCATTTAAAGATATATTAGCTTTATTGCAGGTCAGAAAGTTACACCACACAATAAGCAAATAGGAACAATTAGCTGTATTTCTTCGTGTTTGCTCTCTTATGGAGGACACTCACCCTTTCACTTGCTCACGCAGTTAATCCCTCGCTAATAAGACCGGTGGCCTCGGTAGAAATACCTGCAACACTTCCTTGAGTATACAAGCTACAGTTATTTACGATAGTCAGGCACTCACCGTTCTTGAATACACACTGTTTCGCAATTCGCACAGCACTTCGCTACAATAACCTCTGTCGCACAGTGAAACACACTCGCTCCAAAACACAGTCCCTCCATCGCTAGCCAGGTCGCTTTATATAGCGGGGCTGGTGACTCACAGATGTTTCTAGAGTAGGCCAGGGTTCACACCTTCTCGAGAATTCCAACACTAGTTGGGTCACGAACATTCTGGTCCAACCCTTTTGTTCTCGCTGCGCATGCGGGTCGGACTCAGAGCCCGGGAGTAGCCTCGGGCGGCTGTGAGTCACGCGCGAGGGAATGAAGCAACGCCGCAGCCGTAACATTACGTTCCTTGGACCATTTCCTGGACGCGTTGTGGTAAGCTTCTGTAATGGATGTGAGGAAAGGCCTGGTTTCAACTGTCAGACGGTAGCGATTCCTGTCATTTATTGTTTCTTACTTAATATTAAGTTCAGCAAAATCCTTCTGAATTTGTTTCATCCACAAGGACCCAGTGGATTTACCCTTCTCGGCTACTTTGAAGATCTGATACAGCCTGTGGTGGTCCATTCTGTACTGGTGGCCTGCAATTTCCACGCGCTGATTCCTTGTTCCACCTCATTCCAATCGTGTTAAATACAGGCTTAATGTTAATGTGAGCCAGTGTATTTACCAACGTATAGAGTGACCTTCCAAGAGTATCCTCTGCTAATTACAATCTGATCGGGAGGTAGACACTACCAGAGTTCTCTTGTTAGTGATTGAAGACGCAGCCTCACTGTAAATAACATTGAAATGCTAAATGCTATCAGTTTTTTTAATCATATATGAATTGCTGCCAATGACCAGAGCTGGGTATGTTTGATTGAACGTCCGACGGCTCCCAACAAGTTCAATTCCAAGTAGTTGCAACTTTGGCTGCCGGGTGCTATTGTCACTAACACTAGCGGCGAACTTTGTAACTTGATAGAGCGTTTCTAACCAGCAAAATATAACCTAAAAATTTTGCTACACACTACCAAGTAGTGGTAGGTTCTATTTTCAAGCCATAAATCTATGAAATGGGATCGCCAACTTTACTTCCCCTCCGAAGGAAGGCATACTGAAGGATTGTAACGCTCCTAAAAATCCGACGACTTCGGCCGGGTTTGAACCTGTGATCTTAGGCATAGAAGCTCAGCATGCTACCGCATTACAGTATGTTATCTCTATAAAAATGAAAGTTTGTCTGTTTTTTCTGAATTTCCACGGAAATTTGCGATATTTGCGCGTTTCAGGCTGTTTTATGACGGATGCGCGCAAAAATAAAATTTTTGTCTGTCTGTCTGTCTGTCTGTCTGTGGACAACTTCTACGAGTCCTTATAACTTGAGAACGGCTGGGTGGATCAACGTAAAATTTGATACAGATATCCTTCAGAGGCACCACACTAATCATTGATGTAACTCTTCTCCGTACCTCTCGTAAAAGGGGCCCTACCCCCTTAAAATACATGCTGAAATAGGCGTAGAAGGGTGAAACAAAGCTCATTTTCAGCCCCTCAATGTGAGAAACGAAACTCGGGGGCCCTAAACCACATTTTAAGGCCCTAAAACCAACAGTTTTTGAGATATTCCCAGAAAACTAATTTCAATTAATAAATTAATGAAAGAATGCATGTCGGTAACCATGGTAACTGAATCTCAGAGGTCCATCTGTTTCTGTAAGACGCAATACAATTCCATTTATTACATTACTGTGAAGGTTTGCAAACGGCTATAAGGTTATAACGGATCCAAATTAAGCTGAAATATTCATTAATACATACAATGCGCTTAAGGGGTCAAGGGGTACTCTAAAAAAATTTCACGCGATTTACACGTGCGGGTGTGGTACGGAAGGTCTATTACATCCCTTCTCTATTATATAAAAATAAATGTTTGTCTGATTTTTCGGCTTTTCTACGAAAATTTGACATATTTGCCCGTTTCAGACTGTTTTGTGACGGATGCACGCAAAAATATATTTTTGTCTGTCTGTGGACAATTTTTTGTGTCCTTATAACTCGAGAACGGCTGGGTGGATTAACGTAAAATTTGATACAGATATCCATCAGAGGCACGACACTAATCATTGATGTAACTCTTCTCCGTACCTCTCATAACAGGGGGTCTACCCCCTTAAAATACATGCTGAAATAAGCGTGAGACAAAGCTCATTTTCAGCCCCTCAATGTCAGAAACAAAACTCGGGGGCCCTAAAAGGACCCCGAAAACCACATTTTAAGGCCCTAAAACCAACAGTTTTTGAGATATTCCCAAAAAACTAATTTCACTTAATAAATTAATGAAGGAATGCATGCCGGTAACAATGGCAACAGAATCTCAGAGGTCCATCTATTTCTGTAAGACGCAATACAATTCCATTTATTACATTACTGTGAAGGTTTGCAAACGGCAATAAGGTTATAACGGATCCAAATTAGCTGAAATATTCATCAATACATATAATGCGCTTAAGGGGTCAAGGGGTAATCTAGATTTTTTTAAACGCGATTTACACGTGCGGGTATGGTCCGGAAGGTCTATTATATCCCTATCCCTATTTTGTTATATTATTATTATTAGTATTATTCTTTTAATTATTATAATTATTATGGCATACAACGAAGAGACAAAGCTCATTTTCAAACCCTTGGGGTCAGAAACAAAACTCGGGGCCCCTCAAGAGCCATAAAGGGTCCCCGAAAACTATATTTTAAGGCTCTAAACCCAACAGTTTCTTAGATATTCCCAGAAAACTAATTTCATTTAATAAACTAAAGAAGGAATGCAAGCCAATAACCATGACAACAGTATCTCAAGAGGTGGCATCCAACTTTCCATCTATTTCTGGAATAAGTAATGTCACTCCATTTATTACATTTCTGTGAAAGGTTGCAAATGGAGTACCCTAGATTTTTTTCACACGACTTACACGTGCGATATGTCGTACAGAAGATCTATTATATCTCCAAACATCAACATTATTTTCAAAAATTCCTGAATAGAAATAGTAGACTGTTTTTTTTGCTGATTTTAGGAATTTGGGCCATTGGAGGCTAAAAACACTGAATTTTCATGCACCACAAGCCTTTATAAGTTATAAAAGGGGTCTTCCTGTAGTTGGGCACTTGACACAACGGTTAGGGTCAGTTCGTATGTGACGTGTATTGCGATTCTTCTACGAAGTTTTCAATTTTATTTTCACGCCAGGAAGAACACGTTAGGTAAATTTAGTTTGAGAGCACATTTTAACTAATAAATTTTCTTTGCCAACAAACAGGTTCCAAGCCCCTAAACATTGCAACAGTAGCTCAATTGATAACATCTGGTTATTAATACCGAAGACCGTTCGAAGAATGGGTACTTCTGCTAGTCTGTTATAACATTAAGTTCTGGGACTGATTTTAGCCAGACTTTTTATAATACATGGTGTAAAATTGGTTTGTATGAATATTTCATTTTAGAATTCACACCGGCGACTTCGGTAGAGTAGTTGGTTGCAGATTAAATAGGCATATTAATATATTATCTCATGTTTTTATTTTATTTTTCAGGATTAAGGAAACACCCATTAGAATTGAGTGCAATCGTGTTGGTCGACTGAAAAGCATCAAATGTCGATTACCGGTACCAAAGCAACACAGAAAATTGCATCAAATACGATCATTCCCCTAAAAGAATCAACAAAATTTATGAACCCATCAACACAGCGCAATGATAGCTACCGATAATTATAAATACAACTCTCATTTTTGAAATCTTGATAAGTAGGCCTACTTGCTTCGTTACAAATGATGAACTCCTCCACATCGTGAACCTTCTCTTTTTATGGTAGACTTTTATCTTGAGGGCACACACGATTAATACGTCCTTGAAGAACTTCCTTCTATGTTGTTACTTCATTTCCGTTCCTTCACACTTTCACTGTCTTACTGAGTGGTCCTGTGTTCCTCGCAGTGGGACAAGGTCGGTCTGCTGTGTAATGTGGGTGGACAGGTGAACCCCTTGTTATAACCAGTCTTCGATTTATTGTACTGTATTTCTGTGTTATTGATTTTGTTTGCTTTGAATGTGGGTTTTCTATACACATAATGTCATTGACTACGTTTGTTAGCATCCTGGTAGTGCTCTTGAAGCGAGCCAACAGCTTTCGGTGAGGGTTGATAAGGTGGGGGTAACAGTTTATTGAGTATCAGGCTTGCAAAGTGCCATAAGAAAGAAAATTTAAAATTTATGGGTCTCATTTGTGTTTGAAACGCATTATTATTCTCAATAATAGTTCTTCAGTTGTAGAGAGTAGTTGTTATTAATTAGTATGAGGGGCTTGAGGCATCTTAGTCATGAGCCCCATGTAGTTGGGTGTGTGTTGAACTTATCTGATAACCTGTATTCCTGTGATAACTGTAGAAGAGTATGTAACTGTACTAGGGACAGAGATGGGGTAGGCACCCCGGGAATTAAAGGAAGGCATTATCCTGTCATTTACCAGGAGGAAGTGTGGAAAAACTCGGGGACAAACCCTCCTCACAAGGTAACACAGGTCGAAACCTATCTTGAAACTTTGTGGACACACTCTTTCTACTACTATAAGAGGACAACCTGTGGAAAATCAGCTGCCAGATTGAACTGCAAGGCTCCGAAATCGTACCTGACATCCTGGTACACAGGTATGATGGCTGGAGGAGTTGGACATCCCTGGCACTCGGAGTAGTCACGAGGCGTATATGCAGACTGGTGCGTGCGGCTTCTTCCCACCGGTCTTGAGCGCTTGGGCCGTTAGGGCGGTCCCTTCCAACATGCACAGTACTCGCTACTTTCTATTTGATTTCTATGACAGATTCGCCACATGATTTCTGATTTTTACAAAATGTGAAAAGTGAGCTAAAATACAATTAGTTTCTGTTAGTAGTTTATGTGGAAAAAAATAGTTTTACGTCCATTATTAACTGCGGCTTTTAAAGACGCAGGGGCTCCGGAATTTTGCCCTGAAAGGAATCTTGAACGTGCCAGTAAATCAACTTATAGGGCTTCATTGCATTTGCGCACTCTCAATTACCAACCGACTGCACAGAAGGCAAGAATGATACCGCAGCTTCACGCGGCGAGTCATGAACATAGATTACATCCCCTTCCGACCATTGGTTATTTAAACGGTTTGTTAATTCTCACATTTTACAATATTTCCCACACACCTGGCTGTGTACGTCCTGACGGCCTCTTCATCCTGTTTCTCGTATTCATATTAGTGATACGTTTCATAATCGCTGCTGAGTGAAGTGAGGACACCCTAGTCTAATGGAGTGATTCTTATGAGATTCAATAGAATGCAATTTATTTGAGAGGGAGCCTTTGTGTATCAGCAGCAGAGGGTAACAGCCAGGTAGACGGTAGAGGGTTGAATTCGGCGTTGCCAGATCTACCATATTGAGGCTAGTTCTAGCATGAAATATAAATACTGTATTTTAATATAGGAATTTGTATTGGACACTAGCTATACCCGGCATGCGTTGCAATGCCTATCAAAGACAGATATAAAAAATGAAGGTAATAATAATGTTATGGGTTTTACGTCCCTCTTTTAACAACTGCGGCTTTTAGAGACGCCGGGTGACGGAATTTTGGCACGAAGGGGATCTTTAACTGACACGGCCCCCTCGCATTTGCGCACCCTCAAATGCCAATTGGCTGCGCCAGGATTCGATCTTGCAATCTTGGTCACAGCAGGCTGAGCCACGCAGCCAGCCCAAGAAAGACAGAAAGAAAGAATAAAAAGAAGGGTTTGAATTGTAATTTTGTTTACGGAAGTGCCTTTGGATAAACAATATTCTTTGTTTATCTGTGTAGTGCCCCGGTCCTTATGCTTTAGGCTGTGCTGAGACATCCATGTCGGGCGGGCATCAATTCCCCTCGATTTTCCTTAATTCCACTCGGTCCTCCAAGGGACCCAAAAGTGAGTTCCTCAACTCCGCTCAGGCTTTTGCAAGGGATCGGCAAAGGGGTTATTCCCAATGTCATAAACCTCCTGCTCGCATACCAAGGGCCGGGTCAAACACCTTCTGCAGCGCATGAGCGAATTCATGAATGCAGCTGATTTTTTCGTTCTAGGCTGGAAAACGGTATTTTCAGCATCCGCAGCTGATATCGAAGTTATTTTTAGGTACAAATTATACACCAATTATTATCTAAATTTAATTTTATAATGTCTGACTAGGTTAAAAAAACATACAAACATTTAATTCTGCACATGTTAAAACAAAGTATAAAATTCGTAGCAAAAATAGAAAACTTGGCAGACTTATTTAAAAGAATATTATGATTAATTTTAAATCACTTGTATTTTCTGCCATATGAGTTATAATGTGCCAAACACTTTATACCTGATTTAACGAATGAGCGGACTTGACATCAGAGCGGTTGCACAACAATGCCTTGAGAACACCACCACCCCATCGGCCAAGCGCTCTGTAGTCATTTTTTTCTACAAATTTTATGCATTTTATGCAGAGTTTCGTTCCTGACATGGATTAATTTGTTGTTATGAAATTTGGGGCCTAAGATTTTACTTATCTTCCTTTCCTTGACCTCCAGCCTTTCGAGCGGTCCCTGGGTGGAGAGAGACAATGTTTCGGCTGCATATAAGGCTTCTGGTTTAATTACCGTGTTATAATGTCTTATCTTGGTATTCCAGGAGAGAGACTTCTTGTTATAAGTGTCCTTCGTAAATTGGAAGGCCAATTCAACTTTATTTCTCCTTGATTCCATTGCCTTTTTCTCTAGCGCATTCCAGCCGATCCATTCCCCATGATATATTTATTTTCTTTGACGATATGTATGTATTGTTTGCCCACTTGAAGCTTTTTTTGGTGTTTTTTATGTTCGTAATTATTTTGGTCTTTTCAACTGAGATTTTGAGTGCCATTTTTAACGCTCGCCTATGGAGTTCGAGGATCTGTTCCTTGGCTTCTTCCAATTATTTATGAGCCTCCGTGGCTTAGGCGGCAGCACGCCGGCCTCTTACAGCTGGGTCCGTGGTTCAAATCCCGGTCTCTCCATGTGAGATTTGTGCTGGACACAGTGGAGGCAGACAGGTTGTAGACGCCTGATGTAGACTATAAGCAATCTGTTTTTCTATCTTGTGTCAAGTATTGTACAGTATTTGCTGCTCTTGAACTTCTGATCGCTATCGGGCTGTGTGGCGCAGATGGTTGGCTATATAGCTTTGGTTTCCAAATCCCCAAAAGTCACGTTGTGCATGGCCAGGGTAGCCAAGGTGATGTTTGTGTAGGACGCAGTTAGAATTCCTTGTACTATCCTCAAAGTGGGGGGAAACTCCGTCGCGGCAGTTGGATGACTGTCGTAAATAAGCCCATAACAACAGTTTGGCCAAGCCTCTTTTATTATATTTAGCTTGGCAGAGGGCGCTTCTTCTAAACAATGTGCAGCATTCTTGTGACCAATGACGTCATCGTGAGTTGCGCACAGGGGTACAGCCAAACTACTGCCCAACCCAAATCAGCTCCCTTACAGTGATCTAGTGGGTGTTCGAGGTCATTTTGTGACAAAATTAAAACGGGGGACGTAGACTGAAAATCTTTAAGGATAGATAGCAAAATAACCAGTGATGCACGAAGCAAGGAGGATATAAAAAGTAGGTTGGCTCAGGCAAGGAAAGCATTTCTACAAAAGAGGAATCTGTTGACATCGAATATAGATTTAGGTATTAGGAAGTAATTTTTGAAAGCCTTTGTCTGGAGCGTGGCACTCTATTGAAGTGAAACTTGGACTATTGGTGCAGCAGAAAAGAAGAAAATTGAGGCGTTTAAAATGTGGTGTTACAGGAGAATGATGAAGATCACATGGGTAGATAAGGTGACAAATGAAGAGGTATTAAGACGAGTGGGAGAGGAGAGATGTTTCTGGCGACTGCTAATGAAGAGAAAAGATATGTATAATAGTAATATCGTATAGCCTCGGGGGTGCCGGGTGCAAGCTTTGTAATTTGACACCCAGAGGGTAGCTTGCATGTCGAATTTCGTTGTTCCTTGAATCACTATGAATGTCAAGGAGGTTAGATATCTAAGCGCTTTCTAGTAGAGAAATGAGGAACTCGGTGTTGGCGGAAACTTCCGAGATTAATTTTGCCATTATGAACACGGTCTACTGAATTCAAATGGGTTCTTTGACATGCCAACATCGTATGACATGCGTGTCGTATTTTTGCCGCCTTTCAAAAAAAATCACTTACCACGGCCAGGAGCGAACGTGAAATCTTGGGGTTAGTAGACCGACACGCTGTACACTCACCCACCGTGGCAAGCTGAAGAGATAGGTTGGTAGGACACATACTAAGACTCCCAGGAATTGCAAGTTTAGTTACGGAAGGAAGGGTTGAGGACAAGAACTGTAGGGTTAGACCAAGTTTAGATATGTTAAACAGATTGCCTCGGATGTAGGGTGTGGTAACTATGTAAAGATGAAACGATTAGCTCAGGACAGGGAGGCTTGGAGGGCTCCATCAAACCTGTCAAAAGACTGTAGACTCAAACAACACTGATAGTTCTGAGCCCACCGTCATATAATGCTAAAACTACCATACCACACATTTCTCGCCGCGTCTGCCATAACATTACAGTTAGAAATGGAAAACGTTTGGTATATCGAGTTCTAACCCTGATAGTTAAATGAATTACAATTTATTGAAATTAGACGTTGTGTTTTCTCTAAGCACATTGTTAAAATTGTGAAGATTTACAGGTCTTACTGAAATGTTGGTACACATTCCTGCTGAAGTATTCATACCACTGCATGTAATTTTTTCTCAATACTATAAATATAAGGTGCGTTTAAAAAGTAACGAGCCGGAGGCTGTAATGCGCAAACCGGTGACTACATCGGCTAATCGTGGCGTGTGTAACGAGGTGTGGTTCCGACCAGAGCGTGGAAGGTCACAGCCCGTCGCTAGAGGGCACGCGTGCACGTCACGTGACGATACAAAGCGAGCAGCAGCATCCATCAATCGTCCAACGCTGCCACTCGCATTGCAAACAGTGGCATGGAGGCGTTAAACGAAGAGCAAAGAGGTGTTGTTCGGTTTTTGACAGCGGAAGGAGTAGGGGGAACGGACATTCATCGCCGAATGTCACAAGTGTACGGCGAACACTGCATGTCCCTTGCAAGGGTCAAGGCGTGGCACAAGCGCTTCAGGGAAGGACGGGCGTCGTTAGCAGATGATGCCTGGTCTGGGGCACCCCTCTGCATTACCGATGACAACGTCCAGCTGGTTGATGCACTCATTACCCAGGACCGCCGAGTGACAGTGAACGCCATAGCCGCCGTGGTCGGATTGAGCGTCGGAAGTGTGCACACCATCATGAAGAAACGACTGCACTTGCGTAAAGGGTGTGCCCAATGGGTGCCCCACAGTCTCCAACCACACCAGGAAGCATGTCGAATGGCCTACTGTTTTGGTCTTGGTTGGACGATAGATGCATGCTGCTGCTCGCTTTGTATCGTCTCGTGACGTGCAGGCGTGCCCTCTAGCGACGGGCTGTGACCTTCCACGCTCTGGTCGGAACCCCACCTTCGTTACACACACCACGATTAGCCGATGTCGTCACCGGTTTGCCTATTACAGCCTCCGGCTCGTTAATTTTTGAACGCACCTTATACATCATTGCTATATGAGTTTTTAGAATTTTTCTTTTTGAAAAATATGTAATCATTCACTGATAAATTGAAATTTTGATCACATAATTTATAATTTTTAGCAATATAAATAATCTTTTATAAATAGCACAATTTTAAAGGTGCATTTAAATTCTAGACTTTCATATAGCTATGCATGTTTTTAAAGTGCGGGAAAAATTTGCATGCAGTGGTATGAGTACCCCTGAAGGAATGTGTACCAGTATAATGACATGGTTCAATAAGACCTTGAAATATTGCACACATTTAAAGAAATGTTTAGAGAAAACGAGAAACTCCAACAAGTAGTTCCGTGAAGAACTATACAGCCTATTTTCATATATCCTGCTCATGTTAATTGTCTCTATCAACATACAAAATTTCAGTTTAATTGCTGTAACAGATTCGTAGATATTGAGAACCGTCTAAATATTTCATATGGTCGCCAGGATGGATTTTTTTTTGTACTATTACATTAAGATTATTGTGTACGTGTGGCATTCAAACTTCAATCGCATGATTAGAACACAAGAAGTAAAAACCAGATTTTAAAAGTACGCACACCAGCCATCTTATGATTATGCAAACAATTGAAATAAATTACATGCCAGTGGATCAACATTTGTATAAGCATTTAACGTGCAACGTTTCACGGCACTCGGATAGTTAATTCGCGAGAAACGTCCATTTAAATATTTATACTTCGCGTCGCCGCCATGTTGGATTTATGCTCGCAAGGTTACTGATAGTCCTATAGGTGAACATATGTTCATAGTCTCTATGAACATAAAAAAATTCAGTTTGGTTGCTGTAAAAGATTCATAGATATTGAGAACCGTCTAAGAATTTCGGAAGCTCCCATTTAGGATTGTTATATGTATAGGCCATAGAGTAATGTACCATTCAAGGACAATTATTGCCTAGCTTCATTATTCAAACTTTCACTTCGATCACATGATTACGACACAAGAATGAAAACTTAATTTTAAAATTTCGCACAGCCGCCATCTTGAGGTTATGTAAACAATTGAATTAAAGTAGATGGCAATGCATTACAATCTGCAAAATCATTTACTGTACCACATTTCACTTCGCTCAGAGAGTTAAATCCCGAGGAAAGTCTATTAAAATATGTGAAATTCGCTTGATCGCCATGTTCGTTTTGTACTTTACAGGTTCATGAAATATACATAGATAAACTTGTATCAGTACCCTTTATCACCGTACAAAATTGCTTGATGATATCTGTAATAGTTTCGGAGATATAGAATATCAGTGAAATATTTCGCACAGCCGCCATTTTGAGGTTATGTAAACAATTGAACTAAATTAGACTCCAGTGCATTACAATGTGTGTAAACATTTGCTGTACCAAGTTTCATTACGTTTGGATAGTTAAATCGCGAGAAATGTCTATTTAAATGTCTCAATTTCGCTTGACCGCCATGTTGGTTTTGTAGTCACCAGGTTTTTGAAAGTCTCATAGGTGAACTTCTAGTAGTGCCCTTTATCACCTTACACAATTTCAGGGCGATATCAGTAATAGTTTCGGAGATATTGAATGCTAGTGAAATATTTCGCACAGCCGCCATGTTGGATTGGTGAGACGTAACAAAATTTGAAGGGCACGATCGAGGTCGCCGGGAATAGTACTATAAACTTACCGTGTTTCATTGAAATCGCTCCAGCCGTTTAGATTTTATTAGGGACACACACACACACACCTCACACACACACACACACACACACACGGACAAAAGGTGATCTCAAAAGCCTATTTTTTTCAAAATTAAAAATAGGCTAAAAATGTGTAATTCATTGGATGTAGCAGGTCTTGTATCAACATGGCAAATGTATTGTACTGTAATATTATGGCAGACACAGTGAGAAATGTTATAGTAATTTTAACATTACTTCATAGTGCGC
The DNA here is from genome assembly GCA_946902985.2 of Meconema thalassinum. NCBI lineage: Eukaryota > Metazoa > Arthropoda > Insecta > Orthoptera > Tettigoniidae > Meconema > Meconema thalassinum. The sequence goes on from OX336399.1 coordinate 37,129,099, forward strand.
TCAAAACCATATGTTCTTAAATATCCCTTTTTAGCCTACTTTAGTCATTTTGTAAAAATGCGGAAAAAGTAGACTTATGAGATCGATCCCGGCAAACGTGTCTGTCTGTGTGTGTATGTGTGTGTGTGTCCTCCCCCCTCCCTATCAACTCCTAAACGACTGCAGCTATCGAAACCAAATTTGGTATGCGTAAAGATCTGTACCTGAATATCTCAAGGCCATGTTTGAAAATGACGTCAGTGCTACAAACTTCTGAAAATCACAATTGAAAATGAAGGTCTATGTTGGATATCTCGGAAGATATGCATGGGAATTCTTCCAAAATTAGCACACACATAGATAATATTACATCACACTAATTTACAGGAGCCCATACATGAGAGTGTTGTCAACAAGATTATATGTCTGCTGATTGACCCAATCTTTAAATGCATGTAACTTCCACACTATCTATTGGTCTTCAACCAAATTTGGCATGTGGCTTCCGCACCAGAGCAGATATGAATATGCGTTGTTTATTTTAGTGTCAACAAGGTTGCCAACTTTTGAAGAATGCACTCTATACATTTTTATCTTAATGTCAATATACCAGAAAGTATGCAGGCCGTCAGTTCGAAACTTGGCATACATATAGTATCTTCAAAATTTGTAGGTTAATTTTCAGTAACCGATATATGAGAGTGCTGCCAACATGATACTACGCGTGCTAATAGATTTAATGTTGAATCACATGTAACTTCCATACTAATAAATGAAGTTCTTTCAAAATTCGCACGCATATAGATGATAATTTCAATTCAAGTTTGACAATCCCATTTATGACAGTGTCGCCAACCTGATTTTACGCATACTGATAAATTCAATATTTAAATACATGTAACGTGCATACCATCTATTGGACCTCAACCAATTAATTCATGTGCACTGTGGACCTGAAGAGATGGAACTAAGAATATATTTAGAGTTGTCTTGTCTGCCAACTGGTGATATATGGTCTCTATAATTTTAAGAAAAGTAGGCTCTTTAGTTCATCACGGAACTACTCGTTTATTTTACTACTATCATTACCCATCGCGGCTTCGCCCACGAATATTCTAGTTGTAAAGAGTACTCTTAGCAAAATCTCAATCATGAATGCTGTGACTGATTTATCCTTGGTATGAATAATCAGACTTTATCAATTCAGCTACTGGTGCAGGGGTTCGGGGTTTGTCATTCCTTCATAGGTATATCAGAGCTAAGTTAGTTTTCTGGGAATATCACAGACACTGTTAATTTAAGGGCCTTCAAATGTGGTTTTCGGAGACCCTTTATAGTCGGGTGAAAAAGACCTTTCGTACTACCCTCACACGTGAAAATTGCGTGAAGAAATTCTAGAGCGCCCCTTGACCCCCTTAAGCGCATTATATTGTATGTAGTGATGAATCTTACAGCTTAATTTGGTTCAGTGATAACCTTATAACCGTCTGGAAACTTTCACAGTAATGTAATAATTGGAATTGCATTGCATCTTACAGAAATAGATGGACCTGTGAGATTCTGTTACCATGGTTACCGTGTTGCATTCTTTCATTATTTCATTGTAAGTATACATGTTTTAAGGTATTTATTTAATTTTGAGGCATTTAATGAGTAAGTGAGTGCGTTTCGCTTACGCATTGGGTTATGCTGAACCTGTAGGTACCCCATATGTGTAGGTTGATGTTAATGGGACCTTATTTCTGGTGCAAAACTGGATTGGGACCTTAGCAGAATAATATAGGGAGGGATTGAAAACATATCTCAGCAGACAAAGTAGGGGTGTCCATCTTAGCAGAAACGTAATATGAAGCAATTCCCCCAGTTGTGCCAAACGTTGAAGGACTGAAGGGCCCGCAAAGGTTTCAAATTGTGAGTCTTGGGGAGTTCTATCAAACTAAAAATAAACAAATTACGAAAATCACTTCTGGTCTAAATACAGTTTCGGAAAAACAGCCTAAAATCTCTTGATTCTTTACTCGTTTTCTTATTGATTCAAATCTTAACCAAATTAACTTATTTACCTAATGCTTAAGTTGAGCCTCTGTGGCGTAGGCGGCAGCACGCCGGTCTCTCACCGCTGGGTCCGTGGTTCAAATCAATTTCACTCCATGTGAGATCTGTGCTGGACAAAGCGGAGAAAGACAGGTTTTGCTCCGGGTACTCCGGTTTTCCCTGTCAAAATGTCATTCCAGCAACACTCTTCACTATATTTTTTTCATAGAGAGGATGTCCTAGAGGGCAAGGCCCTATAGTAGGACTATACATTGTTATATAATAAGGAATATTAAATATTATTTAACATACAAAAACAAAGTTACAAAGTATTTTACAATGACAGAAAGTTACTATTCAAAATTTTTATTAATTTTATAAATTAGGAAGTATCAGAGTGTAGTTGTGAAGAATTGTTTGCAGGCTTTTTTGAAATTTAAGACGGGATTTATTGACTTTATATGTGCTGGGAGAGTATTATCATCCTTTATAGCCTGGTTAAATATGCTTTTGGTGCCGTATTTAGAGGTGTAGACCCTTGGAATTGCAAGGTTCTTGGAATTTCTGGTGTTATACTCATAGTTTTGTCCTTGTAGAGGAAACTTTATTGTGCCTTTATACGAAAGTTCTCCACTTTTATGTATGAATAGAGAAGCAGATACTTTTATACAGTTTTCTAGAAGAGGGATTCCTGAGATTCAAACTAAATCTGCTGTATGGGTAGGTAAGGGAAGGGAATAAACTGCTTTAATTGCCCTTTTCTGGAGAGTACTTACTTGATTTAATAATGTGGTAGTGCATCTTCCCCAAATACTGCACATATATGTTATATGGTTATGTACTAGACTGAAATGCAGTGTTTTTAGCCTACTTTCGATTTTTGCAAAAAATGAAAGTAGACTTATGAGATCAACACAGGGCGAAAAAAGTGTGTCTGTCTGTGTGTGTGTATGTGTGTGTGTGAGTCTGTGTGTGTGTGTGTGTGTGAGAGTCTGTGTGTGTGTGTGTGTGTGTGTCTGTGTGTGTGTGAGTGTGTGTACTCTGAATGTCTGTCCCCCCCTATCAATTCGAACACGGTGAATGCGAATTGAACGAAATTTGGTACAAAGGTAGCACTAGCAAAGGACACCTCAGTGTCATGTTTTATATCGCCGCCATCTTTACTAAAACTGAATGGCGGCCACTCAAACGTTCAAAACGTAAAATCAAATAACGACTAACCAAATCATCCGATCTCTACCAAATTTGGTAACAACATACCTTCGTATAGGATGCGTCTTGTGACCAAACTACAAGGTCGTCCGCCATACCATTTCAGGATGGCGGCCGTGCGAATTATGCAAACTTTATAATCCATATCATGGGACCCACCAGTTCCGATTATCGAGCCGAGAATCGTTTTAACTGTTCTAAAGGAAGAGGCACGTTCGAAATTAAAAGTTTATTTTGTAATACTATAGTGCAGACGTGATTTTAAAAAGCTGAGCTGATTCAGTAATAAGACAAGATGGCAGCGGATATCTTGTGCCTGACTTATATTTCACTAATTTGAGTATTGCATGCAATATAGCGTACTGATACAAAATAAATAAACTTTGTATGAAATGCTTTATATATAAATAATATACTCCAGTGATGAAATCGTTTAGTATAAATCATTATTTGCTAACAAGTTCTATGTAAGTCATTTTATATAGAACGATATTCGTTGACACAATTAGCTCAGTGGTAGAGCGTTAGCCTATCGCTCAACTGCCTATGGATCAAACCCGATCAGAGCTAGATTTTTTGCTTGAAATGTTATATGTTTATTGTTTTGTAATGACTGAGATGTTTTAAAATTAAGCGTTATATTGTGCATATTATGGTGTAAAATATATATTTAATTAAAATAAAATTCGCCAGCAGATTTACTCGAGACATCTAGCTGCCAAAAAGGTAACTGCACGCCGACATACTTATTAACTTCCAGATTTTATTGAAAAGTTTCTTCTTCTGGCCGCTAGAATGCACTCGCTCTGTTAGGATTATATTGTTCGATATTTCACCACTAGAAGTCACGACTAGTCTACGTGGGGCTCCATTGATTAATATACCATTGGCATTCTATGCGCATCGAATTTGAAGAATGACAAGATGATACTACGATACATTTTTACTTTTTATTTTAAAGGGTTTGTAACAGCCTATTTTGCGTTACTTGAAAATGTTATTTGAAGTAAAGAACAAAACGATTTCACATAGTAACTGAGTTCAAGCCGTTGGTGTTAGTTCAGGTATTAATTACTACTTTTATTTCAGGCAAATAGCAATCGAAAATATCCACATAGTTTGTATACACACGTCTCTGTAGGGCCATGGAAAGATTTGTTAATTCAATTAGGGTTTTCGATTCCCGGTCAATGCATGTGAGATTTTTGAAGTGAAATGCCATGTCCTGTGGTTCGGATTCCACGTAAAAAGGAGGTCCCGTGGCTCATAATCACAAGATTCACGGCCACGTAAAACTACAATCTTCCTTCCTTTTTTTTTCAATTAGGGTTGTGAAAGCCCTGCACAACCAGACGTGTAAAGACATGCCTCAACTCAAAGTTGGATGTTGCCCACGGCAGGTCGTATATGTAATAATAATAATAATAATAATTTTTTTTTTTTTTTTTTTTTTAGGGCAAGAAATGCATTTACGCACAGAGTGTCGGGCTCCTGCTGCTGAGTAGCAGACTACCGACTAAAACTCCCCCTTTACTTCTGAACACTAGCCTGGAACCGTTTAGCACATTAAAACAACAATAATAATAATAATAATAATGTTATTGGTTTTACATCCCTTTTAACTACTGCTGCTTTTAGAGACACCGGGGTGCCGGAATTTTGGCCCGAAGGGGATCTTTAACGTGCCAGTAAATGTACTGACACGGCTCCCTCGCATTTGTGCACCTTCAAATGCCAGCTGACTGCGCCAGGATACGAACCTGCAACCTAGGGCCCAGCAAGCGAGAACGTTACCGCCGAGCCACGCAGCCAGTCCGGTCGAATATGTCTCCAGATCCATAACATTCTTGAGATACTTCTTATCTTTCTTTCTTTCTTCAATGATGGTAGCAGTTTTTATCTAGATTGTGGCGTTTGGTAGAGGTAAATCGTTTCTATGGCCTTCAACAAAGAATAGTTCTATTATACTCTTTGATAATAACAACGAGTTATAACTATACTCATACATTTAGGAGAAAGTAGGCTATATGTTCTTTACTGAACATCTTGTTAATATATGAGATGGGAGAACATGTTGTAATTTGTATATTGCTCCTATTGCAGGAAGATTGTTTTGCTTTACTTTGTATATCTGTTCTTGCCAGCTCAGATGTTCATCAAAATTCAGGCCGAGATATTTTATTGATGAGACCCTTTCAATTACTGTATTATGTAGTGTTACAGGAATCATGGTTTCTTTGCTGTTGCTAGGTTTAGTGAAATATATATAGTTTGTCTTTTTTGTACTAGGCAGCAATCCATTCAATTTACACCAGTTGTCCAGGACTTTTAAATCATCATTCATTTTTGTTGCAAGTTCTTGTTGATATTCATTTAATTTCATCTGTCATTCAGTTAATTATTGCCTCAGAGGAGTGCGACAGGCCTCGGCAGCCGGCACAGTTCATATCCTCGCCGCTAGATGGGGGACTTTATCCATTCCATCCCTGACCCGGTCGGTTGACTGGAAGCAGGCTGTGGATTTTCATTTTTCACATAATGCTTTAGTTAATGTGTTCTTTGGTTCAATACCGTCAGGCATTTTTTGATTTTTTGAAAAATCTTCTCACTGGAAGTAGTTATAAGGGCTTAAGTGAAACTCTGCATTGACTCACACTAGCGCTCGCAGTGGTAGAAAAGGCAAACTTCTAATATAATCGACTGGTTATGCTTGAGCAGCATTCACTCATACTAGCGCTCGTAGTAGTAGAAAGGGCAAACTTCTAATCTAATCGACGGGATATGGTTTCATCATGAGTGTGATCATGCCGTAAGAAACGTTTAGTGAGTCATTTACGTTTGGCAAAATGGAAAATTAATTACCAATGCACCAAAAAAGGAACAGTGTTCATGGATGTTCTACGTGTAACATTAAAGGATGTTTTTAGAATACTTTTCCGCATTTTGTAAAAATGAGAAAAATGTAGACTTATGTTATGAGATCGATCCGGGCAAATGTGTGTCGTGTCTGTCTGTGTGTCCCCTCTATCAACTCCTAAACGACTGCAGCTATCGAAGATCAATACCTGAATACCTCAAGGCAATATTTGAAAATGATGTCAATGCTACCAACTGCTGAAAATTCGCAATTGAAATTTCAGCTGTATGTTGGATATCTCAGAAGTTATGCATGCGAACAGTACCAAAATTGGCACGCACATACATAATTACATTCCAGTTTAATTTTCATGAGCCCATACAAGACAATAATGCCAACATGATTCTAAGCCTGCTGATAGGTTCAGTGTTTAAATGCATGTAACTTCTATATTATAAATTGGATTTTAACCAAAGTTTGTATATGATATGCATACCATAGCAGATATGACTGTGGTTATTCCTAATAGCCACCAGAGCTGCCAACTGTTAATAAATGCTATGTCTATTTTTGTTTTCTAATACCAATATATCAGAAAGTATGCAAGCCAACAGCACTTAACTTTGCATGCGTATAGTACCTAACATTCTAGATTAATTTGCAGTAACTAATGTACGTCAGTGCTACCAGCATGATTCTAAGCCTGCTGATAGGTCCAATTTTTAAATACACGTAAGTTCTAAACTAACAAATTTATTTCATCCAAAATTGGCACAACAATAGATCATATTTCAGATTATTTCTGAGCAACACATACATGACATTGTTTCCAACATGATTTTACGCGCGATGATAGATCCAATGTCTAACACTATGTAACGTCCATGCTATCCTTACTTCAACCAAATTTTGTATGTGCATTCTGTACCTTAAGAGATGAAACTAAGAATATATTCAGTCACCATGGCTACCAACTGTAGTTCTCTATTAGGCTATACTATGTCAGGTATATTTAATTAAACATTTTGGTATTACCAACTTAATTTCCTCATTATTCTAGATAGGTCCGTATGGATTTATCGTTGGCATGAATTTTGTATATTAAGAAAAGTAGGATGTTTAGTTCGTCACGGAACTTCTTGTTAGCATTGAGTTGATTGCCTGAACTGTGGAATTTTGTTTTCTTATATGGAAGTTATTTTCCCACTAATTTTACGACTGTTTGGATCGATAAGAACAGAGTAAGTCTGAATTTGAGAGCAAGGAGATGTTCCCAGAGCAGCACGCGTTGGGGTCAGGAGGTGAGGGGAGTGTAATGGTTACTGCCAGGATTAGTCAAGGAGATTATAGCGCACTCCAGGGAGCAGTTCTCGGTGTGACCTACATGTTCCAGGGCCTGGATGCACATCCTCACAACTTGTCAACCTCATCTTTTGGTTAGCGTGTTGGCACTTGGCGACAATCATGCCCCAATATCATATATGATCAAGTTACTTTATTTTTTATTTTTTTCATGCGAATTGACCAATTCCCCCATAGAATCTCTTTTTCATAGTAGCGCTCCACTCATACATACGACCTATTCCAGAACTAACGATGGCAATATTTATCGTCTATTGCTACCATATAATTATATGAATGTTGGACTTTGCTACACCCATAAATTCTTTACAATATCAAACATAAGACAAATATATTTTCATAATTGATACCTTGATTTAACCTGAAGTAAGTTTATCAAATATTATTAAGTTTGTACTCGTTCAATGTCATTTTTAATTAATTTTTATAGTTCCTCATAATTATTTGAGTCTATAAATTTCCACTTGGTCCCTTTTATTATGGTTGTTGTTTTTCCTTAGCTTATTTTTAGGTTATGCATTAAGCTAACCTCATTGCTATATGAAGTTCTTCCTTCCACGCTCGTTTCGTTTGCATGCAGGCATTTGATCTGGCTTATGGACGTGTTAAGCATAAGGCTTCTTCATTGGTTGTATATATATGGTGAAGTATTGTGGTCCCATTTTTGCCAATTTCAAGCTTTGACTTGTGTTTTGGAGCGGATATGTGAATGAACTGTCCACTGGTTCTCCTCGTATATCTTCGCTTGTGTTTGATGGATGAATATCATCAGTAGGGCCCGGATGTTGATGACATGTCATCTTTTTACTGAACTGTCTGAAACAATGCTGAAGTACATAGAAACTCCGGACGGGCCATCCCGTCTTCAAATATGTCATTTTTATTTTGCATTTTTTTGTGCTATTTTTCCATTTTGAGAGCATTTTTTACGTTTTGTAGATTTTTTTGGTCTTATTTTAGAGAAATCGGCCTTTTGAGGTAACTTTGTTCCAATTTAGTCATGCCACAGCTTTGTATGTGGAAGTTACGTCTCCCAGAATTAAGAAGAAGTTAGTAGCTGATACAAGATAATTTCAAATATTGAAATATTGATTCCATTTCCTTTTAATCAACCGGGTGAAACTAGTCTTAGCAACAATCGTGGCGAAATTTCTGCGGGTATTACATCAAAACCGAAAAAAGTGCTGGGCAAAAACTCCGGGTATAAAACATTCTGCAAAATCTCAGACATTCTTTCGGGTGAAAACTACTGCATGGATGGGATTGAGGAGGATTTAGCAAGTACACTCCGATCACATCAGTTGATATTGAACGCTGCTTTTCGAGATATAAAAACGTATTGACTGATAATCGCAGATCATTTACATTTGACAACATCAGAATGACATTCGTAGAGCAGTGCAACTCAGACTAAAGTGAACATAAATCTTTAGTTAAGTGCTAGAAATATATTTTGATTGACTCTTCAGTTTGAGCTTAAGATGTCATTTTTGAAATATTGGTGAGTTTGTTATTATAAGATTATATTCTCAATTTTATAGTGCATTTTTTAAACTTTTTTACGGCCTCAACATCCGGGCCCTAATCATCACCGTCTCATATTTTTTTAGTTTTGCTCTATGCTTTAAAATATTTTTCTGTGACCTACTTATATGGTGCACCATATTAAGTCTAATAGCCTTTTTTTTTTTTTTTTTTTTTTGAGTGCTAACCTATTTTATAACTTTCTTCAGATATTAATATTGGCTGATGAAGGGGATAAAATCAATTAATGTACCAGGAGCAAATTAATTATATTTCCTTTCGTTTATGTATTGACTAAGGCGGATGTATAGGCTAATTGTTGTTAAAAACCACTTAGGATCACGCGACAACTTTATTTATTTTCTCTTTTCCTTTGTTTGGAGTTCCCTCTGTCTCCAATATTCCTTGATGCGTTCACTGGCAGGTTTCCTTTGATCTTCTGCCCAAGTTCGTCCACTTCTCTTAGGTCTTCCTGCATCTTGAAACTCTTCCAGATTTTTCACTTTACTCTTATATTCACTTCTTTCTAACATTTGAGACTCTGTGATGTTCAACTTTTCTAAATCTTTCCTACCTTCCTTAGTCCATGCGTTTACTATTGAATCTGTTTTGGAGTAAATTTTAGAAGGCTCTTGTTCACGTGTTTTTTTTTTAAATATTATCGACTTTGGCCAACTATGGACCGCAAGGAACTCAAGACTTATTGGCTTTCTTTCTCTTCTCTTCCCAGAACTTCTTCATCCTGTCACTTCTTTGTTTTCTCTCCTCCTCGGAAATGATCCGTTTGGTCCTCCTGCTTGGTAGTTTCTCCTGAAATGATTTTACTCCATCAACTCGACTGCGGAACTCTCTTCTATCGTAGGCCATCGGTGGAAATTCCAACTTCCTCTGCATCCCTCTTCACCTCATCTACCCATTTAGATGTAACCTTTAACCCCATGATGTAGCTGAAGATCCTTTTGGTCAGCCTGCCTTCATCCATTCGTATTAAATGTCCGTAGAACTTTAGCCTCCGCTTCTTCATTACGTCTGTGATCTTTTCAGTACATTTGTCAAGTTCTTCATTTTTCTTCTTCTTCCATGTCCCATCAGTAGTCTTCTGTGGTCCAAGTATTTACTATGGGAGTTGGTTTGGGGTAAACTTTAAAGTTCGTCCATTTCTCTTAGATCTTCCTGCCAGATTTTTCACTTTACTCTCAAATTCACTTCTTTCTAACATTTGAGACTCTGTGATGTTCAACTTTTCTAAATATTTCCTAACTTTCTTAGTCGACGTTGGAGTGGTCTTCTTCTTCTTCTAGAGATAGGGGCCGATAGCCTAGATGTTAGGCCCCTTAAAACCACAATTATCATCATCATCATCATCTTCTAGAGATGGTTAAATGTTTGTTTTGTTAATCTATATTTGTGCATACTGTAGGTAGATGTCCGAGGAATGTCAGCCTCCTCTTCCGCATAGTCTCTGAGCTTCTTATCATGTTCTGGTAGACTTCTCTGTTACTTCGCAGTTTCCATCCGTCTTCAGTCCGAACTGCACCCATGATTTTTCTTAAAATTCTCGTTTCCAGGACTTCTAGTTTTTCGAGGCTATAGCTCATCGAAAGGCATTCACTGGCAAAGAGAAATTCCGTTTTTACGACAGTGTTATAATGCTTTATTTTGGTATTCCAGGAGATGCACTTCTTGTTGTTTATTTATTTATTTATTTATTTTAAGCGAATTTTCGCAATAAATGGAAGACGTTAACCAACTCAATCAACAACAGTCGTGAATTTTTCCCACAGAAATACCTCGGCGTTGATTTGAATAATATTTCGTGATAGAAACACACACAAAATCTTAATGGGGCTGATGATCATAATATCCTAAGCCCATAAAATTAACAATAACTTATTTCAGTGCAAACTAAACAGTGGTGAAGAGCGTCTAGTCAGCGTCATCTATTGCAGGGTTGTGATCACTGTTGTCGGTCGTGTTTAAAAGTCATATTTGCAGACCCTCCCCCAGGATGTCACAACTTGCAGGATGTGGCTTGGCGACCACGGGGCCCTATCTGAGTTCTGCATTATTTCTACTTACTTGTCCTGGCCTCCTCTCTGTTATCTTTCCCCGTCGACCTCCCTTGGTCAACTCTTGTTCTTTTCCGACCCTGACGGTATTAGGGTATCCAAGGCCTAGGGATTCTTTTACTTTCCCGCCTTGATTGGCCCTTGTCTCATCTTTCTTGATCTCTCATTCTTCGAGAGATCAGACCTCTTGTTTTCTCTTCCTGATATCTCCTGCCTTCTGCTCAAGGCCCTACCCCACTACTTCTGGTGCACCCTAGATAGTGCTACACCCTCAGGGGCTCACAGCTGGTGAGATCGCGAGTTGGCGACCCCGAGGGATTCCTGAGCTGGGTCCAGTTTTCCCCCTTTTTCCAATGCCTCTGGGGCGGGCCCTCTCCTCTTTCCCTTTCCTATCTGCCTTTCCTGGCTCCCCTTCTTTCTAAATCCCTCAAGCCTCATTCTTCGAGCGTTGAGGGCATTTCTTTCCCCTTTCTTTTATTGTCCTTACTCTTCTTTAGTTTTCATTTTCTTCTAGTTTGTAGTTAGATTTAATAATAGGTTCATTTTCATTTTCACTATCACCGAAACCATTAGGGGCTGATAATCTAGATGTTAGGCCCCTTAAAACAACAATTATCATCATCATCATCATCATCATCATCATCTGTTTGCAGACTATTTGCAGGCATTGGAACTGGCACTTATAATGTAACTTGAAAGTTGGCAGCATGAGCTGATCGTCGCCTGTCGCTTTGACAGCAGGGGCGTATCCTTAGGGCTACCGGCGGTAGCCGAAGAAAATTACATTAAAAATAAAAACAAGTTATTACAGTTTCAACAAAGCATTCAAACAATCGTGATTTTCATGCACATTCTTCTTTATCGAAATAAATAATGGTTAGTGGGTAGGCAACGCAGTAGAAACCGACCAAGAAAGCGGCAACCTTACGCCGCACAGTGGGTCGAAATCGAAATCTAGGCGGACATAATTATTTATTTTCATAGTTTAAAAAAAAAAAAAAATATTACTTCTACAGCATTCTCATATAATTGCCGCTCACTATTCTGGGATATAAACGCATCTTAGTGTAAATCTGTCACCACTGTTCGAGCAGTCTGAATTGGAGGGTGAATGTACGTGGCTGTGGTTTGGTTGTCTTTGTGGTTAGTGTGATGCTTTAAGATGGAACATGCAGCTGAAGGTATGATCTTTGTAACGTATTTCAGTTATTAATGGGCGTAATTGTTACGTAATTTTAACTATATTTGCATTATAAAATATTTAACTATTATTTTAAAAATTATATTTTCACTTAGATTTTTAGTATGTCGCGTCACTCTGCGTCACTTTCTACTTAGGCTAATGTTAAAATGTAGATAAAGTCTTGTAGTTTACGCCTGTTATAAGATTTTTTGCATCTTTTTGCAACTTAGTTTTTTTTTACGTTTTAGAAGATGCCGCGAATCCAGTTCTCACACGTTTACAACTGTTTGAAGCACTAGGTTCGACGATTATGTCAAAAGTGGAACTTGGTGACTTTGTTAAAAGTAAATTAGGGGTAGAAAATTGTTCTGAAGAGATAACTGAATGCTCTATCTATCTCCTAGTCATAGACAATTTCTTGCATGTGTAGACGTAGCTTATAAAGGTCTTAACTGATGTTTATTATGAAGTAAACAAATTATATACGTTGCTTTCACTCTAAATTCATGATTAAAACGTAAAAATAATTTTGTCCCCCTAGATTGCGATTTTGTCCAACTGTGCGCCGCTCTCCCCATCTCTCCGCACCCACCCTTGTTCCGTGCAGGCACAGCGCTCATAGCGAGCGAGTTGCCGCTACAGCCAGCGGTTTCTTTGAGGTTAAAAGCGTTTAGAGCAACAAATAGCCTACTATAAATATACATTATCGCGCGCATAGATGTGAATATGTTTTAGAAGTTGCAGTATTTTCGATGTGTGATTTATTTAAGTGTGTGTATGCTGAAGAATCTTTATGTAGTGTTTTGTTTTAACTGTGCCAGGTGTGATTTTGTAAGAAGATTATGGAACAAACACCTGCGGGGGCTTTAAATGCCAATGACTGTATAATAGAGAGTTTGTTAGAAGTTCCTCTCAGCCGTCGTCCATACAGTGAAAAAGTTCATATTACACATATGACAAGGCCTACCTACACCTGAACTGCAATTGTGTGCCAATGTATACACGTCATTTCACATCATCTACATATGCTAGGTGGAATAGGTTATCTGGTAGTTCTAAACTGTCTAAATTGTATTGCTGGCCGTGTTTGTTTTTTAGTCGTGAAGTTAATGTATGGTCAAATGAAGGGTTTTCAAATATGAACTCCTTTCGCACGGCAGTTCAAAAGCATGTTTTGTGTAATATTAAGCTCAGTGGTAGCCCAGATCTTCAGACCAGTATGGTATTCCAATTTCACCTATATTCGCATCGTTAGCTAGATAACAACACATGGCATAACCCATAAAGCAACAACACCTATTAATGAAAATTGATACATTCTCACTGTGTATCCTATCTACTACGTGCGACATTAATCCGCCTACTGCGCTCCGGCTATCAAATGGCCTTATTCATAATTTTCAAAGCGATGGATACACCCACAGAAGCATAAGTTACACAGGTCTGCAATAGTACATTATGCAACGAGCCTATAATGGCAATAATTAAGACACGAGTATTTTTTATAAAACGAGCGTATGCGAGTTTTATAATTTCCATACGAGTGTCTTAATTACCATTATAGGCGAGTTGCATACGACTGTTTATGTTCGACAATAATTATAACTTTATTATATGTTTTAACTTGTTGTTGTTTGAGTCTTCAGTCTTTTGACTGGTTTGATGCAGCTCTCCATGCCTCCCTGTCCTGAGCTAATCGTTTCATCTCAACATAGCTACCACACCCTACATCCGAGGCAATCTGTTTAACATATTCTAACCTTGGTCTACCCCTACAGTTCTTGTCCTCGACCCTTCCTTCCATAACTAAGCTTGCTATTCCTGGGTGTCTTAGTATGTGTCCTACCAACCTATCTCTTCTCTTCATTAGCAGTCGCCAGAAACATCGTTGCATAATGTACTTAAATATTCATAAATATCTGTTCAGTCACTAGAATGTTGTGATCGGGTGCTGCGGTGGGTAGTATATCTCTCTTTTCCAAGCTCTCTGGACAACCGACGCATGCGCTCTGTGTGCTTCAATGCCATATGTTCCGATTGTGCACCGTTATTCAGTAAAACTGTCACCGAAGTCGTTTCAAAACCACGCGCTGTGTAGAAATTGGTTTTGGGGATATTAAGATACAGTGCTATTTCTTGTCTCATATTCACCAGTTTATTTACGCGAACATATGGACGGTGCACTTTCGGTAATTTATATAGACATGTTGGATTTTGAGCGCATGCGCGAAGGTATCCTTCTCTAATTGGTCACACAACTGTTTCTTGAGCTCTGATTGGTGGGAGAAACTGTTTCATAATGAAAAATAGTGTTATAATGAGCCTCATTATGATACAGTTTTCTGACACATAATAGTTGGGGTCGAACATAAAATATCATTTTTGGAGACCTTTTATGGATTCAATAATTGATTTTGTATATTGAAAGTGTATGAATTACGGAAATGTCTTCTATCTTCCTGTAACACAGCACGCTTTTAAAAAGCTACACATTAAATAAAGTATTACAAGATGCGTGAAAGTAAAACTCAGCATTGTATTGTATCTTTATGTTCGACCCTGACTATTATATGTCAGAAAACTGTACTAAAATGAGGCTCATTATAACACTATTTTTCATTATGAAACAGTTTCTCCCACCAATCAGAGCTCAAGAAACAGTTGTTTGACTAATTAGATAATTAGATGCGCTGAGTTCCACGGCCTTCTAATGTAAATTTCACTGCCTGACCTAGTGTCATAATAGAGTAATCGAGGTGGCCATGGTCAAATACAAGGCATTCCCTGCGTCTCATGCGCTCTGTTCAGTACATAAAACTGGCGAAATCTCGACAGATATTTATGAATATTTATGTTCGAACATAAAATAGTTATAATTAATTATCGTCGAACATAAACAGTCGTATGCAACTCGCCTATAATGGTAATTAAGACACAAGTATGTTTATAAAACGAGCGTATGCGAGTTTTATAATTTCCATTATAGGCTCGTTGCATAATGTACTATTATAGCAGCCAAAGTTTAGTACATGAAAATAATATAAACATTAACTTAAGACATATCGACCGACAGTAGTGGCTACGCTGGCTAAAGCGCAGCATTAGGTCATGGGGCCAAGCTCTCTGCTGACTCGGTAGACGCGTGGGTTCGAGCCCCACCGTCGGCTGTCCTTGAAATGGTTTTCCGTGGTTTCCCCATTTTCAACACCAGGCAAATGCTGGGACGGTACCTTCTGACAGGCCACGGCCGCTTCCTTCCACATCCTTGCCCAGTTTCATTCACCATCATTCATTTCATCTCTCTTTAACTCCTCTCATGAGGTTGTCGTCAGGAAGGGCATCCGGCCGTAAAAACCATCGCCACAAAAACTTCCATCGCATCTCATCCCCGACCCCGTTGGAAAACGGGAATAATAAGGGGTAGACATACATTAACTTAAGACATATCAATGGAAAAACTACTTTGTGTTCACTTGTATGATTAAGTCAATGGGACCGTTGCCGCTTGGATGCAAAGCTTCTCATACTGCTTTTTCTCTTGTTGACTCGAGTAGGATCATCACGTTTTATCAGCCAACAGTAGAGTTATTGTGAAATTTTGAAGTATGTTGTTAATCAAAATTACTGCAATTATAAAATACTAGCGGACCCGTGCGAGTTCATAAAGCACACTTTCCCCAATAGGTTTATAATGAGAGACTTAAGGAGAAAGGTTGTTATGTTTTTATTTCCACCAAATTATTATAGAACACTATTTACATTTCAGTTAGAATCCCAAGTTCTACGTTCCCTAACCTAAGAAGGCAATCACTGAAAATTGGATCCTCATAACACTCACCGGATATTCGATATCTATGAAATTGTACTCATTCCTCTGATTTACTGTTTTTGAAATCCATTCAAAATGATAAAGAAAACACCTCAGAATGTTTAAATGACATGAAACAGGCGTCACAGCGGCCAAAATGTGTAGTGGACTTCAATTATGGAGCGTATTTTCCTACAAAACAGTATCTGCAAATCGCATACTTCGTACATTTATTTAAAAGTCATTTTTTAAAGAAGTGATAGGTATTTATGAAATTAGAGTGCAATTCGTCTCTGCTAATGTCTATTCTCTTTCATTTGAATGCTCCGTCTCTGCTAATGTCTATTCTCTTTCATTTGAATGCTCATTTGTCACGATCGGTGGCTTGTCAGCGCCGCAGGAGGGATCTATACTACTGAAATAATCTATATGATTGGTATGTGATAGGACAAAAGTAATGAGTGAATGACACTTCTGAATTCAGATGAACAATGTAGCCTACATGTAAATTAAGTCAAAACCATCGTGTAGACCTGTGTTATCAGAGAAATTGAAGTATTCGGTGGCAGATGTCCCGAGCAGCAAAATTGAATTAATAACATAAACAACACTGCACAGCTGATGCCTGCCACGTGGTCCTGGTGCAGACCGCAGCTGGAGTTAAATGTTAATCCACCTGGGGAGTTGCAATGTATCGTATCGTATTGTCGAGGTCATGGAACACCCAGGACAGCTGCACTTTCTCCAGCTCAAGGACCGTCAGCCGTGCAGGTGTCGTGATAATTATTACTGTGTTCACGATGTATCTGCAAATTTCTTGGCTGTCACCACGGAGACCCGGGTTCGATTCCTGGCTCTGCCAACAAATTTAATTCAAGCCTGAGGGGTGGAACGGGCACACTCCGTCCCGTGTACCTCAGCCATTCTGGAAATGGTTTTCCGTGGTTTCCCCACTTCTACTCCAGGCAAATGCCGGGATGGTTCCTAACTTCAGGCTACGGCTGCTTCCTACCCAAATCCTACCTTAATTACAAATACACGCACTAGTACAAACCAGGTGCGAATATAAGGGGGGCTATAGGAGGCTCCAGCCGCCGCCCCCCCCCCCCCCCCCGAAAAAAGCCATTCAAAATTAAGAATGTGTTGCTTTGGTAAAAGCATAATTTATTGTAAATTTGTTTGTACCCTAATTTTAACTTATTAATATTGAAATTAGACTACCTCGTGTTGTAGTGGCTAGCATTCTTGGCTGCCGCCCTGGAGGTCTGAATTCGATTCCTGGCTCTGCCAAGAAATTTTATTTCTGGTCTAAGGGCTGGAACGGGGTACAACACAGCCTTGTGAAGCGAAACTGAGAATTCCACAGTACGGTACTTTTGGGAAATAAATTATCAATTTGTAAAAAAAAAAAAAAAAAAAAATAAAAAAAAATAAAAAAAAAAAAAACTGTTTACCTTTCTGGTTGGTTGGTTCTTAAGTTTAGGGGCTGCGACAACGCGGTCATGTATCCCCGTGTACTTTGTGTGTGTGTAGAATCTGTCTGATAATCGGTGTTAATTGTGATGACTGTATTACTGCGTGTTATCTGTTTTTAGCCTACTTTTCACATTTTGCAAAAATGAGGAAAAAGTAGACTTATGAGATCGGGCAAATGTGTGTCTGTCTGTCTGTGTGTGTGTCCCCCCCCTATCAACTCCTAAACGGCTGCAGCAATCGAAACAAAATTTGGTAGGAGTAAAGATCTATACCTGAATATCTCACGCCAATATTTGAAAATGATGTCAGTGCTACCAACTGCTGAAAAATCGCAATTGAAATTAGAGCTCCATGTTGGATATCTTGGAAGGTATGAATGGGAACTTTCTCAAAATTGGCACACGTATAGATAATAATATTGCAGTTTAATTTCCAGGAGGCCATTCATGGCAGTGTTGCCAAAATGATTCTAAGCCTCCTGATAGTTCCAAATTTTAAAGGCATATAACTTCTACACTATCAATTGGATTTAAACCAAATTTCGTATGTGCTATGTGTACATAAACAGACATGACTGAACGTATTATTAAGATCACCAGGGCTGCCAACTGTTAATAAATGCTCTCAATTTATTTTATCCAAATACCAATATATCAGAAAGCATGCCAGCCGACAGCTTTAAACTATGCACTCGTATAGTACCTGACATTCTATATTAATTTGGAGTAACTTATATACGTCAGTGCTACCAACATGATTCTAAGCCTGCTGAGAGGTCCAACTTTAAATACATGTAACTTCTATACTATCATTTGGATTTCAACCAAATTTCGTGTGTGCTATGTGTACCATAACAGATATGTATATGCCGATTCTTAAGAATAACCAGGGCTGCCAACTGTTAGTAAATACTGTCTCTATTTTTGTTACCCTAATATCAATATATCAGAAAGTATGCAAGCCAATAGCTCTAAACTTTGCACACGTATAGTACCTGGCATTCTAGATTAATTTGGAGTAACTAATATACGTCAGTGCTGCCACCATGATTCTAAGCCTGCTGATAGATCCAATTTTAAAATGCATGTAACTTCTATACTAACTAATGGATTTTATTCAAAATTGACACAACAATAGATCATATTATTTCAGATTTTTTGCTGACCAATAGATGCATAACATTGTTGCCAACATGATTTTACGCGCGCTGTTAGATCCAATGTTTAACTGCATGTAACGTCCATGCTATCCATTGGACTTCAACCAAATTTTTTATTCTGTACCTTAAGAGATGGAACTAAGAATATATTCTGTCACCAGGGCTGCCAACTGTAGTTCTCTATTAGGCTACAGTATGCCAGGTATACAGTATTTCGAACTAATTAGAAATTTCGATATTACCAACTTAATTTCATTATTCTAGATAGATCCATATAGATTAATCATTGGCATAGATCTTAAATTTTAAGAAAAGTAGGCTCTTTAGTTCGTTACGGAACTTCTTGTTTAATTTAAGTACTGCAACTTAGAATTTTTCAAATAGTTCCTACTTTTGCCGCCAAGCGCCACCGTCAACGACTACTAGGCCAAGTTCAGAACTTAGCTACTAGACGCCACCGCAGTCGGCCCTTGGCAACGAACGTAGAAACCTAAGAGCGTTGTTTACATTCTTAACCTATCCAATTTAGCTTCACACAGGTGTAATTAGTGGAATGTTTACCTTTCTGCTTAATAAAATGACACATATCTAGATATAGACCATAATAGAAAATTCAAATTTTATTTGTGTGTTGTGTTGCATTTTACAACTTTCTTTCTGTTGCCACTAATCGTAGGCTATATAAACTTAGAATTGTACAAGTAACTCTTATCTAAAATAATTACACAAAGTTATATGCTCTAAGGTATTGGTTGATATTTCTGGGTATTTTGCGGTGACAATCCCCTGAGAATACTTACAATTTTCCAGGATAGTGTTTTATCCCTTGGTTGGGGGTTGGGATAAACACGGTAACTTAGTGTTATTGTGTTAATTTTGAAGGTTGCTTCCGGATGAGAGTAGCTTCCCGTGATTGGGAGAGACTACCAGTGTAGTGTGTTGGTGTAAGTACTTATTATATTGGGGGCGTCCCTGCAGGATGCAATTATCTGCCAGGGGATGAATGTTTAAGTGCCGGCTGCTAAACTAGCTTGCCAGCTTGGTAGGATGAACAATTCAATGAATGTGCAGAGTCAGTGACTCGACGCTCTGCAGTCGAGTCGCGTGCTTGAGTACAATAGAATCTGACGATGCAATTACTGGCCGCTACGGTCAGGGTCAATTATGGCTAAGGTCAGGTTGGGTATGAGGAGGTAAAGTGAAGTGTGATTAGTAATAAGCGTGTAGTTTACTGACCATGTATTTATTGGCCAGTAGATGTAATGTGATGTCCCTCTTGGGGAGTTTAAACAAATATGAAATACAATTTGTGAAGTGTACAAATGTTTGGGGTAGGTGTTTACAAGAATAAGGAGTCTGAGCACCGCTAGATCTCACCTGGTGAAGAGCTGGAACGGAACCTTGTCGGGCAGGGCCGCTGGCGAAGAACAGAACAGAACAGATAATCCCTCCTGTCCGGGTTCCATTCTTATATGTTTCGGCGCTGCTTGGTCAGCATTGCATCAGTGTAGCTGCCCCAGATAGTTGTTAGTGTAAATGTTTATGTGAGTTTTGCAAGCCGTTGGCTAACCTCCTAGGCTTAGGTGGTCGCCGCTTGCTGTGTAGAGATATGTTCTGGAATTATAATGTTTCCAGTTGGGGTGGTTTTGGTAGAAGATGGCGGGGTGGTTCTCAGGGGGTACTGCCCCCGGGCTGTACAATAGTCACCCCCCACTCGAAATAATTGTATGTGCGCCACTGCTACAAACATCATAGTGACACAGGCTATCAAACAAGTTTGTCACACACCCACGTACACGAGGCTTCATAACCCGAATCGAGATATCGAGATTCTACTGTAGTAAGATATTGCCAGTTTTGAACCGCCTGAGTGGACTTGCTATGTCCAACGCTGTGAACAATATTCCGCGCCAGACAAACTCGACCACGTTCCAAGTTTACAAACAGTTTCTTATCGTCAGTGCGGTCACGTGACAGGCTGGTAATTACCGGCGACATCAAGACAAGTAATAGCTTAATGATGATAAACTTTACACTGTTCTTAGTTAGCATCATCTTGTAAGAACGTGTTATAGCTTACGTGAGATCTAAGTACGTGGACATGTAGCCTTTCTTAACAAGTAGTTCCGTGACGGTCACTTTTTTTTATTGCACCACTATGGATATTATGTAGGGATATTTAGGAGGAAACAATTATTCTTTGCCTCTATTTTCATGCCCGATTGGTTTATGATGCAAATCAAGTGATTATCGTCACAATACAGTGGTTTTATTTGTCATATAAATGCATATTTCGAACATTTTTAGCCTACTTTTACGCATTTTGTAAAAAATGAGGAAAAAGTATACCGGTACTTATGAGATCGATCCGGGAAAATGTGTGTCTGTCCTTCTGTCTGTCTGTCTGTCTTGTCTGTCTGGCTGTCTGTCTGGCTGGCTGTTTGTGTGTCTCCCCCTATCAACTCCTAAAAGGCTGTAGCAGTAAAAACCAAATTTGGTATGAGGAAAGATCTCTATCTGAATATATCAATGCCGTATTTGAAAATTATGTCAGTGCTATCAACTGCTGAAAAATCACAATTGAAATTTCAGCTCCTTGTTGTATATCTTGGAAGATATGCATGGGAGCTATACCAAAATTGGCACACATATAGTTCATAAAATTTCAGTTTAATTTTCATGAGGCCTTACATGACAGTGTTGCCAAAATGATTCAAAGCCTGCTGATAGGTTCAATTTTTAAATGCATATAACTTCTAAACTATCAATTGGATGTCAACCGAATTTCGTATATACTATGTGTACATAACCAGATATGAATGAGCGTAATCTTAAGAGCCACCAGGGCTGCCAACTGTTATTAAATGCACTCTCTATTGTTTTTATCCAAATACCAATATATAAGACAGTATGCAAGCCGACAGCTTTAAACTATGCACACGTATAGTTCCTGACATTCTAAATTAATTTGGAGTAACTAATATACGTCAGTGCTTCCAACATGATTCTAAGCCTCCTGATTGGTCTAATTTTAAAATACATGTAACTTCTATACAAATTAATGGATTTCATCCAAAATTGGCACAACAATAGATCATAATAGTTCAGATTATTTCTGACCAACACATGCATGACATTGTTGCCAACATGATTTTACGCGCGCTGATAGATCCAATGTCTAACTTAACTACATGCAACGTCCATGCTATCTATTGGACTTCAACCAAATTTTGTATTCTGAGATGGAACTAAGAATATATTCAGTCACCAGGGCTGCCAACTGTAGTGCTCTATTAGGCTACATTATGAAAGTTATATTTCGAACTAATTAGAAATTTCGATATTACCAACTCAATTTCGTCATTATTCTAATAAGGCCCATATAGATTAATCATTGGCATGAATCTTAATTTCGAGAAAAGTAGGCTCTTTAGTTCGTCACGGAACTTCTTGTTTACCATTAGGTCATATTTTGAGCATTTTTTGGTAAGAACGTCATATGTTGATGGTTTGACAGCAGCTATATGTGTACAATCATCCTCAACTTACCGAACGGGAACTGGTGTTTACAGAAATACACTGTAAATAACCACTTAAACATGGATATTCAGAAAATTAATTTGAAAATAGGATTAAAGCCTCCGTGGCTTAGGCGGCAGCACGCCGGCCTCTCACCGCTGGGTCCGTGGTTCAAATCCCGGTCACTCCATGTGAGATCTGTGCTGGACAAAACGGAGGCAGACAGGTTTTTCTCCGGGTACTCCGGTTTTCCCTGTCACAATTTCATTCCAGCAACACTCTCCACTATCATTTCATTTCATCTGTCATTCATTTAATCATTGCTCCAGAGGAGTGCGTCAGGCCTCGGCAGCCGGCACAGTTCATATCCTCGCCGCTAGATGGGGGCTTCATTCATTCCATTCCTGACCCGGTCGAAGACTGGAAGCAGGCAGTGGATTTTCATTTTCATTAAAGAATTCAGTTAACAATTTAATCTCGAAGGGATTTTACTTGGATTTATAATTTACAAAATCGGCCATATTTAAATCAGTCATTTTCAGATCATAATTTGTCTTTTATGAGTCATATTTCGTAATTTTTGAGGTCATAATTGCTTGCATATTCGGGCTATTTTTAGGTCTTAAACTACCCAGCCCTAATTATTACCATAAATAATACCCCCCTTAATGATCGCCATATCAAAACCGTTTAAAAGTGTTAATAGTCCTCTACAAATAACCTGAAACTTTTGTCTAAAATATTTTTAGCCTATTTTTAATTTTGAAAAAATAAAAAAATAAAAAAATAAATAAAAGCTTATGAGATCACCTTTTGTCCGTGTGTGTGTACCCCTAATAACTTCTAAACGGCTGGAGCGATTTCAATGAAACTCGGTAAGTTCATAGCACTATTCCGGACGATCCCGACCGTGCTCTTCAAATTTTGTTACGTCTCACCAATCCAACATGGCGGCAGTGCGAAATATTTCATCAGCATTCAATATCTCCGAAACTATTCCCGATACCACTCTGGAATTTTTTACTGTGATAAAGGGATCTACTAGAAATTCACCTATGTGACTTTTGAAAAACTGGTAACTACAAAACCATCATGGCGGCCACGCGAATTTGCGACTTTTAAATAGACGTTTCTCGCGATTTAACCAACCAAACGCATTAAAACTTGGTACAGTATATGTTTATACACATTGTAATGCACCGACATCTAACTTCGTTCAATTGTTTACATAACCACAATATGGCGGATGTGCGAAATATTTCACCGGCATTCTATATCTCTGAAACTATTAGCGGTATCACCCTGAAATTTTGTACGGAGATAAAGGGCACTACTGGAAGTTCATCTATAAGACTTTAAAAAACCGGTTAACTACAAAACGAACATGGCGGCCAAGCGAATTTGAAAATTTTAAATAGACCTTTCTCGCGATTTAATGTTCCAAACACAATGAAATCTGGTACAGGAAATGTTTATACACATTGTAATGCACTGGTATCTATTTTAGTTGAATTGTTTACATAACCTCAATATGGCGGCTTTGCGAATTTTAAAATTAAGTTTTTATTTCTTGTGTCGTAATCATGCGATCGAAGTGAAAGTTTGAATAATGAACCTACGCAATAATTTTCCTTTAATGGTACATGACTCTGTGGCCTATACATTTAAAAATCCAACATGGCGACCATCCGAAATATTTAAACGGCTCTAAATATCTACGAATCTATTATAGCAATCAAACTGATTTTTTTAATGTTCATAGCGGCTATGATCTTAAGTTCACCTATAGGACTTTAAATAACCTGATGTTCACAAATCCAACATGGCGGCGACGCGAAGTATAAATATTCACATGGACGATTCTCGCAATTTGACCATCCTAGTGCAGTGAAACTTGGTACAGTAAATCCTTATACGAATGTTAATCCACTGGCTTCTAATAACTTCCATAACCACAAGATGGCAGCTGTGCGAAATTTTAAAATCTCCTTGTTACTTCTTGTGTTTAAATCATGCGAGTGAAGTTTGAATGCTACACGTACACAATAATCTTCATATAAGAGTACATAACTCTAGGACCTACATATATAAAATCCAACATGGCGACCATCCGAAATATTTAGTCGGTTCTCAATATCTACGGATCTATTACAGCAATCAAACTGAAATTTTGTATATTGATAGTGGCGATTAATATAAGTAGGATATATGAAAATAGGCTGTATAGTTCTTCACGGAACTACTTGTTTGATATGACCCACCCTTACGCTAAGGAATGAACAAAATGATCTCGATGGAGATGCCAAATTGATGAGGGAAAGCTTAGCCGAAGATAGGTATCACAAATGAATGTTGACTGTACTGCGGATGTCATCAAAGCAATATTGATGTTTTGACAGCCGTGTCGTTTTACAGACGACCCAAGATAGCGTTATCTCCAACTCCTGTCTGGCTGGTCGGCAGTTGTTCTAGTGCAAGGTACAAGCCGGACGTTTGTTTTAGACGATTGCCCTTGTCCCTGAAGCTTTTGAACTTGTGGGGTGCGGTGAAGTGGCAGGCGGGAAGAGAGGGGCCTGTCAACAGCCCGCTGTGTCATCTGGAATTCCTGTTTAATCCAATACTGCTAACATAGGGACGTTGCTCAAACCACTGTGGTGTTGCGAATCATTGAGTGAGTCACCGACCAATGTATTTGGTACTGTTACTACGCACGGAGCGGGAACAGCGCACATCTATCACCATCGTCCGCGATCCGCATTCCACTCTGGTTCACGATGCTTGGACTCGAACAGTACACAGTCACTCTCTAGCCCTCTCGCTTTCTACATTTGTCACCACCGGTCTGATGTAATGGAATTCCAGACTTGAGCACGTGACGTCACCACCGTGCAGACAGTACAGTCCACGTCGAAGTACAGGGTGATTCAAAAAGAATACCACAACTTTAAAAATGTGTATTTAATGAAAGAAACATAATATAACCTTCTGTTATACATCATTACAAAGAGTATTTAAAAAGTTTTTTTTTTTCACTCAAAAACAAGTTCAGAGATGTTCAATATGGCCCCCTTCAGACACTCGAGCAATATCAACCCGATACTCCAACTCGTTCCACACTCTCTGTAGCATATCAGGCGTAACAGTTTGGATAGCTGCTGTTATTTCTTGTTTCAAATCATCAATGGTGGCTGGGAGAGGTGGCCGAAACACCATATCCTTAACATACCCCCATAAGAAAAAATCGCACGGGGTAAGATCAGGGCTTCTTGGAGGCTAGTGATGAAGTGCTCTGTCACGGGCTGCCTGGCGGCCGATCCATCGCCTCGGGTAGTTGACGTTCAGGTAGTTACGGACAGATAAGTGCCAATGTGGTGGCGCTCCATCCTGCTGAAATATGAATTGTTGTGCTTCTTGTTCGAGCTGAGGGAACAGCCAATTCTCTAACATCTCCAGATACTGTAGTCCAGTTACAGTAGCACCTTCGAAGAAAAAGGGACCAAAAACTTTATTGGCTGAAATGGCACAGAAAACGTTCACCTTAGGCGAGTCACGTTCATGCTGAATTGTTTCCCGCGGATTCTCAGTGCCCCATACATAGACATTGTGACGGTTGACTTTCCCGTTAGTGTGGAAAGTTGCTTCATCACTAAACACAATCTTTGAAACGAAAGATTCATCTGTTTCCATTTGAGCAAGGATAAAATCACAGAAATCGATTCTTTTAATCTTAGCAGCTGCAGACTGTGCTTGAACCAATTTCAGACGATAAGGTTTCATAACTAACCTTTTTCGTAGGACTCTCCATACAGTTGATTGTGGAATTTGCAGCTCTCTGCTAGCTCTGCGAGTCGATTTTCCTGGGCTGCGAACAAATGCTTGCTGGATGCGTGCTACATTTTCATCACTCGTTCTCGGCCGTCCAGAACTTTTCCCTTTGCACAAACACCCATTCTCTGTAAACTGTTTATACCAACGTTTAATACACCACCTATCAGGAGGTTGAACACCATACTTCGTTCGAAATGCACGCTGAACAACTGTCGTCGATTCACTTCTGCCGTACTCAATAACACAAAAAGCTTTCTGTTGAGCGGTCGCCATCTTAGCATCAACTGACGCTGACGCCTAGTCAACAGCGCCTCAAGCGAACAAATGTACAACTAAATGAAATTTATAGCTCCTTAATTCGCTCTGCCTTTTTTCGTTGCAGAGTTTTAAATTCCTCAAGTTGTGGTATTCTTTTTGAATCACCCTGTATTGTGTGACGCGGAAGTACACGTTACGTAATTACAAACAGAACGCCGTTATATATGCCAATGACTGTACAGCGTGTTTCACTTGAATACATTGAATACACAACAGACATGTGGGTTGCCTACCACCTCCAATAGAGCCGCGAGAAGTTGTTGCTCGCTAATTCGTCCATCGCTGGACCCTGTACCATGGTCTTTTCTGACCTTTCGTTTCTTTTTTAAAAATTTTACGACAAAGTGGCCCTAGAAATTACACGGATTTTATTTAATTAAGAGTTACTACCAGAAAAAAGTGGCATACTACATGGTGTCCTCGGCAGGAAAAGTCAGGAATTTTGTTTATGCTCAGGAATAGTCAGGAAAAGTCAGGAATTTTGTTTATGCTCAGGAAAAGTCATGAAAAAGTGTGAAAAAATCGCGTGAGTCAGGAAAAAAATGGCGAAAAGTATTAGAGAGTCAGGAATTATATTAGCCATACAGTATTTTGTGTTTTACAGCCATATTTTGATGTTACTAGTTCAACTAATCTCTGAAGATTAAAAGCAATAACTCACTGGACATTATGGTAAGTTTCCATTTTTAGAGAACATCACAGTAAAAACCTCTTTTACCTATTTTTTGTACGCTTTTTTGGCGTTGGCGTAGGGATGTGGCGACCCCATCACTATAGTTTAGGTTAAGAAGTACTTTGATTTATGTATTATTGCATTTTAATTTACGTTATTTTGTATTTTAAATGAATACAGAGGCGAGCGTTGGGCCAATTCTGCAAATGAAAAATTTGCTCAATAAACCTTTTTTCCGATGTTACGATGACTTCGCAGGTCAGGAACTTTGTTGAAAAATGGTCAGGAAAAGTCAGGAATTGACATTGGAAATTCTGTGGACACCATGTACTAATACTTCACTGCTTGATATAGGCTAACTATTATAAAAATCAACAGTAGCCTATTCGTAAAAGAAAACAAGACAAACTGTTGAGCAATTGTTAGTAAGAACATTGTTATTTGCCTGACAATGGGCCAAAAAGAACAAGAAAATGAAGTCAAGCTCGAGATTCGAACCCCGGACCATTGGCTCCGCAGCCTCTCATGAGCCACCGTGACAGTCTTTGAAACGGAAGGATAAAAAACACCAAGGCACAGAGACCAGAGATGGACGAATTAGCGAGCAAGAACTTCTCGCGGCTCTATTGCGGGTGGTAGGCAACTCTCATGCCTGTTGTGTATCCAAGTGAAACACGCTGAACTTCAGTAGTAGCGTGAGATAGTTTTGTCCATCATCTGACCGCATGGAGCAGGTGACAACAACAAAGGTACTGGGGCCTCCAGGCTTCCATTAGAATTTTTCACTCGTCTTAGAATTTTTCACTCGTCTAAAACAAACGTGAAAATGAAAATCCACAGCCTGCTTCCAGTCAACCGACCGGGTCAGGGAATGGAACGAATGAAGCTCCCATCTGTCGGCTGCCGAAGCCTGTCGCAGTTTCCCCTGGGGCAATGATTAAATGAATGACAGATGAAATGAAATGATATTGGCGAGTGTTGCTGGAATGAAATTGTGACAGGGAAAACCAGAGTACCCGGAGAAAAACCCTTCTGCCTCCGATTTGTCCAGCACAAATCTCACATGGAGTGACCGGGATTTGAACCACGGACCCAGCGGTGAGAGGCCGGCGTGCTGCTGCCTAAGCCACGGAGGCTCCCGTCTAAAAAAAACGTCCGGCCTGTAAATAGCAGTAGGCAATATTGTAGTTATAAGAAGACTAGCGGAGCCGTGCGAGAAATCTCGCATGTTCATAAACCACACTTTCCCCAATAGGTTTATAATGAGAGACTTAAGGAGAAAAGTTGTTATGTTTTTATTTCAACCAAATTATTATAGAACACTATTTACATTTTAGTTAGAATTCCAAGTTCTATGATCCCTAACTTAAGAAAGCAATCACTGAAAATTGGATCATCACAACACTCACCGGTTATTCGATATTTATGAAATTATACAATTTGAGTACTCATTCCTTTGATTTACTGTTTCTGAAATCCATGCAAAATGATAAAGGAAAGACCTGAGAATGTTAAAATAATATGAAACAGGCGTCACAGCGGCCAACATGGGAAGGGGTCAGCATATTATGGAGCGTATTTTCAAAGAGCAACAGTACCCTATCTGCAAATCGCACACTTCGTACATTTTTTTTAAAGTCACCTTTAAAGCCCATTTTCTTTGCCTGGTGAAATCTACCTCCACTTTATTTGCAAAAATGAGGAAAAAGTAGACTTATGAGATCGATCTGGGCAACTGTGTGTCTGTCTGGCTGTGTGTGTCTCCCCCCCCTATCTACTCCTAAACGACTGCAGAAATCGAAACCAAATTTGGTATGAGTAAAGATCTATACCTGAATATCTCAAGGCCATATTAAAAAATGATGTCAGTGCTACCAACTGCTGTAAAACCACAATTGAAATTTAAGCTCCATGTTGGATATCTTAGAAGGTATGCATGGGAGCTATTCCAAAATTGGCACAGGTATAGATAATAATATTTCAGTTTAATTTCCAGGAGGCCAAACATGGCAGTGTTGCCAAAATGATTCTAAGCCTGCTGATAGGTCCAATTTTTAAATGCATATAACTTCGACACTATCAATTGGATTTCAACCAAATTTCGTATGTACTATGTGTGCGTAAACAGATATGACCGAGCGTATTCTTAAAAGCCACCAGGGCTGACAACTGTTAATAAATGCTCTCTCTCTATTTTCTTATCCAAATACCAATATATCAGAAAGTATGCAAGCCGACAGCTTTGAACTATGCAAACGTGTAGTACCTGACATTCTAGATTAATTTGGAGTAACGTATGTACGTCAAATGATTCTAAGCCTGCTGATAGGACCAATTTTTAAATACATGTAACTTTTATACTATCAATTGGGATTTCAACCAAATTTCGTATGTGCTATGTGTACCAAAACAGATATGACTATGTCTATTCTTAAGGGCAACCAGGGCTGCCAACTGTTAATAAATGCTGTCTATTTTGACCCTAATATTAATATATCAGAAAGTATGTAAGCTAAGAGCTTCAAAATTTGCACACGTATAGTACCTGGCATTCTAGATTAATTTGGAGAAACTAATATACGTCAGTGCTGCCAACATGACTCTAAGCATGCTTATAGGTCCAATTTTAAAATGCATGTAACTTCTATACTAACAAATGAATTTCATCCAAAATTGGCACAACAAGAGATCATAATATTTCAGATTATTTCTGACCATCAAATGCATAACGTTGTTGCCAACATGATTTTACGCGCGCTGATAGATCCAATGTCTTACTGCAAGTAACGTCCATGCTATCCATTGGACTTCTATAAAAAAATTTATTCTGTACCTTAAGAGATGGAACTAAGAATATATTCAGTCACCAGGGCTGCCAAATGTAGTGCTCTGTTAGGCTACATTATGGCAGTATTTTTCGAACTAATTAGAATTTTCGATATTACCAACTTAATTTCGTCATTATTCTAGATAGGTCCATACATAATCTTAAACGTGAAGAAAAGTAGGCTCTTTAGTTTATTATGGTACTGTGAAGTGTAAGCAAAATCGGACAATGATCCCAACCCTCTGTGGTCAGGCCATGATAAGTGTGGCCTTTTCTCAAGTTCTTCCACACTCACTCCAGGTAAATGCAGAGATGTTACCTTATTTATTTACCCTTATTGTCACCAATCATTGAAGTCATTACAATATTCTAACTGTGTGTAATGTGTTGTTTGTTTCAGGTGGGTGTTTTCTTTTCTGCCCTTGAATGATACTGGTGAGTGGGTGCATGTTGCAGCACAAGGTAACTGAAACAGTTAGCCTCATCCCCCCTTACCCTTTTTATAGGCCAAAATGATAATAATAATAATAATATTAGCATATCAAAATAAATGATCACATGACATTACCACACCCAGAATTAATAATAAAAATAACACATGAAAGGCCTAATTTAATTACTCGCTAGGCCAGCTGAGTTCACAGCAAAAAAACCTAGGAGCGAATGTTCCGATTTGCTTGGTTTTCAAGAACATCCCCAACTTGATTTAGAAAAGAGAGAACAGGCGGGACGAAACCAACGTCAAGACCAGCTTGTTGGGTGGAACGCTGAATGCGTACCTCAGCAGGCCGTATTAAATTGACCCTGCCAAAGATGAAGAATGAAAAGGGGAATAATCTTCCTAGTGACTTCATGCAATAAATAATATGACAAATCGAAATAAGCTAACATGTATTGAGCAGTAACATAAAACAATTACAAGAGACGGGCTTCCACCACTTAATTAACTAACTGACAAATATGATCTAATTAAACACAAATGAATGACTTAATTTAAACAAACCAGACACTTGCCCGTTTGGCAAGGTTTGACACATCTACATTTGTGATAGAAACGAATTTATCAGGAATGATTCCCCTGACGTTAAAACTAATGGAATAATAACATGAAGTTAGACTCTGTGCCACTTCCAAAACAAGGTTACATAAGTAATTTAAGAGCCGTTTAATACGACTAAGGCGGTCCGAAAGCCTGCTTTTGATTTAACGTCTTTAGCAGCCTTTCTGACCAAAGTTAAAACCACGAGGGTCCCATCCAGCTAACCGGAAATAGGATAATAATGATCCACCCTGCGGTAATTACATATAAAGGTACCACACAAATCGTACCAACCCTTCCAAAATATTACATACTAAAGTGCTAAAATAGACTTTATCTAGTTAAGCTTACGGACCGCCGACACGCGGCCTTAAAAGACGTTACAAAATTTAGCAGTCAAAGTTTGTATTGATAGTCCTTGGTTATGCCCCTTAGTAATTAAATCATGATAGTACCACCTGGTATCTTCGAACCCTCCGGGGAAAACTGCACACACGTTTTCCCCGGAGGCAAGTGCTCAAGAGTCTTTCTGTCACCAAACTTCCTCACACACTGTTCCTCTCGTACTCTTGCTCCTTGTCACAGATTCCACCCTTGTATATCAGTGTATCCCCACCACAAACCTCCAGTAGCACCAACTGCGACTAGTTGCACAAAAGCCAGGGTTCAAGGTCTTGAGTGGGTACTATAGAATATCACCCCATACAGGTTACTGCGTAGAAACCTTCTAGGAGTCGAGGTGTTACACAATGTCCTTTGTAAGATCTTTCTCAGAATAAGAGCATGGCGAAATGCAGCTGACAGTAAATGTTCGCTTTTCAATACTTTAAGTGACAGTTCGCACGAAGGGCAGAAATCCTGGCAGAAGGCTTGGCGAATGAAACTGACAGGAATTGTTCACCTATCAAAAGTTCACGGATCAAAGCTTGACTTATCCCTCTTTTCCATTTATTATAAACCTTAGGTGACAGCACACACAAGGGCACAAATCATGTCGGAAAGGGCTAGGCGATCTCATTTCACCAGTACCCAGACGTCAACTTGGTGAATGGAATTCTCAGAAGGGCCCTGGTGCATGCTCTCGTGATAATCTGGTCAGACCTGGACCTCCCGCTGCGTCTCGAAGATAAGATGAACATGTACCGATTTGCAAAATTGGTACATCCTCCTCCTCCAAAGGAAGACGATGGGGGGATGATGAACAGGGTGATGGTGTCCAGCTGGTCTCTTGGCAGCTGAAGAGGCTACTCCAATCCCCGCCAGCGGACCTTGAAGTAGATCTCTTCGGGTAGAATGATGCCATGGGACCTAGATGGTATCTCCAAACTGGGCCCAGATTGGTGGCACACGTCCCACATAGTGACCACTGAAACACACATCAGAACAGCAGCGTATGGTCCAAATACAGTTCCCTTAGAGGGAACAATCGTTCCAGGCCAGCCAACCAGCCCATAACAGCTGAAGTTATCCCAGGAAGGATAAAAAAAAACATCACACGAAGCATTAGTGTGCCATCGAAGTTCACTTAAGAGTCTTTCAAATCACAAGGGATACTTGATGCTTCAAACAAGGTTCTGCGCAAAGAGATAGTGTCCAGGGCATAATTAAAGGTCCACCGAAGTACGAAAAACACACGAAAGGGGCAACCAACTATACGATATGACTGACGTTAACAAGCTTAATTGAAGGTTCACTACAATACTTAGCAAGAATAACTAAAATTTAACTAAGGTGTACAGAACCCAGAATTTTTCTTTAGAATATGCAAATCAAAGGCACCTACAAACTTGCCCACCAAAAATTTTAAACAATGTTTCAAAATGAATTTACTTTAACAAAACCGAAGGACCATTTTTCTGCGACTTCACGAAATCAGGACAGCACGTAACTATTTCCAAAATTCACAATGACAATTACATTAACATGCCGCACGGGGCATTCCATCAGAACTACATTTACTATACCGCCCGTGGCACCGCTCAAGTTAATACATTACAAAATTACCTACCGCACTGAAGGCATCACACAGAGCTCGTTTTGATATGCACACAAACACAAATTACATGTCTTGCTCAATTTTACATGTTCCTGACCCACACTGCCCTCAGTGGCCTCCAAGGACAGGAGGAACAGAGACCACAACATCCTATCACGCAAGCACACTAGCAGCAAGACAAACAAAATAAGGAAAAACCACGTCACCCACATAATTCACACACACACATTCACACTTTAATAATAAGAATGCCCTTAATTCCATCGGGCTGTCACCCCGATATTTCTCCCACTCCATATCTGCCAACGGGCACTGTTCCCGGTGACACACAACGTCTCCTACTCCATAACTGCCTACGGGCTCTGTTCCCGGCGACAACACAAAACATAAATAACCCTAAATTCCATAGGACAACTAGCGAACCAGGAAAACAGCACGAGGACTGCAGTTCATAACCTGACGTGAATTATTAAAACAGTATGCACTGTCATTCACACACTACACAAACAAACACCGCCCTGTCCTTCACATGACAGGTCCTCTCCCTTATGACACCGGGAGGAACATCACTCTTGCGCCACCAAACCCTGGCCATCACGACAAAATCAGCTCGGTACCTGAGCTCCCCCTCCGGTCAACACACGACCCCACAGAGGGTAATTAACATCTTCCCCTACAAAGGCATGGCCGCCTCAGAAGATGACAGTACAACACATTACCAAAACATAAATACACATTCGACACAAGGTAGGGCACCCACTGAGCGTCACACACACCCAAGTGCACGTGGTTCACCTTCCAATCACACAACACAGACAATCACAACCCCGAAAATTTCTCTACGTGGCGTTACCACAGACTACAGACGTCTCCAACTAACAACGTGTGTCACCTACCATTAATATTCACCATCCAAATACCGGGTGACACTTTATGACCACACTCAAATCGAACCCATGATGCTTCAACTCACCACTGTCATCAAAACGTTCTTAAAACATTAACTTCACGAAGCTACTTAAAAACTCAAAATTCACAACCTCCTTGACTAACAACACGTGTCTGTATCTCCCCAAATTCTAACGCCAATAAAATTCCTCCCAGAATATCAAAACTAATTTATTCAGAATTACAAATCACAGAAGTGACAGATGTTACATCTCAAAAGGCACGAAGCAATTAAAATCTTCAAAATAAGTCCATAAATCCAGCTCTCACCAAACCACATTGGAACCTCGCACTAAAAAAAAACTGCCAAACTACCAACACTCTATTACTCAGAGAATTTAAATTTATTTACCACCCAAGATGATTACTCCAGTATCTACCCAGGACACTAACTGCCACTAAGGCTCACAATCGATCAGAACATCCGGTGGCAACAGCCGAACTCGCACACACCCAAGATGACGGGGCTACTTGAAATTTTAACGAACCCAGAACTTTTCAGAGTTGAGACTACAACAGATACCCTAGCGGTCTAACAGATCAAGGCTGCAAGTTATAAATAACTAACCAACTAATGCACTGAAGCACCCTCAAGTGAAAACTCCAGAATCAAAATATCAAAATATGCATGAACGCCTACAACAGCTGATTGTGAAGTGAACACACCCAAGCTAACGGGAGTCTACATGAAATCTCACGAACCTACAACCCTTCAGAAATGCGACCACAATAGAAATAACCTAGCCGCCTAACAGCAAGAAACTGCAAGTTATTAATAACTAACGAAACAGCCCATTTCAATGCCATCGCAAACGAAGCATTGCAACCTCCCAAAAATCTCAAAATCAGACTAGTGAACACAGCAGCTGACACACAACGATAGCTCAGCATGCCACCGCAGGATATCTCCCTAAAAGAAAACTTTCACCAACCGAACTACCAAATAATTTTTTTTATATACCAAAAATCAACAAGTATTCCCAGAGCTAGCAACTTCATCACTGGAACTCGAACACAGGACTCCAGTTCCTAACATTCATCCATCATCCATCACACATCCTTCTCAAACATCTCATTATAAGATTTTACCACCCACTACAATAACCCATTACATTCAATTATGCAAATTAGCAGTCGTACAGATATCATGAACCTAAACTAATGGTATTGCGGACTCTTACCAAGAGGGCCTCCGTAGAGGTCTTTTAACCCCGACTCCCCACTGACTGAGCGGCCTCAACTACCCCAAAAAAAATTCGCCTTTCACCGAGATAACGAAGTCCCATTCCTATAGTCACTCGACTCGGGCAAATACTATATACACCCTGCCTGGGCCCAATCAAGATGGTACTCACACCCCAAATTAAATGGACTCCTGACAGTAGATCCCCATACGAAGCACATCTGCATAATAGGTCCATTTTCAAAATGCAACTAATACAACTAATATAAAATTAATAATAATCCATCTTACGTTACTGGCAATTAGGCCTCAATTACTCCCACCCAAATTCAAATTGCAAACCTACATCAATTCATTCACACATGACTTTCATTCAATCAGCAGGATTTTAAAAAAACTGAAGGATCACAAAAGAAAATAAATACAATTTTGACCACCAAAGAACACCAGTTCGATTCCTAGTCAGGGCAGCAATAAAAATCGCATCACACATACTCTTTCACCCTGAACACAATCAACCACAGAAATACATTCATACCTCCACCAGACATACATGCTCCCTTCCCTGGACAATCCTAAAATTCCCCATTTACATCAGTATGTTAGTATTCGGATCGTCAAGACACTATAACGCCAACGGAGTATCAACTCGCGTAAGGACCTGATAAAACAACCCAAAGTTGTAGCCCTGAAATCACAGTTCTCCTTACATCGTAAAAAAAAAACGTCCTAAAACGAAAGACACGAATCGGGGGAAAATATTTATTTACACCCTAAATGAGATGCGACGTGAAGGTGACTGCCTCCCAGAAACATCCCACTTAGTAAGTCACTCAACGAACACACACTAATATACTGAATATTAAAGCCATTTAATACTTGACCAATTTAGATGACAATCTAACCTTAAAATCCCCATGTCACAACAAGACTATTTACTCTCCCCCCAATTACTAAGCAAACTTAAACATAAATCATACATACATAAACACTCACCTGATTCATTTATACTGAATTAGCACACACGCAATTCGACATTTAACATCATTCAAAACACAATTACCGAACGTACATATAGACAGCAATTCGACCATTTTCCAGAATTAATTTAACGCAGAATAAGTTGACAATACCAAATTTTAATACTCTCACGGTCCAATTTAATTTGACAGAACTACCAACAGCGAAATAATTAACCCCCAGCTAAAGAAATGACAACAAAACTTGAAATGTTTGGCCTAATGAACAGCTGATCACTACCAATTATACCTCACACGTATTATGCACAGCGAATCGCAGAATTTCAGCCCTACATCACTAACAATTATTAAGAATAATTACTGATTTACCCCAAGGAACCTGCTGATGATAAATCCACACACGCAATTCACATTTTCACTGACATCAGTTGTATAAAATAATAACTTGTCACAGACGTCTGCCATGATGGTTCAAAATCACTACGTGATTCAAC
The DNA here is from genome assembly GCA_946902985.2 of Meconema thalassinum. Classification (NCBI taxonomy): domain Eukaryota; kingdom Metazoa; phylum Arthropoda; class Insecta; order Orthoptera; family Tettigoniidae; genus Meconema; species Meconema thalassinum. The sequence continues at coordinate 37,165,567 of OX336399.1, forward strand.
AGGCGTGTACTAAACACACATCAAAACAGACACTAAGTTATTCTTACTGGAAATACAAGTTTATCAATTTCAGCCTATTTTCAAGAGAATTTAAAACGTCACTAATTTAAATTTTACCAAAACTACTTCCAATCAGACAAACATTTTATTATTTCAAACACGTGACACGATTTAGTCAAAACAACACTTCCCGAGGTGTAGATTTAACACAGGTGCAGTAAAATTGAGCTGGACTAGTTCCTACAAGAACAGAATGAATTTACAACCACCCCAAAACATACAAACAGCATATCAAAACTCACCACGTGTGAAATTCTTTCAGCCGGTCGACTCGTCAATCTGGCAACGCAGCAACGCCATTTTTATCTCAGCAGTCCTGAATTTCGTTCAGCGCATGTGACTGCCACTTCTCGCCTGACAGCTGACGATATGAATTGCTCATATGGTCCATGGTGTACACAGCAAGTTATTTTACATGAAATCAAATCACAACATGTATTAGGTTCTGCTCTAATTACTAGCCTACCTATTGGAGAAAAGATTAGTAGTATGGAGGGCCCAATCTACATTAATTAAGTTACTGAATTTAATTTTAATTAATTACTGCAATCAGTCAATAGGAAGGATTGTTTACTAATGGCAAGATCACAGAGCAAAACCATGCTCATGCTACCATTGTAACAGTTAGCCTCATCCCCCCTTACCCTTTTTATAGGCCAAAATGATAATAATAATAATAATATTAGCATATCAAAATAAATGATCACATGACATTACCACACCCAGAATTAATAATAAAAAAACACATGAAAGGCCTAATTTAATTACTCGCTAGGCCAGCTGAGTTCACAGCAAAAAAACCTAGGAGCGAATGTTCCGATTTGCTTGGTTTTCAAGAACATCCCCAATTTGATTTAGAAAAGAGAGAACAGGCGGGACGAAACCAACGTCAAGACCAGCTTGTTGGGTGGAACGCTGAATGCGTACCTCAGCAGGCCGTATTAAATTGACCCTGCCAAAGATGAAGAATGAAAAGGGGAATAATCTTCCTAGTGACTTCATGCAATAAATAATATGACAAATCGAAATAAGCTAACATGTATTGAGCAGTAACATAAAACAATTACAAGAGACGGGCTTCCACCACTTAATTAACTAACTGACAAATATGATCTAATTAAACACAAATGAATGACTTAATTTAAACAAACCAGACACTTGCCCGTTTGGCAAGGTTTGACACATCTACATTTGTGATAGAAACGAATTTATCAGGAATGATTCCCCTGACGTTAAAACTAATGGAATAATAACATGAAGTTAGACTCTGTGCCACTTCCAAAACAAGGTTACATAAGTAATTTAAGAGCCGTTTAATACGACTAAGGCGGTCCGAAAGCCTGCTTTTGATTTAACGTCTTTAGCAGCCTTTCTGACCAAAGTTAAAACCACGAGGGTCCCATCCAGCTAACCGGAAATAGGATAATAATGATCCACCCTGCGGTAATTACATATAAAGGTACCACACAAATCGTACCAACCCTTCCAAAATATTACATACTAAAGTGCTAAAATAGACTTTATCTAGTTAAGCTTACGGACCGCCGACACGCGGCCTTAAAAGACGTTACAAAATTTAGCAGTCAAAGTTTGTATTGATAGTCCTTGGTTATGCCCCTTAGTAATTAAATCATGATAGTACCACCTGGTATCTTCGAACCCTCCGGCGAAAACTGCACACACGTTTTCCCCGGAGGCAAGTGCTCAAGAGTCTTTCTGTCACCAAACTTCCTCACACACTGTTCCTCTCGTACTCTTGCTCCTTGTCACAGATTCCACCCTTGTATATCAGTGTATCCCCACCACAAACCTCCAGTAGCACCAACTGCGACTAGTTGCACAAAAGCCAGGGTTCAAGGTCTTGAGTGGGTACTATAGAATATCACCCCATACAGGTTACTGCGTAGAAACCTTCTAGGAGTCGAGGTGTTACACAATGTCCTTTGTAAGATCTTTCTCAGAATAAGAGCATGGCGAAATGCAGCTGACAGTAAATGTTCGCTTTTCAATACTTTAAGTGACAGTTCGCACGAAGGGCAGAAATCCTGGCAGAAGGCTTGGCGAATGAAACTGACAGGAATTGTTCACCTTTCAAAAGTTCACGGATCAAAGCTTGACTTATCCCTCTTTTCCATTTATTATAAACCTTAGGTGACAGCACACACAAGGGCACAAATCATGTCGGAAAGGGCTAGGCGATCTCATTTCACCAGTACCCAGACGTCAACTTGGTGAATGGAATTCTCAGAAGGGCCCTGGTGCATGCTCTCGTGATAATCTGGTCAGACCTGGACCTCCCGCTGCGTCTCGAAGATAAGATGAACATGTACCGATTTGCAAAATTGGTACAGTAACCATTGCTAACACATTACTAAACGTTTGGTATGGATTCTTTTTTGACGTGACAACGTCAAGTAAATTGTTATTTATTTAATCTATGGTGAGTACGACAAGGAATTCATAAGTCCAGGTCCAAGTTCTTCAACCACACAACAGCACTATCAGAAAGATGAAACAGGTGCTGGGGCTTCCGGAGTAGGCATGAAGAGGGCAGCGCAGGATGACATGGTCCATGGTCTGCTCCTCTTCACTGGATTCGCACATTGGAGAATCCATCCAACCCCACTTATGGCGCAAGAAATTACAGCGCCCATGCCCAGTTCTCAGTCTATAAATTGTTGGAATACAGTGATGTTCGTGAAAAAGTGTTACAGTGAAAGGTGATGATATCGTTTTATCTCTCTTTTGCTTTAACGCTCTCTCGTCTGTTGCTGCGCTCGAGTGTCGCTACTGTCGTATTTGGATGTCACGGGTGAACCTTAGGATGGATTTTGATGTGGTTTCACCATTCTGTCAAGGATTTTTCGAGGAAGATTTCTGTAGAAAATAATTTATTTATGATCAAAGGAAGCCGAGCAGTAACGATTTCAGTGAAAAGGTCGAGAAGAACACATGGCGTCCGTGCGCTTTTTAAGCCTACGCTGGGCAAACCGTTTAAAATATCTATATACTATGAGTATAAGAATTGTTCATCATAAAGTACATGAGAGCATATCTTTATCTTCAATACATCGCCAACTATAAGTATTTTTACAACAATCTTCATTCAAATACTGAGGCAACAGTTAACGAGCTAGCTAGGGACGAGCCTATCACCCCAGTTACAGCCAGCAAATATTTGGGAAGTGAACTGACTGGAGATGGAAGACTAGATTTGGAAATTAGCAGAAGAATACAACTCGGGAGTGCTTTCTACCAACAGGTACGGGGACTAGTATGGGACAAGGATATACCAATTAAGGCTAAAGAAGTTATGTACAAAGCATATTATGTTCCTATAATGACATATGCAGCAGAAACTTGGACTATGACTAAGAGGGATGAGAGCAGAGTACAAGCAGCTGAGATGAGATTCCTGAGAAGTATGGTCCAGAAAACGAGGAGGGACAGAGTGAGAAATGAAGATATGCGGAAAGAACTGGGATTACAGAAACTAAATGACAAACTGGAGCAAAACAGATTGAGATGGTTTGGACATGTCAAACGGATGAATGAAGTAAGGCTACCAAGACGAGCACTGGAACGACGGATGACAGGGAAGAGAGGACGAGGAAGACCAAGAATGCATTGGATGGACTCGGTGGAGAATAGTATTAGAAAACGGAACCTGGATTGGAACACTGTGTCGGAAGAGGATTGGTGGAACGACAGAACAAAGTGGAGAGGAACCATATTTGCCCCACCCAGTGTCAACTGGAAAAGAGGAAATGAAGATGAACATGATGACAGCCAGCAGGAAACTGTCGAGTCGTGTTGAGTTAAGACTTCAGAGAAGAGTGGTTGTGTTTGGAGTTTCCCTGAAGTACAACTCGGCTTTTCTTCATTTCGCCTGTGAACTTTCCGTACCGCAAAATAACATTAAAAAATAAACGAAGTTGAAATTTCGCGAGAGTGACAGTTTAAACAAATCAATCCGAAAATACGTTGTCACGCTAAAATATCTTCGTGCATCGTAGTTGCACACACCCAATAATTTTTATCGTGGTGGAAAGATTGATTCCTTCGATAGCTATTTCCAATCGTTTGTTCATCACCATGAGTTTGAAGCTGAGGTTATGAAAGTCCATAGCTTATTTTGTACTAGCTTCGTACAGTATCTTTAGCGGTTTGCCCAGCGTAAGCTTAAAAGACGCTTAACAAGTAGTTCCGTGAAGAACTTTACAGCCTATTTTCATATATCCTACTCATGTTAATTGCCTCTATCAACATACAAAATTTCAGTTTGAAGGTTGTGATAGATTCGTAGATATTGAGACCGTCTAAATATTTCAGATGGTCGCCAGGTTGGATTTTTATTTTTGTACTATTACATTAAGATTATTGTGTACGTGTGGTATTGAAACATCAATCACATGATTAGAACACAAGAAGTAAAAACGAGATTTTAAAATTTCGCACAGCTGCCATCTTAAGGTTATGCAAACAATTGAAATAAATTAGATGCCAGTGGATTAACATTTGTATACGCATTTAACGTGCAACTTTTCACTGCACTCGGATAGTTAATTCGCGAGAAACGTCCACTTAAATATTTATATTTCGCGTCACCGCCATGTTGAATTTGTGCTCACTAAGTTACTGAAAGTCCTATAGGTGAACATATTATTATAACCTCTATGAACATAAAAAAAAATCAGTTTGATTGCTGTAAAAGATTCATAGATATTGAGAACCGTCTAAATATTTCGGATGCTCTTCATTTTGGATTGTTATATGTATAGGCCATAGAGTTATGTACCATTCAAGGAAAATTATTGCCTAGGTTCATTATTCAAACTTTCACTTCGATCGCATGATTACGACACAAGAAATAAAAACTTAATTTTAAAATTTCGCACAGCCGCCATCTTCAGGTTATGTAAACAATTGAACTAAATTAGACGCCAGTGCATTACAATATGTAAAATCATTTACTGTACCACATTTCACTGCACTCAGATGGTTAAATCACGAGAAAAGTCTATTAAAATGTTTCAAATTCGCTTGACCGCCATGTTCGTTTTGTACTTTACAGGTTTATGAAAGTTACATAGATAAACTTGTATCAGTACCCTTTATCACCGTACAAAATTGCAGGGTGATATCTGTAATAGTTTCAGAGATATAGAATGTCAGTGAAATATTTCGCACAGCCGCCATTTTGAGGTTATGTGAACAATTGAACTAAATAAGACTCCAGTGCATTACATTGTGTATAAACATTTGCTGTACCAAGTTTCATTACGTTTGGATAGTTAAATCGCGAGAAAAGTCTATTTAAACGTCTCAAATTCGCTTGACCGCCATGTTGGTTTTGTAGTCACCAGGTTTTTGAAAGTCTCATAGGTGAACTTCTAGTAGTGCCCTTTATCACCGTACACAATTTCAGGGCGATATCGGTAATAGTTTCGGAGATATTGAATGCTAGTGAAGTATTTCGCACAGCCGCCATGTTGGATTGGTGAGGCGTAACAAAATTTGAAGGGCACGGTCGAGGTCGCCGGGAATAGTGCTATGAACTTACCGAGTTTCATTGAAATCGCTCCAGCTGTTTAGATTTTATTAGGGGGGGACACACACACGAATCACACACACACACACACGCACACACACACGGACAAAAGGTGATCTCATAAGCCTATTTTTTTCAAAATTGAAAATAGGCTAAAAATGGCAGATGTTTGTTCGACTTGATTCACTGAAATCATTACTACTCAGCTTCCTTTCGTCATAAATGAATGCTTTTATACAGCAACCTTCCTCGAGAAATCCTTTACAGAATGGTGAAAACTGCATCAAAATCCATCCAGTGTTTCTTGAGATTACCCGTTACATCCAAGAATCGGGGACTTAGTTTTATACTACGTAGAGATTACAGGAATCATGAGTATGGAAAAACAATATTATCAGGTGTTTAAGGAAACATATTCCTTGGAATTCTCGTGTATGCTGGAAAGGGAAAGGTTTTTCTTTTGTACCGTGTGAGCTTGTGATATTAGCATAGCACATGGTGACAAATAAGACCTAGTCCACTTCGTTACGTAGGGTCTAGCATTCTTTGCTGTCACCGCGGAGGCCCGGATTCGATTCCCGACTCTGCCAAGAAATTTAATTCTGGTATGAGGGCTGGAACGGGTTACAAAACTGAGAAGGGGTGGGACCACGGCTGCCTCCTTCCCAATCCTCATCTCAGTTACAAATACAGAGGTGTGCGAATTATTAGACTTACATGTTATTTTTAAGTCTTCAGTCGTTTAACTGGTTTGATGCAGGTCTCCATAGCTCCCTGTCCTGAGCTAATCGTTTCATCTCTACATAGCTACTACACCCTACATCCGACGCAATCTGTTTAACATATTATAACCTTGATCTACCTGTACAGTTCTTGTCCTCGACCCTTCCTTCCATAACTAAGCTTGTTATTCCCGGATGTCTTAGTATGTGTCCTACCAACCTATCTCTTCTCTTAGCTTGCCACGGTGGGTGAGTGGATAGCGTGTCTGTCTACTAACCCCAAGATTGCAGGTTCGCTCCTGGCCGTGGTAAGTGATATTTTTTTTGAAAGGCGGCAAAAATACGACACGCATGTCATACGATGTTGGCATGTCAAAGAACCCATTTGAATTCAGTAGGCCGTGTTCATAATGGCAAAATTAATCTCGGGAGTTTCCGCCAACACAAAGTTCCTCATTTCTCTACTAGAAAGCGCTATAGTGTTCAAGGAGTTTAGATATCTTAACATCTAACCTCCTTGACTTTCATAGTCATTGAAGGAACAACGAAATTCGACATGCAAGCTTATCTCTGGGTGTCAAATTACAAAAGTTGCACCCGGCACCCGAGGCCATACTATATTATTATTATTATTATTATTATTATTATCTCTTCTCTTCATTAGCAGTCGCCAGAAACATCTCTCCTCTCCCACTCGGATTAATTCCTCTTCGTTTGTAACCATATCTACCCATCTGATCTTCATCGTTCTCCTGTAACACCACATTTCAAACGCTTCAATTCTCCTCTTTTCTTCTGCACCATTAGTCCAAGTTTCACTTCATAGAGCGCCACGCTCCAGACAAAGACTCTCAAAAATGACTTCGTAATACCTAAATCTATATTCGATGTCAATAGATTGCTCCTTTGTATAAATGCTTTCCTTGCCTGAGTCAACTACTTTCTATATCCTCTTTGCTTCGTCCATCACTGGTTATTTTGCTTCCCAAGTAATAGAAGTCGCCTACTTCCTTTAGCTTTTCACTTGTCAATTTGATGTCCATAGAGGTTTCTGAATTATTTCGGCTGTATTCCAATACTTTTGTTTTACATTTATTAATTTTCATCATGAATTCTTTCCTCAAGACGCGAGTCCGTATCATTCAAAAGCTTATTCAAATCCTCAGGCGTGTCGGCTAAGATGGCAATGTCATCAGCAAATCTCAGAGTTGAAATTATTTCTCCTTGAATCTTCAATCCCACTATAAATTTTTCTCCAATTTCCTTCATTGCTTGTTCAATGTCTTTCTGAATACCAGCTTCTCTCGCATGTCCTTCAGTTCGAATGACTGCTGTCTGGTTTCTGTATAGATTGTAGATCACCCTCCTATCCCTGTACTTTATTCCAATCGTTTTCAAAATTTCAAACAATTTAGTCCAATCAACGTTATCAAAAGCCTTTTCTAAGTCTATAAATGGCATGAACTTTCTCTTATCTTTCCTTATTCTACCTTCCAATGTAAATCAATCACACATTCTTTTCAAAATCTTTTGATGTTATTTTTATTACCCTATTAATTATGCTTTCTCCCCTACTGACTCACAACTTTTCCCATATGGAATTGCGTCTAGCAATTTTCAAAATTGGAGATTCTGAGAGATACCTGAGCTGCATATAAATCAGGTGATTTTAATCCATAGCCTGCGAAACTTTGAATAGTTCAAGATCGGATCATCAGTAACAAAATACTTCAAATACCTTTGCTCTAATTTCACACAAAATCTAGAATAAAGTTATCAAAATGAAACGTGTGACATTGTGCATTAGCAAGGCTACTATTTTAGTGGAACAACTGGTTGGTTCCTCAGTTCAGGGCCTGCGACAACGCGGTCACGTAGCCCCGTGTACTTTGGGTGTGTGTAGAATCTGTCTGATAACCGGTGTTAATAGTGATGGCTGTATTAATGTGTGTTATCAGTTTTTAGTTCAAGTAAGGACTGCAGACATTCAATTTTCAAGTAGTTCCTACCTTTGCCACCAAACGCCACCGTCAACGACTACTAGTTCTGAACTTGTTTACTAGATGCCACCGCAGTCGGCTCTTGGCGACGAACGTTGAAACCTAAGAGCGTTTTTGAAATGTAGCCTATAAATTAGCTTCACACAAGTGTAATTAGTGGAAGGTTCTTTAACATGCCATAAATCTATGACATGGGACCGCCGGCTTTACTTCCCCTCCAAAGGAAGGCATTTTTAACGCTCTTAAAAGATCCGACGACATCGGCCGGGTTTGACCCCGTGATCGTGGACATAGCATGCTACCAACTACGCCACCGATGCCGCTTAGTGGAAATTCTAAAATATCATTTTAGTCAGTTTGTTAATTAATTAAATGTTTGAAATAATTTTACCACCTTGCAAACAATTTTACTGCATTTATTCATAAAACTTAACAAGAAGTTCCGTGACGAACTAAATAGCCTACTTGTCTTAAAATTCAAGATTCATGCCAATGATTAATCTATATGGATCTATCTAGAATAATGACGAAATTAAGTTGGTAATATCGACATTTCTAATTAGTTCGAAATACTGTATACCTGGCATAATGTAGCCTAATAGAGAACTAGAGTTGGCAGCCCTGGTGACTGAATATATTCTTAGTTCCATATCTTAAGGTACAGAATAAAAAAATTGGTTGAAGTCCAATGGATAGCATGGACGTTACATGCAGTTTAACATTGGATCTAACAGCGCGCGTAAAATCATGTTGGCAACAATGGCATACATGTATTTGGTCAGAAATAATCTGAAATAATATGATCTATTGTTGTGTCAATTTTGAATGAAGTCCATTAGTTAGTATAGAAGTTACATGCATTTTAAAATTGGACCTATCAGCAGGCTTAGAATCATGTTGGCAGCACTGGCGTAGGCCTATATTCGTTAATCCAAATTAATCTAGAATGCCAGGTACTATACGTGTGCAAAGTTTAGAGCTATTGGCTTGCATACTTTCTGATATATTGATATTAGGGTAACAATAACAAAAATAGAGACAGTATTTACTATCAGTTTGCAGCCCTGGTTACTCTTAAGAATCGGCATAGTCATATCTGTTATGGTACACATAGCACACACGAAATTTGGTTGAAATCCAATTGATAGTATAGAAGTTACATGTATTTAAAGTTGGACCTCTCAGCAGTCTTAGAATCATGTTGGTAGCACTGACGTATATAAGTTACTCCAAATTAATATAAAATGTCAGGTACTATACGTGTGCATAATTTAAAGCTGTCGGCTTGCATACTTTCTGATATATGGGTATTTGGATAAAAACAAATTGAGAGCATTTATTAACAGTTGGCAGCCCTGGTGGCTCTTATGAATACGCTCAGTCATATCTGTTTATGTACACATAGCACAAACGAAATTTGGTTGAAATCCAATTGATAGTGTAGAAGTTATATGTACTTAAAATTTGGACCTATCAGCAGGCTTATAATCATTTTGGCAACACTGCCATGTATGGCCTCTTGGAATTAAACTGCAATATTATTATCTATACGTGTGCCAATTTTGAAATAGCTCCCATTCATACCTTCCAAGATATCCAACATGGAGCTCAAATTTCAATTGCGATTTTTCAGCAGGTGGTAGCACTGACATCATTTTCAAATATGGCCGTGAGATATTCAGGTATAGATCTTTAATCCTACCAAATTTTGTTTCGATTGCTGCTGCCGTTTAGGAGTTGATAGGGGGGGGGGGACACACAGCCAGACAGACAGAAGGACAGACACACACACACACATTTGCCCGATCTCATAAGTCTACTTTTTCCTCATTTTTGCAAAATATGAAAAGTAGGCTAAAAATGAAGTACTGTATTGGAAAATTGGCGTTCAGTCTAATAATTTGCACACTTCTGTTCACCCACGAATACAGCCTAACACAGGTTATCAGACAAATTCCACAAACACTCAAGAACACGGGGCTATATGACCATGATGTCGCAAAGTTCATTAAATGAATCAACAACAACAACACAAATAAGACTTCAGCAAATACGAAGAAAAACAATGTGGGGGAGAATACTAAAGTGAAGTAATAACAGGCATTTTGTTGGGGTCTACGGTACTAAATTCGGTATCTGTCGCTCTGAGTATTAATTTATTGATTGGTCATTTGGAAAGTTGGCAGGTACGCTTATAGGTACTGCTTTACAATTTCTAGAGAATTTACCCAATCAAGATGGCTGTGCAAGGCAGGCGAGTTAGCTGTCAATCAAGGCATCTCCTCTCACTGGAGACGTAACGAGCCTGTCCGAACATACAAGACTGTGTGTGGCTCGTTAGCCAACTTGGGCGATGGCAGGTTGAGCCCAGCCAATTGCAGCTGCTCATGTTTCTTCCGCCTAACAAGGGAAGTATCAGGTAGAAACCTATCTTGAAACTTTGTGGACGCAGTCGTTGTATTATAATAAGAGTACAACGTGAGGAAAATCAGCTGCCAGATTGAACTGCAAGGCTCCGAAATCATGTGGCGAATCTCTCATATAAATCAATGGGAGGTAGCGAGTACTGTACATTTTGGAATAGACAGCCCTGACCGGCCAACCACTTAAGGTCGGTGGGAAGGAGCCGCTCACTCCTGTGAGCATATACGCCCCGCCTCGCTACTACTCCGAGTGCCACAGGGATGTCCAGCTCCTCCAGCCGTCATGCCTGCGTACCAGGATGTCAGCGGCTTCCGTGGCGTAGTTGGTAGCATGCTGAACTGCTGTGCCCAAGATAGCGGGTTCAAACCCGGCCAAAGTCGTCCGATTTTTAAGAGCGTTAAAAATCCTTCAGTATGCCGTCCTAGATTTATGGAATGTAAAAGATCCTTTCACAGACTAAACTTGTTTAAAGCAAAATTGTTTTGTTAGAACGTTAGAATCTTAGCTTTGTGGAGTAAGACTTATATTTTTGTCTTCTTTCTTTCTTTCTTTCTTTCTTTCTTTCTTTCGTTCTTCTTTCTCTCTCTCTTTCTATCTTTCTCTTTCTTTTTCCTTTTTTCTTCATTCTTTCTTCTTTCTTTCTTTCTTTCTTTCTTTCTTTCTTTCGTTCTTCTTTCTCTCTTTCTTTCTACTTTCTTCTTTCTTTTTCTTTCTTGTTTTTTTCGTTCTTCTTTCTCTCTTTCTTTCTTTCTTTCTTTCTTTCTTTCTTCTTCCTTTCTTTCTTCTCTCTTTCTTTCTTTCTTTCTTCTTGCTTTTTTCTTTCCTTCTTTCTTTCTTTCTTTCTTTCTTTCTTTCTTTCTTCTTCCTTTCTTTCTTCTTTCTTTCTTTCTTTCTTTCTTTTTTCTTTCTTATTTCTTTCTTCTTTCTTTCTCTCTTTCTCTCTTTCTTCTTTCTCTCTTTCTTTCTTTCTTTCTTTCTTTCGTTCTTCTTTCTTTCTTTCTTTCTTTCTTTCTTTCTTTCTTTCTTTCTTTTTCTCTTTCTTTCTTCTTTCTTTCTTTCTTTCTTTCTTTCGTTCTTCTTTCTCTCTTTCTTTCTTTCTTTCTTTCTTTCTTTCTCTCTTCTTTCTTTCTCTCTTTCCTTTTCTTTCTTTCTTTCTTTCTTTCTTCTTTCTTTTTTCTTCTTTCTCTCTTTCTTTCTCTCTTTCTTCTTTCTTTCTTTTTTTCTTTCTCTCTTTCTTTTTTTCTTCTTTCTTTCTTCCTTTCTTTCTTTTTTCTTTCTTTATCGCTTACCCTCCAGGGTTGGCTTTTCCCACGAACTAAGCGAGGAATCCCACCTCTACCGCCACTTTCAGTGTCCTGGAGCTTGAGACTCTGAGTCTGGGATACAACTGGGGAGTGTGACTAGCACGTCGCTCAGGCGGCCTCACCTGCAAAGCGAACAGGGGCCTGATGAAGGGATGGGAAGAGTGGGAGGGATAGACAAGGAAAGGGGAAGAAGGCGGCCGTGGCCTTACGTTAGGTACCATCCCGAATTGGGAAACCACGGAAAACCACTTCGAGGAATGGATGAGCTGGGAATCGCACCCCCTCTACACATTTGGACCACCCGAGGCTGAGTAAACCCCGTTCAAGTCCTCATACCACTTTTTTCAAATTTCGTGGCAGAGCCGGGAATCGAACAGTGGACCTCCTGGGTGGCAGCTAATCACGCTGACCTCTACACCACGGAGGCGACCTTAAATTGCTTGTCAGAGCCAAAAATCGTGCCCATTCCTCAGGAGTTGTCAGAAATAAGGCAATGCTAGCATTTAACCGCAGAGAATATGAAAAATCCACACTCAATAATTTCGCTGTTAGTACCGAGATTCGAACCTTTGATCTACGGACTCCCCTTCTAGACGAGGTGCGTGCCTTAACGCACACGGCTACATGACAGGGACTTGATAAACTATGGCTGGTAAAGTTGAAAGATTAACTTGTTCACAACGTAGGCCAAGATTTCAACGGGAAGCAGCAAACTTTGCATTCGAACATTGGATAACTAATGAATACACAGGCATCTACATAATCCAATAACCGCGAAGGTAGGAAATAGAAGGTCGATACTACCATCGATATTTATATTTAGTGTCTGTTTTTATGGCGGGTTTAAACTCGAGAAGGAAGTACATGCCATTCTGAAAACATTGCGACCGTGAGCTCACCATACAAGGTGAGGCTACGATGTCACTGTGTCCTCCGCTTCGCCCTGCGAGGCTCCTGCTACAATAAACAACTACAGCGACAATCAAATATTGAATAGGTAATAAACCAGGTGCAAGTAGTAAGGTGTGCTTTTCAGCCGTTTCCGAGAAATTAATTTCTCGCAATTGCAGTGCGTTAATGTGCGTTGTTCGCTACCTAGAAAGAAGCCAACGAGTGCATGGCGCAATGGTAAGAGCCCTGCTTCGTAAGCGCGGGATAGCTGGATCGAATCCCGCCGGTGAGTCTTTGCAGTGCGGAGTGATTGTGTTGTAAACATTGGCATTTCTTACCACACAAGAAAGAAGATAATATTTTAACTTCCGCAGTAGTTTATCAACCAGGACAATTAATTGTCTGAACAGAAGAGAGAGAATTTTAACCTTACTGTAGACCTATTTTTAATTGCCGGTCCCATGGTGTTGGGGTAGCGCGCCTGCCTCTCACCCGGAGGCCCCGGGTTTGATTCCCGGCTCCGTCAGGGATTTTAGAAAGTGGCGTGATGGCTGAAATGGGGTACACTATGCCTCGTTATGGCAATTGAGTAGCTGTCTGACGGTGAGGCAGCGCCCCAGTCACGGAATCAAGAGTAACGGCCGAGGGGACCCAATGCGCTGACCACGTGTTACCCCAATATCTGCAGGTCAAATGGCTGAGCAGCGGTCGCTTGGTAGGCCTAGGCTGTAGTGCCAGGGGTTGTTGTTGTATTTTTAATTTAAAAAAAGGTTCTTATCAATTGTAAAATAGACATATCTTGGAAATGTTTCACTTTATTATGTTAAGTGCTGAAGATGAGGTCAAATGAATCGACACAAATATTGTACAATATTTTAAATTAAATAATTTTATAAGTATTGGCTAGGGGGCATATCGATTAGTTTTAAACTGACACGGGTATATTTGACTATGCAATTAGTGACTTTCGGAGACATTGGAGTTGGTGATGCTCAGGGACTTCACACTCAGGAAATTGTGACTGTCAAGAATTGGCGACTGAATTAAGAAGGACGTTTATTGTGAGCAACTGTTTGATAGTGTGCCCCAGGGGTCGTATCTCGTCTCGTCGTGCCGGAAATGAGGGCGGGATCGTATTGATTGGCTCGCATGTAGCAACTCCATATATAAACATGAGTGCACGTGGACAGCACAATCTCTAACAGTCATCGTATGAGATGAATAACTGATCACACAGACTACTACACCCCTTCCGCAATCACACCTTCATCTCTCTTCTTTTACACTGGTGTCAAGCAACATGCAGAATGAATTCCATCCCTCCTACTGCATAGCTATAAAATGTAATCAAGTATATATTCTCAATCCAATCCACTTCTAAAGGTGCCTTGTCTCCGCAACCATTGTTCTGTGTCTTCAGCACCTCGTTTCTTCTCACAGTAGGAACCATAATGAAGAGTTGGTGATTGACCTTCAAGTTTGCTAAGCAAATATCACATGCGGTGACTAAGTTATCACTAAGGCATCTCAACAAAAGAATCGCATATGTTGACTAGTTGTACTAATTATAATAAAATGTATGTAACCATAAGTCAATATATGTAGTGTATTAAAACCGTATCGGTTTCAATCACATTGCGACCTTCCTGAGTGTAATTTAGGACATGTAAATGTGCAATAACATACACTTATAAATGTTGCCATAACAGAGGATTATAAAAATATTCTTGCTCAAAAAGCTCACAAATTAAAATTTAAAAAACAGATCTGTTACAAAACGTGTTAAGAAGAACATGAATATGTCTTGATAAAAAAAAAGTGACAGTCAGTCTGAAAGACTAGACTTTGTATCATTTTAAATGCTACAAATGCTGAAAAATGCTAGAAAGGCTGGAGGCTTCTCGCTTCGCTTGAAGCCAAAGACTCTTGACATGTTAGAAAATTATCTGCATAATACTTATCTTGCTTTATAATACTTTACCTTGTTTCAAATTACTCGCAAAGCAAGGTCAAGCACGCGGGATGCCGTCACGCTCACCAGAGTGCGCGGGGACGTGCCCCTTCCATCCAGTCTAAAAACACTTATAGTGGGCGATGTATTGAAGATAGAGATATGCTCTCGCGGGATTTTTTGTGTAGAACTTTCCATGCTGACCAATTCTTACGCTCATAGTATATTGATATTTGTAACGGTTTGCCCAGCGTAAGCTTAAGAAGCGTACGGACGCCAAGTTTGTTTTCGACTTTTTCACTGAAATCGTTACTGCTTGGCTTCCTTTGATGATACATAAATTATTTTTTACAAAATATTTCCTCCAGATATCCTTTACAGAATGGTGAAAACCGCATCAAAATCCATGCAGTGGTTCTCGAGATTACCCGAGACATCCAAGAATCGGGGAGTTTTGTCTTATACTAATGAAGTAGAGTTTGTCGGGGAACACATACACCAAGAGGTACTATGACGTCACACACCTCAGTGCATCTGGCTACATTTCGTCCCGTCACCGTAACGTAACGCCAGACCCCAGCGTAACGACCAAGTCGACAAGATCATTTTAAATGATAAAACAGCGTGGAATAGAAGAGGTGTGGATGAGAAACTAGACAAGTTGAAATAGTTACGTTGTAACTGGTAGTTATTTCCAACGTTTTCATTCCATTATTTCTCTACCTCACAAATCTAATTGAGTCAACTCTTGTTGACCGACAGAAAAGCAATTGTAGTAATCGGTATTGTCGGTTTCAACCTTTGCTCTGTTGCTGATCTTGGGTTTAACCTGGCAAAAGGGAACTTAAATATGTTATTTGCTTAAAACCTGAGGACTGTGCTTTGTTGGATTGTAGACAGTGGTTAGGAGCACCTAGCTGCCAGACAACTCGGGGTCATCTCTGGACCACAACACTACGTCGCGATATTTCGGTCACAGAGACCTGCCGCGCTCGGAATAGCCGCCTTGACGCCAGATATAGCGTCGGGACGTTAGAGCTTCCTGAACTGAGTCAGCGCCATTATCCTCTCTCCGTGTAATAAACTTCCTGCCGGCAAGCTCCGTAAACATCGCTGTGATGGTCGGCCTCAGCGGGGAAGGGGCCAGCAGAATCAAATGTTAGTAATGTGTGTTATAGTCGTTACAAGCGGGGTTGGGATTAACTGGTTACTGGTAATCGTTACTTTTACGATAGCGACGTTGCTGATAACCGTTACTTTTACGATAACAATGTTACTGATAACCGTTACTTTTACGATAACAATGGTATTGTTAATCGTTACTTTTACGATAACAATGTCACTGATAACCGTTACTTTTACGATAACAATGTTATTGTTAATCGTTACTTTTACGATAACAATGTTACTGATAACCGTTACTTTTACAATAACAATGTTACTGATAACCGTTACTTTTACAATAACAATGTTACTGATAACCGTTACTTTTACGATAGCGACGTTGCTGATAACCTTTACGATAACAATGTTACTGATAACCGTTACTTTTACGATAACAATGGTATTGTTAATCGTTACTTTTACGATAACAATGTCACTGATAACCGTTACTTTTACGATAACAATGTTATTGTTAATCGTTACTTTTACGATAACAATGTTACTGATAACCGTTACTTTTACAATAACAATGTTACTGATAACCGTTACTTTTACAATAACAATGTTACTGATAACCGTTACTCTTACGATAACAATGTTACTGATAACCGTTACTTTTACAATAACAATGTTACTGATAACTGTTACTTTTACAATAACAATGTTACTGATAACCGTTACTTTTACAATAACAATGTTACTGATAACCGTTACTTTTACAATAACAATGTTACTGATAACCGTTACTTTTACGATAACAATGTTACTGATAACCGTTACTTTTACAATAACAATGTTACTGATAACTGTTACTTTTACAATAACAATGTTACTGATAACCGTTACTTTTATGATAACGACGTTACTGATAACCGTTACTTTTACAATAACAATGTTACTGATAACCGTTACTTTTACGATAACAATGTTACTGATAACCGTTACTTTTACAATAACAATGTTACTGATAACCGTTACTTTTACAATAACAATGTTACTGATAACCGTTACTTTTATGATAACGACGTTACTGATAACCGTTACTTTTACAATAGCAATGTTACTGATAACCGTTACTTTTACGATAACAATGTTACTGATAACCGTTACTTTTACAATAACAATGTTACTGATAACCGTTACTTTTATGATAACGACGTTACTGATAACCGTTACTTTTACAATAACAATGTTACTGATAACCGTTACTTTTACAATAACAATGTTACTGATAACCGTTACTTTTATGATAACGACGTTACTGATAACCGTTACTTTTATGATAACGACGTTACTGATAACCGTTACTTTTATGATAACGACGTTACTGATAACCGTTACTTTTATGATAACGACGTTACTGATAACCGTTACTTTTATGATAACGACGTTACTGATAGCCGTTACTTTTATGATAACGACGTTACTGATAACCGTTACTTTTATGATAACGACGTTACTGATAACCGTTACTTTTATGATAACGACGTTACTGATAACCGTTACTTTTATGATAACGACGTTACTGATAACCGTTACTTTTATGATAACGACGTTACTGATAACCTAACCATTACTTATACGGTACCCCCCAGGGGCTCACATCTAGTGGGACGTGGGTTGGCGACCACGGGGCCCCAGCAGAGTCCGGCATTGCTTCCACTTACTTGTGCCGGGCTCCTCTCCGTCTTCTTTCCTGTCGACCTTACTTGGTCAACTCTTGTTCTCTTCCCATCCCGACGGTGTTAGGGTATCCGAGGCCTAGGGAGTCTCTTCCTTTCCCGCTTTAATTGCACCTTGTCTCATCTTTCCTGATCCCTCCTTCTGCGAGAGGTTAGCCTTCTTTATCTTTTCATGTTATCTCGTGCCTTCTGCTCAAGGCCCTCGAGGAGCCAGGGTGTGTGTAGCCCCACCACTTCTGGTGCACCCTGAATATTGCTACACCCTCAGGGGCTCACGGTTGGTGAGTTTGGGAGTTGGCAACCCGGAGGGTTTCCTGAGCGGGGTCCGGTTTTCCCCTTTTTCCACCGACTTTGGGGTGGGTTCTCTCCTCTTTCCCCTTTCCTATCTGCCTTTCATGGCTCTCCTTCCCTCCAAGTCCCTGAATCCTCGAGGGTTGAGGGCATTTCTTTTATCCTGTCGTTTATTTACCTTATTCTTCTTTTGTTCTCAATTTCTTCTTCTAGTACGTACAGTAAGTGTGTAGTAATAGTTTACACTAGCATTACCCGTCGCGGCTTCGCCCGGGAACAGTTATGAATGCATTACGTGATAAGCGCTTTTATTTCGATGTCAATGAACTACACCCTATATCCGATTTACGTCTCGGCATGATGGGTTAAAATCACTGACTGGGCAATTAATTTATTATATTATCATGGAGATGCATGTTTCTTGTCAGACGTAATTTAAGAATGGCGAGGTGCGTGAAACACAAATCCCCCTTCCGTCCAATCTTAACTTGACTGTGTATTTTGCGCAACGAAAATTTCACAGGCGAAATGAAGAAAAGCCGTGTTGCACTTCCAAGGAAACTCCAAACACAACCACTCTTCTCAGAACTCTTAACTCAACACGACTCGACAGTTTGCTGTTCGCTGTATCTGGGGTAATAGGCTCGCCCCTAGCTAGGTCGTAAACTGTCACCTCAGTAATTGAATGGAGATTGTTGGAAGAAATGAAAGCGTTAAAAAAATACTTATAGTGGACGATGTATTGAAGATATAGATATGCTCTTGCGTACTTTTTTTGTAGAGCTTTCCATGCTGAACAATTCTTACACTCATAGTATAGATATTTTAACGGTTTGCCCAGCGTAAACTTATAAAGCGCACGGACGACAGGTTTCTTTTCCACCTTTTCACTGAAATCGTTACCGTTTGGCTTCCTTTGATCATAAATAAATTATATTCTACAGAAACCTTCCTCGAGATATCCTTTACAGAATGGTGAAAACCGCATCAAAATCCATCCAGTGGTTCTCGAGATTACCCGTGACATCCAAGAATCGGGGACTTGGTTTTATACTAAGTAGGGATTGTAACGTAAGTAACCTCAACGCCGCCTGGATGTGTATGTTAAGCTTGCCCAAGCAGATGAATCGACAGTAACAACATGCGACTCTGACGCAAGGAATGAACAAATGAGAATCGCGCTGCACCCCGCTATGTTATGCTCATCACAACGTCATGTCACAGAATATTCCCCTGGGTGCAGAATAAAATTATATTTAATCATAGTTGAATGTTTAAATTAGCATTCGTGTCGTAATTAATAGTCCCCTGTTATGTTGTTGTTTTAAATTAATATGCAAAGTAAAAGAAGCAAATGACAGATTGATCTGTGTGCAATTTATTTTTGCCGTGTTTGCAAAGAGTATTAATTGCATTAAAATGTTATCATGCGAAATAATAATTTGAGGTCACACGTCGTTTCTACCATCCGCCGCGTATGTACCAGGGTGGGGAGCAATGCGTTATTCGTAACCGCTCTTTTTTGTTGTTGCTAAGGATAGGTAACGTGGTTGGTTGGTTGGTTCCTCAGTTTAGGGGCTGCGACAACGCGGTTATGTTGCCCCGTGACTTTGGGTGTGTGTAGAATCTGTCTGATAACCGGTGTTAATTGTGATGACTGTATTGGTGTGCGTATCTGTTTTCAATTCAAGTAAGGACTGCAGACATTTAATTTTTTTCAAGTAGTTCCTACTTTTGCCGCCAAACGCCACCGTCAGCGACTACTAGTTCAGAACCTGGTTACCAGACGCCAGTGCAGTCGGCTCCCGGCGACGAACGTCGGAACCTAAGAGCGATTGTCAAATGTTTAACCTAACCTAATTTAGCTTCACACAGGTGTAATTAGACCTCCGTGGCTTAGGCGGCAGCACGCCGGCCTCTCACCGCTGGGTCCGTGGTTCAAATCCCTGTCACTCCATGTGAGATTTGTGCTGGACAAAGCGGAGGCAGACAGGTTTTTCTCCGGGTACTCCGGTTTTCCCTGTCAAAATTTCATTCCAGCAACACTCTCCACTATCATTTCATTTCATCTGTCATTCCTTTAATCATTGCCCCAGAGGAGTGCGTCAGGCCTTGGCAGCCGGCACAGTTCATATCCTCGCCGCTAGATGGGGGCTTCATTCATTCCATTCCTGACCCGGTCGGAGACTGAAAGCAGGCTGTGGATTTTCATTTTCACAGGTGTAATTAGTGGAAGGTTCTTTAACATGCCATAAATCTATGACACGGGACCGCCGGCTTTACTTCCCCTCTGAAGGAAGGCACACTGAGGGATTTTTAACGCTCTTAAAAAATCCGACGACTTCGGCCGGGTTTGAACCCGCGATCGTGGGTTCAGAAGCTCAGCATGCTACCAACTACGCCACCGAAGCCGCCTGGGTAACGTGGCTATTAATTAAATTAAGTGACTAACGCCGTTACTAATAAGCGTTACTTTTGCTGTAACGATGGGTAGTGACGTTACTATTTAAATTAAGTGACTATGACGCTGTTACTGATAAGCGTTAATTTTGCTGTAACGATGGGTAATGACGTTACTATTTAAATTAAGTGACTATGACGCTGTTACTAATAAGCGTTACTTTTGCTGTAACGATGGGTAATGACGTTCCTATTTAAATTAAGTGACTATGACGCTGTTACTGATAAGCGTTACTTTTGCTGTAACGATGGGTAATGACGTTACTATTTAAATTAAGTGACTATGACGCGTTACTAATAAGCGTTACTTTTGCTGTAACGATGGGTAATGACGTTACTATTTAAATTAAGTGACTATGACGCTGTTATTAATAAGCGTTACTTTTGCTGTAACGATGGGTAATGACGTTACTATTTAAATTAAGTGACTATGACGCTGTTACTGATAAGCGCTATTTTTGCTGTAACGATGAGTAACGTGGCTATTAATTATATTAAGTGACTAACGCCGTTACTAATAAGCGTTACTTTTGCTGTAACGATGGGTAATGACGTTACTATTTAAATTAAGTGACTATGACGCTGATACTGATAAGCGTTACTTTTGCTGTAACGATGGGTAATGACGTTACTATTTAAATTAAGTGACTATGACGCGTTACTAATAAGCGTTACTTTTGCTGTAATGATGGGTAATGACGTTACTATTTAAATTAAGTGACTATGACGCTGATACTGATAAGCGTTACTTTTGCTGTAACGATGGGTAATGACGTTACTATTTAAATTAAGTGACTATGACGCGTTACTAATTAGCGTTACTTTTGCTGTAACGATGGGTAATGACGTTACTATTTAAATTAAGTGACTATGACGCTGTTACTAATAAGCGTTACTTTTGCTGTAACGATGGGTAATGACGTTACTATTTAAATTAAGAGACTATGACGCTGTTACTAATAAGCGTTACTTTTGCTGTAACGATGGGTATTGATGTTACTATTTAAATTAAGAGACTATGACGCTGTTACTGATAAGCGCTACTTTTGCTGTAACGATGAGTAACGTGGCTATTAATTATATTAAGTGACTAACGCCGTTACTAATAAGCGTTACTTTTGCTGTAACGATGGGTAATGACGTTACTATTTAAATTAAGTGACTATGACGCTGATACTGATAAGCGTTACTTTTGCTGTAACGATGGGTAATGACGTTACTATTTAAATTAAGTGACTATGACGCCGTTACTGATAAGCGCTACTTTTGCTGTAACGATGAGTAACGTGGCTATTAATTATATTAAGTGACTAACGCCGTTACTAATAAGGGTTACTTTTGCTGTAACGATGGGTAATGACGTTACTATTTTAATTAAGTGACTATGACGCTGTTACTGATAAGCGTTACTTTTGCTGTAACGATGGGTAATGACGTTACTATTTAAATTAAGTGACTATGACGCTGTTACTAATAAGCGTTACTTTTGCTGTAACGATGGGTAATGACGTTACTATTTAAATTAAGTGACTATGACGCTGTTACTAATAAGCGTTACTTTTGCTGTAACGATGGGTAATGACGTTACTATTTAAATTAAGAGACTATGACTCTGTTACTGATAAGCGCTACTTTTGCTGTAACGATGAGTAACGTGGCTATTAATTATATTAAGTGACTAACGCCGTTACTAATAAGCGTTACTTTTGCTGTATCGATGGGTGACGTGGCTATTAATTAAATTAACTGACTAACGCCGTTACTAATAAGCGTTACTTTTGCTATAACGATGGGTAATGTGGTTACTAATTCAATTAAGTGACTAACGCCGTTACTAATAAGCGTTAGTTTTGCTGTAACGATGGGTAACGTGGTTACATACTAAATTATAAGACTAATACCGTTACTAATATGCGCTACTTTTGCTGTAACGATGGGTAACGTGGCTATTAATTAAATTAAGTGTCTAACGCCGTTACTAATATGCGCTACTTTTGCTTACTAATTAAATGTGACTATCTATCTGTCGTATGGTTTTTAGTGCCGGGAGTGTCCGAGGACATGTTCGGCTCGCCTGAGTCTGTAGCTGCTTCCAACGGACACCCTAAAGGGTGAGCTACAAGTTCCGTTCAATTTCAAGTAGTTCCAACTTTCGCCACCAGATACCAATGATACCTAGTGGTGAACGTTGGAACTTTGATAGAGCGTTCTGACGAAATCTAACCTAACAATTTTGCTTTACACAAGTTTAGTCTGTGAAAGGATCTTTTACATGCCATAAATCTATGACATGGAACCGCCGGCTTTACTTCCCCTCCGAAGGAAGGCATATTGAAGGATTTTTAACGCTATTAAAAAATCCGACGACTTCGGCCGGGTTTGAACCCGCTATCTTGGGCACAGCAGTTCAGCATGCTACCGACTACGCCACCGAAGCCGCTAAATGTGACTGTAACGCTGTTACTAATAAGCGTTACTAAGGACTCGAATTTATCGATTAAATGTACCCGCCCTGGTTTTTGTAGACCAGCCCAACAACACATTTAGTATTGATGTTCTTGTTGCTGGCAGGCGGGCTGTATAACAGCTGTGCTACCTCGGGCAGGAAGTGGGTTGGACAGAAGAGGGCGAGGTATTTGGACTCAAACCACAACAAAGAGTTGCGTGACGTCTCCCACAATAAGCTTGTTAACATGTCATGGGTTCATTACCAGTCACTCATTAAACACGGGATTCGCACGTCACATGCAGCCACGGGTATTGTAATGTATTGTCAGCAAGATCGGGGATGAGGTTTCAATCAGTTTCTATGTGGCAATCGACGTCAGTATTATGGGAGGGTTACAGCAGGAAGAGGCCGTGGCCTATTAGGCAGCACCATCTCCTTGTTTGCCTCGAGTTGAGAATGGGATACGTCGGATAGCCACGGAGCAGGCGCGGATCTAGAGTTTGGTTTTTGGGCGGGGTCAGAGAATCGAAATTGCTAAGAAAAATGGTATCACTAAAAACGCAAACACAAAATAAACAAACGTACAAAACCAGACCATTTTTTTCTTTTTTTTGCAAGCTACATGGATAGAAATTTGATGCGTTTAGCGCACCAAAAATATTCGTACAAATTGCAACGGCGTGTTTTGCGACTTTTACATCGAGCTCCGAGAAAAGTATCAAGGTACGTTACAGTTTCGGCAAGTCGAGTTGGTACCGACAAAGGGAGAAAGTCTCAGCTTAAATTGCCAACCAAGCTTGCAGTTTCAACGTCGGCAAAATTTTTTGGTGCCAAAAAATCCCCAAATTCCTATCCGTGCGTTGGTGCACATTCATCGTGACATCACTATAGACATCGATTCGGTAATCACAAGGTTTGCTAAACAAAATAGACGAGTTGATTTTGTTATATAAATAATCGTTTTTATATAACAGGTATGAAGTTGTAAATATGTACAGTTGTAACAGAACATAATAATTGCAATAAAGATATTTTCAGTATTGAATAAAATGAAAAAAACCACACACTGTTTTCTAGTTAAAATTCGTTAAGTTTTATTTGTCTGATTATTGTGTTTTCGTTTTTTTTTTGAGTTTGCAAAAAAAATTGGTCTCCGTTTGGGGGGGGGGTGTCATGACCCCGTGACTCCCCCCTTGAATCCGCGCCTGCCAGGGAGTGTGTTCAAGCTCATTTGACACTCGACTGGGTGATGTATTTAAGATAGAGGTATTCTATCGTTGACTTTCTTTGTAGAACGTTTCATGCTGAAGAATTCTTACACTCATAGTGTATAAGCTGAAGTACCCGTTCTTCGAACGGTCTTCGGTATTAATAGCCGGACGTTAGCGATTGAGCTACTGTTGCAATGGTAACTGGCTTGCATTCCATCGTTCGTTTATTACATGAAATTAGTTTTCTGGGAATATCTCAGAAACTATTGGTTTTAGGATCTTATAATGTGGTTTCTGACATTTGGGGTGGTGAAAATAAGCTTTGTCTCGTCCTTCTACGCCTATTTCAACTTGTATTTTAAGGGGGTAGGTCCCCTTTCATTTGCGATACGGGAAAGAGTTACATCAATGATTGGTGTCGTGCCTCTGATGGATATCTGTACCAAATTTTACGTTGATCCACCCAGTTGTTCTCGAGTTATAAGGACACAAAGTTGTCCACAGACAGACAGACAGACAAAAGTTTTATTTTCGCGCGCATCAGTCATAAGACAGTCTGAAACGCGTTAATAACGCAAATTTCCGTATAAATTCAGAAAAAACAGACCAACTTTCCTTTTTTTTTTAGCCTGTTTTCAATTTTGAAAAAATAGGCTTATGAGATCACCTTTCGTCCGTGTGTGTGTGTGAGAGAGAGAGAGAGGTGTGTGTGTGTGTGTGTGTGTCCCTAATAAAATCTGAACGTCTGGAGCGATTTCAATGAAACTCGGTAAGTTCATTGCACTATTCCGGGCGACCTCGACCGTGCCCTTCAAATTTTGTTACGTCTCACCAATCCAACATGGCGGCTGTGCGAAATATTTCACCAGCATTCAATATCTCCGAAACTATTCCCGATATCACCCTGGAATTTTTTATGGTGATAAAGGGAACTACTAGAAGTACCCTATGTAATTTTTGAAAAACTGATAACTACAAAACCAACATGGCGGCCACGCGAATTTTCTACTTTTAAATAGATGTTTCTCGTGATTTAACCAACCAAACGCAATAAAACTTGGTACAGTATATGTTTATACACATCGTAATTCACCGACATCTAACATCGTTCAATTGATTACATAACCACAAGATGGCGGATGTGCGAAATATTTCACCGGCATTCTATATCTCTGAAACTATTAGCGTTATCACCCTGAAATTTTGTACGGAGATAAAGGACACTACTGGAAGTTCATCTATAAGACTATCAAAAACCGGTTAACTACAAAACGAACATGGCGGCCAAGCGAATTTGAAAATTTTAAATAGATCTTTCTCGCGAATTAATGTTCCAAACGCAATGCAATCTGGTACAGGAAATATTTATACACATTTTAATGCACTGGTATCTAATTTTGTTTAATTGTTTACATAACCTAAAGATGGCGGCTGTGCGAATTTTAATATTAAGTTTTTATTTCTTGTGTCGTAATCATGCGATCGAAGTAAAAGTGTGAATAATGGACCTACGCAATAATTTTGCTTTAATGGTACATGACTCTATGGCCTATACATTTAACAATCCAACATGGTGACCATCCGAAATATTTAGACGGCTCTGAATATCTACGAATCTATTATAGCAATCAAACTGATTTTTTTAATGTTCATAGGGGCTATGAACTTAAGTTCACGTATAGGACTTTAAATAACTTGGTGATCACAAATCCAACATGGCGGCGACGCGAAGTATAAATATTCACATGGACGTTTCTCGCAATTAAACCATCCGAGTGCAGTGAAACTTGGTACAGTAAATCCTTATATGAATGTTAATCCACTGGCATCTAATTTATTTCAATTGTTTCCATAACCACAAGATGGCAGCTGTGCGAAATTTTAAAATCCCTTTTGTTACTTCTTGTGTCCTAATCATGCGATTGAAGTTTGAATGCTACACGTACACAATAATCTTCATGTAACAGTACATAACTCTAGGACCTACATATATAAAAATCCAACATGTCGACCATCAGAAATATTTAGTCGGTTCTCAATATCTACGAATCTATTAGACTACAGCAATCAAACTGAAATTTTGTATGTTGATAGATGCAGTTAATATAAGTAGGATATATGAAAATAGGCTGTATAGTTCTCCACGGAACTACTTGTTATGTATAGGGATATATATTTAACGGTTTACTCAGCGTGAGCTTAAAAGGTGCACGGACGGCAGGTTTTTCTTCGACCCGTTTCACTGAAATCGTTACTGCTCGGCTTCTTTTGGTCATAAATAAATGTTTTTCGACAGAAACCTTCCTCGAGAAATCCTTTTCAGAATGGTGAAAACCGCATCAAAATCCAGACAGAGGTTCTCTAGATTACCCGGAACATCTAAGAATCGGGGACTTTGTTTATACCATGTAGAGATACAATTTTGTATTTTGTATTTTTAGGATTCCGTTAATGTATTTCGAATTTTGTAACGAAAATAGATTTCGTGAGTATTTTGCCCAACTCTGCTTGGTGTTAAGTCCTCTGTAGTAGACTGTCTATTCCAGGGCCATCCACACAGCGCTCCCCGAGCGCTAGCACTCCGGCCGCGCTCTAAGCCCCTTGCTGAGCCCTTTGGTGGAAAGTAGTTTCGTTAGGGGTGGGAGGAGCTTGGCTGGCTGAGCACGGCGCCTAGTCGCTGTCTAGTCAAAAGCGTTTTGTTGACAACCTGTAAATAAGTCAGTTTCGCAGTGGTCATGACTGACATCATATTAAAAAAGTCCTCTCGGCACGCCGGAAGGCGGAGGTAGATTTAATCGGGCAAACTTGGGGATAGGCGAAAATAGGCAGAATATGCACGTTTTCGTAGAAGGATCAGAGCTCATTCATTGCGAGAAAGTAGTTTATAATTGGAGCTTAATTATCTTTGTTTTTCGTCATTTTATGCATATTTTAAACATTTTATTGTCTTATGGGGATGGTAACCTTCTTGTCATTTGGGGTACATTTTTATAATTGTGGTCACACTGTCCTTATGCAAGGTTTCGACACTGATGTGTAACTATGTAACGGTCTGTTACTTCTTCACGCAAAATTATATCTCCCGCAGAGATTTTGGTTGGTCCCTCAGTTTAGGGACTGCGACAACGCGGTCATGTAACCCCGTGTACTTTGGGTGAGTGTAGAATATGTCTGATAAACAGTGTGAATTGTGATGGCTGTATTAGTCTGTAATTCAGGTAAGGACTGCAGACGGTCAATTTCAAGCAGTAGTTCCTAATGTTGCTACCAGATACTACCGTCAACGACACCTAGCTCTGAACTTGACTACGAGATGCCACCGCAACCAGCAACTCGCAACGAACGTTGGATCTTCCCCTCCAAAGGCAAGCATACTGAGGGATTTTCAGCCCTCTTAGAAAATCCGACGACTTCGGTCGGCTTTGAACCCGCGACCTTGGGCTTAGAAGTTCAGCATACTACCAGTTACGTCACCGAGGCCGCTTCTCACTTAGATGGAAAACTGATTGTGATCGCGTGCAAGCGCGTTGTCATGGCAACGTCTGATGGCTCATCCCTCATCAATTTAGTAGTGTTGCCATGGCAACCACTGATAGCTCTTGGCATTTTCTTATAATTCCGAAACCTTTTTTCTCATCCCTTGCCGTAATGGTGGGTCATATCAAAAATTCTTTCAGACAAAAGTTTTAGGTAATTATTAGGGGAATATTGTCCATTTTGTACGGTATTGATATTGTGCCTATTAAGAGAGATATGATTAATGTTTCCCGAAAAACCCACTTTTCCCACCCCTTTGGTCAATGGTTGGTGCTATCAAAAAACTCTTCAAACATAAATTTTTGGGCCTTATTCGACACATAGTATGAACTTTGAATGGATTCGATATTTCAAATATTAAGAGAATTATAGCGATATTTCACTTTTTCGAAAAATGACCCCCATTTTCACCCCCGTCGACCGATTGTGCCCATTAACGAACTCGACCGAGATTTTATAGGGATACATATTATGTAAAAAAAATCAAATTGATTGGTGCAAAATTGCGGTAGTTATCGTGTCCACAAGAAAGTGATATATATATATATATATATATATTGAACCCTTGCAAAGAAGCATATGAGACTCAGATTCGGGGCGTAACAGGTCATATTCGTAAGTTGCTGTCAGGGCGCTTCATTAACTTGCAGGGTAACATATAACAAAATAACATGCAGGAAAGAGTGAAGCCAGGGTTAAAACAACTGAATTTAATAACAAATCACCATATTTACATAAACAATTAACAACAAAACTCCCACTTGACTCCCGCTTAATAAAATGCCAAAAACTTAGGCGATATCTCTGGAGAGATTAATTACCTGGACCAAGTGTCCTTAAATAAAACGATACAAAAAATGACCATATAAGTGCGTATGCCGTTCTACATGCATCACGATGTGTACTTTGAATGCGTGATTCGTTATCATCCAGAATGACCCTTCAAACAACGAATCCGCATTTCCTAGAGCTAGACCGACACAAGGGAACACAACTACAATACTTAAATTAAACCGACACTTCCTAAATCTACTATAAACAAACACAAAATTTCCGTGTGAAATTGGACTTAAATTGCCGTAGCAACATTTACTGCCTAAAAACTTAGGACTTCTCACACAAATCAACACAAGTACATTAACACGTGACCAATAGAAAAAAACTCAAATGACCGCTGTCAAAATTTACAAATACTCTACCACTACACCACACGGGTGTGACAAACAAAATTACTTGAAATCGAGTCATCAACAAAGCAATAGGCAAACAGCCAACATTTACGTTAATCACAATATTCTTATCCATACAAGGTACAACAATCCGTTACACACATGGCGAACTCCCCAATTAATTATGGCTTAAAAATTAGCCATCACAATGAACAGGTTTGCTACATGAAAGCTTACAGGGTTCAGTCGGACAAATAGGACTGCCTATCAAAATAAGTCACAGGCAAAACGGGCGGTTTGTGGAACTCTGCATGTCTGTCAACCCACGTGTCAATAACCTCGACCTCCCAGAACATGGGGTCGAACCTCGAAGAAATGTGCCCCAAAGCACAATAATACGTGTGTGTCAGAAAAACAATATGGACAAGAATCAGCAGTCTCCCAAGAGCACTCTGTCTTTCCATCTAAAAAAATACAACAGCAGCAAAAAATATATAAGGGCGGTAGGACAACTACCCCCTCCTCACGTAGAATCAACACACACAAGACACATCAACACACACTGAATCACACGTATGGGTTGTGACAGACCCTGAAATAAAAGACACAAATAATATCCACATGCTGGCGCCATCGTTCTATGCCGTGACTAGTCACCTGAAAAGGACTCAAGAAAAATCTATCAAAATTAGAACGAAGGTGTTCTATAATTACTTTTAAGTTGGTGCACTCGGCTACCCTAACATGAATAATAACCTGTTCAGCAAAATGTTTTACAATCATTTCCTCCCATTCCTATTTCAAAATATTAACGTTAATAAAGCACCATTTATCGAATGTAACGGGTTCCGCAATTGCAAGGATAAAAATCACGCACGCACGCCGCGTACATTACATATGACTCAAAAAAAAAATCAAAATATCAACAAACACTTTGGCCACGCGCCAACGGACATTTAAACATATAGTGTCGGTACAAGAAAAACAGCTAAAAACAAGAAAGAAAAACATGACTATTTACAAAGTTCCCCGGCCAAATCTAACTACATAATTGAAATAATCCAATTTTAGTACATCACCGCTTCTGCATGTAGGACTAAGGACATCCTCCTCAACCCATTGCCCTATGGACAATTTAGCACTCCATAGTAGTCGTCTGCGTTGATTCCTTGAAGCTCATCCCAACTTCAAACCACGTGCTGATCATCTTGGTCTCGACTCCTTGGCAGAAAAGTTCAATGTTAAATATTTGCCTATCTATAATCGCTTGCAGGCTACTCAGTTCACCCACAATTGTCCTACTGCGATTAATAGCGAAGACTGGCCCTAATTATCGCACATACGCACTATAAAAACACATACAATACACACAATTTATACATAAAATATACATCTCGAGTCCGCGCCACTGGCTCGTTAACAAGTTCAAAATCCTGGCTGCACTAGCAGTCGCTATCTCGTCCGGTATTTCCGTCCCGTCTTGGACTTCGGTTCTGGTAAGCGCTAATGAGGGTGATACGATACTTCCCCCTTAAAGTTGAACTCGTCGTCTTTAAAAGAATGTTACAATTTATCACGCGCTGGCGTGAAATATTTAGATCACACAATTTAGTTGATTTTAGAACAAAATGTATTATAGCTTATAAAATTCGGTACTGCCAACGCTGCGACTTTAGCTCCCCAGAGCTCAGAAAATAAAATTAGCTTCACTGATTTTAGAGCGTAAAAATCACATTTCAAACTGGCGTGGAGTATACCTCTGAAGGCTCCACACAATAAGACTTAGATAAATTCGAGCGTCAAAATCACACCTCAAACTGGCGTGGAGTATGCCTCTGAAGGCTCCACAAGAATAGTACTTAGATTGGCGTCAGGCCAGACTATTTATGAGAAACTGACAAGGGCGGCGGAGTGGGGCAAAGTCGGATAAAAACTTCCAGAGTTTTTGTCTCACAAAGATGGGGCTAGTGTCATTCTTCTCCAAATGAATCCAACGTCTCAAATTACTCGAGCGGAGATTAATCCGTTCGGCGGTTCCTTAGATACACACTTCCGCGCGCTTTTTACTACTGACGCCGTCCACCTCGTGGTCACGGCTTGGTCTCTTGCGATTGGCTGATTCAATCGTATGTTCGTTGAGAGGACCTCGTGATTCTTCCTTTATGTCTCCAATTTTGGTACAGTAGTTGCACAATTTGGCCTTGAACTCGACTAATTCTGGCCGTCCCCAGGAATAGCTACCAACTCAGCTTCTGTTGCAACCATTACGAAATGCTGGCCTCCCTAATATCCAAGTCGACTTCCTTATGTGCTGCCTGGGCCGTAGTAATAATAATAATAAATATGAATACTTATTTATCGAAGATCAATAAGGGTTCATTTATCCTCAGCAAGGTTTTGAAATTCGAAACAATTTATTGGTTTGGATTTCAAAAACAAAATCCACTGTAGTAACAACACATCTCTTTAAATCTCACTCAGCTGCTCGAGTGTATGCCCCTCTGACTCACTTAGTGTGCTCCCTTCTCGCTGGAATGTCATTCATATATTCATTAGGTCTCCCCCTTCTCCTCACGTAGTTGCCACTCCCGTCGTCTCAGCTGCTCGTTGTTTACAAACAAAATGCGTACTCACGCGCTCCCCGTGGATTTGAGTGTTTGCTTTCAAAAAAAATAAATTTCTGGCAATACAGATTCTGCATAATCATCTTTCCTAATCATCAAATGGTTCCCTTCTGTAGTACGGTTTCAAATTGGCGCTATTAAAAACAGATTTTGCACCAGTGCTCACTTCTTCTAATCTGTAGGCATTGTTACCCAGATTCTTAATTACCCGGAACGGGCCAATGAATTTCGGACAGAACTTGGCGAAGACTTTGTTCTTAGGGTCGGAGATCGGTGGTCTACGAACCAGCACTAATTCTTGTTCTTGTAACTCTCGGTGAAACTTCTTTCCTCGGTACCGTCTCAGCCTTCGGTCCGCTTGGTTCCTCATGTGCTCCGTCGTTCGCTGGATTCGCAAATCATGCGCTAATAATGGATCCCTTGGGCAAGGAATGATCTTGTCCCAAGTTCTTTCCGGCAATCTGTTGTGGTGTACAATCAGCGGGACTTGACCCGTCGACTCGTGCTTAGTAGTGTTCATGCACATCTCAATTTCCCCTACTTTGTCTACCCATTTATTATGTTCGTTAGGAATCATTACTCTGTAGTATTTAGCGACACAGCGAATTGTTCTTTCGCTCGGATTTCCACAAGGATGACGAATACTTGAAAATATGTGTTTGATTCCTAGGCTCTCCAAACCTTGCCTAAAAACATTGCTTGTGAAATAGGTACCGTGATCTGATAGAATGGATTCCGGCTTCCCAAGCATCGGAATGACTTTGTTCTTAATTCGACTAAGGACTTGTCTTGATGTCGTCTTCTGAATAGGACATAGCACGACCATCTTCGAAAATACATCGACACATACCAAGAGGTGTCGGCATCCACGCTTTCCTTTTACTAAAGGACCAAAGCAATCGATCGCGAGCATCTCGCACGGTTTCTGCGGTAATAGTGGTCTTGGAGGTTGTTTCAGAATAAAGTTGTTCGGCTTTGTGCGCTGACAAGCGTCACACGTTCTAATTACTTCAACAATGGTGAATCTCATCTTGGGCCAAGTAAAGGTCTC
The DNA here is from genome assembly GCA_946902985.2 of Meconema thalassinum. NCBI lineage: Eukaryota > Metazoa > Arthropoda > Insecta > Orthoptera > Tettigoniidae > Meconema > Meconema thalassinum. Next base: position 37,198,108 of record OX336399.1, read on the forward strand.
CCCTATCGTAGCTTCAGTCTTATCCGTGCCGATATGTGCTAGGCTCTCGTGAACATGCCAAGTTAATCCCCTCTGTAGTGATGCTGGAACTAAGATCCGCAGTTTAGTATGATGCTCATCCACGTACTTATGTAACAAGTTATTCAAGTAGTGAAATCTCGCTTGTTTAGCACTGGCTTCCCGGTACTCCGGTGAATTTGGTTGTAACTCCTTCCTATAGAATTTTATCATCATCATCATCATCCATGGGTCAGCTTCTTGCTCCTTCCGAATATCCTTCAATCTTGCCAAAAACTCACGAGCCTTAGGTGTCAAGGTAATATTGTGAACTTCCGCTGTTACTTCGTTTCCGTCCTCAGGGTTTCTACTCAAGGCATCTGGTATGACGTTCAATTTCCCAGGACAATGCTCTATTGTGATGTCAAACTGCTGTATGTAGATGGACCAGCGCGTAACTCTCTCACTTGCTATTGTTGTCTTAAATAAAAATGTCAGTGCATGGTGGTCGGTTCTAACAATGATGGAATAACCATAGATCATCTTGCGCCACTGTTGGAGAGAATATAGAATTGCTAGTAGCTCAAGTTCCGTAACTGTGTAGTTCCTCTCATGTTTCCGTAATTTACGACTCGTGAATGCCAAATAGGATTTCTTCTTGGGTTCTTCAGCGTCCTCTTGGTACAGCATAGCACCAATCCCAATTAACGAAGCATCTGCTTGAATGATAAATTGTTTCTCAAAATCCGGATATCCAAGTTTCACACAGTTTTCCAATAAATCCTTCGTTGCTTTAAAAGACCTGTCGCACTCCTCGTTCCACGACCATCGATTCGCTTTCTTCAACATCTCCTGCATGGGCGCTACTGTTTCTGTGTAACCAGGGCAATTTTCTTTGAAGGAACCTGTCACTCCCAAAAATGCTCTAACATGTTTGACTTTGGTAGGTGTGGGAAATTTCTTAATAGCATCAATCTTGGCTGGATTAGGCCGCACGCCCTCGACATCAATTATATGTCCCAAATATAAAATTTCGCTCTGGCAAAAATGTGACTTTTTTAAGTTGATCTTGAAGTTCATGGTTCTCAGGTTGTCCAGCAGTTTATTTAAATTTATCAAGTGTTCTTCCATTGTCTCAGAAGCGATTAATATGTCATCAACATATCTCGTGGTGAAGTTCTTGACCTCCTCAGTCAGATTTCTATCGAGTGCTCTAATGAGTGCACATCCCGCAGTTTTCACGCCAAAGGGCATTCGACACCAGATATAACTTTGATTATCGAATAAAAATCCCGTCAACAGTTGGGATTTTTCTTCAAGTTCAAGATGGTGGAAACTATTCGTCAAATCAACACTTGAGTATATCTTCTTCCCGCGGAAGCCTTTCAAAACATCTTTGATCCTCGGTGCTTGGTCGTGCTCAACTAGCAGTTTGCTATTTAAAACTCGCGCGTCTAGGCATAGCCTAATTGATCCGTTTGGCTTGGTCACAGCCAATATTGCGTTCAGATAAGGAGTTGCAGCTTTCCTTATCATGCCAGAATCTAATAAGTTAGTAATGATGTCCTTCACCTGAGAAAAATGCTTCTCTGGGATCGGGTACAATTTACTTTTAAATGGGGTCCAATCTGTGACCTGCATCGCATATTGAAAATTTAAAACTTTCCCAGGTACGGTGTCAAACGCTCCTTTATGTAATCTTAAAATTTCTTCCAATCTTCTTCTATCAGATTCCCCTACGATGGCTTCCTTAAGTCGCTCCTGAAGTAGAATTTCGAATTTGGTTCCGCCCATTTCTTCTTCCGCCAAATGCACCCAAAGTTCCTGCGAAATATCTCGGCTATCCATCTCTAGCACTGCTGTCTGGTTAACTTGCTCTCCCCTCAAGATCTTATCTCCGGCCTCATTAGTGCATTCCTCAACAACCCAAGTATTTGCCTCTCTCTCCAGCGGATTCTCTTCCATATTTAAACCCACATGATCCAATCCTTCTACTTGTTTGAAGCTTACAGTGTTGTTATGTAAATCAATTACAGCATGAAAATCGCAGATGAAGTTGGCTCCTAAAATTATATTGTAGTTCATCTTTGGAATAACAATGAATGTTTGTGAAAAAGTATGGTTCAATATTTCCAGATCTAGAAATGCTTGCTGTTTACAATTCATAGTTTTGTCAGGAATGACACCTCTGTCTTTCATTAGCGGTACCGGCATAATAGGAACAGTCTGTTTTCTTGCTATTTCTTTTATCAAAATTTCAGTGACTAAGCTCACCTGGCTACCTGTATCAATCAAACATCTCACCCTCATACCTCCAATATGCGCGTAAATAATTGGTAGCTGTCTGATAACATTTTTACGGTTCTTCACCACTTCCTCCAGGCAGTCGTCTGGGAATGCTACCCACTCTTCTATATTGGCCACTATCATCTCTTCTTGCTCCCTGGCGATCTCCGTTTTTAGCCTGTCTCCTTTCAGTTCATTTGGTTTTTTTTTTATCCCGGGCCCCATTAGATGTGTTTCGCCGGTTATCATTCTGTCGCTCCTGTTGCCTCAGTAAACTCTCTGCCCCCTCTCCTTGATGGTTGTCTGGGCTCTGTCTGTTCGCCATGGCACGCCCCCACTTCTCCTTCTCCGCTTCTTCATTACTTAATTGATCCAAGTATTTACGGGATTCAATATATCGTTCGTCCCAGTTATTCCTATAATCCCCTCTGTTTTCTTGGCGATAGTCCCTGCCGTTACTCCATCTACCATCTCCATTTCTTTGGTAAGGTCTACCTTGTCTCTGGTTTCCCCTCCAATTCGTGTATTCCCGCTGGTACGTCCACTGATTATTTTGATTTTGGTTATTCTGATAATATCTCCCGCGGTTATTCTGATAATTCTGATTGTTGTTATGGAACTGGTTTCGGCCGTCAAAATCTTGTCTTCTTGGCGTGAACTGTGTCCCTGTGGACTGTGTCTTACTTTGGTTCCCCTGGCCGTGGTTATTTTGGAGTCCCTGAACTACCTCTGCCGTGTTGACACATTCCAAATTCCTTCTTCCTGTCTGTGGGCTTACCATACTCGTCTCATCTAAGTGTCTGAGTAATTCTTCGGCTTGGACTGCGGTCTGAATATTTCCTGCGACTAATAATTGTTGGATATGCATTGGGAGTTGTTTTCCGATGGTTAGAACCATATTCGGCTCGCTAGGCGGGTCATCAACATCCCTGAATTTTACCAATTGCTGACTGAAGAATTCTGAAAAACGGGTTGGATGTGTACTGTGGTATTTGCGCGTGTACAGGTCCATTCTTAACCCTTGCTGTAACGAAGGACTCCAAAACTTCTTCAAAAACGCCTCGCGGAATTGAGTCATGTCTGTAAACGTGTACTTGAAACTTAAAAACCAGGTCAGGCTAGGTCCTTCTAAAAATTTCTCCACCATTCTTAATTGTTTCTCCGGGCCGATGTGTTGGTCATTAAAGTAGTCAGTTAATTGCCGTAGAAATGCTTTGGGAGTAGTTCCTGAATGTTCTTTAAACTTATCGGGCTTAAAATCATTACCCCGAATGACTTGGATGACTTGGGCTGGTGCCAAGTTCGGTTGCGGAGTTGAAGTCTCCCCCCTGTACTGCTGGAATGCATTAGTCGTTAGTCTGGGACTTTGACCCCGACTCGTGTCCTCAGCCAACTTCGAACCTGCCGGACTTCCAATACTTGTTTGCTTTTCCGGAATATTTTCGTTTGAAAATAACGTCGCATTCTCTAACGATCTAATCTCGTTTTTTATGATTAATTCTGAATGTTCCTGTAATTTCGACTTCATATTTTCCTCCAGTGCCTGCATTCGCTTTAAAACTGCCAGCCTGTCTTCCTTATTCGCATGAGCCTGCTGGTCCCAATCTCGCCGGATCCTACTTTTTAAGCAATTTATTTTCTCCTCGTTCCTCTCCTGATTTTTCTCTAGCTCTTCACTTATCCGTTCCTGCGTTTTCACTAGTTGTTCCCCCACCTCTTCTCTTATAGCCTCTTGCGTTTTTATTAGCTGACCTTCCAAATTATCCTGAGTTTTGACGAGCTGCTCCCCTACTTCTTGTCTTATGACCTCTTGTGTGTTTATTAGCTGGCCTTCCATCTCTTTTCTTATGATCTCTTGTGTTCTGCCTAATTGCTCCTCTAAATTTTCCCGCAAGTGTATCCGCTCGGTTTCAGCCTTAACTTCGACTTTATCTATTTCCTTTATTAATTCCAGCACGTTGTTATCTACCGAATTAATTTGCTGCTGTAGTTTCTCTTGTGTTCTTTTCACTCCCGCGGTGTTACTGACACATGCTGCCTCTATCTGCTTGAGTTTATCTGCCACCATCTCGTCAAATTGTACTAATTTGTTATCAAATTTCGCCTCCAATTTCTTCATTTCGCCTAACTGTCTGATGTTGTTTTCCGCAACCTCGCCTGCCAGTTTCTCTACTTTTTGAACGCTCTGATTAATATCATTTGTGATTTTTCCTAACTGTTCGGTTTGTGTTACCGCCTGTTGTGACAATTTGTGGTTTAGTTCATTGAATTGTTTGTCCGTGTCTAATTTCTGGACTTCTAACTGGACCGAAATGTTACCGCTCATATCAAGTAATTGTTTTTCACTATGCTCACGCTGAGCTTCTAATTGTTCTTTTAATTGTTCTTCCGTTTTCGCGGACATTTGTTCTAATTGTTTTTCACTATGCTCACGCTGAGCTTCTAATTGTTCTTTTAATTGTTCTTCCGTCTTTACGGACATCTGCACTAATTGTTCTTCCGTTTTCGCGGACATCTGTTCTAATTGTTCCTCCGTTTTCGCGGACATTTGGATCGACATCTGTTCTAACAATGCCTTAATTTCATCAACAATCGCCATTTCACACACACAAATATATTCAGAGAAAAACAGGGTTATAGGCTAAGGTTTCAGCCCTATACGCACATACATGTCACACATTTAAATATTACTGGCTCTAATTTAATGAAAATTTCAGTAACAAAATTTACTGAATACAATGACACTTATTCCCAAACAACAAAATAACCCCTAGTGATCTGCTTTTAAATTCCTAACCAACAGAATCTACGAAACACCAATTAACCGAAGTCAATTAAATGTCAAATATAAGGCAACATCTTCCTGCTTTGACTGAGTTCATTAATAATGCAAATTTCTAATTTTAATGTGGGCGCCAGAACAAGTTTATAACAAATACCAAATCAAATTCTAACCTTGTTCAATATTTCTAACTTTAGGAACTCAGTGATTTTACTAATGCACATGGCGGTACAACATCGCCTCCATTTACTGAATTTACATGTCCGCTTGACCTGGCATCATTTCTCAACGAAATAAATATGAGATCAGCGAAGCAACAACAACAACAATCCCCACTTGGGCAGCCATTTTTGTTTTATGAACCCTTACAAAGAAGCATATGAGACTCAGATTCGGGGCGTAACAGGTCATATTCGTAAGTTGCTGTCAGGGCGCTTCATTAACTTGCAGGGTAACATATAACAAAATAACATGCAGGAAAGAGTGAAGCCAGGGTTAAAACAACTGAATTTAATAACAAATCACCATATTTACATAAACAATTAACAACAAAAACTCCCACTTGACTCCCGCTTAATAAAATGCCAAAAACTTAGGCGATATCTCTGGAGAGATTAATTACCTGGACCAAGTGTCCTTAAATAAAACGATACAAAAAATGACCATATAAGTGCGTATGCCGTTCTACATGCATCACGATGTGTACTTTGAATGCGTGATTCGTTATCATCCAGAATGACCCTTCAAACAACGAATCCGCATTTCCTAGAGCTAGACCGACACAAGGGAACACAACTACAATACTTAAATTAAACCGACACTTCCTAAATCTACTATAAACAAACACAAAATTTCCGTGTGAAATTGGACTTAAATTGCCGTAGCAACATTTACTGCCTAAAAACTTAGGACTTCTCACACAAATCAACACAAGTACATTAACACGTGACCAATAGAAAAAAACTCAAATGACCGCTGTCAAAATTTACAAATACTCTACCACTACACCACACGGGTGTGACAAACAAAATTACATGAAATCGAGTCATCAACAAAGCAATAGGCAAACAGCCAACATTTACGTTAATCACAATATTCTTATCCATACAAGGTACAACAATCCGTTACACACATGGCGAACTCCCCAATTAATTATGGCTTAAAAATTAGCCATCACAATGAACAGGTTTGCTACATGAAAGCTTACAGGGTTCAGTCGGACAAATAGGACTGCCTATCAAAATAAGTCACAGGCAAAACGGGCGGTTTGTGGAACTCTGCATGTCTGTCAACCCACGTGTCAATAACCTCGACCTCCCAGAACATGGGGTCGAACCTCGAAGAAATGTGCCCCAAAGCACAATAATACGTGTGTGTCAGAAAAACAATATGGACAAGAATCAGCAGTCTCCCAAGAGCACTCTGTCTTTCCATCTAAAAAAATACAACAGCAGCAAAAAATATATAAGGGCGGTAGGACAACTACCCCCTCCTCACGTAGAATCAACACACACAAGACACATCAACACACACTGAATCACACGTATGGGTTGTGACAGACCCTGAAATAAAAGACACAAATAATATCCACATGCTGGCGCCATCGTTCTATGCCGTGACTAGTCACCTGAAAAGGACTCAAGAAAAATCTATCAAAATTAGAACGAAGGTGTTCTATAATTACTTTTAAGTTGGTGCACTCGGCTACCCTAACATGAATAATAACCTGTTCAGCAAAATGTTTTACAATCATTTCCTCCCATTCCTATTTCAAAATATTAACGTTAATAAAGCACCATTTATCGAATGTAACGGGTTCCGCAATTGCAAGGATAAAAATCACGCACGCACGCCGCGTACATTACATATGACTCAAAAAAAATCAAAATATCAACAAACACTTTGGCCACGCGCCAACGGACATTTAAACATATAGTGTCGGTACAAGAAAAACAGCTAAAAACAAGAAAGAAAAACATGACTATTTACAAAGTTCCCCGGCCAAATCTAACTACATAATTGAAATAATCCAATTTTAGTACATCACCGCTTCTGCATGTAGGACTAAGGACATCCTCCTCAACCCATTGCCCTATGGACAATTTAGCACTCCATAGTAGTCGTCTGCGTTGATTCCTTGAAGCTCATCCCAACTTCAAACCACGTGCTGATCATCTTGGTCTCGACTCCTTGGCAGAAAAGTTCAATGTTAAATATTTGCCTATCTATAATCGCTTGCAGGCTACTCAGTTCACCCACAATTGTCCTACTGCGATTAATAGCGAAGACTGGCCCTAATTATCGCACATACGCACTATAAAAACACATACAATACACACAATTTATACATAAAATATACATCTCGAGTCCGCGCCACTGGCTCGTTAACAAGTTCAAAATCCTGGCTGCACTAGCAGTCGCTATCTCGTCCGGTATTTCCGTCCCGTCTTGGACTTCGGTTCTGGTAAGCGCTAATGAGGGTGATACGATACTTCCCCCTTAAAGTTGAACTCGTCGTCTTTAAAAGAATGTTACAATTTATCACGCGCTGGCGTGAAATATTTAGATCACACAATTTAGTTGATTTTAGAACAAAATGTATTATAGCTTATAAAATTCGGTACTGCCAACGCTGCGACTTTAGCTCCCCAGAGCTCAGAAAATAAAATTAGCTTCACTGATTTTAGAGCGTAAAAATCACATTTCAAACTGGCGTGGAGTATACCTCTGAAGGCTCCACACAATAAGACTTAGATAAATTCGAGCGTCAAAATCACACCTCAAACTGGCGTGGAGTATGCCTCTGAAGGCTCCACAAGAATAGTACTTAGATTGGCGTCAGGCCAGACTATTTATGAGAAACTGACAAGGGCGGCGGAGTGGGGCAAAGTCGGATAAAAACTTCCAGAGTTTTGTCTCACAAAGATGGGGCTAGTGTCATTCTTCTCCAAATGAATCCAACGTCTCAAATTACTCGAGCGGAGATTAATCCGTTCGGCGGTTCCTTAGATACACACTTCCGCGCGCTTTTTACTACTGACGCCGTCCACCTCGTGGTCACGGCTTGGTCTCTTGCGATTGGCTGATTCAATCGTATGTTCGTTGAGAGGACCTCGTGATTCTTCCTTTATGTCTCCAATTTTGGTACAGTAGTTGCACAATTTGGCCTTGAACTCGACTAATTCTGGCCGTCCCCAGGAATAGCTACCAACTCAGCTTCTGTTGCAACCATTACGAAATGCTGGCCTCCCTAATATCCAAGTCGACTTCCTTATGTGCTGCCTGGGCCGTAGTAATAATAATAATAAATATGAATACTTATTTATCGAAGATCAATAAGGGTTCAATATATATAGCCTATATATATAAACATTTTAACTGACGGTGGTTTTGGGGTCTAGGGGATGTGAAACGTGAAGATATGTCGAAATTTTCCGGAAGTCGATACATGGTACCCATTGCAATAGTTAGCTTTCTAATAAAATCTACCTAAAAAAAGGAGTGGCGAAGCAGCAGCCTTTAAAGCAGAATGGGAAATTTCATTTTTCTGTACAGCTTATAAAGGGCATGCCAAATGTTTAGTGTGCCACTGAGATTTAATGTGTTTAAAGAAACACAGTTTGGAACGGCACTACAGTGCCAACCACAGGGATGATTACGGTGATTTGACAGACGACAGTCGCCAATCGAAGTTGGAAGAATTGAAAGAAAATTTCAAGCAGCACTTTTCTTTAAGTATTATTGTTTTAATTTTAAAATGCTTCTTTACAAACAAATGACTTAATTAACCGAAGAACACTAAAATTGTTACTTGCCGTATTTCTGTCCAACAGGAGATAGAGAAGAGTGAGGTTGGTGGACCCAATTTACGAGCAAGCTACAAATGTTCGATGCGAATTGCCAAAGGTGGGAAACCCTTCGCGGAAGGGAATTTAATCAAGGAGTGTCTAATGGACGTGGCGGCATGTGTTCGTCCTACGGAGCTAGTTGAGAAATTAGGAAAAAAAATCTCACCCTTTAGGCCTATATGAGGTATTTTTTAAATGAAAAAAAAAAAACAGCCCTATCAATATGATGTCAACAATGCCACGTCGACCGCACGACTGTACGCACGTATCTTGTCAGCGCGGTCTGATCGTTGTCCATCTGTCTCAGGTCACCTCGCTGACACAGTGTAGTGGTGGTAGGGGGAGGAGCCCAGTGCTCCCGAGCGCGGCCGCGCTGTCAGGGCGTAGCGACTGGATGGCCCTGTTCGATGAAGTTGAGGTGAGGCTTGGGAAGGTGCCGGCCGTGGCCGTAAGCTAGGGAACATGGTGACAATTGCCTGCAACAGAAGAAGGTAAATTACCAAAACCCACTTCTAGGGTGGCTGAGGTGGGAACCGAACTCACCGCTTCTAAGTTCTGCTTCCCAAGACTAAGTGTACTCCGTTTCCAAACCTAGAGTACTTCGTGAAAATGAAATGAAAATCCACAGCCTGCTTCCAGCCGACCAACCGGGTCAGGGAATGGAATGAATAGAACCCCCATCTAGCGGCGAGGATATGAACTGTGCCGGCTGCCGAAGAATGTCGCACTCCCCTGGGGCAATGATTAAATGAATGACAGATGAAATGAAATGATATTTATTTATTTATTGCTGCCTTTATTGTGACGAAGTTAGTGCTCTAGGCCCTCTCTTACCCTTAACCACACACAATGCAACTTACATCAATACTCATATGTGTTAATCTTAACCTACCAAACTTAGATACTAGGAAAACTTAAATACTAGAATTAAATTGGTTGTGTCCTGTTTGCGGTCACTTTTATTTTAGGGAAGAACTATACACATTCCAGCGTCCAGATTGCGATCACTTTTCTTGGGAGACCGGTCCTTGGTTCTTGGTTCTTCCCGACTGACTCATACCTTCCGTAAGTTTTGTGGATAACAAGGGGAATCTGATATTTCACTACCTAACCAAAGAATACAGTTCAGTGTTCAGCTGAGCACACCCCATAAAACTTGGCTTAAAAAAGTCAAGTCCCCTCCCAATCTGACAGCACCTCGTAAAGCAATGATTATAACATTTCAGTCTTAAAAATAGAAACGTTTCAGGATCGGAATAAACTACCTTCACTGTCAACAAAATTGTTGTAACGGGAAATTACGAAGTACGTCCAGAAAGTAATTTCTCTTTGGTAATAACATTAAATTGTGTACAGATACTGATGTCGCGTCAGGAGATGGCAGTCCAACACGCTGTGACGGGGTGCGGGGGGTCTTGCGGTACGCATGCGCGGCCCTCATATTCCTAACTTAAATATATCGGCTTCGCGCATGCCAATCGTTGTTATTGCAGCACACGACACGCAGCCAGTGAAAGAAGGAATGTGCTGAGTGAGTGAAACACGTAGTGACCAACTTAATGTTTTTGGAATGCGCGATACGCAGTGAGCGGGAAGACATCTGCAGTTCAAACCCAACTGCCAACTCCTGGCGCGATATCAGTACAGAAAAATTATTTATTGCACAAAATTCTACAACCCTTAAACTACTTTTCCACATAACTGCCGAAATGTTGCAGGCATTTGTCGTAGCGTGGCACGAGTTTTTGTATACCTTCTTCATAGACGTGTGCCGCCTGTGTCTTCAACTAGTTGTACGTTCCGCTGCAGAGCAGTTCCGCATATGCGCGGTAGACGCTCTGTATCAAGGAGAAGAAACGTGCGCCATTTGGAGAGCGCTGTCAGCCACGTACGCGTTGTTGTGCATGTTTACTCGTACAATGTCGGTGTTGATTGAAAATCCCGCCGCTTGTGAAATCAGATCTGTGATTCGTTTTGTGAATGCTAGGAAAGTGAAACCAATTGAAATTAATCGGCAAATTTGCGAAGTGTATGGACAAAATGCGATGAGTGATTCAATGGTGAGAAGATGGGTCCGACAGTTCAATGAAGGACGTAGTGAAGTGCACGATAAACAACGAAGTGGGCCTCCATCTTTGGTTACAGAAGAACTGGTTCATGCGATTGATGACAAGATCCGGGAAAACCGCAGGTTTAAATTAATGCTCTCGCTATGGAATTTCCCCAAATCTCACGATCACTAATTCATGAAATTGTTACCGAAAAACTGAACTTTCGTAAACTTTGCTGACGTTGGGTACCAAAGATTCTTACGGAGCAACACAAAACAAAACGGATGGGTAGTGCACTTCAGTTTTTGACCCGTTACAATGAAGGCGGCGAAAAATTTCTGACACAGATAGTCACAGAAGATGAAACTTCGGTTTCTTACGACACCCCTGAAAGTAAGCGTCAATCAATGGAATGGAGGCACACTTCATCCCAGCAAAGGTTAAGCCGAAACAAATCTTGACACCTCGGAAAATGATGTGCACAGTGTTCCGGGACTGGAAAGGCATCTTACTCATTGATTTCTTACCGCGTGGTCAAACAATCAACGCAGATGCTTACTGCGAGACACTTAGGAAATTGCGCCGCGCAATACAGAATAAGTGCCGAGGGTTTCTGTCAAAAGGTGTTGTTTTTCTTCACAACAACGCACGACCACACACTGCAAATGTGACGAAAAACCTCCTACTGGGATTTGGCTGGGACGTGTTTGACGACCCTCCGTACAGCCCTGACCTCGCTCCTAGCGACTTTCATCTGTTCACACATCTCAAGTCTTTCCTTGGCGGTCAACACTTCAACAATGACGACGAGCTGAAAGGAGATGTTTCCAACTGGTTGAAGACACAGGCGGCAAACTTCTATGAAGGTATCCAAAAACTTGTGCCACGCTATGATAAATGCCTGCAAAAGTTCGGCAGTTATGTGGAAAAGTAGTTTAAGAGGTATAGAATGTTATGCAATAAATAATTTTTCTGTATCTGTACACAATTTAATTTTATTACCAAACGGAACTTACTTTCTGGACGTGCGTCGTATGTACTTACAGGGTATAATTTTTAATTTCTGCCCCTCCTCTCCCATTTGAGGCGCGAGATATCTATTTTTATAATAGGTACTGTATATCGTGAAAAACATTATTTCCATTACCTCGAAACATTTGTCTCGTAAAAGTAATTTGTTCTGTGTTTGATTCTAAATCCCCTTTGTAATCAATGTTTGTCCCCGCCCCCTGCTGCACACAAAATCAAACATTTGAAGTTTTAGGTTTTTCAACATTCCAGATTTGAAATCTGTGACTTTTGGTTAGACAAAGTCAATAAGTTCACTCTGAAAACTACTCAAATTATAAGATGGTATTTCTGAAGGAAGCTTTCTAGACTATTTATATGATATTGGACACATTTTCAATAGCATTTTCAACAAATGTGTAGCTCAATAGTTATTTTTTTCTGGGTTATGGTCTTAACTTCCTGAGCTAATATCACGCGCATGATGGGTGGAAGTGAAAGGCGAGGAAATATACAAAACTTACGGAAGGTTTGAGTCAGTCGGGAAGAACCAAGGATCGGTATCCCAAGAAAAGTGATCGCAATCTTGATTACGAATGAGTTGAACGCAATCTGGAATGACCGCAATCTGGAAGACACCATTAAATTGGCAACTACGTGATAGTGGAGAGTGTTGCTGGAATGAAATTGTGACAGGGAAAACCGGGTACCCGGAGAATAACATGTCTGCCTCCGCTTGTCCAGCACAAATCTCACATGGAGTGACCGGGATTTGAACAACGGACCCAGCGGTGAGAGGCTGGCGTGCTGCCGCTTAAGCCACGGAGGCTCTTAGAGTACTTCGTATATTTGGGAATTAAACTCGGGCCCCGTGGTGACAGTCAATTATAGTAACCACTACGCCACGCACACTAATAAACATGTGCTGTTAATCTCGTGGTGCGGTAGGCTACATGTCATATTCACGCGGTGCATAGTTTATGAGCTGCTTGGTCTCGAACCCGCGCCCCTCTTGTTAGGGGGACAGCTCATTAATTAATGCGGGCAAGGTGCTAATCGAGTTGTGAGTGGCTGTCGTGTGCTCAAGTCATTACCAGCTTGGTTATTGGACAAGTCAACACGGAGTTTGCTGCACTGAATATACAGTGCATTGCGAAATATTAACCACACATGACAAAACCCTGGACAGAGCACACTTGTCGCTATCGAACGCTGTAGATGGTGTTGCACTGGTATAGTTCCTTTGGCTAACGGAATCCAATCGACCGACATGCGATTGATCTTCCATCCCCTTGAGGCGCGTACTCACTAGGCTAACGAACGACAACCAACCACTTCCTTGGCCGAGTTTTACTTTGTGTGCACGGGAGGCAAATCAAGCAAATGACCTGGTTGGCCTTGGTTAGGTTCGGACTTCTGGTGGTAACATAAAAGAGTTGGCGTTGGCCTTGGTTGAGGTTTCGGACTTCTGGTGGTAATATAAAAGAGTTGGCGTTGTCCTTGGTTGAGGTTCGGACTTCTGGCGGTAACATCAAAGAGTTGTCAAAGGATTGGCCTTGGTTGAGGTTCTGGTGCTAACATCAAAGATTTGGTGTTTTCCTTGGCCTTGGTTGAGGTTCGGGCTTCTGGCGGTGACATCAAAGAGTTAGTGTTTTCCTTGGCCTTGGTTGAGGTTCAGACTTCTGGCGGTAACATCAAAGATTTGGCGAAGGATTGGCCTTGGTTGAGGTTTTAACTTCTGGTGGTAACATCAAGGAGTTGGCGTTGGCCTTGGTTGAGGTTCGGACTTCTGACGGTAACATCAAAGAGTTGGCGAAGGGTTGCCCTTGGTTGTGGTTCGGATTTCTGGTGGTAATATCAAGGAGTTGGCGTTGGCCTTGGTTGAGGTTTGGACTTCTGGTAGTAACATCAAAGAGTTGGCGAATGATTGGCCTTGGTTGAGGTTTGGACTTCTCGTGGTAACATAAAAGAGTTGGCGTTGGCCTTGGTTGAGGTTCGGACTTCTGACGGTAACATCAAGGAGTTGGCGTTGGCCTTGGTTGAGGTTTGGACTTGTGGTACTAACATCAAAGAGTTGGCGAATGATTGGCCTTGGTTGAGGTTCGGACTTCTGGCGGTAACATCAAAGAGTTGCTGTTTTCCTTGGCCTTGGTTGAGGTTCAGACTTCTGGCGGTAACATCAAAGATTTGGCGAAGGATTGGCCTTGGTTGAGGTTCGGACTTCTGGCGGCAACATCAAAGAGTTAGTGTTTTCCTTAGCCTTGGTTGAGGTTCAGACTTCTGGTGGTAACATCAAAGAGTTGGCGAATGATTTGGCCTTGGTTGAGGTTCGGATTTCTGGCGGCAACATCAAAGAGTTGCTGTTTTCCTTGGCCTTGGTTGAGGTTCAGACTTCTGGCGGTAACATCAAAGATTTGGCGAAGGATTGGCCTTGGTTGAGGTTCGGACTTCTGGCGGCAACATCAAAGAGTTAGTGTTTTCCTTAACCTTGGTTGTGGTTGAGACTTCTGACGGTAACATCAAAGATTTGGCAAAGGATTGGCCTTGGTTGAGGTTCGGGCTTCTGGCGGTGACATCAAAGAGTTAGTGTCTTCCTTGGCCTTGGTTGAGGTTCAGACTTCTGGCGGTAACATCAAAGATTTGGCGAAGGATTGGCCTTGGTTGAGGTTTGGACTTCTCGTGGTAACATCAAAGAGTTGGCGAAGGGATGCCCTTGGTTGTGGTTCGGACTTCTGGTGGTAATATCAAAGAGTTGGCGTTGGCCTTGGTTGAGGTTTGGACTTCTGGCGGTAACATCAAAGAGTTGTTGTTTTCCTTGGCCTTGGTTGAGGTTCAGACTTCTGGCGGTAACATCAGAGATTTGGCGAAGGATTGGCCTTGGTTGAGGTTCGGACTTCTGGCGGCAACATCAAAGAGTTAGTGTTTTCCTTGGCCTTGGTTGAGGTTCAGACTTCTGACGGTAATATCAAAGAGTTGGCGAAGGGTTGCCCTTGGTTGAGGTTCGGACTTCTGGTAGTAACAACATCAAAGAGTTGGCGTTGGTCTTGGCTGAGGTTCGGACTTCTAGCGATATCATAAAAGGGTTGGCCTTGATTGAGGTTCGGACTTCTGGCGATAACATCAAAGGGTTGTAATAGAAGCTCAGCATGCTACCAACTACGCCACGAAAGCCGCCCCCAAAGACGTTGTATATAATATAACTCATACGTCATGTACGGCTGTAGGCACATGATTCTTCTTAACTTCCTTATCACGGCCATGTTGGACGACCGCAGTGCTTTCAGTGATAATAGGGCAAAAAGACTAGGCTTCTAATTTTGCTCTTTGCTGTGTCTTGGAGAGCATCTAGTTACAGTTAAGTGATTTGATGGGCATGTCGCGATGATCAGCACGATCGACTACAAAGAACATTCTAAGAAAGCAATAAAATAAATTTGGCGAAACGACAAGCTATAGTTTAATTTAAGTGACTTTGATGTTGTTGGAAATAAAGGCAGTGAAGTTAGATTGCACGCCTTTCAGATGTTTTAGAAGCTCTTAGGAGAACTCGCAGCCACATGTGCCCTGTCGCGCGTCATGTTTTATGTCGATGTTCACAATAACCACTGTCTGATTGCTTGTTTTCTGCACGAGGGAAAATTTCTTCCAGCACTATAGAGTTGTTGTCGTTTTATTGATTCCCTTAAGGACTTAGTGACATCGTGGTTATAATAATAACACATTTATTGCAGCCGAATGGCCAGGAAAGGTTTACAATATCAGGTTACAGGTTTACAGTATATCACAGTTGCACTGTTCATTTGCTTGCTTTTGTAAGGTCATTAAGAGACCCTGTCCAGCTTTTGCTTTGCTTGAAGTAATAAAGTTCACATCTATCGCCACATATTTTACACACGCATTGGTCATCTGCTGGGTGATATTTAGTATTTACACACATTTTATGGTGGAAACCATGAATCGCGAGCCGTATGATTGAGTACCTTTGCGTTTGATTGGTGTTGGTCCATTGTCTATTTAACATGGCATCTGTTCCAAAAATTCCACTATCTATCTCCTTCTCCTTCTGTTTCCTTCTGTGTAAGCGCGTTTACTTGGTAGGAATTCCTTGAGCCTTATATTTTCGAGGAAAAACGTTTGTTTTGCTAGAATCATACCTGCCAACCTCTCAAACTGAAAAATCGGGAGATTTTGAAGACTAGCAATGTCTAATCGTATTTCTGCGCCATATTACCGAGGAACCGACAAAATCACTCAAATCGAAAAATCACAATAGCCTACCGGCATATTAATGCCAACAACATCTTAAGGTACGGTTTGGCTACAGCGAAGATCGCCGGCGCACATCGCTGGCGATGATCGTTCGGTGCACAAAGTCAGAAAAGCGGTTTCCCTAGCCAGCGATCATCGCCGTAGCCAAACCGTACCTTTAGGTTATACACAAATAATTTCACGTGTTAAACAGATATAATATTCGGCAAGCAACAACTACTTCTCACCCTCAGGCTATTATAAAAACTTCTAGAAACATGCGCTGAATTAACCGTAGACTATTTCAAACAAAGAAACGTATTCAAATCCAACTAAGTGGTACGAGTAGTTATGGAGAATTATCTATAAATTATCGATACGAAGCTAAACTGCGGTATCTAAACACAATAGTCTACACGTAAAATCGATCTATTCGATGGATGACTGGAGTTTGTCATCTTGCACTTTTAGTCCGAAATTACGCGTGGGATTTTTGACAAAATCGGGAGATTTAATATGTTAAGCGGGAGGGCGGGAGAAGTGGTGTAAACTCGGGAGTCTCCCACCTAAATCGTGAGAGTTGGCAGGTATGTAGAATGTATGCCATTCTATTTGGCGCATATTTCTTGCTCCTATGGACCGTTTGATGAAGCGTGCTTTCATGTTTTCTAGCTTTTCTGAATCACTGGTTATCAATTTATCCCATAGGTAGCGATGGGGGCGATTGTCGTTTCGAAGAGTCTCATCCACGTCGCTAGTTTCAGGAATGTGATGTTTTCGATGCTGCACATTGCTCTTATAGCTGCTGCTGATCTCTCTTGTATGTGAATGCTGAATGTTGAAGCAGTAGGCTGCATTGAAAAGCCGAGATATTTAAATGTGTTGTCCACATTTAATTGTTCATCTCCTATCTTCATGATATCAGTCCTCGAAATTATTCCTCCTTTCCTAAATACCATTTGCACTGTTTTATCGTAGTTCCGTGTGGTAGGGTGTATGCGTATGTGATCAGTCTGATAACCTGTGTTATTATGATATCTGTACTGTGTACTCGACGAAGATTAGGCGTTGCTCCGATCGTGGAGAAAGTGAGGGAATCTCGGCTTCGCTGGTATGGTTTTGTAATTCTACTTAACAGGCTTTTAAACTTCACAAAAAATAACTAATTTCAGTATTTTCTTTCACCATACAAAATTTCAGGGTGATATCGCCAATAGCTTCGGAGATATAGAATGCCGGTGAAATATTTCGCGTGGTCGCCATGTTGGATAAGTAAAACGTATTAAAATTTGAAAGGCACGCTCGGGGTCGGACAAGGTAGTACTATGTCCTTGCCGCCGTGCATTGAAATCTCTTCAACAGTTTAGATTTTATTAGGGAAGACACACACACGGACAAAAGGTTATCTCATAAGCCTATTTTCATTTATGTAAAATAAAAATAAACAAGTAGTTCTGTGACGAACTAATGAGACTACTTTTGTTAGAATTTATGAATTAATCTAAAATGTTATGATCTATTATTGTGCCAATTTTGGATGAAATCCATTTGTTAGTATAGAAGTTACATGTATATAAAAATTGGACTTATCAGAAGGATTAAATAATGTTGGCAGCACTGACGTACATTAGTTACCCCAAATTAATTAAGAATGTTATGTACTATACGTGTGCAAAGTTTTGAGCTGTTGGCTTGCATATATTCTGATTTATAGATATTAGAGAGAGAGCATTTATTTACAGTTGGCAGCCCTGCTGGGTCTTAAGAATACACATATTCATATGAGTTATGGTACAAAAGTCAGATACAAAATTTGGTTGAAATCTATTTGTTAGTATAGTAGTTACATGCATTTGAAAGTTGGACCTATCAACAAGCTTAGAATCATGTTGGCAGTACTGACGTATACTAGGTACTCCAAATTGATGTAGAAGGTCATGTACAATACGTGTGCAAAGTTTCGAGGTCTTGGTTTGCATACTTGCTGATATGTTGGTATTCGGATAAAATAGAGAGAGCAGCTTGCCACGGTGGGTGAGTGGATAGCGTGCAGGTTCGCTCCTGGCCGTGGTAAGTGATTTTTGAAAGGCGGCAAAAATACGACAAGCATGTCATACGATGTTGGCATGTCAAAGAACCCTTTGCATTCAGTAGGCCGTGTTCATAATGGCAAAATTAATCTCGGGGAGTTTCCGTCAACACGAAGTTCCTCATTTCTCTACTAGAAAGTGCTATATCGTTCAGGAGCTTAGATATCTAACCTCCTTGACTTTCAGAGTGATTCAAGGAACAACGAAATTCGACATGCAAGCTACCCTCTGGGTGTCAAATTACAAAGCTTGCACGCCGCACCCGAGCCATACGATATTATTATTATTATTATTATTATAATTATAGAGAGAGCATTTATTAACAGTCGGCAGCCCTGGTTGCTCTTAAGAATACGCATAGGCATATTTGTTATTGTACACATAGTACATATGAAGTTTGGTTGAAATCCAATTGATAGTGTAGAAGTTACATGCATTTAAAAATTAGACTTATTAGCTGGCTTAGAATCATGTAGGTAACACTGTCATGTATGGCCTCCTGGAAATTAAACTGAAATATTATTTTCTATATGTGTGCCACCTTTGGAATAGCTCCCATGCATACCTTCCACGATATCCAACATTGAGCTCAAATTTCAATTGCGATTTTTCAGCAGTTAGTAGCTCTGACGTCATTTTCAAATATGGCCTTGAGATATTCCGGCATAGATCTTTACTCATACCAAATTTGGTTTCCATAGCTGCAGCCGTTTAGGAGTTGATAGGAGGGGGGGGGGGGGCAAACACACACACAGACAGACAGAAGGACAGACAGTCATACACACATTTTCCCGGATCGATCTCATGAGTCTATTTTTTCCTCATTTTTGCAAAATGAGAAAAGTAGGCTAAAAATAGTCTTATGAGATCACCTTTTGTCCGTGTGTGTCCCTAATAAAATCTAAACGGCTGAAGCGATTTCAATGAAACTTGGCAAGTGCATACTACTACTCGTCCGACCTCGACCGTACCTTTTAATCCTTAATGCGTTTCACCAATCCAACATGGCGGCCGCGCGAAATATTTCTCTGGCATTCTACATCTCCGCAACAGTAACAGATATCACCCTGAAATTTTGTTCGGTGATAACGGGCACTACTAGAAGTTCATCTGTATGGATTTTCGAAACCTGCTAAGTACGAAACGAACATGGCGGCCAAGAGAAGTTGAAGCATTTAAATAGACGTATGTCGCGCTTTAACCACCCGAGCACAGTAAAACTTGGTACAGCAAATGTTTATACATATTGCAATGCACTGGCTTCTAATTTAGTTCAATTGTTTACATAACCTCAAAATAGCTTGCCACGGTGGGTGAGTGGTCAACGTGTCGGTCTACTAACCCCAAGCTCGCTCCTGGCCTTGGTAAGTGATTTTTGAAAGGCGACAAAAATTACGACACGCATGTCATACGATGTTGGCATGTCAAAGAACCCATTTGAAATCAGTAGGCCGTGTTCATAATGGAAAAATTAATCTCGGGAGTTTCCGCCCAACACAAAGTTTCTCATTTCATTAGTAGAAAGCACTATAGTGTTCAAGGAGGTTAGATATCTAACCTCCTTGACTTTCATAGTGCTTCAAGGAACAACGAAATTTGACATGCAAGATACCCTTTGGGTGTCAAATAACAACGCTTGCACCCGGCACCCGAGGCCATACGATATTATTATTATTATTATTATTATTACCTCAAAATGGCGGCTGTGCGAAATTTGAAAATTACGTTATTATTTCTTGTGTCCTAATCATGCGTTCGAAGTAAACGTTTGAATAATGAGCCTACGCAATAATCTTCATCTAATCGTACATAACTGTATGACCTACACAATCCAACATGGCGACCAATAGAAATATTTAAACGGTTCTCAATATTTACGAATCTATTCCAGCAATCAAACTAAAACGTTGTATGTTGATAGATGCTATTATCATAAGTTCACCTATGGGTGAATACACCTGGTGAGCACAAAATCAACATGGTGGTGACGCGAAATTTAAACAATTAAATGGATTTTTCTCGCGACTTTTCGTCCGAACGCTCTGAAACTTGGCACGGTATATCTTCATAGAGGACTTAATATACTGAAATCTAATTCAATGGAATTTTATGAGAACTTAAAAATGGTGACTGCATTTTTTTTAGAAATCTCGTTTTCATTTCTCGTGTCCTAAGTAGACCAGTAGGTTATATGAAAATAGGCTATTTAGTTCTTCACGGAACTACTTGTTTCATATGATGAAAATAGGCTAAAAAGCTGACTTTCAAAGGGTTGATCTTACATGTATGTATTTTCTTGTATTGCCGGATGTAGTATCGCTTATTCTGATGATGACAGTAATAAAGTGTCCTGTTGGCTGATTTATATCATCCTCTCAACTGTTGTCATAAGATAGATTTAACTTTGTGAATATTTTGTCAGTGTCGGACGAGTGCATTTGGAGTACATTTTTGTTGGTTGCAGTACTACGAGACTGCAGTAGTTGTATGCTGGAGGTCACAGGTTCACTGCTCCACTTGACCCCAGCCAGCCACATCCCTGGTTCCTAGGCAACCGCTGCTGGATGTGGCTGTCTCAAGTATCGAGCGTCACTCCAGCCCCGTGAACAGTGGTCTCTGATGTTCATTTGAGGCTAGAATGGCTATCCAATCAAGTCTACACACACACACATACACATACACACACGAATATAGGTTTCGTCTGTGTATTATATTGGAAATCTGTATTAATATGTGAGAAACACATTGCCATGACAAATGACAATATTTCCTGAATTATTGACGACAATAACTCCTGACTTAACGACGATACTTTTTACTGAATTATTGACGATAACCTAAACTGAATTCTGGACGGTAATCTTTGCTGTATTATTGACGACAATGTCTCCTGTAATATTGACAATAATCATTCCTCAATTCTTGACGATAACCTTTCCTCATTTCTTGACGACAATATTTCCCCAATACTTGACGATAATCTTTCCTGAATTATTGACGATATTCTTTCCTGAATTATGACGACAATCTCTCATGAATTCTTGACGGCAAATTTTCCTCAATTCTTGACAACAATTTTTCCTCAATTCTTGAGAACAATTTTTCGTCAATTCTCGACGACAATCCTTCCTCCTAAATTCTTGACGACAATCTTTCCTGAATTATTGATGGGCAAAGAAAGATAATGTTCTTTCATTTGAGGCGTTTGTATATCGTGGTCATTTTAGCCCCGTGCAATTGGGTGTGTGTATAGAATTTGCCTGAAAATCTGTATTATTGTGGTTTCTGTAGGTTTGGGAAGGTAGCGGCCGTGGCCTTAAGTTAGGAATCATCCTAGCATTTGCCTGGAGTAGTGGTGGGGAACCACGGAAAACCATTTCCAGGATGGCTGAGGTAGGAATCGAACCCTTATCTCAGTTTTGCCTCACGAGGCTGAGTGCACTCCAAGTGTTCGAGCCTTTCTTGGCAGAGCTGGGAATCGAATCCGGGATTCCGCGTTTCAGCCAAGAATGCTAGCCGCTACACTACACAACGAGGCGGACTGAAATAGAAATGACGAGACTTATATTCTGAATGACCCTCGTAACATCCTGAGGGTTTTGTCTATTTTGGTTAGCAACATGAGGTGCTTGCTAACTCTACAAAATATACAGCGTTGGTTGTGAGTCCCGGGGGACAGTGAGCTACGCTATACTGAAGAGTGTAAAGGCGATGCCAGAACTATGAGCCCTCACAAGACTCGAGTAATCCCAGGGAACTTTCTCCTCAATGACGTAGAAGAGTTATCATCTGTGACGTAACTGATGCACAACACATGTCACATTGTTCTTGTAGCCGGGTCGCGGCAAATCGTGCAACAAGGCCAGGGCGTATTATCCTCAATATTATCGTCGAAACGGTTATGGTTTGTTTGAGTAAACCGTGGAAATCAGTTAGTTGTTGTTGTTTGAGTCTTCAGTCTTTTGACTGGTTTGATGCAGCTCTCCATGCCTCCCTGTCCTGAGCTAATCGTTTCATCTCTACATAGCTACCACACCCTACATCCGAGGCAATCTGTTTAACATATTCTAACCTTGGTCTACCCCTACAGTTCTTGTCCTCGACCCTTCCTTCCATAACTAAGCTTGCTATTCCTGGGTGTCTTAGTATGTGTCCTACCAACCTATCTCTTCTCTTCATTAGCCGTTGCCAGAAACATCTCTCCTCTCCCACTCGCCTTAATACCTCTTCGTTTGTAACCCTATCTACCCATCTGATCTTCATCATTCTCCTGTAACACCACATTTCAAATGCCTCAATTCTCCTCTTTTCTGCTGCAGCAATAGTCCAAGTTTCACTTCCATAGAGTGCCACGCTCCAGACAAAGTCTTTCAAAAATGACTTCCTAATACCTAAATCTATATTCGATATCAACAGATTCCTTTTCTGTAGAAATGCTTTCCTTGCCTGAGCTAACCTACTTGTTGTATGAGCCTCCTTAAATTCCTTGGGAGAGCCGGGAATCGAACCCGGACCTCTGGTGAGACGGTTAACCACGTGAAAACCTTTTATTGCAGGGGCGTATGTACAATGTTTTTTGAGGGGACTGACTATCCTGGAAAATTGTGAGTATTCTCAGGGGATTGTTACCGCAAAATACCCAGAAATATCAACAAATATCTCAGAGCATATAACATTGTGTAATTATTTTAGAGAAGAGTTAATTGTAAAATTCTAAGTTTATATAGCCTACAATTTTAGTGGCAATACAAAAAAAGTTGTAAAATGTTATGCTTAATTAATTTTCTTTGGAGTATGAATGGCAAATATCTAAATATTTGTCAATTTACTAAGCAGAAAGGTAAACAGTTATTTCTTCTTTTTTACAAATTGATAGTTTATTTCCTAAAAGTACCGTACTGTGGAATTCTCAGTTCGCCTCACAAGACTGAGTGTACCCCGTTCCAGCCCTCAGACCAGAATTAAAATTTCTGTGCAGAGCCGGGGGGAAATCGAATTCGGAACTCCGGGGTGACAACCAAGAATGTTATCCACTACACCATGAGGTAGTCTAATTTCAATCTTAATAATGTTTATAATGTAGTCAATAAGTTAAGATTAGGTTACGAACAAATTTACAATTTTATGCTCTTACCGAAGCAACACTTTCTTAATTTTTATTGGCTTTTTCAGAGCGGGGGAGGGGGGAGCCCCCACAGCTCCTCCCTTATATACGCCCCTGTTTTATTGCCAATCCTATCTAGGAACTTTAGTGTCCATTTTGTGGGTCCCACAGAGAAAATACTCTTCTTTATCCGGTTTGGATGTTGGCGATCATGATGGGTGTTCTTGTCTTGTTGGCGGCGACGCTGAATAATTCAGTTGAAGACATATTGAACCAGCATCTAAGATTGTCGAACCATGATATTTTTCTTCGTTCAGGACCTCTTTAGCTGTTGATCTTCCCTTGGAGTATTTTTTGCAATAGGTCGTGTCTACAAGTATGGTATTTTTTGAATTCTGATTTTTTTGCAATCCGTATTTTTTTTATTATAACAATTAACTAATTAGTTTTATTTAATTTTCTTTATTTTATTATTTTTAGGTATGTTTTAATATTTAGGCTTCCACCTCAAAATTTAAATGTAGCCTATATTAATTTGTTTTATAATTTAATCTTTGTAGTGTAATCTCGTAGTTCTGCCCCCTTAAAACTACAATAACTAACTACATATGTCACTTTCCTGTTGACTCGATAACTACCGTAATTTTGCACCAATCACTTTCAAATTTGTAAGTAATATATAACCATTGATAATCTCCGTCGAGTTCGTTAATGGGCAAAATCGGAATATTGGAAATGGGGTTTCCTTTTCGAAAAAAACATCCGGTTAGGTTGTGGTTATTGTTTTTTGTTGATTTGTTGGGTCCATTCCCACAACTGATTGCGCCATCTTGAAAAAGTAACGAGCATCTTCGTTGCTTCGTTACTCTGAAAAGTAACGGCGTAACCGTAAATAATAATCACATTTCAAACAACCGCTAAGTGTTTCACAAACCATGTAATAGAAAAGGATACACATGCAATAATGGCTATGCATGGGATAAGTTATATAAGATCCCTCAGATTAGAGACAGCAATGCCTCTATTTTAAAGCAAAACTACTGCCAAGAGTGACGCATGGCTTAGAAATTATCTGACAGTATCTCTCAATGAAAAACCTCTCCACATTAGAAAGAGTAAAAGCAGTATACATTAAGAAAGCAATTGGAGTTTCAAAGACAAGATCCAGATTAGTTTATCTCCTAGCAAGAGAATCATTCCTCATAGAAGATCTTAGGACACAAATACATCTACCCATCACAAATGCATCAGAGAACCTATCGGCAACACCCATCCAGAAGCGAGAAGACGTATAACCGGAGTTTTTTTTTTGTGCATCTGGCGCCATGATTGATCGATCATGGACGAAAGCAAAATGCGTCACATCTATACCAGAATGGCAGTACACGGCTTCCATCACATCATTTGTCACAACAAGACGTATCACGAGCCTTCAATTACATGCAAGTGTCCATTGTGTGGACATACAGTACAGGCGATCGCTAAGACCACTTGGAAATCGGTACAAAAAGAACAAGGGCAATCAGTGATTATGCGAATCAATAGAAATCAAGTTTATATAAATAATATTTTTTGTAAACCTATGGCCATTTGGCTGCATTAAATGTTTAAATTATAACTGTTACATGTAACGGGTGCCGTATATTGAGGCACGAACACGCACGCTCCAGAATGCCTGGCGTTGTACGCATTGTTTGAATAATATGGGCAGGATTCCTCAACACCTGCTACGGATCTCATCAGGTTGTCATGGAAACATGTGGATACTATTCCCACGTTGCATTTAGTCACGGTTCATTTCATTACAAATACAGGTTGGTTGGTCGGTTCCTTAGTTTAGGGGCTGCGACAACGTGGTCATGTACTTTGGGTGCGTGTAGAATCTGTCTGATAACCGGTGTTAATTGTGATGGCTGTATTAGTGTGTGTTATCTGTGATTCGGGTAGGAGAACTGCAGACAATTAATTTTTTCAAGTAGTTCCTACTTCCACTACCAAATGCTACCGTCCGCGACACCTAGCTGCGGACGTGGCTACTAAATGCCATCGCAGTCAGCACCTGGCGGTGAGCATTGGAACTAATATAGCTTTATCAACTAACTTACAAATTTTAGCTTCCACAAATTTAGTTAGTGGAAGGTTCTTTTTCATGCCATAAATCTATGACAT
Organism: Meconema thalassinum; assembly: GCA_946902985.2. Classification (NCBI taxonomy): domain Eukaryota; kingdom Metazoa; phylum Arthropoda; class Insecta; order Orthoptera; family Tettigoniidae; genus Meconema; species Meconema thalassinum. The sequence goes on from OX336399.1 coordinate 37,223,691, forward strand.
GGGACCGCCGGCTTTACTTCCTCTCCAAAGGAAGGCATACTGAGAAATTTTTAACGCTCTTAACATCCGATGACTTCGGCCGGTATTCCTGATATTCCTTCTGCGAGGGGTCAGCCTTTTTTTCTTTTCCTGTTATCTCCTGCCTTCTGCTCAAGGCCCTCAAGGAGGCAGGGTGTTTGTAGCCCCACCGCTTCTGGTGCACCCTGGATATTGCTACACCCTCAGGGGCTCACGGCTGGTGAGTTCGAGAGTTGGCGACCCCGAGGGATTCCTGAGCTGGGTCCGGTTTCCCCCTTTTGTCCCTTCCCTGTGGGGAGGACCCTCTCCTCTTTCACTTTCCTATCTGCCTTTCATGGCTCTCCTTCCTTCCAAGTCCCTCAATCCGCATTCGTCGAGGGTTGAGGGCATTTCTTTTCCTCCTGTCCTTTATTTGCCGTACTCTTCTTTAGTTTTCCATTTCTTCTTCTAGTATATAAGTTAATAGTTAGTTTTAAGTTTGCATTTCATTTTCATCTTCACGATCACACAAACCATCAGGGGCCAATAACCTAGATGTTAGGCCCCTTAAAACAACAATTATCTTCCTCATCTCGCATCTAGTGGGACGTGGGTTGGCGACCACGGGACCCCAGCTGAGTCCGGCATTGCTTCCACTTACTTGTGCCGGGCTCCTCTCTGTTATCTTTCCTCTCGACCTCCCTTGGTCAACTGTTGTTCTCTTCCGACCCCGACGGTATTAGGGTATCCGAGGCCTAGGGAGTCTTTCACTTTCCCGCCTTACTTGGCCCTTGTCTCATCTTTCCTGATCCCTCATTCTTCGAGGGGTCAGACCTCTTGTTTTCCTTTCATTCTATCTCCTGCCTCTGCTCAAGGCCCTCAGGGAGGCAGGGTGTGCGTAGCCCCACCACTTCTGGTGCACCCTGGATTGTGCTACTCCCCTAAGGGTTCACGACTGGTGAGTTCGGGAGTTGGCGACTCCGTTTTTTCTCCTCCTTCTTTAATTGTCTTTGGGCCGGACCCACTCCACTTTACCTTCTCTGTCCGCCTTTCATGGCTCTCCTTTCTATCAAGTCCCTCAATTCTCATTCTTCGAGGGTTGAGGGCATTTCTTTTCTTCCTATTCTTTATTTGCCTTATCCTCTGTTTGTTTACCATTTCTTCTTCTAAGTCTGTAGTTAGTATCAGTTCTAGTTTTTATTCTCATCTCATCTTTCACTATCACCCAGACCATTAGGGGCCGATAACCCAGATGTTAGGCCCCTTAAAACAACAATCATCATCATCATCATCATCATCATCATCATCATCATCATCATCATCGCTCCCAGCAACACAGCAAATTCCTTATTTCCCCTCCAAGCCCATGGCTCCGCAGAGGTTTGTGCCATCAGATGACAATAATTACTGGTTCTTATGAACGATTGGCATGGCGCGACTTACACTTAGAAATAGACTATACGAAAAAAGGTTATTATAGAAAATTGTAATATTCGTGTAAAGAAATATTTCAATTTTGAATTCACTTCAGGCCCCCCAGTTTGGGAATCTTGTTATAGAGATTACCTGGTCTTCTGGATATTTTTGATATTGTTCGCATTGTTGGTCATATGTCATCCCTCTCTACGTGTGTGTGTAACCACACCCTAAAATTTTTCTTCCCTTCTTCTACTTCTTCTTCAACTTATCCCGCGTCAAACGGGGTCGATGTTTCTGGTCGTTCTTTTCCACTTTTTTCTGTCCCACACGTCATCTTCCTCTAACTTTCTCTCCTCCAGGTCTCCTCGGATATTGCCAGTCGATCTTCTTCTGGATCTGCCCCTATTTCTTGTTCCATCTACAACCAGATCTATTACTCTCCTCCCAACATAGCTCTCGTCCCTTCGCATAATATGCCCATACCACAACAGTGTTTTCTCCTGAATGTTCTTTGATGCTTCTGTCACTTTAACTGTTCCTCTGATTTTCTCATTTTTGATGTGGTCCTTCTTAGTGACACCTCTCATCCATATAAACATCTTCATCTCCGTCACATCCAGTTTATTACATTGTGACTTTGTTGCAGCCCACGTCTATGCTCCGTATAACATGGCTGGCCTTACTGCTGTCTTGTAGGCTTTCCTTTTACTTTTATGCAGAGTTTCTTGTCACACGGAATTCCAGAAATCCAGTTCATCCAGGCCGACTGTACTCTGTGGTTGATTTCCGCACCCATGTTGCTATCGTCCGTCACTAATGACCCTAAATACTTGAAGCTACCCATTGACCTCAAACTTGTTCCATCCATCTCCACCAATTCATTCCCCTCGCCTCCAAGGCACAGGTATTCTGTTTTCTTCCAGCCTCTGTTTTCCAGCCTTTCTTCCAGATCTCTCTTTCTGCTGCTACACAAAGCAATATCATATAGTATTTTCCGACAGCAATACGAACCAGAAATATATCTTGAGTAAATACTGCAGTGGGCCTCGGATCAAAAGTAGATTAGAAAACTTGCGAGCGATATTTGATGGAATTTAAGACCGTGGCAGGCGAAAAGAGTTGATTAATTATCATAATGAGGAAAGAAGCGAACACCTGACGCCTCCTCGCTTGACTTAGAAAATACATTATTCAGTCTCTCCAGATGGGAGAGGGAGTCTTCTGGTGTTGACTCGTACAGGACGCTATTTCATGGTGAATTAAATTAATCCCTAACGGTACCAGAGCGGTGATTGTTTCGCGTTTATTAGAGAGAAATCACTTGGCTGACTAAAGCTAAGAAATACATCAAAGAACTGGGATTAAAAGACCTACAAAACGGAGAAACTATGAGACAAATTCTTCAGGGGATACGGAATCGCATATCTTACCAATGTTACTCTTGTTTAACTCTCCTCAGAATCTAATAAAGGTGTGAAAATGAAAATTGTCACTGTTCAAACAAATCTTACTTGACGCATTAATGTAACATGTTTTTATATTGGACGTCAGTGGAGTAAGATTTTTTAAAACCTTTTCCTGAATTATTGACGACGCAATATCTCCTGACTTATTGACGATAATCTTTACTGAATTATTGACGATAAGCTTTACTGAAGTCTTGACGGTAATCTTTCCTGCATTATTGACGACATTGTCTCCTGTATCATTGACAATAATAATTCCTTGACGATAAACTTTCCTCATTTCTTGACGATAATCTTTCCTCATTTCTTGACGACAATCTTTACTCAAGACGATGATCTTTCCTGAATTATTGACGACAATCTCTCCTAAATTCTTAACGACAATCATTTCTGAATTCTTGACGACAATCTATCCTGAATTATTGACAATCTTTCCTCAATTCTTGACGGCAATTTTTCCTCAATACTTGACGATAATCTTTCCTCATTTCTTAACGACAATCTTTCCTCAATACATGACGATAAACTTCTTCAATACTTGACGATAATTTTCCCTCAATACTTGACGATAATCTTTCCTCATTTCTTAACGACAATCTTTCCTCAATACATGACGATAATCTTCATCAATACTTGACGATAATCTTTCCTCATTTCTTAACGACAATCTTTCCTCAATACATGACGATAATCTTCTTCAATACTTGACGATAATCTTTCCTCAGTACTTGACGATAATCTTTCCTCATTTCTTGACGATAATCTTTCCTCATTTCTTAACGATAATCTTTCCTCAATACATGACGATAATATTCTCCAATACATGACGATAATTTTTCCTCAATACTTGACGATAATTTTTCCTCAATACTTGACGACAAACCTTCCTCAATTATTGGCGACAATCTTTCCTCCTGAATTATTGATGGGCAGAGAGGGATATTGTTATTTCATTTGAGGTGTTATGGATATCGTGGTCATTTAGTCACGTGTACCTGGGTGTGTGTATTGAATTAAAAAACAGCCACAACCCAAACAGTTTTACTTTAAACAAAAACTTCTGTATTAGAATATTAACCACTATGAGATAAATTTATGGTGTACATTTCATAACTCGGTGATAAATAGTCATCTAGAAAAAGGAACTTACATTAAAAAAAAAGTGGAACTGAGAAAACTGCAGTTACAACTTTCCAAATTCCCCAGTGGCGGCGCCAGTTGATATGAAGCACGATGCACCTCAATTTAGGAAATTTATTCCAAATTTACGTATTGCTATTAAATATGAACCGCTTGCTTAAAAATTCTCCAGGCGAGAGCTTACACACGTTTGCACCCTTAAGGTCACCACGTACTCTTAAACGATGAAAAAGTCTATTTTTGTGGCATCACTTTACCAAGTATTTTCTGGGTTTATGCTAAAGGTACAGCTATGATTCATGTCACATATAAGAAGCGGTGTATTCTGAGCTGTTTTTGACCATGTAGTGCTACTTTGCTTTTATAGGATGTGTGAAATGAATACAAATTTGGACAGATACATTTTCAAAAAAAATATGTATAAGTTGCTTCAAGTACACATTTCTCAGTTGTTTTTCAATCAAATATTCTCAAATTTTGTTCTCATACTTGGAATGGATCATGGCAGATGAGTAACCACTTTGTTTCATTATTATTGGGACAGAATGCAAGAAAAAACGAACTCTTTCTTTTAAATTTATTCAAAAAATGTTTCAATTTTTCTCTTCCCAATCCATGCCTACTATGTTTTGGAAGTGAAGATAGGTTAACATTCAAGTACTCCATTAGGCAAGTTAATGTAAAAAAATTAGGCCTCTATCTTAAATGGTTTCCTAGTTATTGGTACCTAAACATGAAAAATGAGTATTAACGGAAAATAGCTGGCTAAGTTAAAAGTGTATTATTCAGAGCATAGGACGCTAATTTAAAAAAAAAACGTATTTTAAGGTAGTTGTAGGCATCAAAACCCCAACAAACTACGAGTATATATATTTGGATTCAGAAAAGAATGAAGAATTTTATGGCGCCAAAATAAAAAAAAAATCGATATTTTCAACATGCAAGAGTACGTGGTGTACTCAAATAGTTGTTGTTTTAAGGGGAGGAACTACGAGTCATCTGCCATTTCACCATTTAATTACATCCTGGCGTTGATTCAAAATATGGCGAATTCATAATATGGTGCATACTACTGGTAAATGCCTCAAGTACAAACACATACACTAATACAACCACCATAACAACACGGGTTATCAGATATATTCACACGCGTGCCCAAGCCCTAATTAATGCAACAAGTTACAGACGACACCCCGCAGACCGTGACTGCAGTGACCACACCCAGAGGATGAGTGTTGCAGCTGCAAAGTGTTCTGGGAAGGACGGCCTTGTCTGGAATTTCTCGGAAGGTCGGACACGCTAGTTGCAGTGTTCGCGTATCAGCCATGACGGGAACAGAAGTCTATATATTCCGCGTCAGTTACTAACAATGTAACCTAACCATTTGCCCCCCATCACTACAAACATGGTGATTATATAGTCCACGTCACCTCAAATAAGTTACTAACAATGTAACCTTACTATTTGTCCTCCATCACTACAAACATGGTGATTATATAATCTGCGTCGCCTCAAATAAGTTACTAACAATGTAACCTTACTATTTGTCCTCCATCACTACAAACATGGTGATTATATAATCTGCGTCACCTCAAATAAGTTACTAACAATGTAACCTTACTATTTGTCCTCCATCACCACAAACATGGTGATTATATAGTCTGCGTCACCTCAAATAAGTTACTAACAATGTAACCTTACTATTTGTCCTCCATCATTACAAACACAGTGATTATATAGTCTGCGTCACCTCAAATAAGTTACTAACAATGTAACCTTACTATTTGTCCTCCATCACTACAAACATGGTGATTATATAGTCTGCGTCAGCTCAGATAAGTTACTAACATTGTAACCTTACTATTTGTCCCCCATCACTACAAATATGGTGATTATATAGTCCGTGTCATCCTAAATACGCTACTAACAATGTAACCTTACTATTTGTCCCCCATCACTACAAACATAGTGATTATATAGTCCGTGTCACCATAAATACGCTACTAACAATGTAACCTTACCATTTGTCCCCCATCACTGCAAACATAGTGATTATATAGTCTGCGTCACCTCAAATAAGTTACTAACAATGTAACCTTACTATTTGTCCCCCATCACTACAAACATAGTGATTATATAGTCCGTATCATCTTAAATAAGCTACTAACAATATAACCTTACCATTTGCCCCCCATCACTGCAACATAGTGATTATATAGTCCGTGTCATCTTAAATAAGCTACTAACAATGTAACCTTACCATTTGTCCCCCATCACTGCAAACATAGTGATTATATAGTCCGTATCATCTTAAATAAGCTACTAACAATATAACCTTACCATTTGCCCCCCATCACTGCAAACATAGTGATTATATAGTCCGTGTCATCTTAAATAAGCTACTAACAATGTAACCTTACCATTTGTCCCCCATCACTGCAAACATAGTGATTATATAGTCCGTGTCATCTTAAATAAGCTACTAACAATGTAACCTTACCATTTGTCCCCCATCACTGCAAACATAGTGATTATATAGTCTGCGTCACCTCAAATAAGTTACTAACAATGTAACCTTACTATTTGTCCCCCATCACTACAAATATGGTGATTATATAGTCCGTGTCACTTTAATACGCTACTAACAATGTAATCTTACTATTTGTCCCCCATCACTACAAACATGGTGATTATATAGTCTGCGTCACCTCAAATAAGTTACTAACAATGTAACCTTACTATTTGTCCTCCATCACCACAAACATGGTGATTATATAGTCTGCGTCACCTCAAATAAGTTACTAACAATATAACCTTACTATTTGTCCTCCATCATTACAAACACAGTGATTATATAGTCTGCGTCACCTCAAATAAGTTACTAACAATGTAACCTTACTATTTGTCCTCCATCACTACAAACATGGTGATTATATAGTCTGCGTCAGCTCAGATAAGTTACTAACATTGTAACCTTACTATTTGTCCCCCATCACTACAAATATGGTGATTATATAGTCCGTGTCATCCTAAATACGCTACTAACAATGTAACCTTACTATTTGTCCCCCATCACTACAAACATAGTGATTATATAGTCCGTGTCACCATAAATACGCTACTAACAATGTAACCTTACCATTTGTCCCCCATCACTGCAAACATAGTGATTATATAGTCTGCGTCACCTCAAATAAGTTACTAACAATGTAACCTTACTATTTGTCCCCCATCACTACAAACATAGTGATTATATAGTCCGTATCATCTTAAATAAGCTACTAACAATATAACCTTACCATTTGCCCCCCATCACTGCAACATAGTGATTATATAGTCCGTGTCATCTTAAATAAGCTACTAACAATGTAACCTTACCATTTGTCCCCCATCACTGCAAACATAGTGATTATATAGTCCGTATCATCTTAAATAAGCTACTAACAATATAACCTTACCATTTGCCCCCCATCACTGCAAACATAGTGATTATATAGTCCGTGTCATCTTAAATAAGCTACTAACAATGTAACCTTACCATTTGTCCCCCATCACTGCAAACATAGTGATTATATAGTCCGTGTCATCTTAAATAAGCTACTAACAATGTAACCTTACCATTTGTCCCCCATCACTGCAAACATTGTGATTATATAGTCTGCGTCACCTCAAATAAGTTACTAACAATGTAACCTTACTATTTGTCCCCCATCACTACAAATATGGTGATTATATAGTCCGTGTCACCTTAAATACGCTACTAACAATGTAATCTTACTATTTGTCCCCCATCACTACAAACATGGTGATTATATAGTCTGCGTCACCTCAAATAAGTTACTAACAATGTAACCTTACTATTTGTCCTCCATCACCACAAACATGGTGATTATATAGTCTGCGTCACCTCAAATAAGTTACTAACAATGTAACCTTACTATTTGTCCTCCATCATTACAAACACAGTGATTATATAGTCTGCGTCACCTCAAATAAGTTACTAACAATGTAACCTTACTATTTGTCCTCCATCACTACAAACATGGTGATTATATAGTCTGCGTCAGCTCAGATAAGTTACTAACATTGTAACCTTACTATTTGTCCCCCATCACTACAAATATGGTGATTATATAGTCCGTGTCATCCTAAATACGCTACTAACAATGTAACCTTACTATTTGTCCCCCATCACTACAAACATAGTGATTATATAGTCCGTGTCACCATAAATACGCTACTAACAATGTAACCTTACCATTTGTCCCCCATCACTGCAAACATAGTGATTATATAGTCTGCGTCACCTCAAATAAGTTACTAACAATGTAACCTTACTATTTGTCCCCCATCACTACAAACATAGTGATTATATAGTCCGTATCATCTTAAATAAGCTACTAACAATATAACCTTACCATTTGCCCCCCATCACTGCAACATAGTGATTATATAGTCCGTGTCATCTTAAATAAGCTACTAACAATGTAACCTTACCATTTGTCCCCCATCACTGCAAACATAGTGATTATATAGTCCGTATCATCTTAAATAAGCTACTAACAATATAACCTTACCATTTGCCCCCCATCACTGCAAACATAGTGATTATATAGTCCGTGTCATCTTAAATAAGCTACTAACAATGTAACCTTACCATTTGTCCCCCATCACTGCAAACATAGTGATTATATAGTCCGTGTCATCTTAAATAAGCTACTAACAATGTAACCTTACCATTTGTCCCCCATCACTGCAAACATAGTGATTATATAGTCTGCGTCACCTCAAATAAGTTACTAACAATGTAACCTTACTATTTGTCCCCCATCACTACAAATATGGTGATTATATAGTCCGTGTCACCTTAAATACGCTACTAACAATGTAATCTTACTATTTGTCCCCCATCACTACAAACATGGTGATTATATAGTCTGCGTCACCTCAAATAAGTTACTAACAATGTAACCTTACTATTTGTCCCCCATCACTACAAACATGGTGATTATATAGTCTGCGTCACCTCAAATACGCTACTAACAATGTAATCTCACTATTTGTCCCCCATCACTACAAACATGGTGATTATAATAGTCCGTGTCAGGTTAAATAAGCTGTTAAGAATGGAATCTTACCATTTGTCCCCCATCACTACAAACATAGTGATTATATAGTCCGTGTCACCTTAAATACGCTACTAACAATGTGCTCTTACCACTTGTCCCCCATCACTACAAACATAGTGATTATATAGTCCGTGTCACCTCAAATACGCTACTAACAATGTAATCTTACCATTTGTCCCCCATCACTACAAACATGGTGATTATATAGTCCTTGTCATCTTAAATAAGCTACTAACAATGTAACCTTACCATTTGTCCCCCATCACTGCAAACATAGTGATTATATAGTCTGCGTCACCTCAAATAAGTTACTAACAATGTAACCTTACTATTTGTCCCCCATCACTACAAATATGGTGATTATATAGTCCGTGTCATCTTAAATACGCTACTAACAATGTAACGTTACTATTTATCCCCCATCACTACAAACATAGTGATGATATAGTCCGTGTTACCTTAAATACTCTACTAAGAATGTAACCTTACCATTTGTCCTCCATCACTACAAACATGGTGATTATCCATGTCACCTTAAATAAGCTATTAACAATGTAGCCTTGCCACTTGTCCCCCATCACCACAAACATAGTGATTATAATAGTCCGTGTCACCTCAAATACGCTACTAACAATGTAATCTTACCATTTGTCCCCCATCACTACAAACATGGTGATTACAATAGTCCGCGTCACCTTAAATAAGCTACTAACAATATAACCTTACCATTTGTCCCCTATCACTACAAACATGGTGATTATAATTGTCCGCGTCACCTTAAACAAGCTACTAACAATATAACCTTACCATTTGTCTCCCATCACTACAAACATGGTGATTATATAGTCCGTGTCACCTTAAATAGGTATTAACAATGTAACCTTACCATTTGTCCCCCATCACTACAAACATGGTGATTTATCTAATCCGTGTCACCTTAAATACGCTACTAACTATGTAACCTTACCATTTGTCCCTCATCACTACAAACATGGTGATTATATAGTCCGTGTCACCTTAAATAAGCTACTAACAATGTAACCTTACCATTTGTCCCTATCACTACAAACATGGTGATATCTAGTAAAATTTCTTACAAATCAGTTGAATCAGGGTTGTGGATACACCGGTAGTCTGGGTGGTATGGAATATATCCCCAGCTCAGAGGAGGGTCCAGGACTCTGATCTCCGAAAGAATAAAATTTGTAAAATTTAGGTTCAAATTAGTGAGTTATAAACCACTTGGGTGATCGTTTTTGTGATAAACATTTGGAATAAACATTTGTCCAAGGGGGATGAATCACTTTACCAGTCCCGCTACCAGAGTGATTAGTGTGCTCTTTCAGTTTTCTTTGTCTGGTGAGAGTAATCCCGTGTACTTGGGTGTGTGTATCGAATTTGTATGATAACTTCTGAAAATGTGGTGTCTCTAATTATATGTATTTTTAATTCAAGTGAGTATAATTGGTAAGGAGGCTACCGTGGCCTAAAATTAGGAACCATCTCGGCGTTTACCACGGAATACCACTTCCAGGATGGCTGAGATGGAAATCGAACCCGCATCTTCTCAGTTGTGCCGAGGATTGTAGTGGAGCAGTGGTAAAGCTATTTGCGTCTCACCAAGGTGGACCGGGTTCTATTCCTGGTCAATACATGTGTGATTTTCGAAGGTGAAATATTACGTCCTGTGTTTGTGAATACACGTAAATAAGGAAGGTTCGCGAGATTAATGATCACCTAAAGCTTCCCTCTTTTTCTTGTAGTTTTGCTTCACAAAGTTGAGTGTATCCTGTTTCATCAGAGCAGATTTTTTTTTTGCAAAGCCGGAAATCGAACGCGGACCTTCAAGACAACAGCCAAGATTGATAGTCAAAGTTGCTACACCGTCCACATAATTTCTCTCTGAAAACTAACTTATTCATCATTGAACGTGGAATACGACCACTTCGTGGTGTAGTGGCTAGCATTCTTGACTGTCGCCTAGGAAGCCTGGGTTCGATTCCGGACTCTGCCAAGTAATTTTAATTCTGCTCTGAAGGCTGGAATTGGGTACACTCAGCCCTGTGGTGTAAAACTAAGTAGAGAAGCGCTCTATTCCCATAGTAGCTATCATGGAAGTGGTTTCCCGTGGTCTCCCCACTTCTACTCCAGGGAAATGCCGGGATGGTTTCTACCTTAAGGCCACGGCCGCCTCTTTTCCAATCCTCACCTAAATTAGAAATACACACACTAATAGCCCCATCACAATACACTGATTATCAGAAAAATTCCACTCACACCCAAGTACACGGAACTACATAACCACGTTGTCGCAAGCCCCTAAATCAATCAACAACGCGGCTTTGGTGGCGTAGTTAGTAGCACGCTGAGCTTCTATGCTCAAGGTTGCGGGTTCAAACCCGGCCCAAGTCGTCGGATTTTTTATGAGAGTTAAAAATCCCTCAGTATGCCTTCCTTTGGAGGGGAAATAATGCCGGCCAGCCCATGTCATAGATTTATGGCATGGAAAAGAACCTTCCACTGACTACAATTTTGTGTAACTAAAATTTGTAGATTAGATTTCATACACGCTATTAAGTTCCAACGTTCGTCGCCAGGTTCTGGTTGCGGTGGCATATAATAGCCAAATTTGCAACTAGGTGTCGTTGACGGTAGCATTTGGTAGCAAAAGTAGGAATTTCTTGACATTGATCGTCTGCAGCCGTTACCTGAATTATAGATAATACACACTAATACAGTCATCACAATTAACACCGGTTATCAGACAGATTCTACACACACTCAAAGTACACGGGGCTACATGACCGCGTTGTCGCAGCCCCTAAACTGAGGAAACAACCAACGTATTTGGGCGTAATCAACAGAAGACAGATTAACTCCCGCTTAAGAAGCAACAGCTTCACATTATGCATGTATAAACACGGTGCTGACATAAACTCGGACCACAGTCTGGTTGTTATGAAATGCAGATTAAAGTTGAAGAAACCGCTGAAACGTCAAAAGCCAAAAGGAGGTAGGCAATATACAGACTGGTATATTGGCTTTCACGGCCGGTGAATTAAAACTCAGCGATTCTTCTAGGTTTGTGCCGTGTCTTGTGTGGGGTTTCGCCTAGGACACCAAGCTGGCTCATCGGCGGGCTCTTGGTGTCCCTGCCCGGACCCCCACAGGAGTAACGAACTGCGTGCTACCTCCCTTTATATAGAGTGTAACTGCACTCCTTGACTGCGAGAACTAAAAGCTCAAACAGCCTGAACCTCCCTATGAAGGCTTCCAAAAAGATGGTATATTGGCTTTCACGGCAGGTGAATTAAAACTCAGAAATTCTTCTAGGTTTGTGCCGTGTCTTGTGTGGGGTTTCGCCTAGGACACCAAGCTGGCTCATCGGCGGGCTCTTGGTGTCCCCGCCCGGACCCCCACAGGAGTAACGAACTGCGCGCTACCTCCCTTTATATAGAGTGCAACTGCACTCCTTGACTGCGAGAACTAAAAGCTCAAGCAGCCTGAAGCTCCCTATGAAGGCTTCCAAAAAGATGGTATATTGGCTTTCACTGCCGGTGAATTAAAACTCAGCAATTCTTCTAGGTTTGTGCCGTGTCTTGTGTGGGGTTTCGCCTAGGACACCAAGCTGGCTCATCGGCGGGCTCTTGGTGTCCCCGCCCGGACCCCCACAGGAGTAACGAACTGCGCGCTACCTCCCTTTATATAGAGTGCAACTGCACTCCTTGACTACGAGAACTAAAAGCTCAAGCAGCCTGAAGCTCCCTATGAAGGCTTCCAAAAAGATGGTATATTGGCTTTCACTGCCGGTGAATTAAAACTCAGCAATTCTTCTAGGTTTGTGCCGTGTCTTGTGTGGGGTTTCGCTTAGGACAATATAGCCAATATACCATATTTTTGGAAGCCTTCATAGGGAGGTTCAGGCTGCTTGAGCTTTTAGTTCTCGCAGTCAAGGAGTGCAGTTGCACTCTATATAAAGGGAGGTAGCGCGCAGTTCGTTACTCCTGTGGGGGTCCGGGCGGGGACACCAAGAGCCCGCCGATGAGCCAGCTTGGTGTCCTAGGCGAAACCCCACACAAGACACGGCACAAACCTAGAAGAATTGCTGAGTTTTAATATACAGACTATTTTATTTATTTATCGTATGGCTTTTAGTGCCGGGAGTGTCCGAGGACATGTTCGGCTCGCCAGAGTCTGTAGCTGCTTCAATGCGGATACCCTTACGGTGAGCTACAAGTACGTTCAATTTCAAGTAGGTCTAGTTCCAACTTTCGCTACCAGATGTCAATGATACCTAGTGGTGAACGTTGGAACTTTGATAGAGCATTCGAACGAAATCTAACCTAACAATTTAGCTTCACACAAGTTTATTCTGTGGAAGGATCTTTTACATGCCGTAGATCTATGACATGGGACCGCCAGCTTTACTTCCCCTCCGAAGAAAGGCATACTGAAGGATTTTAACGCTCTTAAAAATCCGATGATTTCGTCCGGGTTTGAACCCGCTATCTTGGGGACAGCAATTCAGCATGCTACCTACTACGCCACCGAAGCCGCTTCTGAAAGAAGAGGACGGGAACGAAAAAATCAAAACGAGTATAAGGGAAGGGCTAATGAAGAACTACAATGTTGAATACAATAATATTTTCGCTTCCTAAATCTAGCTCGCTCTGTCGGTTGTTGACGGAATAACTCCGGCGTCGGTGTTCATTAAAGCAAGTATGTTTGTCAACTGACGTACAGAACAAAGTGAACTCATCTGTTTTTCACGGTCCATTTCCTCGACATTCATAGCTTGCTTGGCCCTCATTCGTATGCAAGCGATGGGACAGTTGATGGGTGTGTTCCAACTTTGTTTTAGTCAAACTGGTTGCCATAACAACCATCTTTGAGAACTCTTTTGAATAAGCAGTCGCTGATTTCCAATTCAGATATCCCTCCCTATATTATTCTGCTAAGGTCCCATTCCAGTTTTGTACCGAAAATAAGGTCCCATTAACTCCAACCTACACATGGGTACCTACAGGTTCAGCATAACCCAATGCGTATGCGAAACTCACTCACTTACTCTTTAAATGCCTCACAATTAAATAAATACCTTAAAACACGTATATTTACAATGAAATAATGAAAGAATGCAACACGGTAACCATGGTAACAGAATCTCACAGGTCCATCTATTTCTGTAAGACGCAATGCAATTCCAATTATTAAATTACTGTGAAAATTTTCCAGACGGTTATAAGGTTATCACTGAACCAAATTAAGCTGTAAAATTCATCAATACATACGGTATAATGCGCTTAAGGGGGTCAAGGGGCACTCTAGATTTTTTCACGCAATTTTCACGTGTGAGTGTGGTACGAAAGGTCTTTTTCATCCGACTATAAAGGGTCTCCGAAAACCATATTTCAAGGCCCTTAAATTAACAGTGTCTGTGATATTCCCAGAAAACTAACTTCGCTCTGATATACCTATGAAGGAATGACAAACCCCTAACCACTGCACCAGTAGCTGAATTGATAAAGTCTGATTATTCATACCAAGGATAAATCAGTCATAGCATTCATGGTTGATATTTTGCTAAGTGTACTCTTTACAACTAGAATATTCGCGGGCGAAGCCGCGACTTCTTATTGTTGTTGAATGCAAATGCATGGCTTGTCGTGCTCGGGAGAAGGTTCTATTACAGAATGCTTTTCAGTCGGTCAACACAAATTGTTTCCAATTACATTAGGCGGGAAACAAGTATGTATACAACCTAACCTGAAGAACATTACATAAGATATTTATCAAAAGATAACAGGCATTTATGTACACAAATAGAGGTTCTTAAAATGAATGAACGTCAAGCGTTCATCTTCAGATCCTATTCACTTAGACTTAGTTTATTTATTTATTTATCGTATGGCATACATGAAAATTATTTACAATTTGACATCAAGTTTCGAAACGTAATGAAGTGCCTGTGGTGTCCCTAGGAATAAGTCGCTGAAGTCACCACTGTATGATGTTTGTGGGCATTCCTGAACTAGGTGCCGAACAGTCTGTCTTTCAGCACCGCACTCGCAACATGACGAAGACTTTTCCTCCACTTGTACAGGAGATCGCCGCATACACCGTGATTGGTCCGGATTCTATTTAATTTTGACCAGGTCTTTCTAGGCTGAGGGAGCCTTGGCACCTGCTCAGTTATGCATGGCATTACTGAACTCTCTGGAGGGGCAAACGAATTCCAATCAGAAGACCATCTCTCAGTCAGGTTGAATTTGTTGGTTGCAAGATTCTCCGCTGTGCAGATGGGTGGATGTCTTGAACGTAATCGTTTCACATGTAGATCACCAATGTCTCCATGGATTGGTAGTTGTTTGTTGGTCTGGATCTTTCTATATTCTCTTATCAAAATGTTGCATCGCCGCAAATGAGGTGGTGGGATGTGGCTGAAAATAGGAAGCCATTGTTTAGGAATTGACATAATTGTTCCTGTTATCATGCGCATGGTGTTATTCAATTGTACATCTATTAATCTTACATGCGGACTATTTATCCACACCGGAGCACAATACTCAGCAACAGAATAAACTAAACCTAGAGCTGAGCAACGGAGAGTAGTTGCATTGGCAGCCCAAGTGGTGCCACATAATTTCCGTAAGATGTTGTTTCTTGTCTTCATTTTGGCAGAAGTCATTCGTAGGTGTTCTTTCGATGACAATGTTCTATCCAGTGTTATACCCAAATACTTGGGATGTCTGTTATGGCGAAGGAGGATGTTATTGAAGTAAACAGTAAGTTCCCTTGTTGCCATTTTATTGTTCAGGTGGAAGCAAGCAACTTCAGTCTTAGTTGTGCTTAGTTAATAGACTATACGATATTTATGAATTACACTACTGCACAACATCAGCAAAACAGAGGCCAGTGCCTTTCATCTGGATAATAGGAGGGCCCATTACATTCCCCGTGTACAATTCAGAGGTCAACAGCTGAAATATTGCACCCATCCAAGATATTTGGGTGTTGTGCCGGATCGCTCTTTGACATACAAAGAAAATCTCAGCAGAATAGCAGCTAAAATCAGAACACGTAACAACATCCTTCACAAACTCTGTGGTACAATTTGGGGAGCAAATGCGACTTCTTCGCACAACAGCTCTCGCCTTAGTATACTCAGTTGCTGAATATTGTAGCCCCGTATGAATCAATAGTGCACATGTAGGAAAAGTTGATGACCAGTTAAATGATACATTGAGAACAATATCGGGCACTCTCAAATCCACACCACTCAAGTGGCTACCAGTATTATCCAACATTCACCCGCCTCCCCTGCGAAGGCTAACAGCTCTAAAAAGGGAATGGTCAAAATGCGCTGCAAATGATCTCTTATCCGTACATCAGGTCTGTAATCCACAGAAGCAAGGGAGATTAAAAGCTCGACATCCGTCCCATGGCAGCTAGGCGAGATGCTTGTTGAATCTAAGTTCAATATGGACGAAACGTGGCGAGAAGAATGGACTACATCAAACCCTGATGAGATAGGATTGATCACCGATCCCTGCAGAAAACCTCCTGGTTTCCATCTTCCAAGAAGGATATGGACGTCACTGAACGGAGTGCGGACTGGTCACGGAAGATGTAACTTTTGGCTCCACAAATGGGGGAACATTTCTATTCCTCAGTGCGATTGTGGCGATTCAGTGCAGACAATCCATCATATTGTATCGGAATGCCCTTCACAGTCCTTCAAGGGAGGATATGACGACCTGCAGAACGCAACTGACGATGCAGTGGAGTGGATTACTTCTCTGGACATCCAACTGTGACTTACAGTTTCGTTTGTGGATGTTACTAGATATTTATTACTTTTATATATTGTATAGACTGTAGCATTACTGTTGCCTTTGTATGTCATACGAAATATATATATGCACAAGTACGAGCGCTGTACTTTTTTTTCAAGTTCCGATGGACTGTATAAAAATAACAGATTGACATACCAAACTGATTTTACTACTAAATGTTTGCTTGTTTTATTCTTATGTCTCAACATAATCGCCAAAACGATTGACAAATTTGTCATATCGTTACACCAGCTTTCCAATGCCCTCGGCAAAAATTCTGCCACCACTGAGGTCTATTAATTATATTGTCATGGAGATGCATGTGCAACGAATTTTTGTCTGACGTAATTTAAGAATGGCGAGGTGCATGAAACACAAATCCCCCTTCCGGCCAATCTAAACCTGACTGTGTATTTTGCGGAACGAAAAGTTCACTTGGGAAATGAAGAAAAGCCGACTTACACTTCCAGGGAATCTCCAAACACAACCACTCTTCTCTGAAATCTTAACTCAACACGACTTGACAGTTTGCTGCTGGCTGTATCTAGGGGTGATAGGCTCGTCCCTAGCTAGCTCATATACTGTTCCCTCAGTAATTGAATGGAGATTGTTGGAAGAAATGAAAACGTAGAAACACTTTGTCTGGTAGTGGCGTAGTTTTGCATTTCGTGATATCACTCTTTTATTATAGTGATTCCATGTTATTCGGTATGCTTTCTGGAGGATGGTAGCTCTAGTGTTATTTATATTTTGTTTTATTAGTTGTTTAAGCTGGGTTTAGTTTCTTATTACAATACTTCAAGCCAGAACATTGTATACGCTACATAAAGGGGCTCATTTGCCTCAGTGGCATTTCGTTATCAATAAATTCAATTCAATTCAATTCAATTGATTGTGTGAACTACCAATGGAAAGGTTTCTCGGTTTGTTTCCCTCTGCCCATAATTGTCTTATTCCAGTGTGTGCTTCAATGTTTTTGAACTTTCATCTACATATCGTTCCTTGGCAAACACGGCACTGTTGACCTTAGAATGAAACCACTATAATTTGCCTCTAAATGAAGGAATTGGAGAATGTAGGTCCTGACTCGACACAAGAGCCAGCACATTAATCACTAACAGTGGTGGGATGGACCGGCCAGGATCACTGACCACACCCAACTGTTCCGCTAGCTCATATATTATTGAAATATCTGTCACTGCTCCCAGCGCCCGTGTATGAGCAATGTTGGCATCGTAGGGGCTCAGTTTATACTAATTCTGGACTATACATCTTATGATACATGATGTGTGGATGTTGACAGAAAACTTGCCGAACAACATAGTTTGTTAATTTAGTGATGACTTCATGTGAGTACGTTATGAGTACGTTCTTCTCCTTCTTCTTCTTCTTCTTCTTCGCCAATGGGTCGGTTAGGACCACTCGAAATCAACACTTTCTAGCCTTCCTGTTGGCCCAGTATTCCATCATTTGCAACGAGTGGGTCTGTTTCCGTTGCTCTGACCATCGATGCTGTGTAGTCTTCTTCTCTTCTTCCTCGAAACTCCGCGTCTGAGTGATTTTCCTGATTTCCTTCTGGTTATGTAAGTTTGGTGTTCCTAAATTCTTTAAGTCTTTGTTTGTACATTTATACCAATTCGATCTAGTAGCCTTGTTCTTTAAGAAAGTGTTTTAAAATCACACTTTCGTATATTTTCATATTTGATTCAATTATTTCCTCATTTCTATGTTAAATTTCCATTTTATAACCTAAATGAACGTAGTGAAATATTCATATTTCATTCGTATTATTAATACAAGCATTACCCATCGCGGCTTCGCCCGCGAATATTCTAGTTGTAAAGAGTACACTTAGCAAAATCTCAATCATGAATGCTATGACTGATTTACCCTTGGTATGAATAATCAGACTTTATGAATTCAGCTACTGGTGCAGTAGTTAGGGGTTTGTCATTCCTTCATAGATATATCAGAGCGAAGTTAGTTTTCTGGGAATATCACAGACACTGTTAATTCAAGGGCCTTTAAATGTGGTTTTCGGAGACCCTTTATAGTCGGGTGAAAAAGACCTTTCGTACCACACTCACACGTGAAAATAGCGTGAAAAAATTCTAGAGTGCCCCTTGACCCCTTTAAGCGCATTATACTGTATCTATTGATGAATTTTACAGCTTAATTTGGTTCAGTGATAGCCTTATAAAGGTCTGGCAACTTTCACAGTAATGTAATAATTGCGTCTTACAGAAATAGATGGACCTGTGAGATTCTGTTACCATGTTGCATTCTTTCATTATTTCATTGTAAATATACATGTTTTATTTATTATTTATTTTCAGTGTGAGGCATTTAAAGAGTAAGTGAGTGCGTTTCGCTTACGCATTGGGTTATGCTGAACCTGCAGGTACCTTATATGTGTAGGTTGGTGTTAATGGGACCTTATTTTCGGTACAAAATTGGAATGGGACCTTAGCAGAATAATATAGGGAGGGATTGACCTCACACCAGTATTTACTCTGTAGTCCATACCCAGGCCTCGCAGGCCGGGCTTGTGTAAATCTGTACAAAGAAAAATACTTTTGCACTTAAGGGTTGAGTGGGTTCTCAGTTCTTGGGGGTCTTCACTTGTGTGCCTTCATGGCTGACTTCATCGTTCACTTCAGTTCCATGTCTTGCTTTGCCTCTATCGTACTCATAAGCTTAGGGCTTATTCGTTTCTCGCGTGTTCCACACTTATCTTGCTTCCAATCCTTCATTCGTATATCTTGTTTAATTCTGATATTTGTGTTCTTCGTTAACACGCCAAATTTCACTCAGTTCTGATGACATCAATATTACGGGTTATTGGAGCGGAGAAAAGCATCTCAGTGATCTTGTATAACTGTTAAAAAGTAAGGTGTTTATTCTTTGAAATCTCGGGCAATGCTACCAACTTCGTAACCGTGGTAAAATTATGCTGCAATAACATAAGAGTTGGTGTAATGTCGTGCGCCCCAAAATACCAGTCGCCTGCTGCGGAGACATATGGGCAGCAACGTTCGCTGAACGGTCGTTGAGGAGACGCGGATGGTAGTCCCGTGGTTCATCTGGGTAGTCAGTTGCTTTTCAGTGGCACGTCTTTACCCCGTACACATCTCCACTGGCGCCGTTCACCCCTCTCTTCTATGGCCCGTGGTGCACCACATTTGCCTCGGCCCGATGTTAAATGCACGGTACACTTTAACCGTAGCGGCACGCGAACAGTTTACAAACGTTGCCATTTTGGAAATGCTTCCTCCCTTGGCCCGAAAGCTAATGATCATACTCTTTTAGTCGTCAGATAAATCGCTCCGTGTCCGCATTGCGACAGCGACTGAACTGTTTTCCGCTTCCACTCGACACACTTTATATTAATTAATTTATTAAGATGCACTCAAACGAGCATTAGATAGTAATTACAAAGAACATATACAGGGTCTTTCATATAAAATAAGAGCGCCAAGTGGCGGCTTTGTTAACCACAGCTGCGGTCACCTTGGCCGAGCTTTAGGCGCGCCAAGGCCCCCTGCTTTAAGCGTGTGTACAATCCTATATGATGCAGCAGCGTTGCTAGCGTGTGTACAATGCTGAAATCTTACTTTAGTTAGTTAGTTAGTTAGTTATTGTTGATGAATCCGAAACCCCTACTTGTGCTAATTTTGTGAGAGATTTATTCGGAGACTGTTCAAGATTCTCGCCAATGTCATCTAGCTCATCCTCTGTTAAAACTGTTCGTGTGCGGGCATGTTTTTATTGAGCACCGAGCCAGTATTGTCAATCTTATTTGCAATTACGTGAATCTGTGCTAGTGAAGGTGGCACTTCATCAGGAAATTGTTGAACAAATGCATCACTTACCCGCCGAGCCGACTCGTACTTAAAATAAGTTTTACATAAAAAAAATCGATGTTGCAATGATAACTGTCTCACCATGTTAGCACTTGAGGTTTAGACTGGCGACTGAGCACCTGCACGCTTATTGCAAGGTCAAGTTTGGTAATGTCAATCTGTTATTTTTATACAGTCCATCGGAACTTGAAACAGCCCTCGTATGTATTATGCGCGCGCTTTCAATACTACAGCAGGGGGCCGTGGCGCGCCACAAGCTCGGCCAAGGTGACCGGAGCTGCGGTTAACAAAGCCGCCGCTTGGCGCTCTTATTTTATATGAAAGACCCCGTATATTATGCCAATAGAGTTCTTTTTAAAAATCTGGCTTTTACTTTCTCTACTGTTTTTACATCCGTTTGGGATAGTTTTTCCCAAACACTTCAAGACTGAATTGAAGACAAATATTAAGTTAGGCTGTACAAAAATAGTTCAGGTTACAGAATTTTGTTATCTGGAAGTGTCATTACTAGTGGCAATCAGTGCCTTATAGAAGTCAAAAGAAGAATTGCTATGGCAAAGCAAACATTTCAGAGCAGGAAATATCTATTGTTAAATGAGCACGTAGAAATTGAAGCCAGGAGTGTGCCATTTCTTTATGTGCCATCATGTTTTATGAATTTTGATAATTTTTCATAGTTTTTTATTTTTTTGGTCTATAATTTACAAAGTGGCTGGAGATCTTGCAATGTTATCTTGCAACACATGTGTTTCTCAATATCCAGTGATTTTGTTAGTAAAATTGGTGAATATCTCATGCACATGGAGCATTTTGATTACCTAAAAACGTTGTTTGGAGATAAAAGCATTTTTATAAAATCGCATGCTATATTAACCAGTTTGGTTCACCCAATGAAACTGGATAAAATGTGAAAAATGCAATGTTTTATTGTAAAGATAAAAGAGCATGGAGACCTTTCGTTTGAGTTAACCTACGACTTTCTAGGATTTCTAGTTTTAAAAGTATAGCCTACTTTATATGATTTGCCTTCCATCTTCTTTTTACGCAGAGGAGATTTAAAAATGGCGGTGCATGAAAACTGTTTTACTGAAATGATCCACAGGGGTCCATAAGATATATATATGGGAAAAACAAAAAACATTTATTTTTTCATTTTTGCCTAAAAACTCAGCTCTAGTGTCCCTTAAGGAGAAACGGACCTTACTTTGTTCGTTAGAGAAGAGAAAAACTCAATTTCTTGGACACGTCTTACGGCATGACTCACTTCACCAGATTGCCCTCGAAGGCAAGCTTCTAGGGAAGAAATCGAGAGTAAGACCTCTCATACTTTAGGAACACAGTCACTCAGCTGGGTTTTGCTGCCTATGTCATTATGAAGAGAACTGCTGAAGATCGTGGGCTGTGGCTCCAGCGACAAAGTTTAGCCTTTAGATAATGTTGATGATGATAGATAGTTTATCCCAAATCACTTCAAGACCATACCCTTCTGGTGCTGTTACCCGCCGTATCTGCGGGGTTATTGCACGTTCAAGTCGAACATTGGTGGTGGTCACTTTAATGTGACTGGGCAGAACAACACTCATCGCAATTTGAGTACAATCGTGTACACTGATTGAAAAATTATCAACATTTGTTTGAATGTCTTCTATACTTCTAAGCAATTCGTTTCATTCTGGGGTTAAATTCCACGCACCCTGAATGTTCTGCTGTCTTTACTTTCTCTCTTGCAGACGAGACGTGCCGCACGCCCAGGGAATTGCTCATTGTTCTCTATCTTAATTGGCAGTTTCTTACAAGTACCATCCTCACGTGATGCGGTACTCTCTCGCCAAACGCTTCAGCCCTTACATAACCTGCCGCTAGGTGCTTTAACTCTTTATAGCAGTGGTTCATAACCGATAGGTGGTCCGCGAGAGAAAAAGTCCACCTGCACGTATAAAAAAGTGCGCAATAAATGGTGATTTCGAAAACGATGTGCGTTGAACGAGAACCGTCCGAATGTATTCGCGGGGATGACTAACGGGTTTTGAATTGAAATATCTTCAAAATAAGTTTTATTGAGGAAGGGTTACAACTGATTAGTTGTATTGGGGGAGGAGTCCGTACATGATTCAATTTCAGGCTGAGTGGTCCGCAGACTTCTACGGGTTCAGAACCACTGCGTTTGTAGGATAGTGGTGTATATATTAACCACCTACTATAAAAAGAGTTTGTAGACTATTATCAAAGGTGCTATTACAGTAGTTGAAGCTTTCACCCTAATTACAACAACATTTCTTGTAGATGTAATATTTCTTGTATATCTACCCCTTATTATTCCCGTTTTCCAACGGTGTCGGGGATGAAATGCGATGGAAGTCTTTGTGGCGATGGTTTTTACGGCCGGATGCCCTTCCTGACGCCAACCTCATGAGAGGAATTAATGAGAGATGATATGAATGATGGTGAATGAAACTGGGCAAGGATGTGGAAGGAATCAGCCGTGGCCTGTCAGAAGAAGGTACCGTCCCAGCATTTGCCTGGTGTTGAAAATGGGAAACCATGGAAAACCATTTCAAGGACGGCCGACGGTGGGGCTCGAACCCACGCGGCTACCGAGTCAGCAGAGAGCTTGGCCCCATGACCTAATGCTGCGCTTTAGCCAGTGCTGTCGGTAGATGTAATATTTCTAACAAGCAAATATTATATTTCTCTAGTTTTATGGTGCTGGATAAATTTCAACTAGTAAATATAATCCAAAATATTAGAATTAAACAATAGACTAAAAATAAAACATAAATATACAAAATAAAATAAAACACACTGAAATTAAATTAAAACACTCTAAACATTAACATAAAATTAAAAGTTAAAGTTATAAAATTATAAATAATAAATAAATAGATAATTTTTAAAATGTATTAAATAAATAATAATATTGAATATTAAAACTCAAAATGGAATGATCAAAAAGTTGGAGCTAATAGAGAAAAAGATTCTTAGGTAGATACTTGGACCTAAAAGAACAGAAAACAAGTAGTTCCGTGAAGAACTATACAGCCTATTTTCATATATCCTGCTTATGTTAATTGCCTCTATAAACATTCAAAATTCAGTTTTATTGCTGTAATAGATTCGTAGGTATTGAGAACCGACTAAATATTTCGGATGGTCGCCATATTGGATTTTATATATGTAGGTCCTAGAGTTATGTACTGTTACATGCAGATTATTGTGAACGTGTAGCATTCCAATTTCAATCGCATGATTAGGACACGAGAAGTAACAAGGCGATTTTAAAATTTCGCACAGCTGCCATCTTTTGGTTATGGAAACAGTTGAAAAAATTAGATGCCAGTGGATTAACATTCGTATAAGGATTTACTGTACAAAGTTTCACTGCACTCGGATAGTTAAATTGCGAGAAACGTCCATGTGAATATTTATATTTCGCGTAGCCGCCATGTTGGATTTGTGATCACCAGGTTATTTTAGGTCCTATAGGTGAACTTAAGTTCATAGCCCCTATGAACATAAAACAATCAGTTTGATTGCTATAATAGATTCCGTCTAAATAATTCGGATGGTCGCCATGTTGGATTGTTAAATGTATAGGCCATAGAGGCATGTACCATTAAAGGAAAATTATTGCGTAGGTTCATTATTCAAACTTTCACTTCGATCGCATGATTACGACACAAGAAATAAAAACTTAATTTTAAAATTCGCACAGCCGCCATCTTGAGGTTATGTAAACAATTGAACTAAATTAGATACCAGTGCATTACAATGTGTTTAAACATTTCCTGTACCAGATGTCATTGCGTTTGGAACATTAAATCGCGAGAAAGGTCTATTTAAAATCTTCAAATTCGCTTGGCCGCCATGTTCCTTTTGTAGTTAACCGGGCTTGAAAGTCTTATAGATGAACTTCCAGTAGTACCCTTTATCTCCGTACAAAATTTCAGGGTGATACCGCTAATAGTTTCAGTGATATAGAATGCCGGCGAAATATTTCGCACATCCGCCATCTTGTGGTTATGTACACAATTGAACGAAGTTAGATGTCGGTGCATTACAATGTGTATAAACATATACTGTACCAAGTTTTATTGCGTTTGGTTGGGTAAATCGCGAGAAACGTCTATTTAAAAGTCGCAAATTCGCGTGGCTGCCATGTTGGTTTTGTAGTTACCAGTTTTTCAAAAGTCACATAGGTGAACTTTCAGTAGTTCCCTTTATCACTGTACAAAATTCCAGGGTGATATCAGGAATAGTTTCGGAGATATTGAATGCTGGTGAAATATTTCTCACAGCCGCCATGTTGGATTGGTAAGACGTAACAAAATTTGAAGGGCACGGTCGGGGCGCTCGGAATAGTGCTATGAACTTACCGATTTTCATTAAAATCGC
This sequence comes from Meconema thalassinum, assembly GCA_946902985.2. Taxonomy (NCBI): domain Eukaryota; kingdom Metazoa; phylum Arthropoda; class Insecta; order Orthoptera; family Tettigoniidae; genus Meconema; species Meconema thalassinum. The sequence continues at coordinate 37,248,932 of OX336399.1, forward strand.
TCCAGCCGTTTAGATTTTATTAGGGGGACACACACACACCTCACACACACACACACACGCGCGTGCGCGCGCGCGCACACACACACACGGACAAAAGGTGATCTCATAAGCCTATTTTTTTTTCAAAATTGAAAATAGGCTAAAAATGGGAACCAAGAATTATACCTGAGATTGGATAAAATCTCAGACACCATCCGGAAAAGAAGGGCCATGGTCCTTGGACATACAGAATGGACCCAGGTAGATTAACCAACCGGATAATGAAATTCTTTGCGACCAGGAAAACCACAGCTCGCTGGTATCGGGAGCTGAAGAGGGACCTAGAAGAAATAGCAACGTCTGAAGCTGAAATCAGCAACAAGGAAGCATACAAACCCAAAATTAAGAATTTCACGGTTTTTAAGAGTCATCCAACATCACACGGATCCAGGCGCCATGGACTGAAGAAAGCAGGGGATTGCAGAGCGATAGAATGGAGGAGTGAAATGAAAATCCACAGCCTGCTTCCAGTCGACTGACCGGGTCAGGAATGGAATGAATGAAGCCCCCATCTCGCGGCGACGATATGAACTGTGCCGGCTGCCGAGGCCTGACGCACTCCCCTGGGGCAATGATGAAATGAATGACACATGAAATGAAATGATAGTGGAGAGTGTTGCTGGAATGAAAGTGTGACAGGGAAAACCGGAGTACCCGGAGAAAACCCTGTCTGCCTCCGCCATGTCCAGCACAAATCTCACATGGAGTGACCGGGATTTGAACCACGGACCCAGCGGTGAGAGGTCGGCGTGCTGCCGCCTAAGCCACGGAGGCTCTCAGAATGAAGGAGTATTGGACAAAAATAAAGATCCAGAAGCTGAAATGAAATTAACGTGGTCCATAGTCGGCCTAAACGACAGAAAAAGAAGAAGAAAAATAGAAATTAGAACTGAAATGTGAATTTACGTAAATAAAAAATTTAAAGTAAAAATTAGAAAAAAATATAGTCTGCCCTATAAAGGGTTAATGTTTGGCTGGTAGGCTATGTATCAGAATCAGAATCAGAATCACTTTATTTGGCGTTAAACACAAGTGCAATAGCCATCGTCAGGTTAATAATACAAAACAATAAAATCAAACAATCCTACATTACTTAGCCTACTTATAACAGTATATACAAATAGCTTATTATCGTTATAACAAAATGTAACCTACTTCTATTGCACTAAATATTACACCAATCTGCTTCCATACATTCTTCCAGGGAATACCATGGATTCACCAGCAACCACTTTTGCAGCTGTTTCTTAAAGATTTTGGTTGGTAGTTGTTGGAAAGACAAACTCAGTTTGTTAAAAAATTTTATGCCAAGAATTTCATGACTGTTCTGTGTTTTAGAAAGCCGACACCATGGTACCTCTATCTGGTGTGAGTTTCTTGTGCTGTATGAGTGAATTGTTACCCGCCTGCCTGGCAATTCATGTGGATGTTTATTTTTCATATACATGAGGATATTTAAAACAAAAAGATTTATAACTGTTAGTTTGGAAGATTTAATAAATAAAGGTCTACAGGGTGTGTTAGGAGGAGCATTTGCAATAATACGGATTGCCTTTTTCTGTAATTTTAAGATATTTACAATGTGTGCACTATTTCCAAAAAATATTAATCCATAGCTAAAGAGACTTTGAAAGAAAGCAAAATAGGCTGTGTGTAAATATGTCGTAGGAACCTCATTTTTTTAAATGACGGAGTAGATACACCACCCTTGCAAGTTTATTCGAAAGGTTATGAATATGAGGTTCCCATGTTAATTTTGAGTCAAAATTCATTCCTAGTAGCTTGGCTTCTTTTATATCATTACTTATGTTTTTAAGGCTAAATATTAAATTTTGAGTTTTAGTTTCATTTAAGTGGAATCCATTCTCACTGAACCATTTCCTAGCTTCTAGCAAGCACTGACTTGATAAATTTTGTAATTCACTTATACATTTGCTAGAACACAAAAATGTAGAGTCATCTGCATAAAGAATTGTTTATCCAGAAACATTTACTGCTAAGTCATTCATCATAACGACAAAAAGAAATGGACCCAGAACCGAGGATGTCCCACCTGAGAGTAGTCAAGTGCTAACCTCGTGAGGCAAAACTGAGAAGAGGCGGGTTCCATTCCTACCTCAGCCATTCTGGAAGTGGTTTTCCGTAGTTTCCCCCACTTCTACTCCAGGAAAATGCTAGGATGGTTCCTAACTTTAATTAACGGCCGCCTCCTTCCCAAGATTATCCCCAGTTTACAAACACTAGTACAGTGTGGCTGAAGAACCTCACGGACTGGTTGGCCTAAGAGATGAGCTCATCAACCCTTTTCCGTTCGCCAGACTCGCCATGATGACCGCCAACCTTCAAGGAGAAGAAGAACAACAACACAGGTTATCACACAAATACACGCGCACACCAAAATACGATGTCGCAGCCCCTAAAATAAGTAACAGCCATAGATTTTATAGCCGAAGTGTAATGGATCTGATGATGATCGCTTGACGATCGAAACTGGTCATCCAAGTGTATTACCGACAGCAGTGGCTTCGCTCACTAAAGCGCAGCGTTAGGTCATGAGGGCAAGCTCTCTGCTGACTCGGTAGATGCGTGGGTTTGAGCCCCACCGTCGGCCGTCCTTGAAATGTTTTTTCGTTGTTTCCCCCCATTTTCAACACCAAGCAAATGCTGGGACGGTACCTTTTGACAGGCCACGGCCGCTTCCTTCCACTTCCTTGTCCTGTTTCATTCAGTGTCATCCATTCCATCTCTCATCACGGCACGCAGGTCGCCCACGGGCGTCGACTATAAAGACCTGCACTCGGCCTCTCAGGAGGCCACACGACAAAAGAAACCCAGGCCGAAGCCGTCGGATTTTTTAAGAGCGTTAAAAATCCCTCAGTATGCCTTCCTTCGGAGGGGAAGTAAAGCCGGCGGTCCCATGTCATAGATTTGTGGCATGTTAAAGAACCTTCCACTAATTACACCTGTGTGAAGCTAAATTGGATAGGTTAATAATGTAAACAACGCTCTTAGGTTTCTACATTCGTTGCCAAGAACTGACTGCGATCGCGTCTAGTAGCTAAGTTCTGAACTTGGTTTAGTAGTCGTTGACGGTGGCGCTTGGCGGCAAAAGTAGGAACTATTTGAAAAATTCTAAGTTGTAGTCTATACTTTAATTAAAAAACAGATAACACACACTAATACAGTCATCACAATTAACACCGGTTATCAGACAGATTCTACACACACCCAAAGTGCGTTGTCGCAGCCCCTAAACTTAAGAACCAAACCAACCAAAAGAAAACCAAGTGTAATTATTAATCTTATGTGCCTGGCTTCGGTGGCGTACTCGGTAGCATGCTGAACAGCTGTGCCCAAGATAGCGGGTTCAAACCCGGTTGAAGTCGTCGGATTATTTAAGAGCGTTTAAAATCCTTCAGTAGGCTATGCCTTCCTTTGGAGGGGAAGTAAAGCCGGCGGTCGCATGTCATAGATTTATGGCATGTAAAAGAACCTTCCACAGACTAAACTTGTGTGAAGCTAAATTGTTAGGTTAGATTTCGTCGGAACGCTCTATCAAAGTTCCAACGTTCACCACTAGGTATCATTGATATCTGGTAGCGAAAGTTGGAACTACTTGAAATTGAACGGAACTTGTAGCTCACCCTAATAAGGGTGTCCGCTGGAAGCAGCTACAGACTCAGGCGAGCCGAACATGTCCTCGGACACTCCCGGCACTAGAAGCCATACGATAAATAAATAATAATAATTATTTTTATGGGTACAGTCTTGTTGACCGACTGAAAAGCATCGAACTTTTGTTTACTAAGGAAACACTGAAATTTTAGCAGAACTTGGAATTGAACCCAGACTTCATTGGTAGCAGCCGAGAATGCTAGCCACTATATCACGAGGTGGACTTTGGATTAAACAAATGTCATTGTTTCCTCTCAGGGCGTTTGGACTATCACAGACACAACAATGCCAGACGTAATCGCTGCTTGAGACAGCATCGCAGAATTTCTTAAGATTTCTTCTACAGCTGCTGATGCCAAATGGTGCGAAAGTTAACGTGAGGAGGGAACTTGAGCTTACTGGGGCGCTTAATCTCTCGTAAATTAAACCGAGAGGAGAAACTTTTACCCCCGTAATAACGTCTCTGTTGAGAGGGGGACAATATGGATATTGTCAAGGCCGGTACAGAGCGCAACTCGCATCTAATAGGCCGTGGTTAGCAAACGCATAGTTTAACTGGTTGCTAATTAGATGTCACTCGTGCAGATCCGGCGGAGAACTTTGTTTTAATTAAATGTATATTTTCCATTGCAAAATGCACAACAAAACGCACAATTTTATATCGTATCAGTACCGTACTTAAAAGACAAGAAATATTAAAAAATGCAAAAATATACAACTCTGATACGTTTTGAACCCCGGCTGGCCGGGTGAAACACCAAAGCACTAACCACAGAGCTAAACGTGCCCACCCAGGTGAAACGTTATCAATCGATTTACATACAACGTCTTAGCAAATAATGACTTGGACTAAATGATTTCTTCACTGGAATATATATTCATTATAATTCATTTCAAGCAATGTTTATATTATTTCTATCAGTAGGCTACATTACTGCAACATACTCAAATTAGTGAAATATAGGTCAGAACGAGAGATCAGTTGCCATCTTGTCTTGTAACCGAGACGGCTCAGCTTTTTAAAGTCACTTCTGCAGTACCGGAATAATATTATAATATAAACTTTTAATTTCGAACGGGTCACGTCCTTTAGAACAGTTTAAACCAGGGTTTCCCAAACTTCTTCTGACCATCGCCCACTTTCGAGATAGGCTATATAATATGTTTTCGCCCACCTCATTTCAAAACACGCACAAATCTTAAAATTACTAACACATACATTCAAATACCTACATATAAGTTGAGAAATGAGGATTTTTACAGACATTTTTCTTAATAGGTAAATCTTGTTTATTTACTGTAGGTATTAATAATAATAATAATAATAATAATAATGTACATTAAAAATTTACAAATAAAAGATCTAAAAGAGGAATAACAATTAATGAAATGAATTAAAGAAACATTTTAAATGATAACTACATAAATTTGTATAACTAATTAATTAAACGACATGAATACCTGTGTCTAATTAATGTGAGGGATGGATTTGATGAGTTTCAATCAATTTGTTGATGTCAGGAGCCATTTGTGTCAGAAAAATTCTAAGATCTCCTCGCTTTTCAATTTCTAACCTATTTCTAGATTTATTGGCAAGATTATTTGACTTAATTAAATTACTTGTTTGCAATTCCATTTTATTCCTTGTTTTTAGAGGCAAAAAAATTCTCGGTCATATTGTATATATAAAAAAAACTGAATTATTTGCCCACCACTTTTTTTCAAATCGCCCATCGAATTCAAATTCTGTCAGTTTCGCCCACTGGTGTGCTAAAATCGCCCACTAGTTTGGGAATCTCTGGTTTAAACCATTCTCGGTTCGATAATCGGAACTGGTGGTTCCCAAGTCATGGATTATAAAGCTCGCATAATTCACACGGCTGCCATCATGAAATGGTACTGCTGATGACCTTGTAGTGTAGGTGTAAGACGCGTCCTATACGAAGGTATTTTGTAACCAAATTTGGTAAAGATCCGTTGATTAGTTTGGTCGTAATTTAATTTCAAGTTTTGATTATTTGAGTGGCCTCCATTAAGTTTTGGCAAAGAAGGCGGCAATATAAAACATGACACTGAGGTGCTCTTTGCTAGTGCTACCTCTGTACCAAATTTTGTTCAGTTCGGTTTCGTCGTGTTTGAATTGATAGGGGGAGACAGAATACACTCTCACACACACACAGACATTCAGACAGACAGACTGACAATGTTTGGCCCGTGTAGATCTCATAAGTCTAGGGTAAAAATCGAAATGTTGAATGACCTTTAGTGACTTTAGGGACTTTAAGTCCAACACTACGAGTTCATTCTATCTCACGACTAATAGGCGCACTAACTTTGGTTAGGGGCTATGACAACGTGCTCATGTAGCCCAGTGTGATTTGGGTGTGTGTAGAATCTGTCTGATGACCGGTGTTAATTGTGATGGCTGTATTAGTGTGTGTTATCTGTTATAATTTAAGTTAGGACTGCAGACAATAACTTCAAGTAGTTCCTACTTTTGCTTCCAAATCCTGCAGTCCACGACACCTAGCTGGCGGAATTGGCTACTAGATGGCATCGCAGTCAGCACCTGGCGGCGAACGTTGGAACTAATAGAGGGTTATCAATTATAACCTACAAATTGTGACTTCACACAAGTGTAGTTAGTGGAAGGATCCGCTGGCTTTACTTCCCCTCCGAAGGAAGGCATACTGAGGGATTTTTAACGCTCTTAAAAGCACTAACTTTCAATAATAGTAAGTAAGATGTTCTTATAGCATCATACATATGTCTCTACTGAACATTTGCTGCCATGGTAACCACGCTAATCACAGATAGGCGCACTAACTTTCAATAATAGTAAGTAAGATGTTCTTATAGCAACATATAGATGTCTCCACTGAACTAGATGACCAACACTTGTTGCTATGGTAACCACGCTAATCACAGATAGGCGCACTAACTTCCAATAATAGTAAGTAAGATGTTCTTATAGCAACATATAGATGTCTCTACTGAACTAGATGACCAACATTTGCTGCCATGGTAACCACGCTAATCACAGATAGGCGTACTAACTTTCAATAATAGTAAGTAAGATGTTCTTATAGCAACATATAGATGTCTCCACTGAACTAGATGACCAACACTTGTTGCCATGGTAACCACACTAATCATAGATAGGCGTACTAACTTTCAATAATAGTAAGTAAGATGTTCTTATAGCAACATATTATAAATGCATCTACTGAACTAGATGACCAACCCTTGTTGCCATGGTAACCACGCTAATCACAGATAGACGTACTAACTTCCAATAATAGTAAGTAAGCTGTTCTTATAGCAACATATAGATGTCTCTACTGAACTAGATGACCAACACTTGTTGCCATGGTAACCACGCTAATCATAGATAGGCGCACTAACTTCCAATAATAGTAAGTAAGCTGTTCTTATAGCAACATATAGATGTCTCTACTGAACTAGATGACCAACACTTGTTGCCATGGTAACCACTCTAATCACAGATAGGCGCACTAACTTCCAATAATAGTAAGTAAGATGTTCTTATAGCAACATATAGATGTCTCCACTCAACTAGATGACCAACACTTGTTGCCATGGTAACCACGCTAATCATAGATAGGCGTACTAACTTTCAATAATAGTAAGTAAGATGTTCTTATAGCAACATATAGATGTCTCCACTCAACTAGATGACCAACACTTGTTGCCATGGTAACCACTCTAATCACAGATAGGCGCACTAACTTCCAATAATAGTAAGTAAGATGTTCTTATAGCAATATATAAATGCATCTACTGAAGTAGATGACCAACACTTGTTGCCATGGTAACCACTCTAATCACAGATAGGCGCACTAACTTTCAATAATAGTAAGATGTTCTTATAGCAACATATAGATGTCTCCACTGAACTAGATGACCAACACTTGTTGCCATGGTAACCACGCTAATCACAGATAGACGTACTAACTTCCAATAATAGTAAGTAAGATGTTCTTATAGCAACATATAGATGTCTCCACTCAACTAGATGACCAACACTTGTTGCCATGGTAACCACGCTAATCATAGATAGGCGTACTAACTTCCAATAATAGTAAGTAAGATGTTCTTATAGCAACATATAAATGCATCTACTGAAGTAGATGACCAACACTTGTTGCCATGGTAACCACTCTAATCACAGATAGGCGCACTAACTTTCAATAATAGTAAGATGTTCTTATAGCAACATATAGATGTCTCCACTGAACTAGATGACCAACACTTGTTGCCATGGTAACCACGCTAATCACAGATAGACGTACTAACTTCCAATAATAGTAAGTAAGATGTTCTTATAGCAACATATAGATGTCTCCACTCAACTAGATGACCAACACTTGTTGCCATGGTAACCACGCTAATCATAGATAGGCGTACTAACTTCCAAAAATAGTAAGTAAGATGTTCTTATAGCAACATATAAATGCATCTACTGAAGTAGATGACCAACACTTGTTGCCATGGTAACCACTCTAATCACAGATAGGCGTACTAACTTCCAATAATAGTAAGTAAGATGTTCTTATAGCAACATATAGGCTAGATGTCTCCACTGAACTAGATGACCAACACTTGTTGCCATGGTAACCACGCTAATCACAGATAGGCGCACTAACTTTCAATAATAGTAAGTAAGATGTTCTGATAGCGACATATAGATGTCTCTACTGAACTAGATGACCAACACTTGTTGCCATGGTAACCACGCTAATCACAGATAGGCGTACTAACTTTCAATAATAGTAAGTAAGCTGTTCTTATAGCAACATATAGATGTCTCTAATGAACTCGATGACCAACACTTGTTGCCATGGTAACCACTCTAATCACAGATAGGTGTACGAACTTCCAATAATAGTAAGAAAGATGTTCTTATAGCAACATATAGATGTCTCTAATGAACTCGATGACCAACACTTGTTGCCATGGTAACCACTCTAATCACAGATAGGTGTACCAACTTTCAATAATAGTAAGATGTTCTTACTGCAACATCTAGATGTCTCTACTGAAATAGATGACCAACACTTGTTGCCATGGTAACCACGCTAATCACAGATAGGCGCACTAACTTCCAATAATAGGAAGTAAGATGTTCTTATTGCAACATATAGATGTCTCTACTGAACTAGATGACGAACAGTTGTTGCCATGGTAACCACCAGCCTTAAAACGTATTAAAAGCAATGCCTACTGGGATTGAGTTACTCCCGAAGCCTGTTGTAATGCGTGCTCACACACAAATAAGCTGTCTAAATGTGCTGCCAGAGGGACTGTGCAGTATATTTGAAGAGACTTGACCTCCCGGCTTTGTATCGGCCCGCGTGTGTCCAGCACAGACCTAATAAGAGAGTCTCTCTAAAGGGAGCTGAAAGTCAAAGTGAGGACGATAATTGCGTGGTGCGAGAGTGAACACAGAACATAGCGAATGAGATTACAGACGCAGGTCAGCTGGTGTTGACGTGCCGGACCGTGCCATTGTTCCCTTTCGCCCTCAAGACTTTCTACGAGCATTGCACGTTCAAGAACTTTACACGCTTAACCGTGTGGACATTTAACGAGAGTTTCCTTTTGAAGGTCTTCAGGGATTTTATGTTGTTGTTTCATTGGCATCATGTTGGCAATCTTGAGCGTAGCTTTTCCCACACTCAGTGCCTTATTTCAACTCCCGGGGGCACCTACTGGACATCATCCCTGTCCCTAATACAGCTACAGACACTGTTACGTGGGCAGTACACTATCGCCGAACATTCGCCTGAATGATTCGCCGAATGTTCGGGTGGGATTGCGACCGCGAATGTAGACGATTATGCAACCCGAACCAACCAAGTACACCATTGCTTAATTTCGGCCGAACCATGCCGAACCCAATCGTGCGTATTCGCTGCAAAACATTCCCGCCAAACCCACTCAATGTGACCTTTATCGTTAGAACAAAACTTTATATTTTTTCATTTTTTCAAAAAAAGTCCAATTTTCAAAATTGCCTTTATTTTGGAAACTAAGAATTTTACAAAAAGGTTTGCTTGACGTAAATGAATGGTCCTTACCCCCTCTACTCACAAACCAAGTTTTAAGTCTCTAGGATAAAAATTAGTAGGGGTTTGGGGGTGGGGGGCTTCTGACGTCAGAGGGAGTGGTGGTGGGGGCTTAGAAACAACAGCGTTTCCTCATTAGACCACTCCATGAATAAATAAAGAAATCGCACCAGTTAACAAATAAATAATTAACGATCACTGCACTGAATACTGTAGACAGAGCGCGTGCGTGACTACACGAGTGTGTATTGGCTCAAGTTAGTACCTGTCCTCGGCATTCGCCCTCGCTCGTCTCCTTAGATCCGTGTCGGTGGACCGCCAAAATAGCGAACGCAGCCGAACACGAATGTTCGCGATGCGAACTACCTCGAATTTACACGAGCACATCGGGTACACTATCGCGCTCGTCTCAGTTCGCCTACATTCGGCGATAGTGTACTGCAGGCGAATGTTATCAATTGGGTCCTCTCTACAACCCCTAGAAGTGTGTAATAGGAATCCCGGAACACCTTGTATACAACTTATGTTGATTTATAAACGTTCAAGAAATTACAATAAAACTACATTTTCCTATGTTGTTGTTGTTGGTGTTGATTTAGTCTTCAGTCTTTTTGACTGGTTTGATGCAGCGCTCCATGCCTCCCTGTCCTGAGCTAATCGTTTCATCTCTACATAGCTAGCACACCTTACATTCGAGGCATTCTCTTTAACATACTGCTCGGGTCCAAGCTCTGTGAACTTGCGGGGTGAGGGGAAAGAGCAGGGAAGGGTCAGGCGAGAAGAGAAGGGCCTAACAACAGCCCGCCGTGATATGTTGTATTCCTTTCTATTCCAATACTGCTAACATAGGGCCGTTGCTCAAACCACTGCGGTGTTACGAATGAATGAGTGAGTGACTCACCGACCGATGTATTTGGTTCTGTACTATGCACGGACCGAGAAACCTCATCACTCGTCGACACCTCTTCTTATAGTCCGCGATGCACATTCCTCTCAGGTTCACGCAGCTTAGACCCGAGCAGTACACTAACCTTGGTCTACCCCTACAGTTCTTGTCCTCTACCCTTCCTTCCATTACTTAGTTTGCAATTCCTGGGTGTCTTAGTCTGTGTCCTACCAACCTACTGTATCGTATCTCAGTCGCCAGAAACATCTCTCCCCTCGTCTTAATTCCTCTTTATTTTTTACTCTATCTACCCATTTGATCTTCATCATTTTCCTGTAACACCACATTTCAAATAATTCTTTTCTCCTCTTTCCTGCTGCGCCAACAGTCCAAGTTCACTTCCATACAGCGCAACGCTCCAGACAAATGCTTTCAAAAATGACTTCCTAATACCTAAATCTATATTTGATGTCAACAAGTAGTAATGCTTTCCTTGCCTGAGCCAACCTACTTTTTATATCCTCTTTGCTTCGTCCATCACTGGTTATTTTGCTTCCTAAGTAACAGAAGTCTCCTACTTCTTTTAGCTTTTCACTGCCAATTTGACGTCAATAGTGCTTTCTGATTTTTTTTCGGCTGCATTACATTACAATTTCCTATACACACAAATATTAGCCTCCGTGGCTTAGGCGGCCTCTCACCGCTGGGTCCGTGGTTCAAATACCGGTCACTCCATGTAAGATTTGTGCTGGACAAAACGGAGGCAGACAGGTTTTTCTCCGGGTACTCCGGTTTTCCCTGTCACAATTTCATTCAAGCAAAAACTCTCCACTATCATTTCATTTCATGTCATTCATTTAATCATTGCCCCAGGGGAGTGCGACAGGCTTCGGCAGCCCGCACAGTTCATATCCTCGCCACTAGATGGGGGCTTCATTCATTCCATTCCCTGACCCGGTCGGTCGACTGGAAGCAGGCTGTGGATTTTCATTACGAAGAAATATTAGAGAAATCATATTATTATTATGACAGAAAGGACCATTTAGAGTTACGCTGCTAAAAGGACTGTATGTTTTAAGAGAGTTAATCTTGCAACAGGGGTGACTCCACCACGTGAAGTTCGGTAGGGTATTCAACCTTAATAAACCTAATTGAGCCTGGTGGGTTATAACTAGGGCTCGGATTTTTAGGTAAATAAATATTTTGTATGTAAATGTATATCTTGAGCATTTTTTCTAAAAATACATAAATTGCTGCTTTTCACTTATTAGCACATAAAAAGACAAAATATTCAAATTGTTTAAAATCAGTATGCTAGATCTTTCAGTTTATTGCATTTTTGTTCTGTGTTACTTCAACGGGGAACCACCTGTGAGCTATCTAATCTTCGTGCAGAGCGTATGTCTGCTTGCAACTGTGTTATTCTTAACTTCTCGCCCCGTCCCACTCACTGTGGAAGCCGGCGATTTCCTTGTCCATAGCCTTATTGCACCGCGTGATAGACCTTCCCCCCCCCCCTCCCCCTCCCCTCTCTCCCCCCTAGCTACCTGGAACCAGTGTCACATGAAGTTCATTTCTGGCACTGTGAAGTGTAAGGCAGTTCTACGATACCTAAAGTAAAAGCAACTACAAGTTATCGTCTGCAGCAGTATGTTGCAGAATATAAAGATAATTTTAGTTCTGTTCTGCCAACCATGTGGGAAAGCAATCAAGGCTGAACAGCGATCTCAAGTTACACAACACCTCAGTGGCAAGAATCATATCGCCACAGTTTCGCGCCTTCAGAAGAGTGTTTCGCGATAATCGTCGGTAATTTGTGATGGACAATAGTAATCTTCTATTTGCAGTTGATTTTCTGTGGGAGAGGAAGGTAAAGTGCTGTCAAGAAGCGTAATGTGTGGAGTACCCATGGGAGACCTGATCTAGAGACGGGAAGTTCCACTCAAGTTGATTGTATAGCGACTTGACGGCGACACCGAGTGACTCACATCACTCAAGCTATCATTATCTGTTAACTAGCTCAATCAGACAGGACAGGATGCTGCTCCAAGACCTCTCCTGGCGATATATCTCCAGTGGGATCATAGGGAGTCAGCCATGCCTAGGGTGTTTACGAGATACACTGGGACTTGGATAATTCGAAACTAAAGGAACCGAAAAGAACTTCCAATTATGCAAATATTCGTACTACAGAAGTTTCATATTTTTAGTGTGTGTGTGTGTGTGTGTGTGTGTGTGTGTGTGTGTGTGTGTGTGTGTGTGTGTGTGTGTGTGTGTGTGTGTGTGTGTGTGTGTGTGTGTGTGTGTGTGTGTGTGTGTGTGTGTGTGTGTGTGTGTGTGTGTGTGTGTGTGTGTGTGTGTGTGTGTGTGTGTGTGTGTGTGTGTGTGTGTGTGTGTGTGTGTGTGTGTGTGTGTGTGTGTGTGTGTGTGTGTGTGTGTGTGTGTGTGTGTGTGTGTGTGTGTGTGTGTGTGTGTGTGTGTGTGTGTGTGTGTGTGTGTGTGTGTGTGTGTGTGTGTGTGTGTGTGTGTGTGTGTGTGTGTGTGTGTGTGTGTGTGTGTGTGTGTGTGTGTGTGTGTGTGTGTGTGTGTGTGTGTGTGTGTGTGTGTGTGTGTGTGTGTGTGTGTGTGTGTGTGTGTGTGTGTGTGTGTGTGTGTGTGTGTGTGTGTGTGTGTGTGTGTGTGTGTGTGTGTGTGTGTGTGTGTGTGTGTGTGTGTGTGTGTGTGTGTGTGTGTGTGTGTGTGTGTGTGTGTGTGTGTGTGTGTGTGTGTGTGTGTGTGTGTGTGTGTGTGTGTGTGTGTGTGTGTGTGTGTGTGTGTGTGTGTGTGTGTGTGTGTGTGTGTGTGTGTGTGTGTGTGTGTGTGTGTGTGTGTGTGTGTGTGTGTGTGTGTGTGTGAATTCCCCCCTATCAATTCGAACACGGTGAATCCGAGCATAGGGCACCTCAGTGTCATGTTTTATATCGCCGCCATCTTGACGGAAACGTAATGGCGGCCAACCAAATGTTAAAAGCTTAAATCAAATTACGACCAAACGAATCATCTGATCTCTACCAATTTTTGCAACATTATACCTTTGCATATGAAGAATCCTTTGACCAACCTACAAGATCATCAGCCCAATTATTTGTGGATGGCGGCCATGTTTGTGTGCAAATCGATTCCCCCTATCTATTCAAACACGGTGGAACCGAATTGAACGAAATTTGGTACAGAGGTAGCACTAGTAAAGGCCACGTCAGTGTCATGTTTTATATCGCCGCCATCTTGACGTAAACGTAATGGCGACCACCCAAATGTTGAAAGCTTAAATCAAATTACGACCAAACGAATCATCTGATCTCTACCAATCTTTGCAACATGATACCTTTTTATATGAAGAATCTTTTGAACAAACTACAAGGTCATCAGCCCAGTAATTTGCGGATGGCGGCCATGTTTGTGTGCAAATCGATTCCCTCTATCTATTCAAACACGGTGAAACCGAATTGAACGAAATTTGGTACAGAGGTAGCAATAGCAAAGAGCACCTCATTGTCAAGCTTTATATTACCGCTATCTTGACAGAAACGTAATGGCGGCCACCCAAATGTTAAAAGATTAAATCAAATTACGACCAACCTAATAATCTGATCTCTACCAAATTTTGCAACAACATACCTTTTTGTGAGAAGCATCTTTTGACTGAACTACAAGGTCATCAGCCCAATAGTTTGCAGAGAGCAGCCATGTATGTGTGCAAATCGATTCACCATATCAATTCAAACACGGTGAAACCTAATTGAATGACATTTTTTTTACAGAGGTATCACTAGCAAAGGGCACCTCATATTCATGTTTAATACCCGTATAGTACGTTGTATTTCAACAAGCTACTACAACCAACATTCAGTTAAACTCCTTGAAAAGGAAAAAGAGTTATAACAATACTCATGCATTTAGGAGAAAGTTGGCTATATGTTCTTTACTGAACATCTTGTTTGTTTTGTTATGTGGTTGATGCTCTTCAGTCGGTAACACGATTGCACCCAAATGAGATGGGTTATTTCCTAATGCTGAAAAAAATATCTTATCTGTTTGTATTTATTAATCTCATGTATTTGGGTGCAATCGTGTTACCGACTGAAATACATCAAACTTTTGATTTTTGTTTTAGGTCCAATACAGTATGTATGTCTACCCCTTATTATTCCCGTTTTCCAACGGGGTCGGGGATGAGATGCGATGGAAGTCGTTGTGGCGATGATTTTTACGGCCGGATGCCCTTCCTGTCGCCAACCTCATGAGAGGAGTTAATGAGAGATGAAATGAATGATGGTGAATGAAACTGGGCAAGGATGTGGAAGGAAGCGGCCGTGGCATGTCAGAAGGTACCGTCCCAGCATTTGCCTGGTGTTGAAAATGGGAAACCACGGAAAACCATTTCAAGGACGGCCGACGGTGGGGCTCGAACCTACGCGTCTACCGAATCAGCAGCTTGGCCCCATGACCTAATGCTGCGCTTTTTTTTAGGTCCAATACAGTAAATGCCTGAAATGGTCAATTGTTCAATTGCATTACAAAAGGTAATTTCAATAACTCTCGAGTGCACAATAACAGAATGTTCATAATGTAAAATTAATTTTTTACTAAGAATTATGAAATGTCTGATTCTTTTCAGAGTTTAGTTTTTTAAAGTGTCATCATCTAACTGGGAAACATCGTCAGTATGGGGTGAGGGGAGCAATAAGTAAGTTTTCCAGGTAAAAACTTACGTATTAGACAATAGTGGCGCTTACCAGGGGACAACAACAACAACAACAGAGCGATGACCTCTATACAATAAGGTTAAAAGGGGTGAAATGTCACTCTCAGTATTCCGGCAGCGCATAGTGCGGAAACTTTTGAACCAACGTTAAACATATATTTTAGTGTCTATGTACAAAAAGCTTCGAGTTGAAAATCCACTGCCTGTTTCCAGTCGACTGACCGGCTCAGGGAATGGAATGAATGAAGACCCCCCATCTAGCGGCGAGGATATGAACTGTGCTGGCTGCCGAAGCCTGTCGCACTCCCCTGAGAGAAAGATTAAATGAATGACAGATGAAAGGAAATGGCAGTGGAGTGTTGCTGGAATGAAATTTGTGACAGAGAAAACTGGAGTACCCGGAGAAAAACCTGTCTGCCTTCGCTTTGTCTACCACAAATCTCACATGGAGTGACTGGGATTTGAACCACGGATCCAGCGGTGAAAGGCTCGCGTGCTGCCGCATAAGCCACGGAGGCTACCTCGAGTTAAAGAAGGTAAACTTCGAATTATCCCACTGTATATTAAAACCATTTTATAATTTTAAATTATCTTGTCGACTTCGTCGTTACGCTGAGGACTGGCGCTACTTTACGGTGACGGGACGAAATGTACCGAGAATGCACTGAGGTGTGTGACGTCATAGTACAGTGTAGCAGCCGAGTACCAAGAAGGCAGTGCGAGAACAGTTTCAAGAAGGCAATGCGAGAACAATCAAGTAGGCAGTGAAGAAACAAAATAGAATCTTGAAACTCCGTTCTCGCACTGCCTTCTTCAAACTCTATTCTCGCACTGCCTTCTTGGTACTCGGCTGCTAGCATTTAAAATGATATAAAGTCCAGTCTTTCAGACTGACTATCCGTGTCTTTTATTTTACATTATATAATTCTATAGAAAGTTTTGTTTTGTAACACTTCACCAGGTTTGTGGAGTAACGCCTTCGCAAGCAAAGCAATACTTTTTACGGTAACGACGTTACTAATGACATCCGGTAACTGTAATGCAGTTACTTTTCGCACAAAGTAACTTCGTTACTATTGTTATAACTGATTAGTAACAGTATTCTATTTTTAGCCTACTTTTCACATTTTGCAAAAATGAGGAAAAAGTAGTCTTATGAGATCGATCCGGGAAAATGTGTGTCTGTCTGTCTGTCTGTCTGTCTGTCTGTCTGTCTGTCCCTCCCTATCAACTCCTAAACGGCTGCAGCAATCAAAACCAAATTTAGTATGAGTAAAGATGTGCACCGGAATAGCTCACGTCCATATTTGAAAATGATGTCAGTGCTACCAACTGCTGAAGAAACGCACTAGAAATTTGAGCTCCATGTTGGATATCTTGCAAGGTATGCATGAGAGCTATTCCAAAATTGGCACACATGTAGATAATACTATTTCAGTTTAATTTCCAGGAGGCCAACCATGACAGTGTTGCCAAAATAATTTTAAGCCTTCTGATAGGTCCAATGTTTAAATGCATATAACTTCTACACTATCAATTGGATTTCAACCAAATTTTGTATGTAATATCTGTATATAAACAGATATGACTGAGCGTATTCTTAAGAGCCACCAGGGCTGCCAACTGTTAATAATTGCTCTCTCTATTTTTTTTTCATCCAAATACCAATATATCAGAAAGTATGCAAGCCAACAGCTTTAAACTATGCACACGTATATTCTGACATTTTAGATTAATTTGGAGTAACTTATATACCGTACGTCAGTTCTACCAACATGATTCTAAGCCTGCTGATAGAACCAATTTTTAAATACATGTAACTTCTATACTATCAGTTGGATTTCAACCAAATTTCGTATGTGATATGAGTAACATAACAGATATGACTATAAGTATTCTTAAGAGCAATCAGGGCTGCCAACTGTTAATAAATGCTGTCCATATTTTTTACCCTAATATCAATATATCAGAAAGTATGCAAGCCAACAGCTCTATACTCTGCACACGTATAGCACCTGACATTCTAGATTAATTGGAGTAATTAATACAAGGCGGTGCTACCAACATGATTCTATGCCTGCTGTTATGTCCAATTTTAAAATACATGTAACTTCTATACTAACAAATGGATTTCATCCAAAATTGGCACAACAAGATATCATAATAATTCAGATTATTTCTGACCAGCACACGCATGGTACTGTTGGCAACATGCTTTTACGCGTGCTGATAGATCCAGTGTCTAACTGCATGTCAAGTCCATTGGACTTCAACCAAATTTTGTATTCTGTACCTTAAGAGGTGGAACTAAGAATATATTCAGTTACCAGGGCTGCCAACTGTAGTGCTCTATTAGGCTACATTATACCAGGTATATTTTGAAATAATTAAATATTTCGATATTACCAACTTAATTTCGTCATTATTCTAGATAGGTTCATATACTGTAGAATAATCATTGGCATGAAAAGTAGGCTGTATAGTTCTTCACGGAACTTCTTGTTGTTGATTGATTTAGGCTTTGCAACATCGTGTACACGTAGCCCTGTGTATTTAGATCCGTGACGAATCTGTCTTATAACCTGTGTTATTGTAATGGCTGTACAGATGTGTATGTATTTATACTGTAACTAGCAACCCGTCCCAGCTTCGCCCGGGAACAGTTATGAATGCATTATGTGATAAGCGCCTCTTTTTCGATGTCACAGGCGAAATGAAGATAAGCCGAGATGCACTTCCAGGGAAACTCCAAACACAACCACTCTTCTCTAAAGTCTTAACTGAACACCACTCGACAGTTTGCTGCTGGCTGTATCTGGGGTAATATGCTCAACCGCTAGCTAGGCTGTATCTGGGGTAATAGGCTCATCCGCTAGCTAGGCTGTAACTGGGGTGATAGGCTCGCCCCTAGCTAGCTCGTAAACTGTCGCCTCGGTAATGAATGGAGATTGTTGGAAGAAGTAGAAACGTAAAGACACTATATTGCGCGATGTATTGAAGGTAGAGATACGCTCTCGCGGACTTTTTTCTTAGAACTTTTCATGCTGAACAATTCTTACACTCATAGTATATTGATATTTTTAACGGTTTGGCCAGAGTAAGCTTAAAAAGCTCACGGACGCCAGGTATTTTTCTCGACTTTTTCACTAAAGTCCTTACTGCTTGGCTTCCAGTGATCATAAATAAATTATTTTCTACAGAAACCTTCCTCGCGATACCCTTTACAGAATGGTGAAAACCGCATCAAAATCCATCCAGTGGCTCTCGAGATTACCCGTGACATTCGTGGACTTTGTTTTATACTAAGTACAGATTCAGGCTAGGATATGAAATGAAGTGCCCGTGGTCTTATGCACGAATAGAATTGGGAAACCACTGAAGACCGCTACCAGGACAGCTGACCTGGGAATCAAACCCACCTATTCTCAGTTTTGTCCCACGAGGCAGAGTGTCGCCTGTTCCAAGTTTGGACATTCTATGCTTCCAGTTTTTCGTTTCTCTTTTGTTAATTCTCCTACTTTAATCACGATTGTTTTTTTAAACACAGTTAAGTTTTTTTGTGAGGCGGCTTCGGTAGCGTAGTCGGTAGCTTCTATGCCCAAGATAGCGGGTTCAAACCCGGCCGAAGCCGTCGGATTTTTTAAGAGCGTTAAAATCCCTCAGTATGCCTTCCTTCGGAGGGGAAGTAAGGCCGACGGTCCCATGTCATAGATTTATTGCATGAAAAAGAACCTTCTACTAACTATACGTGTGTGAAGCCAAAACTTGTCGGTTAGAAATTATAACGATCTATTAGTTCCAACATTAGCCGCCAGGTGCCTACTACGATGCCATCTGGTAGGCAAGTCCGCAAGCTAGGTGTTGTAGACGGTAGCATTTGGTAGTCAAAGTAGGAACTACTTGAAATTACCGTCTGCAGTCCTTACTTGAATTAAGACAGATATCACACACTAATACAGTCATCACAATTAATACCGGTTATCAGAAAGATTCTACACACACCCAAAGTACTCGGGGCTACATGACCGCGTTGTTGCAGCCCCAAAACTAAGGAAACTAAGGAACCAACCATTTTTTTTTCCGGCACAGTACAATCTGGTCATAATTCTGGTCAGTAATAATAATAATAATAATAATATCGTGTGGCCTCGGGTGTCGGGAGCGAGCTTTGTTAATTTACACCCAGAGGGTAGCTTGCGTGTCGAATTTAATGCTCCTTGGAGCGCTATGAATGTCAAGGAGGTTAGATAGCCTATCTAAGCTCCTTGGCGCTATACCGCTTTCTAGTAGAGAAATGAGGAACTTGGTGTTGGCGGAAAATCCCGAGATTAATTTTGCCATAATCAACACGGCCTACTGAATTCAAATGGGTTCTTTAACATGCCAACAACGTATGACATGAGTATCGTGATTTTTGTCGCCTTTCAAAAATCACTTTCCACGGCCAGGAGCGAACCTGCAAGCTTGGGGGTTGGTAGACCGACACTATAACCACACACCCACCGTGGCAAGTATTTTACTTCAATCTACACCACCCGGATTTTGGAATATCTCCTTGGATTCTGTTGGGACGGTGTTGGATTAGTGACGTCATTCTGAGCATCCGGTGTATTGTAAACTCCTGAGCCAGTGGAGTGTTTGTTCCATGTAAACAGCATTACGTTTCCATTTGTCAGTCACGTCTGACCTTCACTGCCTAGGACCAGGTCAAGCGACCAGAGTACTGAATGATATTCGAACCGCCCTGTTAAACAGCAGTGCGCATTAATTGGTACGGCAAGCAGCAACAAGTCAGGAGATCGAGGGTTCAAATTCCAAAGCTGACAGTAGCCATCCTGGGTGTGCTTTTACATCGGTTTTCCATACTCCCTTCAGTCAAATTTCGAGATGGTACAGACCTTATGTCATGTCATACTAGTTGCGATTTTTCGCGAGTGTTCCGCGAGTTGATACTTTTTATGAAACATGTTTATTTGTTTTAATGTTTTTCGTGATTTCGCGAGTCGAGAAGTTTGACTGTCTCTAAAAATAATGTTGATAGACTGAAATGAAAATCCAAAGCCTGCTTTGGAATGGAATGAATGAAGCCACCATCCAGCGGCGAGGATATGAACTGTGCCGGCTGCCGAAGCCTGTCGCACTCCTCTGGGGCAATGATTAAATGAATGACAGATGAACTGAAATGATAGTGGAGAGTGTTGCTGGAATGAAATGTTGACAGGGAAAACCAGAGTACCCGGAGAAAAACCTGTCTGCCTCCGTTTTGTCCAGCACAGATCTCACATGGAGTGACCGGGATTTGAACCACGGACTCAGCGGTGAGAGGCCGGCGTGCTGCCACCTAAGCCACGGAGGCTTCCAATGTTGATAGACTGAAAAACATTAAATGTCGATTACTATGGCAACACTGATAAACGGCTTCAACTACTGAGTGTATAAAAGAGAATGTTGGATAATTGGTGTCCAGTGTAATGATTTACAAACCTCTGCATTTATATTTTCTGGAGATTGTTTTGGTTCCTTAGTTTAGCGGCTGCGACAATGCGGTCATTTAGCCCCTAGTACTTTGGGTGTGTTAGGTATAATCTGTCTGATAACCGGTGTTAATTGTGATGGCTGTATTAGTGTGCGTTATCTGTTTTTAATTCAAGTAAAGACTGCAGACGATACTTTCAAATAGTTCCTACTTTCGCTACCAAATGCTACCGTCCACTACACCTAGCTGTGAACTTAGCTACTACTAGATGCCATCGCAACCAGTGCCTGGAGACGAACGTTGGAACTTAAGAGCATTAATCAAACCTAACCTACAAGTTTTGCTTCACAAAAGTTTAGTTAGTGGACGGTTTTACTTCCCCTCCGAAGGAAGGCATACTAAGGGATTGTTAACGCTCTTAAAAAATTCGTCGACTTCGGCCGGGTTTGAACCCGCGACCTTGGGCATAGAAGGTCAGCATGCTATACCAACTAGGCCACCAAAGCCGCCTTTCTGGAGATAACCGAGGAGTTTTGGAGGCAGTTGTAGACTGCTTGTAAAAAGTGTTGGAGTGGTATTTAAAGTTGTTCTTGTCGAACCTCCTCCTCGACCTGGGATTCAATGGACCATGACCACCACACGATCAAGGTCTGTTGGCCACGACAGTGAGCTCACCAAGATTACACTCGGAGAGTGGATCCACTTCATAGACCCAGTTTATTGATATTGTGATAGCCCTGCTAGTCTGGTACACTCGACCTCTCAAACTGTTCACTCAGAAACTGATGACTAGGGTCACAATTGGTATGCAAGAGCATAATAGGAGTAGATCATTAGAATCCCTACCGACAGTAGTGGCTACGCTGGCTAAAGCGCAGCGTTAGGTCATGGGGCCAAGCCCTCTGCTGACTCGGTAGACGCGTGGGTTCGAGCCCCACCGTCGGCCGTCCTTGAAATTGTTTTCCGTGGTTTCCCCATTTTCATCACCAGGCAAATGCTGGGACGGTACCTTCTGACAGGCCACGGCCGCTTCCTTCCACATCCTTGCCCAGTTTCATTCATCTTCATTCCATCTCTCATCCCGACACGCAGGTCACCCACGGGCGTTGACTAGAAAGACCTGCACTAGGCCTCTCAGGAGAGCACACAAAAAAACAACAAAAAGAATGGAATCCTTACGATAATTAACAGAGACGACGTTCTAAATGGACCTATTATTATTATTATTATTATTATTATTATTGAACCCATTTGAATCCAGTAGGCCGTGTTCATAATGGCAAAATTAATCTCGGGAGTTACCGCCAACACAAAGTTCCTCATTTCTCTACTAGAAAGTGCTATAGTGTTCATGGAGCTTAGATATCTAACCTCCTTGACTTTCGTAGTGCTTCAAGGAACAACGAAATCCGACATGCAAGCTACCCTTCGGGTGTCAAATGACAAAGCTTGCACCCAGCATCCGAGGCCATACGATAATATTAAAATATATTAATTTTATTATTATTATTATTATTATTATTATTATTATTATTATTATTATTATTTATTTCACACGTTACAGGCCTATTAGACCACGCGAAGCAATCATGACTTTTTGTTCTTCCTGTTTTTCCAGTACTCTTTCATTCGTGGACTAAAGGCCCTCTTCCTTTCTTCGGTCCACTTTGGTCTTTGGGCTGTGGATGCTGCTTTCTCTGACAACACTTCCCACTTGTATACCTTGTGTCTAAAGACACTTTTGTCTATGACGTCTTCTGGGTCGATCTGTGCTTTTACCAGATCAATTTTGACTTGCATCATCTTGAGCCGCTGCATGTATCTAAGAATTGTGTTGGTTAGTCTGGTTTGTGGGAATCTGCTGATGTGGCCGTAAAATTTTAATAATAATTTTAATAATGCAGCCAATGGCCATGTACTTTTTTTTTCCAGGACGGGTCAGGGAAGGGATATTGTAAGGAAATCGGCCGTGGACCTATTGAAAGGAACCGTCCCGGCATTTGCCTGGTGATGAAAATGGGAAACCACGAAAACCATTTTCAGGACCCACGCTCTCCCGATACCAGCCAGGCACGAGGTAGCGCGTTAGCACTCTCGGCCACCGTGGCAGTCGCCTCTTTCTGATATCTTCCGCGAGGTTGGACAATTTCTGTGTGGTGTCTCTGGAGTGAAGCAGAGTGAGGACTGACTTATTTATTAAGCAAGTGTACACGCCTGCTCTACACAATTGAGATCAGGAGAATAGGCAGGCCATTCCATTCTGTGAATACCATTCTCCTGAAGAAAGGTATTGCCAATGCCACCTCTGTGCGGGCGAGCGTTATCGTCCACGAAAGTGAAATTTGGGCCGAAATTGTCAGCTTAGCCTTTCACTACAGTTGCCAGGAGAGTATCCCTCTGTCAAACGCCCTGGGATGTACACAAGAGGGGTTCGGCGACCATACATGATGCCACCCCACCTCCTCCCTTTTGTTATCGATCTTGGATGTATTGGTCGTGCATACGTTCACCGGGTCGTCTCCCTAGTTTATTATTAATTTATCATCTAAATCAATTGTTTTCAGGTTTAGGGAATATCACGAATTGCAATTGGGTACAATCGTGTTGAGCAACTGGAAAGCAACACAAAATGGCTTCCAGCACTGTAATAAACAAGAAGTTCCGTGAAGAACTATACAGCCTACTTTTCATGCCAATGATTATTCTACAGTATATGAACCTGGTATAATGTAGCCTAATAGAGCACTACAGTTGGCAGCCCTGGTGACTGAATATATTCTTAGTTCCATCTCTTAAGGTACAGAATACAAAATTTGGTTGAAGTACAATGGACGTTACATGCAGTTAGACACTGGATCTATCAGCACGCGTAAAAGCATGTTGCCAACAATACCATGCGTGTGCTCGTCAGAAATAATCTGAAATATTATGATATCTTGTTGTGCCAATTTTGGATGAAATCCATTTGTTAGTATAGAAGTTACATGTATTTTAAAATTGGACATATCAGCAGGCATAGAATCATGTTGGCAGCACTGCCTTGTATTAATTACTCCAAATTAATCTAGAATGTCAGGTGCTATACGTGTGCAAAGTATAGAGCTGTAGGCTTGCATACTTTCTGATATATTGATATTAGGGTAAAAAATATAGACAGCATTTATTAACAGTTGGCAGCCCTTATTGCTCTTAACAACACTTATAGTCATATCTGTTATGGTACACATAGCTCATACGAAATTTTGTTGAAATCCAACTGATAGTATAGAAGTTAGATGAAAATGAAAATCCACAGCCTGCTTCCAGTCTCCGACCGGGTCAGGAATGGAATGAATGAAGCCCCCAACTAGCGGCGAGGATATGAAATGTGCCGGCTGCCGAAGCCTGTCGCACTCCTCTGGTGCGAAGAAGTTAGATATATTTAAAAATTGGTATTATCAGCAGGCTTATAATCATGTTGGTAGAACTGACGTATATAAGTTACTCCAAATTAATCTAAAATGTCAGGTACTATACGTGTGCATAGTTTAAAGCTGTTGGCTTGCATACTCTCTGATATATTGGTATTTGGATAAAAAATATAGAGAGCAATTATTAACAGTTGGCAGCCCCGGTGGCTTATAGAATACGCTCAGTCATATCTGTGTACGTACAGATATTACATACAAAATTTGGTTGAAATCCAATTGATAGTGTAGAAGTTATATGCATTTAAACATTGGACCTATCAGAAGGCTTAAAATTATTTTGGCGACACTGTCATGGTTGGCCTCCTGGAAATTGAACGGAAATAATATTATCTACATGTGTGCCAATTTTTGAATAGCTCCCATGCATACCTTGCAAGATATCCAACATTGAGCTCAAATTTCTAGTTCGTTTTTTCAGCAGTTGGTAGCACTGACATCATTTTCAAATATAGACGTGAGATATTCCGGTGCACATCTTTACTCATACTAAATTTGGTTTTGATTGCTGCAGCCGTTTAGGAGTTGATAGAGGGGGGGGGGGACACACACAGCCAGACAGACAGAAGGACAGACAGACAGACAGAAGGACAGACAGACACACATTTTCCCAGATCGATCTCATAAGTCTACTTTTTCCTCATTTTTGCAAAATGTGAAAAGTAGGCTAAAAAAATAACTCACACAACCTGAAAATAATTTAATTAGTATTAAATGCTATAAATAATTACCGCTAAAGCGCAGCGTTTGGCCATGGAGCCAAGCTCTCTGCGATCTCGTTAGACGTGGGTTCGAGCCCCACCGTCGGCCGTCCTTGAAATGGGTTTTTGGGTGGTTTCCCCATTTTCCACTCCAGGCAAATGCTGGGACGGTACCTTCTGACAGGCCACAGCCGCTTCCTTCCACAACTTGCCCAATTTCATTCATCTTCATTCATTTCATCTCTCATTAACTCCTCTCAAGAGGTTGGCGTCAGGAAGGGCATCCAGCCGTAAAAACCATTCGCCACATATAATTTTATCGCATCTCATCCCCGGCCCCGATGGAAAGGGGAATAACACATACACACACACACACAAATGTCATAAACAATTATTAATAATATTATTAATATTAATATTAATATTATATTATAATATTATTAATAATAATTATAATACCGTATGACCTCGGGTGCCGGGTGCAAGCTTTGTTATTTGACACTCAGAGGGCAGCTTGCATGTCGAATTTCGTCGTTCCTTGAAGCACTATGAAAGTCAAGGAAGTCAGATATCTATGCTCCTTGACTCTATAGCGCTTTCTAGTAGAGATAGGCGGAACTTTTGTTTTGGCGAAAAATCCCGAGATTATGAACACGGCCTACTGAATTCAAATGGGTTCTTTAACATGCCAACAACGTATGACATGCATGTCGTGTTTTTTTGTGTAAACAGTAGCCTAATAGTGGCTATTAGTTATGTAGAGGGAGGCAATCCTTAATAATTATTCATACGTCATTTTCAGTAAACCATGTAGTCTTCTGGGATTTATTTTGCGTTTTAAGTACTGCACTCAGTTCCAGCAGTTCTGTATTTAAAGTGCTTTTACTGATGCATCTCTGTTTCTGTTCTGCCCACAGGTAAGATTCCTGAATCCAGTCGCCTTTTGTGGTGAGTCAAGTTTACTTTTTATCTTGTTGTGCCGCAGTTGTACGAGTAATATCCACTGGTTCTTATAAAGCGTTCGAGATGAGCCGTGAGATTGCATTTGAGATCACTGTATACAGAGACCTCGTCGTGGAGATTCTGTTCTGTATTCCAGTCAAACGTGAACGCTTGGTTATTTATTTATTTGTTTACTTGTTAAATCATTTGTTTATTTATTTATTTATTTGCTTATTTATTTAATTATTTGCTTATTTATTTGTATTTATTTGTTTAATTACTCATTTGTTTATTTTTTGTTTGTTTATTATTTGTTTATTTAATTATTTATTTGTTTTTATTATTTTATTTGTTTATTTGTTTGTTTATTTGTTTGATTATTTATGTATTTATTTATTTGTTTGGTTATTTATTTATTTGTTTATTTATTTATTTATTTGTTTGGTTATTTATTTATTTGTTTATTTATTTGTTTGTTTATTTATTTGTTTATTTATTTGTTTATTTATTTGTTTGGTTATTTATTTGTTTATTTATTTGTTTGTTTATTTATTTACTTGTTAGTTTATTTATTTGTTTATTTATTTGTTTGGTTATTTATTTGTTTGGTTATTTATTTGTTTGGTTATTTATTTGTTTGTTTATTTGTTTGTTTATTTATTTGTTTATTTATTTGTTTATTTATTTGTTTATTTATTTGTTTATTTATTTGTTTGTTTATTTGTTTGGTTATTTATTTGTTTGGTTATTTATTTGTTTGGTTATTTATTTGTTTGTTTATTTATTTGTTTATTTATTTGTTTATTTATTTGTTTATTTATTTGTTTATTTATTTGTTTATTTATTTGTTTGGTTATTTATTTGTTTATTTAATTGTTTGTTTATTTATTTACTTGTTTATTTGTTAGTTTATTTATTTGTTTATTTATTTGTTTGTTTATTTATTTGTTTATTTATTTGTTTATTTATTTGTTTGGTTATTTATTTGTTTATTTATTTGTTTGTTTATTTATTTACTTGTTTATTTGTTAGTTTATTTATTTGTTTATTTATTTGTTTGGTTATTTATTTGTTTGGTTATTTATTTGTTTGGTTATTTATTTGTTTGTTTATTTGTTTGTTTATTTATTTGTTTATTTATTTGTTTATTTATTTGTTTATTTATTTGTTTATTTATTTGTTTGTTTATTTGTTTGGTTATTTATTTGTTTGGTTATTTATTTGTTTGGTTATTTATTTGTTTGGTTATTTATTTGTTTGTTTATTTATTTGTTTATTTATTTGTTTATTTATTTGTTTATTTATTTGTTTATTTATTTGTTTGGTTATTTATTTGTTTATTTATTTGTTTGTTTATTTATTTACTTGTTTATTTGTTAGTTTATTTATTTGTTTATTTATTTGTTTGGTTATTTATTTGTTTGGTTATTTATTTGTTTGGTTATTTATTTGTTTGTTTATTTGTTTGTTTATTTATTTGTTTATTTATTTGTTTATTTATTTGTTTATTTATTTGTTTATTTATTTATTTGTTTATTTATTTGTTTGTTTATTTATTTACTTGTTTATTTGTTAGTTTATTTATTTGTTTATTTATTTGTTTGTTTATTTATTTGTTTATTTATTTGTTTATTTATTTATTTGTTTATTTATTTGTTTATTTATTTGTTTGTTTATTTATTTACTTGTTTATTTGTTAGTTTATTTATTTGTTTATTTATTTGTATTTATTTGCTTAATTACTCATTTGTTTATGTTGTGTTTGTTTATTATTTGTTTATTTATTTGTTTAGTTATTTGTTTATTTTATGTTCATTTATTTTTTGTTTATTTATTTGTTTACTTATTTATTTATTAGTTTATATTTTCATTTGCTTGTTTATTAATTTATTTATTTGTTTGTTTATTTTTGTTTGTTTACTAATTTATTTACTTGTTTATTTATTTGATTATTTGTTTGTTTATTTTTTGATAATTTATTTTTTGTTTATTTATTGTTTGTTTATTTGTTTATTTATTTGTTTATGTATGTAAGTTTGTTTATTTATTTGATTATTTTATTAGGCGGGGAGTACAAGTATTTAAACACCCTAATCTGAAAGATATGAATTATTTATCAGTTACTTAACACACAAACAAGAGGGGGAGGGTAATTAATTGGACAACATGCTTCGACCCTTTACCTAGCCTTAGATAAGGCACGGCGGATATGTTTACACTTACAGTACAAATATATATACAATTATTAAAAAACCAAGAGTTTTCAATAAATTGTGTAATGTGTCGTTCTTATTTACAGATATTATTGCTTTTGATTACTTTTAAATGATTCGATTAAACGGGATTAATCGATTAGCCAATCACTCTATCTTCAAATTTCTTTACACTTGAAAAATGTAGCGTACTCAACCTGGGTTTATATAATGTTAATGTGTTGAGAACATTGAAAAATTAATTGCATAATTTCTGTAAAATCGTGGCTATTGAACCCTTAACTTTTGGGTGTGGATGTACAGTTGCTATTTGGAATGTTGTTTTTATTTGAAATGTAGCCTATTCAGCTTCCATCTCGCTTCAAGCAGCAAGCTCCAATTAATCTAGAAACTTATTTCAACAACATTAAATGTAAGGGGATTGAATATTACAAAATAATATTTTTTCTTCATTTTCACGTGAAATGTTTTCCGTTAAAGCGTGTAAACAGTGTTTGGGAGGAGGGGATGAAACATTTGATGACAGAAAAATCAAATATGCTTCTTTTGAAGTAAGTTTTCTCTCGCTCCCCCAGAGCTGATATTAATGGACGAGACGCATGTAAAGGAGGGAGAGAGGTTTTTACTAAAGACAGCTTAAAGAGGGGTACCCTGTATTACACAGCACAACCTCGGCTTTTACTTTGTACAAACATCGTTAATTGGATTGGCAAATTCTCTATCCTTCTCTTTTCTCTTTACCTTTAAATCGCTGTAGCCTTCTCTTTCCACTCAGCCTTCTTGTGCTCGAGTTTTACGGACGCATGCAAGCATCGCGCTGGTAAAATAGCTTTATGGCAAGCTGCGACTACTGGAGTGCATCCACAAATGGAAGAAAAGAAAATGTAGGGGGCTTTGGGAGTTGCAACCGCACTCTTTAAAGAAGAGGAAGAGGAGAAGACGGAAGGGCGAGTGAGAGGGGGGTGGGGGAAAGAATTCTAAAGAAGTGAGGGGGGAAAGGGACCTTCCGTGAAGCAAATAAAAGAGAAGTGGTTCGCAGGGGTTGGGTGATCGCACAAAAGAGGAGACGGATGGAATGTGCTGCAAAGTAATAGGATTAGAATAGAGGGTGTGGTGTTATGTTGGAACGTGAATTGAGTGACAGTCACGCTTCAGAATCGAACCAAAGTCTTTGCATAAAATTATGAAAGTGAGGTGAGACTGGAAAATTATATTTAGTAACACTTTAACGATTATTTTAGCCTATTTTCATTTATGAAAAAATAGGCTTATGAGATCACCTTTTGTCCCTGTGTCTGTGTGTGCGTGTGTGTGTGTGTGTGTGTGTGTTGGTGGGTGTCCCGCCTAATGACTTCTAAACGGCTCGAGCGATTTCAATGAAACTCGGTAAGTTCATAGCACTATTCTGGACGATCCCGACCGTGCCCTTCAAATTTTGTTACGTGTCACCAAACCAACATGGTGGCTGTGCGAAATATTTCGCCCGCATTC
This sequence comes from Meconema thalassinum, assembly GCA_946902985.2. NCBI lineage: Eukaryota > Metazoa > Arthropoda > Insecta > Orthoptera > Tettigoniidae > Meconema > Meconema thalassinum. The sequence goes on from OX336399.1 coordinate 37,278,655, forward strand.
AATATCTCCGAATCTATTACCGATATCACCCTGAAATTTTGTACCGTGATAAAGGGAACTACTAGAAGTTCACCTATGTGACTTTTGAAAACCTGGTAACTACATAACCAACATGGCGGCCACGCGAATTTGCGACTTTTAAATAGACGTTTCTCGCGATTTAACCAATCAAACGCAATAAACCTTGGTACAGTATATGTTTATACACATTGTAATGCACCGACATCTAACTTCGTTCAATTGTTTACATAACCTCAATATGGCGGCTGTGCGAAATATTTCACCGGCTTTCTATATCTCTGAAATTATTAGCGGTATCACCGTGAAATTTTGTACGGAGATAAAGGCACTACTGGAAGTTCATCTATAAGACTCTCAAAAACCGGTTAAGTACAAAACGAATATGTCGGCCAAGCGAAGTTGAAAATTTTAAATAAACCTTTCTCGCGATTTAATGATCCAAACTCAATGAAACTTGGTACAGGAAATGTTTATACACATTGTAATGCAATGGTACCTAATTTAGTTCAATTGTTTACATAACCTCAAAATGGCGTCTGTGCGAAAATTTAAAATCTCGTTTTTACTTCTTGTGTCCTAATCATGCGATTGAAGTTTGAATACTACGCGTACACAATAATCTTCATGTAACAGTACATAACTCCAAGACCTACATATAAAAAATCTAACATGGCGACCATCCGTAATATTTAGTTGGTTCTCAATATCTACGAATCTATAACAGCAATCAAACTGAAATTTTGTATGCTGATAGAGGCAATTAACATAATTAGGATAAGTGAAAATAGGCTGTATGTTCTTCACGGAATTACTTGTCTTTAGTTTCATTAACCCGTAACTTGGATGGTTTGGTCACTGGGACAAACAAGTTTTTTTTTTTTTTTTTTTTTGCAAATGATTTCTCATATGTTGCCCACCCTGTACGTAGCCTCAGTATTCAGTTTAGCCTTAGTCTCCCGAGTCTGCAAAGAAATGTAGTTCCTGTCTGAGGGCTGGAAAGGGGTTCGCTCAGTCTCATGAGGTATATTCGATTCTTACCTTAGCCATCTTAGAGGAGCTTTTCCGTGGGTTCTCCAGTGTTTGCCTGGAGTAGAAGTAAGAGGACACCACAGCAAATCAGTTTTAAGATGGCCGAGGTGGAATCAAACCCACCTCTTCTCAGTTTTTCCTCACGAGGCTGAGTGCACCCCGTTCCAGCCCCTAGATCAGAATTACAGTTTTTGCCGAGCCGGGAATCGAGCCCGGACCTCTGGGGTGACAGCCAAGTATCCTAGCCATTACACCACGAGAGGGTCTTTCTTCATCTACTGTCGACCAAAATATTATGTGCACTCGAGTTTGAAGGTTGTTTGTGAAGTAACCAATAGACCTACATAAAATTCAATAACATCATCATTTTAGTCGTTCTATTTTACGTTAGTTCATGTAGGTTGGGAATTTTTAATTTATATTTTAATATTTTTATCGCAGTTGAAACACAAAAAGTGCCCGTTTTTAAGCGTGTTTCAACCATGCGTCACATTTAAGAATTATTATCTCACAAACCCGTCATCAGATCGAATCCAAATTTTAACACAATATGCATTCGAATGTTGTATAACTGGTTATTAATTTCAAAATTTTGTGTGTTCAAGAACGAAAGTTGTTATCATTTTTGTAAGGTGACTTTTTCTCGGCTCGGGGTCGTTGGGAAATGTAGTTCTTGGTTGCGTTGTAATCCTTATACATCAAAAAGTTATGCTGTATGACTGTGAAGTACGTAAATTAATTCACTTATTTTATATCGGTTTGTATTTGTACGGGGAATTAAGACATGGTTCACCAGCTAGCCGCCCCGGGAAATGCTGTACAGCGTTGCTGATATGGAGCCCATCACTTCCGAGCGAGGCGCGTCATGACGCGTGATGGAGCCCATCTTGGCAACGTTGTACAGCTTTCGCCGGAGCGGCTAACTGGTGAACCATGTCTTAATTCTCCGTACAAATACAAACCGATATAACATAAGTGAATTAATTTACGGATATCACAATCATACAGCATACCATTTTGATGTATAAGGATTACAACTCGACCAAGAACTACATTTTCCAACCACCCTGAGCCAAGAAAAAGTTACCTTACAAAAATGATAACAACTTTGTTTCTCGGACACACACAATTTTGAAATGAATAAACCAGTTATACAACATTCCGATGCATATTGTGTTAAAATTTGGATTTGATCTGATGACGGGTGTTTGAGATAATAATTCTTAGATGTCAAGCATGGTTGAAACACGCTTAAAACGTGCACTTTTTGTGTTCCAACTGCGTTAAAAATATTAAAATATAAATTAAAAATTCCAAACCTACATGAACTAACGTAACATAGAACGACGAAAATGATGATGTTATTGGATTTTATGTAGGTCTATTGGTTACTTCACAAACAACCTTCAAACTCAAGTGCACATAATATGTTGTCAACAGTAGTTTGTAAGTTAGTCGTTAGTTTGTGGTTTCCCACTTCTTCAGGCGAATGCCGGGATGGTTCCTAAATTAAGGCCATGGCCATCTCCTTCCCAATCATCATCTGAATTACAAGTACCCACACTAACACAGGTTATCAGACAGATTTCACACACACCCAAGTACACGGGAATACCCCTCAATTAATCATCATCAACAACAGTTGTATGTCAGTAGTGCACATGATTGTTGATCGAGATGGCCTTGACTTATCACGTATTGCTAAACACTACTGGTATAACCACTGGAAAAGGAAGGAAATATTGAAGAAATATACATAAGGACTAGAGCTCGGTTGGAAGGTAACTTAAATCTATTAAAACATTACTAGTTACAATATAAATACCATATACAATATCGAAGAAACCACATATATTACAAACGGCATCATCGATTGAGAACGGCGCCATTTTGTTACATTTTGCGGTGGAGAACTCCATAGAGTAGAAAGAGTGGAAGTGTCACTTAGCGACCTACGTCGTGTGAGGTTCCGAGTTTAGCCGCGAGGTTAAGACGTACTCGGAAGTGCTTACCGTGAGAGGGTATTGTATTTTTGAACTAGTAAAAATGGCGAATGTCAGGAAAAACACTATTAAATGCGCTTTTGAAGGAAGAAACAACAGACCGACACCACTTGAAATACATAGGTGGATAGCAAACGACCTGAAGCTTAATAGAGATCAAGTACTAGCGATTCAACTAAACAACGGGGAAAATACAGTGTACATTAAATTAGTGTCCACGTTACTTTATGAAAACATATTATCTCGACATGAAGGTGTGAAATCCTTCCGGCTAACTAGCGGTAACACCACGAAGATAACTATCACTGCTGCAGACTCTTTGACAAAACGTGTACGTGTATTTAATCTACCTCCCGAAGTCAACAACGAAAGGCTCTCTCGCGTGCTTTCTAAGTACGGAGTTGTCAAGGACATACGGAACGAGTGCTGGAATGATGCATATGAATTTTTTGCTGTAAGTAATGGCATACGTATCGTAACAATTGAACTTAAATACCCCATACCATCATATTTGACGGTGAATGATTATAAAGTTGTGTTGACATATGAAGGACAAGCTAAGTACTGCTTTTATTGTAAAGAAACCTCCCACTTACAAGTAGACTGTCCGAACAGAAGGAATCGCCCAGTACTTCATGCCAGACAGCAAACATACAGCACGGTGCTGGGTGAGTCTGATGGGAGTAGTACGCTAAGCAACACTAAGGACATGGAAACTGCAGTACTTTCCCCTGAATATCCAACCATATCAGAGGCCCTTCATAACAGGCCCCATTCCACAAACACAGATAGTTTTGCAGAAGTATCTCACCCATCAAATAACGTAGTTGAAACATCCCTGATTACTTTACATAGTAATGAAGAGGGAACTATGACGTCACGATCGGACAGCACGGGAAAGGGACACACCAGCCATCCAACAAAGCAGTCTGTGCAGCAGCCAGATACTATTGACGGACCTGTCACTACTGACGTTCCCAAAACCCAATTTACGTGGTCGGAAGACATGGAATTTCAGGATGTCATACAAGAAGAACGAGAACACACACAAGTAATAGGCTTCCCAACAGTCTCAGTTCATTCGAAGCACCCTCCAGCTAACAATACCGTTCGCACCCAATTACTTCACGTGCAAAGCACTGACATAGTTCAGGAAACCATATCTACTACATCGGGGGCAGAGTTCACTTCCACCTCTGATGCAGCAATCAGAGTAAGTAAAAAGAAAGTCACGGACGTCAGTGGAAGTGCCCTACATCCACAAACAGGAGCAATACCCAAGGTCACAGATAAAGCCAACATTAAGGACACCCATAATCTTCCCATAAAAACTGTCAACAAAAACACTGCGAGGGAAGAAGATAAATTATATAACACACAAACACGAAGTGCATCACGTAGTCGCCGTAAATCACCGGAAGTGCACACCAGTAAAACATCACTCCAATGATCCCCTCAAATAATTGCTCATCGTCAGTCAAATGCACTCAAACATACTGATGCACGTCACCTTCATCCTATTGTTCTTTGCATATGAGTGTCTTGCGTTGTTTTGCGACTTTAAATATCAATGGCATCATAAGTTTAACGACACGTTTTCTACTTCAGGATTTTCTCAGGACTTATGATATTGACATTTTATTGCTTCAGGAAGTAAATGATCCAAACTTGGACTGGTTGAGTGGGTACGAATACATAGCAAATGTTGGCCCATCTCTCCGAGGCACAGCTGTCGTTTACAGATCAGGGTTAATTGTTTCGGAAGTGGAGTTACATCCGAGTGGCAGAATAATTGCTCTGCAATGTGATGACACATTAATTGTTAATGTCTACGCCCCTTCTGGATCACAAGGTCGTCTGGCAAGAGAACATTTATTTGAAGATGACATCAGATACTTTCTCCAGGGCCCGATCAATAATATCATATTAGCAGGCGATTTTAACTGTGTTTTAAACCCTCGAGATCAAACCGGCGCTTTCAACAACTGCCGCAGCCTCAAAAGTCTCGTAGACGGATTTAATCTCCATGATGTGTGGGAACTTAAACATGGAACCGACGTCCAATTTACTTTCTATCGTGCCGGATCAGCATCTAGAATAGACAGGGCATATATAGCACGAGGAATGCGAGATAGCCTGCATAGTTCCACAGTAGTGCCAGTATCTTTCAGTGACCATCACGCACTGTACTTTAAGTATTTAACAACGTCACGACCACCTATATATGGACACGGTTATTGGAAACTAAACGCATCCCTCCTTCACGACCAAGATGTGCGAAACAAATTTGAAACCCTTTGGATGAAGCTGCGCAGTAAAAGGTCGCAATATCCATATCATATGACTTGGTGGATCGAGGTTGTAAAACCTGCTATTAAAAAGTTTTTCCAGCAAATTTCAAAACAGCGTGCCTGGGAGAGGAGAAGTACTTTAAACTTTTATTATGATGTATTATATGAACTTCAGCAAAAGCAAGCAAATGGCGACGATGTCCTTGGTGAAATGGAAGAAGTTAAGCATTCAATTTTAAATATTCAGGAAAATTATTTAAAGGGTGCATTTATTCGAGCAAAGATTCCCTCAGTCATAGAAGAAGAACGTTCATCACTGTTCCACATCTTAACAGAAAGGCGTAAAGGGCAGCGAAAGACCATTACTAAACTTCGGGACGAGCATGGCAGCACTCAGTCGAACATGGATGATATCCTTCAAATTGGTGCAAAGTATTTCACAACTTTTTTCGCCGACGTCCAACTAAATAGCGAGCAAACCGATGGGACCTTACAACAAAACCTACCCAGACTGACCGCAGAGGATGGATCGATGCTGGTAAGTGATATTACCTCGGCGGAGATTTTCACAGCACTAAGCCAAACTCAACGTCACCGCTCTCCTGGACCTGATGGAATACCATATGAATTCTATCAATTAATGTGGAATATACTAGGTGAAGATCTTCTTCAAATTTACCAGGAGATTATGGGAAACCCACAAATCATAACTGAAGAATTCACTGCTGGAATTATCATTTTAATTCCGAAGATCAGAAGACCACTTGGAATGGAGGATTTCAGACCTATCACACTTCTCAATACAGATTACAAAATCTTTACAAAAATCATAGCATCCCGAATCAAACCGCAACTGCTACAAATTATAGGGCAGTGGCAATCCTGTGCGACTCCAGGAAACAATATCATCTCGAACTTGTTGGTGTTAAGCAATATTATTATTCTACATGAGAAAACTTCTTCTAATCTTCCCCCTACGACACTAGTCAGTCTTGATTTTCAAAAGGCCTTTGACAGAATAAAACATTCATATCTATGGTCTACACTGCAAACCTTCGGGTTTCCTATCGGGTTGATTAAATGCATTACAGGACTGTACAGAACAGCACAATCTAGAGTAATCATTAATGGACATCTCACATCGAAAATACCCATCCGTAAATCGGTTCGTCAAGGATGCCCACTTTCTATGATCCTGTTCATCATAGCACTGGAACCCTTCCTCCGGAGGATAAACCAGAATGTAACAGGTCTGACGATCAATGAGAAAAAAGTGGCAGTAAGAGCATATGCCGATGATGTATGCATTGTTCTCACAGAGGAAAACGACGAAGACCGTATGCTGAATATCATAAACGAGTTTCAGCAAACATCTGGATCCCAAGTCAATCCATCAAAGTCTGGAATGATGTTGCTTGGGCAACATCCGTTACCCACACCTACTCGATCTTTCCCTATTGTGCAAAAGCTGAAGATTTTGGGAATTATTTTCCAGAACAAATTTAAAGATATGATAAGTGAAAACTGGGCGATGGTAATCAATAAAGTGAGGCATACCTTATTCCAGCAAAATACCAGGTCCCTAAATCTCATACAGAAAGTATGGCACATTAATGTGTTTGCTTTATCCAAGATATGGTATCTCGCACAATTCTTACCTGCAACGAAACAAATTAGCCAACGTTTAGAATTGTGTATCGGTCACTACCTCTGGAGAGGATCGCTGTACAGAGTCGCCCGCGACCAATTATACTTGCCAAATCTCCAAGGAGGCCTCAATCTAACCTGTGTCGATATGAAATGTAAAGCCCTCTTAGGGCGCACCATCCTCCGATCTATGTCAGGAACGCGGAGTCAAACAGAATTGACTTTTCTTCATCCACCAGCACTTATGACGATAAATGGGCGATATAGACACATACACCCGGCTTTTCGTGCCGTTATCAATGTAATAGAAAGTTTACCTCAGGAAAGGAAAAATCAGGGGGAATTTAATTCAACGAAGAATCTATACACATATTTGCTGAAGGGGCAACAGAAGCCGCTATCAATAGAACATAAATTCACCCAAAGACATTGGAGAACGATTTGGTTGAACGCCTCAAATAAATACATCCCAACACAGTGGAGATCCACACTCTACTCTGTGATCAACGACATTGTGCCTACAGCGACTAAACGCATACGTCACAATATGGCTGAAGATGCTCAATGTAGACGATGTGGAGATGTCGACACATTAGTGCATCGAGTGACATCCTGCCAAGGGGCTCGAACAGTTTGGACTTGGACGACTGCTATACTGCGGAGAATACATCCGGGGATAGACCACCTACCAGCGGAGCGCATAATGGTTTGCGATTTTGAACTTACTGGGAAACCAAAACAAAACGCTGTAACCTGGTTTATAGCGGCAGCAGTGGACTGGAACATAATAGCGCACGAAAGAGGTGGGGGCACCTTAAGGGATTTTGTAAGTTCCATCAGAAGAATACGCTGGACAATGGTACAAAGCAAAAGTGTACAGAAGTTTGCAACGCATCTGTTTCAGTTTTGATTGTCGGATGTGACGGCCAAATTTTGAAACAGTACTGAGGGGATGTTTCGTTACAAACACTGAAAACTGCCTCTCAAAAACCAACACAACTCGGAAAGATTTGACCCAGTTCTATAAAGATGTTAGATGCAAAGATATACAAAACAATACCAAATGATTTATTTCGTTCATGATGCAAGCTTTTAACGTGATGGACGACGACGGAAATGTAAACATAGAACAGCTGAAGAAGAAAGCTCGTTTCGATCTACAGTGACGTCATCAGGGCGGACTTCATAAATGAGCTCAATGGTATGGCTAAGAAGAGCAACGAAGGGTCTGGTCCTTGTGAGAGAGCATTCCTATTTATAATTTCAGGTTATAAGACACAAATGGGGAATATGGATACGCAAGAAATGATTACAACGGTTCAGAACATGAGTGGAGAACTTCTGGTGAACTCTTTATGTGAACTTTTCATGAAAAGTGACCAATATTTTATTTCATTCAGAGATATAAAACTAATGATACATACTGTAGGTCAATTGTTTACAAAAAAAAAAAAAAGTAGTTAATTTTGGTATTAGGCATCATTTCTTTGATCGATTTTTTTACTCTCACCCAAACCATTTGAGGCCGATAACATAGATTTTAGGCCCTTTAAAACAATAATTATCACCACCACCACTTCTTAGCCCTTAAGGGCAGTGGCGTAAATACGGGGGAGGGGGATGGTTAGGGGGAACCAATCTTGCACAAAGCAAAAACCAACTTTCAAATTCAAAACCAGAAAACCAACACACAAAAAAAACAGAAAGCAAACGCAAAATTGACATTCAAAAGCAAAAACACAAAGCAAAATTCAAAAACAAAAGCCAAAGCATAAAACACACACAAACCCATAAAACAAACACAAAACCAAAAAGCAAAATTCAAAAACGAAACCAAAAAGCAGGAAACAAACACAAAACCAAAACAGAAAGTAAAAAGCAAAAAGCAAATTCACTAGCATAATCAGAAGACCAACACAAAACCAAAAAGCAGAAAGCAACATTCAAAAACGAAACCAGAAGCAGAAAACAAACACAAAAGCAAAAAGCAAAATTCAAATTTAAAGGCAAAATAAGAAAACAAACACAAAATTCAAAAAGCAAAATGCGAAATTCAAATTCAAAAGCGAAGCCAGAAAACTCACACAAAACCATAAAACACAAAGCAGAAAACAAACACAAAATTAAAGGCAAAAACAAAAGCAGAAACAAACACAAAACCAAAACACAAAGTAAAAAGCAAAAAGCAAATTCACTAGCATAATCAGAAGACAAACACAAAACCAAAAAGCACAAATCAAAAAGCAAAATTCAAAAACGAAACCAAATGCATAAAACAAACACTAAACAAAAAACACAATGCACAAAATATAAGAGTAGAAAACAACAAACCAAAAACACAATTAATTCATATTTGAATATTCCCTTTTTTGGGGAATACTTTTAAAATTCACTGCGTGTTTAAGATGGTAGCATTGTCTACCCTTGATAGTGTTTGTTACTAGTTTCCAGTCAAAGGCGTGGATACATTCCCCACCCCCCGCCCTCATCTCTGGAGAATTCCATTCCATTCAGCAAGTGGGGAACTTGCAGAACACAACTCCTTAGAAGTGCTGATGGCAGAGGACCACAGAGCGCTGTACCGCCTCAAAGCATGAAGCGCTTTTGATCGCTGTCGTAGCCAAGTGCCCTGAGGGTAGTTGGAACAACTTGTCCAGCAGCGCTGTGAGACAGTAAAGAGCTATTTCAGATACAGGGTGGTTGAAGTACACAAGAACCTCGATTCTCTGGATTAAATGGGACCGGAACTGATCTGGATTATCGAAAATCCGGATAATCCGTGGAAAAAAAACCAAATACATGTTATATAATCTATTATCATAAGTTGTAGCGGCTTCGGTGGCGTAGTTGGTAGCATTCTGAGCTTCTAAGCCCAAGATCGTAGGTTCAAACCCGGCCGAAGTCGTCAGATCTTTTAAGAGCGTTAAAAATCCCTCAGTATGCCTTTCTTCGAACGGAAGTCAAGCCGGCGCGGTAGTCCCATGTCATAGATTTATGGCATGTAAATGAACCTACTACAGTAGCCTACTAACTACTGTTGTGCGAAGCTAAATTTGTAGGTTAGATTTGATTAACGCTCTTTAAGTTCCAACGTTCGCCGTCAGGTGCCGGTTGCGGTGGCATCTAGTCTGCAGTCCTCGCCTGAATTACAGATACACACACTAATACAGCCTTCACAACGAACACTGGTTATAGGACAGATTCTACACACACCCGAAGTTCATGGGGGCTACATGACCGCGTTGTCGCAGCCCCTAAAGTGTGGAACCAACCAACCAACTTCTCAGTAGCTAAGACTATGGGGTTTGAGCGGTTTGAATGCTCTCAGCCTCAGGATGCGAATCTTGGACTTTCCAATTTACAGTCTGAAACTTACAGGCAATGCCGAACAACATGATTCAAATTCCCTTACAAGAACCACGCCGGAATTTGAAATAAAAAGAAAACATGCCAACGAATTCCAGAGGAATTCTCTCCTGCCTAACCGGTGCGTCCGACCATTTTTGGATGTACCGTTGTGAGAGTCCTCAACCTCTCTAGAACGACCTTGGATCAACCTGAACGAGTGTTCGCTGGAACTGCATCTCACGATCAGATGCAAGCAACCACATCAGGCCATGCTCCCAGCAGGGCTACCAACCTCGCCGCAACAAACCCACCTGGCGGCTCATTTCTATTTTTAACACACGGATGGATTGTTTTTTGTATTTGCCAATTAAGATTTACGATCCTGGTTCGATAAATTATTAAATTTCGTGATGGAAAGGTTCATTTGAACCCGGATTAGCTTTCCGTTGCCATTTATAAGCCAATCAGTGTTTAAAGCGTGCGGTCTGGTCACCTACTTTCTCATCCGAAGTCGTGGACGTCTTGGCTAAGCTTGGGTTAGAATGAAGTCGCGCTGAAGATATCGGAACCTTACAGTTAGTCTTCGAATAAAAGGCACAGTGTCGTACCAATAATAATAATAATAATAATAATAATAATAATAATAATAATAATAACTGAACTCAAAATGCGGAAGGCATATGGGAAAACCGCAAACATCTACAACAAAAAATGCATGAGCATAAACACTAAAATTCGACATTACGCGACGGTCATCAAACCCGAAACACTCTACGCCAGTGAGACCTTAAACCTCAATTATAAAGGGGATCTTGGACACATCAAGAAAGCTGAAAGGAAAATCATTCGAAAAATTCTTGGCCCAAGACTTACAGATGAAGGATATACAGTAGTTTACAATCGCACAAGATCACAGAAAAATATTCAAATATTGAAACCGATTTCCGTAAACCACGCTTGAAATTTTATGGACACATTATAAGGCTAGATGACAACCGATTAACAAAGAAAATATTGATGTACTCACAAAAATTAAAGACGACAACGGTTTGGATTAAACAAGTCCAAACTGATCTCAATAACGCCAACATCACACCCACAGATATCGAAGACCACAAAACTTTCAGACATAAGATCTACACTTGGGAAGCTGCATCAGAAGATAAGCCCAGCAGACCTAGGGGAAAATGGACTGACGAACGTCGAGGTAAACATAGCGACATGATGAAAGAATTCTGGAAGAAAAGAAAAATAACAGCAACAGATCATAACTTGCTTTATGTGGTCCTGTATGGGTCGAAACATACTAAATAAATACACAAATAAATAAATAAATAATAATAATAATAATAATTGCAAAGAGCCTACTGAATCACACGGAACAGGTACAATGAAAAATCCATCTCCCTTAAAGCAACACTACGACATTACTACACGGTAATCAAACCCGGAGCTCTATACGCCTCTGGAACACTGATCATTGAGGAAAGATCACTAATCAAAGATATTCAAAAACAAGAAAAAACAACGTGTTCAGTAAAGAACATATAGCCTACTTTCTCCTAAATGCATGGGTATAGTTATGACTCTCTGTCCTTTTCAAGGAATATAATTGAATTTTGGTTGTACTAGCTTGTTGAAATACAACGTGCTATACGGATATTATACGTTGATTTATTGAATCCTCTCCTGAATTATATATATATATATACTATATACACACACACTAATACAGCCATCACAATAACACAGGCTATCTGAAGAAAATTCAGCACTCACCCAAGTACACGGGGCTAATTGACATAGATGCCCGTGCATCTCTAATGAAACAACAACTACAGCTTCCTACCCAAATCCTTCCTAGTAAGCCTACAGACATTACAGTGACACAGATTATCAGACAACTTCTACACACACCCAAGTACACGGGGCTACAAGACCATTATGCCGCAAAGCCCCTAAATAATCAAAAAACAAGCAACAACAACAATAGACTCTACCGCGGATCCAGGACAACGAATTTTAATCGCTGTAGTCAAGTGTTAAAATATGTGGTGTTATAAGTATAAGTAATATTTTAGATTGCAAATACACACTGTACATGCTAAACTTATAACCCGTGAGTTGTTATTAATCAATAAATACAAAAAAAAAAGTAAAAAAAAACTGAACCTGCTTGGAATTTGATCCACGGACCTGTAGACTATGAGTCTAGAACGCTACCACTACCCTACACACGCCCATTTCTAACATAAGATAACAACTGGTTTAGTATAACTGCATAACATATTTCATCTTGGAATGAACGATTTCATTAGCGTTTTCTGCCCTTTTTATAAACCATTTGATACTAAATATGTATTATTTTGTTCAGTACATTCCTAAACGGATATTAACTTACGAAGTTAGTGAAATGTGGACTTCTTCTTGCTCTCCTCAACCTGGCGGTTGGTGGGTAGCATGAATGTCTAAAGGTCTTCTATCCTGAGCCCGCTGTTTGATCAGGTGCTACTGTCCCCGTTATCAGGATAGTAGGCTGTCAGATATCCGCCCCCTCAATCGGATTGCCAATAATCAAACGCACCGGCACAGCTACATCAATGAAAATGGCACTGACAGATACTATCGAGATTAGAGCACAATAGTTAACAAGAAATTATTGTGGAACACACCAAAATATACGGGGGTTCATACCTACCTTTACTTACCTTTTAAATTTATCTCGGGGACTGGGTTGTCAACTGGATCACTTAAAGTATGCCCTCACAATAACCTCCACAATGATATTTAAAAATGAACCATAACGAAGACGAGAAACTTTAAACTGCACAATAATTTATTTCACATAAAGAATTAATTTACCAAAAGTAAAACAACAAAATCCACGTGGCAATCAGAAGCCATCGTCCACATAACCATGTCCTCCTGCAGGACTGGTATACTCTACATACAATGTTTCAGCTTTCTCAAGCTCAAAATAACGTAAAAATAATAATGCACTTGGAATGGAAACGGGATTTGGGACGAGACACATATAGCAATTGTTTTGCGTGTTTATACACATCACATTTTATTTATAGCCACAAGGCTATTATGGAGACGTCCTTGGCCTCTATCATACAGTTGTCCGGGCCAGCTGCAATGCACCTTCATCGTCAAAGTGGACTCACCCCTCCGTTCAACCCTAGCATAAGCGAGTTCCATCAGAGCTTAGCTCTCCTTCAAAACACGTTAAATGTCCACATCTCAACTGAAATATTATCACGCAAATCCTTTAAATGCTCCATTCAAACACCAGTGGAATACTCTAACAATCCCAAATCATGTTTAATTGTTCAATCCACTTGCTTAATTAGCGTTGTTTAGAGTATAAAAACAAAACTCCAAATGTTAATAACAAAAGTTCATTAATTATTTATAACAATAATAAATTGTTTATAACAATGTCAAACGACAATTAAAAAACTTATACACGCCTCTATTAATCCCTTTCATTACAAATTGTTATCAAAGATATTTACAAAATTATTTACAATATTAATATTGTTTATATTATTTATACAAGAAATACATTAAACCACACGTTTATCCGGTTGATAATTACTCAAATTGTGTTGATATAATCGACCAATGAAGGTTAGTTATATTTAAATGTCAAATTCAGGTTTAATAAGGTTTAATAATAATTATAATATTTGTGACGGTAACCTCCATTCAAAATCTTCATCTCAAATTATTTAACACTCTTGTTAACTTTAACAGTATCTTCACATGAATAACTTTCAAAGAACCAGGACAATACATTCAGCGGAAAAATACTTCGCTCAAAACGCACAAAATTGCTCAACAATAGGCCCAGAATTCATCATATATCTTAATATATATGGCATCAAAAACTTCCAAATTACATACAAAAACCTCCACTCATAAATTCAACAACTTCATTTATTACTGTGGGAACCTCCTTCATTATTCAAGGGCATTACTCATCAGCGACTTTTACAGGTCCACTGAACTAACGATTATACATCCATTGTTCCTCTTCAAAAATTCTTATATTCATCAATTGTATTAATGACTGTTATTATTTAACCTTCGTGGGTTTCATTCATGAATCGATATGAAGTAAAAATTTGCCAATCACAAATAAATTTAATAGCAAATACGATTAGACACTCCTCCCTGGTCTATCAAAATTGAGATTAATATCTTCAAAGTAACGCAGTATAAAAATACTATCTTTAATCAAAGTTCATCTAAACTGCATAAATAGTCGAATAGAATACAATTAGACTGTGGAATGCAAACATTATTGTTCCAATCTATAATTGGGAAAAATTCCTATCAAATGTTCATTACTATAGTGTATTCAATAAATCGTATTCAAAGTTCATATTTCATAAAATTGTCTATAATGCAATGATAAATGTCTATGTTGCAATCATGTTCATAAGACGACTAGTATTTCAAAGATCGTCGATAACGTATTAGATTTTAACGCTCTAAAATCATTTAATCATTCTTCTTTCTTGAGGATGACAGAAAATTGGTCAAAGTAATTTACTGAATAGAATTACTTTAATAAAATGACACGCTGTCTGACTTCAAATCTGCCATAGAAAATCATTAACTTTACAGTCAAATCGTGACTACAAAAATATGCAAATTAATGAAAGAATCTAAATTATCAGTCTCAACTGATCCAAAATTATTTAACTACGCCAATGACATAACAATGTCTCAAAAACGTAGAAAAAGGCATAAATCATCGAAGTGTACTGAGTACAGAAATGTCAATCAAGAAAATGGGGCAAAAGATAGGACAAAAAATATGGGAAAAATAGTTGCTCAGATATCGCTACATGACTCAAATAATACAAGAAACGTTCACGACTACCTTATCTGTTGATTGAAGTTCTAGAGGAAAGTTTTCAAAGAAAACTGCTGTTGGTTCCATTTCACCAGCGTGAAGATGTGCTCCGTCCTCTAACCTGGAATCAGCGCCCTCGGAGAATCGAACTGCTTCCTCCTCCGGAAATTGCACTGCTCCGCGTATACGAAAGACATCCTTCTGGCAAAATTCTTCTTTGTGAGCCGGGTCCTCCCTGGCCTCTCTTGAAAGTTCCCTGAAGTTCCAGTCGTAATTCGCCATGAAGTTTATTGCAGTTATTTCCGCAGAAATATTCATAATCGTGGAGTATGATGATATTTCCACTGCCATCTGATATGATTCAGCGATGGATTCACGATGCATGAGTGTAGTTGGATGTTCACTACATGCTCGCTTTTGTAGAATGACGATTAACGAAGTTCCATGCTGCTACTTCACTCCATCGATATATGTCCCAATTGCATTAAAGCCTTAGCCTTCCATCTCAACTTCTGTTATAATCATTGAAAGCACTGCAAGATTATAATGTTCCATAATAGAATGTATCGTTGTATTACCGAACGTATTCTCCAATATCACGGTTGTAACACGTGTCAGCCGTAGTGTATAATGTAGAATTTTATAAGTGCTTCTCAGGTGGCGAGAAAATCACTTTTGTTGGCAGCCTTAAAGTGTCAATATCTTTCAAAGTATAACTGTGAAATTGTTCAAATCTTCTACACACCTCAATGTTGTACTGCCCAATTGAATTATAATGAAGGCAGAAGTTAACTCTTTATATCTTATCTGGTAGAAACGTTAATGTGAGCGCTACAACTTCACCTAGTTTCGAACAGCGTAAAATGGAACTGCTCCGTGTTCGTTCGATGCGCCGGGCTTTAACCACACGCTAAAGACAACTTGCTTCACTTATTCACTTCGAAAATGACTCTATGACATCTGAAATATATATGCGGTATCAGCGGTATGAGAGATATAAGAGATATGAGAGCTCCTCTCTCCTGTGCACGACCTTTTATCAACTTCTTAAGGGGCGTATCCATCCCTTCCATAGTTCGTTCCTCCGTCATTGCTAGAAGTTTTAACTTTGGCTATACTTGACGGATTTTCAAATTTCAAAAACTCAAAATTAATTTCTTCAAAATTCCAAATCAATACCATAACTGAAAATAGTTTTCCACAAATCTGCATGCCAAAAGTAATCAAATATCGTAGTTTCAGCAATCTCCGTCTTCCTTCCCAACTATCGTTCATTGGTTCGAGTCTCTCCTCCAATAGCGTAACTTCTTCCTTAGCACGATACCTTGTTTCCTGCGACTGCGTCGTAAATTTCAGATCTTTCTCGAACAAAATCATGACGTCACCAAGAATCTCAGCTCAACCAGCCTACTTGCATGAATTCTACGTCATCCGTGCCTACGTCATGAATATACACGTCACAACTATGACAGCCATAACTTTATTCATATTTGCCAATACAGCCATCGTGGTCTCAATATAATTCAATTTACGGGGGCAGTACGAACATCTTCCTCCGATGTCATCAAAGGACTCTGCTCTTGGTCGTCCTCTTCCTGCCTTGCCTTCCATTTTCCTTTCAAGCAGTGTGATGCACCATGGTGAATGCCGGAATAGGTGGCTTATCCAATTATTTCTTATTTTTTTGATTGTTTCTGTCAGATTGATGATTTCCTCTGCTCTTCTTAGAACCTCTTCATTAGTTAGCCTTAGGGTCCAAGGTATCCGTAGCATTCGTCGCCAGCACCACATTTCAAATGCACATAATCGTTTCTTGTCGGCCTTCAATAGTGTCCAGGTTTCGCAACTATAGGTCGCAATGCTCCAAATGTAACTTTTAATGAAGTGTTTTTTGACTTGTAGGGATTTGGCTTTGGATGTCAGGAGACTTCTCTTCTTGTTGAAAGCTTCTTTAGCCTGGGCTATTCGAGAGCGGATGTCCTTTTCACACCTCCCATCAGAAGTAATAATGCTTCCCAAGTACTTGAAAAGATTTACTTGAGCCACTCTTTCTCCTCCCAACCATACATTACTGTTCTGACTACCATCTCGACTACATTTCATTATCTTGGTTTTTGTTTTGTTAATCTTCATGTTACATTTTACCCTTAGATGATCATTTAATTCATGTAATGCAATTTGTAGTTTTTTTTCTCATCATCTGCTATGAGGGCAATGTCATCTGCGAAACGTATTGTTTGGTACAATTCGCCGTTTATTTTTATTCCATGTGTGCATGTTGTTGAAAATTCTTTTATTGCTTCTTCTACATACACATTGAAGAGCAGAGGTGAAAGGCTGCACCCTTGTCTTACTCCTTTTCCTATTTTCGCGGCCATTTGTTCCTTTCCAATAATTGCAGTCTGGTTCTTGTACAACTGGTAAATGATTTTCCGATCTCTGTAGTCCACGTTCAAGCTTTTAAGGGCTTTGAACATAATGTTCCAATTTACATTATCAAAAGCTTTCTCTATGTCAATGAAAGCAATGAGGATGTTTTTATTGATTCTTATGGCCTTTTCAATAATTGTTCTCAGACTCAGGATTGCCTCCCTCGTTCCTCTATTTTTTCTGAACCCGAATTGATCTTCTGAGAGATTTTCTTCAATTCTCTTCTCCATGCGGTGGTAAACAATTCTTGTGAGTATTTTGGAAGCATGAGTTGTCAGGCTTATAGTTCTGTAATCTTGACATTTCTGTGCATGGTTACTTTTTGCAATAGGTATCAGTACAGTTTTCTCAAAATCTCCTGGTATTTCTCCTGTAGTATACATGTCATTTACAAGTTGATACAGAGAAGTTTTTGCCTTATCACTCAGTGTTTGTAGGATTTCGCCTGGGATTGAGTCTATTCCGGGCGCTTTCCTTAGTTTTAAACCTTTCAAAGCTTTATCAAATTCCTCCCTAAGTATATTGGGTTCAAGACCATCTTGTTCAATATCAGTGTCTTTTTCTATTACATCGTCATCTAGTTGACCTTCATATAAGTCTTCGACATATTCTTTCCATCTTGTAGCTATCTTATCCTCTTCTATTATCACATCTCCATTGTTGTCATTTATTGTGCTCAAGGGCTTTGGACTAGCCAGCAAATAATAGCCTCCATTCTGAGCCAGCGGTACGGCACGGCCCAGCACGATATGACACGGCCTGCCTGAACTCTTAGTCACTTCTACGGTTACATATTCTGTTTATAATGCTAATATCCTACCGGTCACCTCCTCGAGGACAGTTTTAACCTCCATATGTACGATAAGCTGATTTGTTGAGGCCAGGCCTTGCTGAATCGTAAGTTACGGTTAGGCTATAATACTTGTATGATTCATACATCCGCCATCTTGAAACTATTTGACTGATGACCTTGTAGTTTGAGCAAAAGACGCTTCCCACATTAAGGATTATATTTGAAAAATGTGGCAGAGATCGGATGATTAGATTAGTCGTAATTTGATTTAATCTCAGACCGTTTGGGTGGGCGCCATTTCTTTTTCGTTATGATGGCGGTGATATACAACATGACACTGAGCTGACCTCTGTACCAAAGTTGGTTCGATTTAGTTTCGTCGTGTTTGAATTGATAAGGGGGTATCGATTTTCACACATACACGGCCGCCATCTTCGAACTATTTTGATGATGACCTTGTAGTTTAAGCAAAAGGTATATTGTTGCAAAATTTGGTAGCGGTCAGATGATTAGGTTAGTCTTAATTTGATTTAAGCTTTCAACATTTGGGTAGCCGCCATTGCGTTTCTGTCAAGATGGCGGTGATATAAAACATGACACTGAGATATCCAAGGTTCGATTTGGTTTCATCACTCACACACAGACAGACTTGACCGTGTAGATCTCATGTCTACTTTCATTTTTTTTTTTGCAAAAATCGAAAGTAGGCTAATAAAACGGGCGCTAATGGACAAATGAAAGAAGGAACAACGTGGCGTCATGTGTGAATTTGTCATGAAAAGTCGAAGTGTGGCCTAGCTCCAGGGGTAGTCGTAGATGATTTTTACTGTACAGCAGTACTGCTAGGCGATGCTGGAGATATACTGTGTTATATGGCAGCCATCATAAAGAAAGCTCCGTACATACGTAGAGTTTGTGAGGTTTCATATGCACGATTTTTTTCTTTCACGAAGATTGGAGACGTTTATGACATGGGAACTTCATCTCAGAAGAGTTAATGTTATTTCCAAGGCTGCCTGCCTGCCTGATAAAAATTAATCAACCTTCAGACTCAAGTACAATTAATAACTTTGATTTTTTCTTTCGTTATTGATCAAATTACGATGGACTTTGTGGATGATGCGACTTACTCATTTGCTAACAATTAGTTCCAGGAAGAAATAGATACCATTGTCGTTTGGTTAAGTACATAAGTAGGATTAATTTCATGTCTGAAATTAGTTTGGAACGTGGATGTGTTTCCAAACCGGTAGAACTCTGCAAGTAACAGGCAGGTTACTGTGTTGGTAATGGCCACGTGTAACTGGTTGAGAGTGAAAGTGGTCCTTGTGATCTAACGCGAGGGAATCTGCTCGCCATCTCCATATGCTCTAAGTGCGAGGTCTTCCAGTGGCTGATTATTCCTAAGTGGCTTCGCAATATCCTTATCAGTTACTTATTGAACTACTTGAAAAGCGACATGTTCAACTCTTGAATGTTTGTATGGAGGCTGTTATGTTAGTAGCTAGTGGAGTCAGTGAAGTACATTGAAACCTCTCTCTGCACTACTTGGAACAGTGGCGTAACTATGGGGAGTGATAAGGGGGATGCCCCCCCCCCCCCCTTGAAAGCCAAATCTCTACTTTGTGTAAAACTAAGTCCCTGATTCTTGGATGTCACGGGTAGTCTCGAGAACCAGTGGATGGATTTTGATGCGGTTTTCACCATTCTGTGAGGGATATCTCGAGGAAGGTTTCGGTAGAAAATTATTTATGATCAAAGGAAGCCAGGCAGGAACGATTTGAGTGAAAACGTCGAAAAGAAAACCTGGCGTCCAAGCGCTTTTTAAGCTTACGCTGGGCAAACCATTCAAGAGTGTAAGAATTGTTCAGCCTGAAAGGTTTTACAAAAAAGTCCGTGAGAGCATATCTCTATCTTCAATACATCGCCCACTATAACTGTTTTTACGTTTTATTTCTTCCAACAATCCCCATTCAATTAGTGAGGCGACAGAGTACGAGCTAGCTAGCGGGCGAGCTTATTACCTCAGACACAGCCAGCAGCAAACTGTCGAGTCGTGTTGAGTTAAGACTTCAGAGAAGAGTGGTTGTGTTTGGAGTTTCTCTGGAAGTGCAACTCGGCTTTTCTTCATTTCGCCTGTGAACTTTTAGTTCCGCAAAATACATAATTAAAGTTAAGATTGGACGGAAGGGGGATTTGTGTTTCATGCACCTCGCTATTCTTAAATTACGTCTGACGAGAATTCGTTGCATATGCATCTCCATGATAATATAATTAATAGTCCAGTCAGTGATTTTAACCCATCATGCCGAGACGTAAAGCGGATATAGGTCATAGTTCATTGACATCGAAAAAGAAAGGGCTTATCACGTAATGCATTCATAACTGTTCCCGGGCGATGCCGGAGCGGGTTGCTGGTAATAAATTAAATTTGACGAAAAATTTATTTTGAATTCAACCAATGCTCAGATTGATGACAAGCGACTGCATTATGTACATTTATGCTTATTAATCCGAGAAGACTTCTCTTCACCTGCATAAAACGTTAGGTGTTACCTAAACTGCTGAGCACTGTTCATTTTCGTGCTTTTGTACATCGATAGGTGCAAATAAACCGTGTCATAAAAACGTGGAGTTTTCCTTTCATTTATAATGCCTAATTTTGCCTACGTCCTTTCAACCACCCTTGCATACAAAGCAAAAACAAAAGCACAAAACAAAAGGCACAAAAACAAAGCATTAAACAAAGGACACAAAAACAAAAGTACGAAACAAAAGCACAAGACAAAAACAAAAGCACCAAACAAAGGACACAAAAACAAAAGCACTAAACAAAAGACACAAAAACAAAAGTACGAAACAAAAGCACAAAATACACAAAAACAAAAGACACAAAACAAGGACACAAAACAAAAGACACAAAAAACAAAAGACACAAAAACAAATGACACAAAACAATGACACAAAATCAAAAGACACAAAACAAAAGGCACAAAATCAAAAGCATTAAGCAAAGGACACAAAAACAAAAGTACGAAACAAAAGCTCAAGACAAAAAAAGCACCAAATAAAGGACACAAAAACAAAAGCACTAAACAAAAGACACAAAAACAAAAGTACGAAACAAAAGACACAAAAACAAAAGACACAAACACAAAAGACACAAAACAAGGACACAAAACAAAAGGCACAAAACAAGGACACAAAAATAAAAGCAATTAAAAAGACACAAAAACAAAAGACACAAAACAATGACACAAAATCAAAAGACACAACACAAAAAACACAAAACAAAAAGACACAAAAACAATAGACACAAATCAAAAGTCAGAAAACAAAAGGCACGAATCAAAACACAAAACAAAGACACAAAAACAAAAGACACAAAACAAAAGGCACAAAACAAAGGACACAAAACAGAAGACACAAAAAAGACACAAAACAAAAGTCAGAAAACATAAGTCAGAAAACAAAAGGCACAAAACAAAGGACACAAAACAGAAGACACAAAAAAGACGCAAAACAAAAGTCAGAAAACATAAGTCAGAAAACAAAAGGCACAAAACAAAGACACTAAAATAAAAAGAAAGAAAGCAAATACAAAAATCGAAAGGAAAATAAAATAATATAAAGCATAAGAAAAATACAATGCAAGGTTAAGAAAAATAAAAATAGCCAAATTGTGTAAGATCTAGCGACAGAGTCGTTAAATTTGTAACACTGATTGTTAGATAATAAAATTCCATCTGTTAATCGAAATATATGTTACTCCAATCACGTTAAATCAGGTTTTTGCCGCTTTATTTCGACTTTTTTTATTTACTAATAGGTACTGAGACAAAACCTGGTGGAAACACGATACTTATAGATATCTCAATTTCTCTCCATAATGTCTGTGTGTTCCCTGAAAACTACTTTTAAACTGTTAGGGAAAGGTTCTCAGACTTCTTCAGGCAACTCCTTCCCTGTTTATAAAATAATACCTACCTAAATTTGTTTCTTGAATTTTGGGTCTAATTTTGTAAGCGTGATCTCTCCCACCCACATAATCTGGCTCATGTGTTCTGTTTCGCAACTCATTCAGGCCTATTCTCCTGCGTATGCTTTGTACATCTCTTTGATTCTTATTTTCTGTCTTCTGTTTGGGAAGGATTCCCATCCCAATAATTTTAACATGTCAGTTTGGGAGAATTTGCCAAGAACGAATCCTGCAGCTTTCCCTTGCACCATCTCCCACATGTTCGTTAGAGTTGATTAGTAGGGCCCCAAACACTCGTGACGTATTCCAAAATCCGTTTCACAAAACATTTGTAAGCCAATTCTTTGTTGGCTGATTCCTCAGTTTAGCGGCTGTGACAACGCGGTCATGTAGTACCGTGTAATTTGGGTGTGTGTACAATCTGTCTGATAACCGGTGTTAATTGTGATAGCTGTATTAGTGTGTGTTATCTGTTTTTAATTCAAGTAAGAACTGCAGACATTCAATTTTCAAGTAGTTCCTACTTTTGCTACCAAACGCCACCGTCAGCGACAACTAGTTCTGAACTTGGTTACTAGATGCCACCACAGTCGGCTCCTGACGACGAACGTTGGAACCTAAGAGCGTTGGTCGAATGTAACCTATAATTTAACTTCATACAAGTGTAATTAGTGGAAGGTTATTTAACATGCCATAAATCTATGACAGGGGCCCACCGGCTTTACTTCCCCTCTGGAGGAATGAATACTGAGGGATTTTTGACGCTCTTAAAAAATCCGTCGACTTCAGCCGGGTTTGAACCCGTGACCTTGGGCATAGAAGCTCGGCATACTACCAACTACACCATCGAAGCCGCGTAAGCCAATGCTTTGGCCTGAATACTGCTACAAACATATCGAAGTATAAGGTGCGTTCAAAAAGTAACGAGCCGGAGGCCGTAATGCGCAAACTGGTGACGACATCGGCTAATCGTGGCGTGTGTAACGAGGTCTGGTTCCGACCAGAGTGTGGAAGGTCACAGCCCGTTGCTAGAAGGCACGCGTGCACGTCACTGTGACGATACAAAGCGAGCAGCAGCATGCATCAATCGTCCAACCAAGACCAAGACAGTGGGCCATTCGACATGCTTCCTGGTGTGGTTGAAACTGTGGGCACCCATTGGGCACACTCTTTCCGCATGTGCAGTCGTTCCTTCATGATGGTGTGCACACTTCCGACGCTCAATCCGACCACGGCGGCTATGGCGTTCACTGTCACCCGGCGGTCCTGGGTAATGATTGAAAGAACCAGCTGGACGTTGTCATCGGTAATGCAGGGGGGTGCCCCAGATCGGGCATCATCGGCTAACGACACCCGTCCTTCCCTGAAGCGCTTGCGCCACGCCTTGACCCTTGCAAGGGGCATGCAGTGTTCGCCGTGCACTTGTGACATTCAGTGATGAATGTCCGTTCCCCCTGCTCCTTCCGCTGTCAGAAACCGAACAACACCTCTTTGCTTTTCGTTTGACGCCTCCATGTCACTGTTTGCAATGCGACTGGCAGCGTTGGACGATTGATGCATTCTGCTTCTCGCTTTGTATCGTCACGTGACGTGCACGCGTGCCCTCTAGGAACGGGCTGTGACCTTCCACGCTCTGGTCGGAACCACACCTCGTTACACACGCCACGGTTAGCCGATGTCGTCACCGGTTTGCACATTCCAGCCTCCGGCTCGTTACTTTTTGAACTCACCTTATATAACGACTTTTGTGCCTTGTTAGCAACGTTCTCCCCAATATAACCTATTATTAATGGCAATCACAAGATGCTGCATGACTCGACTCGTGGAGTAATTTTTTTCCCCCTAATTCATAATGGTCTCAAATCCATAAAGAGCTTCATCGCTAGAACTCAACCACTGGAGGGAACACCGGAGTTCAACCGCATCAACAGATAAAAGAGTAAGCTGCCGTTGGATATCCCAGCAAAGGAAGAAACGATATTCCCTACCCTGTTTGAAGATCACTCAATCGTCTTAGGGTGGACATCCCCCGTTGCAAAAATGGGGCATCCTTCCAGCTGACGGAGACGTATCCTGCGAGTGCGGAGCAACTTAAGACTTGCTCTTTTGCCCTCAACTGGAACAACCGTGAACAACACAGGACTTGATCGAGGCCAATAATAAGGCTATCGGAGTTGCTGCGTTCTGGAAATGTTGACCGGACACGGAAATGAATGAATGATCAAATACAGTCAAACGTCGAAATCTCGAAGTGCTTTCGGAAATAAAAAATTACTTCGAGTTATCGAAAATTCAAGATATAACTTCGAAATAAATTGAAGCATGTAGTTCCGGAAGAACAAAAGCCTATTTTCATAATTCCTACTTATCTTAATTACCTCTATCAACATACAAAATTTCAGTTGGATTGCTGTAATAGATTCGTAGATATTGACAACCGTCTAATATTTCGGTTGGTCGTCATATTGAATTTTTATATAATGTATGTAGGCTATGTCTTAGAGTTATCTACTATTACATGAAGATTATTGTGTACGTGTGGTATTCAAACTTCAATCGCATGATTAGGACACAAGAAGTAAAAACGAGATTTTAAAATTTCGCACAGCTGCCATCTTGAGGTCATGTAAATAATTGTTCTAAATTAGATGTCAGTGCATTACAATATGTATAAACATTTACTGTACCATATTTCACTGTGATCAGATAGTTAAATCGCGAGAAAAGCCTATTAAAATGTTTCAACGTCGCTTGGCCGCCATGTTCGTTTTGTACTTAACAGGTTTTTGAAAGTTACATAGATAGACTTAAAGTAGTGCCCTTTTCACCGTGCAAAATTTCAGGGTGATATCTGTAATAGTTTCGGAGATATAGAATGCCGGTGAAATATTTCGCACAGCCGCCATCTTGAGATTATGTAAATAATTGAACTAAATTAGACCCTAGTGCATTACAATGTGTATATACATTTGCTGTACCAAGTTTCATTGCGTTTAGATGGTAAAATCGCGAGACAAGTCTATTTAAAAGTCTCAACTTCACTTGGCAGCCATGTTGGTTTTGTAGTTACCAGGGTTTTGAAAGTCTCATCAGTTAACTTCTAATTGTGCCCTTTATCAGCTTACAAAATTTCACGGTGATGTCGGTAATAGTTTCGGAGATATTGAATGCTGGTGAAATATTTCGCACAGCCACCATGTTGGACTGGGAAGACGTAATAAAATTTGAAAGGCACGGTTGGGGTCGGCCAGAATGGTGCTATGACTTTACCGAGTTTCATTGAAATCGCTTCAGCCGTTTAGAAGTTATTAGAGGGGACACACACACACATACACACATACGGATAGAAGGTGATCTCATAAGCCTATTTTCTTAATAAAATGAAAATAGGCTGAAATAGATTTCTGTTATCATAAATACACGAATAGTCAACTGTTGCTACGTCACTAGGTTTACTCATGCAGGTATACTAACTAGGGTTAAATGTTGCTGTGCAAATGGTATATTTCAATTAATTCTACTGTATTTAGGTACTTTCCGTTCCTTAAAAAAACGTGACTCCTGCATAATGCCTCTCGTCCATTGGGAGCGGAAAGCTCCGAAAAGGTCCGAAATCGCACGAAAATGCACGAACGATCCAAAGTCGTGACTTGGTGGGGGACCGCGTCCACAGAGCCTTGTCCGAAAATCTACGAAGAGCGCAGTGAAAACTGAATTGTGAAATGTTAATTTTGCTTGTTCAGGAAAGGAAATATCTGTGGGACTAACCGGAAGCGAAAATAGGAAAAGAGGTGGTTTTCGGCTTGAAGATCATGCCACAATTGAGAACATTCACCGAACTCCTTTTTGCGTAAATTTGATTCACCCTCATTTCTCGTCTTTGTCGATATCGCCTGTGCGTGATACGTCGAATCAAAGGTGGTAATTCCAAAGCGAAAAATTCTTCATCAGAATCATCTGGAAAACCGTTCCAAAGAGCCATCTAGGCTATGAATCTGGACGAATACTGAGACAATGGACGATAGGCATTTGCACGATTTCCTACGAACGGTGTTCGCCCGAATTCGTTGCTTCGCAGTTCGCTGCTTCCCGCTCCCAATGGACGAGAGGCCTAATGGTTGACTGCGTATTAGTGGAATTCCCAGCATAATGAGCTACTGAGAGAAATACACAGTGCTACACAACTGAAGCCATATTGTAATTCCCATGTCACATATAAAGGACATAATTCAATTGCATTTTCACTACAACTTCTAGTTAGAGACACACTTTTATGTCTGGGGAACAAAATAGCATTCAAGTTATCGTCCGATATTTTCGAATAATGGAACTTCGAATTATAGAAAGAACATGACATATAAACTGTGTAGAACTTCGCCGGGAAATTAAAATTACTTCGAGATATCGAACATTCGTGATATACAGTCGAATGTAGAAGTTCGACTGTTTCTGTGTTAGCAAGAAAACCGGCACAAGTAGCCCTTTATTCTCTGCATACTTTCTTCTAATGTGAGTTTGAATGTAATGTGAAGCATGGAGCTCGCCCCCTTTCAGCTGGTTGAGCCCTTATCAATATTCCTCTTGAAACAGCACCCCTTTGATTAGCAGGCACAGAGATTCCAGTTAAATTACTCTCACGGTTCACTGCTTATTGATATTTGATGGGAATAGATCGCCACTGTAGCTGTTGTGAGGCACTAAATGTGCAGGCAGCTGAGTTCGAATCTCACCTTTGATTAGGCTTTACATTCTTACCCAGGCTAATGCTAAGATGGATTAGTATCTCCGAAACACCCCGCGGAATAGACGACTGCAAGGATGTAGGTGGAAGTCCAAAGATCGAAGGTCCTTTTCCCCATATTTTTTAACATACCCTTCAGGAAAATGCTATTCCCGTGGTACCTATGCTAATGGAGTCACAATCACCCCATAATACAAGGCTGATGACCAATATATCCGTGACATCTAAAATGTATTAGTTATAATCACGATTATTATTCGCCTAGGAACACCAAGCTGGCTCATCAGCGGGCTCTTGGTGTCCATTCATTCATTCATTCATTTATTTGCAATTAGGGATGTGTCTCCCGGTGGCAAATCGGGTATACATAACAAATAAATAATTATATAAATAATTCATGTTTTTTGGGCTAATGCCGTGTGTATTTAGATTAGAACCATGGTGTTACGGCTGTGAGTTTGTGTCATCGCTCGCCGCATGAGTCACAACTGCCCCAGGGCTGGGCTGCTCTCCCCCAGTGTATTGCGTGCGCCTTATGCAACAGGACTACTATGACAAAGGGATGGTCCAGAATCTCCGTGTCCCAACCAGTGATGGAAATGTCGAGAAGCCGTGTGTCCTGGACGATTCTAGAATGTATTGAGTCACCAGCCTGCTATATAAGCGGATTCGACAGTGAGGGGACCGAGTTTTCTGTGGGTGTGTGTTTTTGAGCGAGTGCGACAGAAGTGTGGTGACGAAGTGCCGTGCGAGTTACGAAATCCAGTGGCATTGTTTCCCCAGCTTGTGGACAGCGAAACAGCGGGTAGCGGATTATCGTAAGTAACTGGAGTTGGTGTACATAAGGGAGAGGAGCCGGTAGTTTCTGTCAAGGCCACCGTACTCATTAAGACGGTTTAACTTCTGTGGTTTGTTGACAAGTGAAGGGGCCAAGAGCGCTCAAGGAAGAGACTTGAGGAAACTGGAGTAAGGTTCCAATTACTTGTATTTGCTGATGAGTAGTGTAATTTTCTGGTCGCAATAAAGTTAATTATTTCCTTAAAGAAACAATCTGTGTTGAGCTTCAACCCACCGTAATCCAGTTAACAAAAGTGCCACTAGGGGTGGCACGTAACAACTGGTGTCAGAAGTGGGATTACGAACTCAAGCACAAGCACAACACCTAACGGTCCTGGTTTCAAAACCCGAGCAGGTCATTTTCTCTAATTTTCCTGTGAGTGCATGCCCTTTACAAGACAAACAACTAAAATGGTGGCGCAATTGGCAGCATGGCTAGAAAAGTTATGAGGCATGGAAGACGGCCAGAAGAAATTAGCCAAGGACCTGAAGGATGACCTGAAGAAGATGGGAGACGGCCAGAAAAGTTTAGCAGAGGACCTGAAGGACGGCCAGAATAAGTTAACAGAGGACCTAACCGCCAAATTTCTGGATGGCCAGAAAAATCTGGAAGAGTGTCTGCTGACGAAATTAGAGGAGAGCCAAAGGAAATTAGAACAGGGCCTACGTGAAGAAGTCGCAGCAGTGGAAAAGAAGTTCGACGCCTTACAAGTGGAAGTTGCCGAGCTGCGCCAACGCCCGCTGATGGGGGTGGAGGAGAAATTCAACGCCTTACAAGTGGAAGTTGCCGAGCTGCGCCAACGCCCGCTGATGGGGGTGGAGGAGAAATTCAACGCCTTGCAAGTGGAAGTTGCCGAGCTGTGCCAACGACCGCTGATGGGGGTGGAGGAGAAATTCAACGCCTTACAAGTGGAAGTTGCCGAGCTGTGCCAACGCCCGCTGATGGGGGTGGAGGAGAAATTCAACGCCTTACAAAAGGAAGTTGCCGAGCTGCGTCAACGCCCACTGACGGGGGTGGAAGAGAAATTCAACGCTCTACGAGAGGAAGTTGCCGAGCTGCGCCAACGCCCGCCCACCGTTACACCGGGAATATCAGGAACGGGACATAGCAGAGTGACGCCCCCAACCTTCGACGGAAAGGTCCCGTGGAGCACCTACTTACGTCAGTTCGAGGCGGCCTGTTCCATAAATAGCTGGAACAACACAGAAAAGGCTACAGCTCTCATTGTAGCGCTGAGAGGTGACGCCCTTAACGTCCTTCAGGCCATCCCGACTGGATCCCAGGACTACGCTTCACTGATTGCCCATATGGAGTCCCGATATGGAGATAGCCATCTTCAGCAGGCCTACCAGATGCAGCTCCGGACCCGGGTACAGAAGAACGCGGAAACCCTGCAGGAGTTCGAGATGGACATCGCACGCCTCGTAAGGCTCGCCTACCCAACAGCGCCGGCCGACTTTCTGGAGCAGATAGCGACGCAGACTTTCACCGACGGGCTACGGGACTCGGACACTCAACAGGCGCTGCGACTCGCGCGCAATAAGACCCTGACAGATGCGCTGAGCCACGCACTTGAGTTCGAGACGGCAAAACAGGCATCCAGAATGCACGCGCAGGTGCGTCAAGTGGACGTCGACGAACCAGTAAAAGCCAACGAGAACAAGCCCCTGGCCGACGAATTAATGGAGGCGCTAAGCCGTTTCTTCGATAGTCGCGGCACCACCAGCAACGACACAGCCCGAAGGCAACCGGAGAGGCGGCCCGGAAGAGGACTACCGACCTGCTGGACCTGCGGTAAGAAAGGCCACCTGAGCAAGGACTGCGGTGATCGCCGCCGCCGAGGTATCCGACGGGAAATCAGTCGTCTGAAAACCGCGCGACCCAGGGAAACGAGTATTAGCCAGCCTTGGGGGGCAAAGGTTGGCTTGTGACAGTCGTCAAGCCCCGGCAGTCCAGGTTCGTGTGACGAAGTTACGCAGGGACAATAGCAGCCTGATGGTCGACGGAGTCGTCAACGGAGAGAGCTGGCCCATGCTAATCGACACGGGAGCATCGAGGACCATCGTCAGTCCCACCGTGATCCCGAAGTGGAGAGTGCAACCCACACAAAGGAACCTACAGCTAATAACCGCGACCGGAGAGACCGCACCGGTACATGGCGAAGCATCACTGGACTTCGTCATTGGTCGACGGGCGATAAAGCATCCAGTGCTTGTGGCTGACGTATCAAATGAAGTGATCATCGGACTGGACTTCCTGGACCAGAACAACATAATCTTGGATCTGAGTACCAACACTCTGCACTTCGGAGGTGAGGAACTTGCTTTGCAACCAGCACACGAGTCCGTCGCCGCACGACGAGTAAGGCTGAGAGAGGACGTCATCGTTCCCGCCAGGACGGAAGTCAGCGCAGCCGTAATTGTCGACGGAACAGCTGAGGGAGTGGCGGCTGTCATCGAGCCAAAATATGAGGACATCCAGACAAAAGGATTGCGTGTTGCCAAGACTCTCATCAACACGACGTCTCGGCCGTACGTCCGCCTGTCCAACCTGAACGACTACGATATTACGGTTCACCGGGACACCAATCTAGGAGTCTGCGAGCCCGTTACCTGGATTGCCCGCATCACAGACACGACGGACGGACACCTGCAGACGGACAACCGAAGAAGACGCGCCCTGCCAGAAGAACTACAGAAGCTGTACCAAGGATCCCAGGACCATTTAGACGAGGAACAATCACGCCAACTTCGGGACCTGCTACACGAATTCCAGGATGTCTTCTCCGTGGGAAGCAAAGACTTCGGCAGGACAAGCTTGGTCCAGCACAGAATCGACGTTGGGGACAGCGCACCGATTAGGGCCCCATTCCGACGTGTCCCTCTCGCCAAGCAAGCCGAAGTCGACCGGATGGTAGAAGAGATGAAGGATCAGGGGGTGATCGAGCCATCACATAGTCCTTGGAGTTCTCCGGTCGTGCTTGTGAAGAAGATGGCGGTTCCACCAGGTTCTGCGTGGACTACAGGCGGGTGAACGACGTCACGAAGAAGGACAGCTACCCTCTACCCCGGATCGACGACACGCTGGACACCATATCAGGATCAAGATGGTTCTCCACCTTGGATTTGAAGAGTGGCTACTGGCAGGTGGAGGTCCACCCTAAGGACCGCGAGAAAACGGCGTTCTCTGTGGGCAGCGGGCTCTGGCAGTTCACCGTCATGCCATTCGGTCTGTGCAACGCCCCTGCGACCTTCGAAAGGCTAATGGAGTCCATTCTGAGGGGACTACACTGGAAGACCTGCCTGGTATACCTAGACGACGTCATCGTTCTGGGAAAAAGCTTCGAGGAGCACTACAGCAACCTGAAGGAGATCTTGATGAAGCTACGGGCTGCCCAGCTGAAGTTGAGCCCCAAGAAGTGTCAGCTCTTCCAGAAGCAGGTCCAGTACCTTGGGCATATCGTCTCCGAGGAGGGGGTGCGCACCGACCCAGAGAAGACCGCAGCTGTGAGGGAGTGGCCAGTTCCGAAGGACAAATCCCAACTACGAAGATTCCTGGGACTCTGCACCTATTATCGTCGCTTCGTGAGAGGATTTGCCGACATCGCTAAACCACTGCATCGACTGACTGAGAAGGACCAACTCTTCACGTGGACAGCAGAATGCCACGTTGCCTTCGAACAACTCAAGCAGGCTCTGTGCACCGCACCTATTCTGGCCTACCCCAGACCTGGAACAAGGTTCATCGTCGATACCGATGCCAGCGACTTTGGTATAGGGGGAATCCTGTCGCAAGTAGTGGACGGCGAGGAGAGAGTAGTGGCCTACTTCAGTAAAGCCTTGTCAAAGCCCGAAAGGAACTACTGCGTCACCAGGAAGGAGCTGCTCGCCATCGTGAAGACCATTGAACACTTCCACAAGTACCTGTACGGGCAAGAATTTCTCATCAGGACCGACCATGCATCCCTGCGGTGGCTCCTGAACTTCAAGCAGCCCGAGGGTCAACTCGCGCGGTGGTTAGAGAGGCTTCAACAGTACAACTTTGAGATTCAGCACAGGAAAGGTCAACTGCATTCTAACGCCGACGCCCTGTCACGAAGACCGTGCCACGAAGACTGCACCTTCTGTGCCCGAAGGAGGAGAACACCGGGATACAGTGCCGAAGGACTACCGTGGAACTTCAAGGGAGCTGGAGCCGCGAATCTTTCATGCGGGCACAAGCAGAAGACTGGGAGTGATAGCCGAATGGAGGAGGACCTGTGTCCCCAGACCCGGGTGGAACATTGTGAGTGACTGCAGCCCCAAGTTTAAGTCCTACTGGGCGCAGTGGGACTCGCTGGTTGTGAGGGATGGCCTCATATGCCGTACATGGGAGAGCACCGACGGGAAGACATCTCGGGAACAAGTCGTCGTTCCAAAGGCTATGACGGAAGAAGTCCTGAAGGAAGTTCATGGAGGATCATCTGGTGGACACCTAGGGATAAAGAAGACCCTGGAGAAGCTGAGAGAGCGGTTCTACTGGATCGGATGCCGAACAGACGTGGAGAACCACTGCGCGAGGTGCCACGATTGCGCAGCCAGCAAGGGCCCAGGACGAAGACGACGGGGTCCACTGAAGACCTACAACGTGGGCGGCCCCATGGAGAGAGTGGCCATCGATGTTGCTGGGCCATTTCCGTTAAGCGAGGCAGGAAACCGCTACATATTAGTCGTCAGCGACTACTTTACCAAATGGCCGGAGGCGTATGCGCTCCCTAACCAAGAAGCCGCGACGATTGCAGAGACCCTGGTGAAGGAATTCGTCAGCCGGTACGGAGTACCCCTGGAGCTGCACTCCGACCAAGGGAGGAACTTCGAGTCGCAGGTGTTCCAGAACCTATGCCAGCTGCTGAGAATCCGGAAGACAAGGACAACGCCGCTACACCCTCAGTCCGGCGGGATGGTAGAGCGATTCAATCGTACCATCGAGAACCATCTCCGAATAGTCGTCAGCGAGCACCAGAGGGATTGGGACAAACATCTTCCACTATTTCTCCTGGCCTACCGCGCCGCCGTGCATGAAGCCACCGGGTGCAAACCAGCCCGGGCCATGTTTGGGAGGGAGCTCCGTCTACCTGTCGATCTTGCCTTCGGCCGACCTGGGAATGATCCGATCCCGGTAAGCCAGTATTGTCAAGAACTGATCGACCAACTGGAGGACGTGCACGCGTTCGCGAGGAGGAAACTGCGGATCGAGACCGACCGAATGAAGACCCGATACGACCAGCAGACGGATGCTGGCGGATTCCACGAGGACGACCTGGTCTGGCTCTTCAACCCATTACGGAAGAAAGACCTGTCACCCAAACTGCAGAAGTCCTGGGAGGGCCCGTACCGAGTGGTGAAACGGATCAACGATGTCGTCTACAGGATCCAGCGGAGCCCGAGGGCGAAGATGAAGATCGTGCATCGAGATTGCCTGGCAGCCTACGGAGGGTGATTGATCGGGACGATCAGCCTTTTTAGGAAGGGGGTGGTGTTACGGCTGTGAGTTTGTCATCGCTCGCCGCATGAGTCACAACTGCCCCAGGGCTGGGCTGCTCTCCCCCAGAGTATTGCGTGCGCCTTATGCAACAGGACTGCTATGACAAAGGGATGGTCCAGAATCTTCGTGACCCAACCAGTGATGGAAATGTCGAGAAGCCGTGTGTCCTGGACGATTCTAGAATTTATTGAGTCACCAGCCTGCTATATAAGCGAATTCGACAGTGAGGGGACCGAGTTTTCTGTGGGTTGGTGTTTTTGAGAGAGTGCGACAGAAGTGTGGTGACGAAGTGCCGTGCGAGTTACGAAATCCAGTGACACTGTTTCCCCAGCTTGTGGACAGCGAAACAGCGGGTAGCGGATTATCGTAAGTAACTGGAGTTGGTGTACATAAGGGAGAGGAGCCGGTAGTTTCTGTCAAGGCCACCGTACTCATTAAGACGGTTTAACTTCTGTGGTTTGTTGACAAGTGAAGGGGCCAAGAGCGCTCAAGGAAGAGACTTGAGGAAACTGGAGTAAGGTTCCAATTACTTGTATTTGCTGATGAGTAGTGTAATTTTCTGGTCGCAATAAAGTTAATTATTTCCTTAAAGAAACAATCTGTGTTGTGCTTCAACCCACCGTAATCCAGTTAACAAAAGTGCCACTAGGGGTGGCACGTAACAATACGTTTCGGAGAAACCTTGCCTCCTTTTTCAATGGAATCAAACAATGTGGTCAAAGAAAGTATATCAATGAGATCACAAAAAAAATCCAAACAATATAGATAAAATCCTCTGTTTGTCATCAGAGAGCAGCTGCCAGAAATTACTGTATGGGCCATGGTAGAACGGCGGACAGAGTAGTAAGTAAGGAGAAGGTAAATGGGATGGGGTGAAAATATAGAGACTCCTCGAAGAGTGAGGATGTCCAAAAGAAAGAAAAAAAAGGGGGGGGGGGGAGGTTTAGATGGATATAAGGAAACATAAACAAAAGGGAAGTAAGTGTATGACGTTAGGTATCGTTCAGATACACTTCCCTTTTGTTTATGTTTCCTTATATCCATCTAACCCTCCCACCTCCCCCCCCCCTTTTCTTTTGGACATCCTCATTCTTCGAGGAGTCTCTATATTTTCACCCCGCCCCCTTTACCTTCTCCTTACTTACTACTCTGTCCGCCGTTCTACCATGGTCCATACAGTAATTTCTGGCAGCTGCTCTCTGATGACGAACAGAGGAATTTATCTATATTTTTTGTAATCTCATTGATACACTTTCTTTGGCCACATTGTTTGATTCCATTGAAGAAGGAGGCAAGGTTTCTCCGAAACGTATGGTTCTAATTTAAATATACTCGGCATTATCCCAAAAAACTTGAATTATTTATATAATAATCCGGGCCGTGAAAGCCTTAATCTAAATAAGTAAATAAATAATTATACATAACAATTCAATAACAATTAAACTGGAGTATTTACACAAATAGTCAGTCTTTTCTTAAACACACCTATACGTTCGGGAAAAGGCTCTAAGACTGCGGCAGGTAGAGAGTTCCAGTTATCAATGGCACGGTTAACGAAAGAATATTTACCATAATTTGTACGCTGTGGTCGGCCCTTAACTTTGAAAGGATGATCACTCCTACTCATGTAAGTGGGCTTTCCCATAGGTTTGCTAAGCTCACCCCATGCTGGTTGATTTGTATACGTGTTGTACAATGTGGCGCAGAGTCTAGATTTCATCCTCCTAGCTTCAAGTGATTCCCACCCAAGTTTCTTTAACATACGGCTCACATTGCTCCTGGGATTAAAGTCACTGAGCACAAATCTAGCGGCCTTTCTTTGTACCATTTCCAACTCATTTATGAGCCCTACTTGAATGGATCCCAAACCACCGAGGCGTATTCCAGAATAGGTCTTACAAGTGACAAATATCCTAATTCTTTAGCACGGAAAGGAGCGGAACCCTTGAAAATGCCGGACGCATTTTCCGGTGAAACGTCGGGAGATACCCTGTCTGGACCACGGCCTACAAGCGCAGAGAACCATCGGCTCACCAGGCTAAAATTGAAATATTCAAGCAACAATACCCCACTACAAACCGTTACCCATTGTTTCAAGCTACTTCCTCATTCCACTGCTGACCACGGAAAGGAGCGGAACCCTTGAAAATGCCGGACGCAGTTTCCGGTGAAACGTCGGGAGATATCCTGTCTGGACCACGGCCTATAAGCCCGAAAAACTTGTACTTAACTATGAACGTCGGCCGTGAAAGCCTATGCTGTTATATCTAAAATGACAATTTTTTAAACCTAAAAATGTGGTTCCTAGTGATCAGTAAAAGTAACGTAGCCAACTCTATTGAATATTGTGAAATAAGTCTGGTTACGGAAGCTGGACTAATAACGCTGGGTATAAATTCTTGTCAACTACCGTAGATTCGGCTTCAACTCTGCAGTGAAATTTGATCTCGATGTTGGTTCTGATGTATAAGGTGCGTTCAAAATGTAACTAGCCGGAGGCTGTAATGCGCATACCGGTGACGATATCGGCTAATCTTGGCGTGTGTAACGAGGTGTGGTTCTGGCCAGAGCGTGGAAGGTCACAGCCCGTCGCTAGAGGGCACGCGTGCACGTCACGTGACGATACAAAGTGAGCAGCAGCATGCATCAATCGTCCAACACCCACCAAGACCAAAGCCATTCGACATGCTTCCTGGTGTGGGGCACCCATTGGGCACACACTTTCCGCAAGTGCTGTCGTTCCTTCATGATGGTGTGCACACTTCTGACGCTCAATCCGACCACGGCGGCTATGGCGTTCACTGTCACTTGGCGGTCCTGGGTAATGAGTGCATCAACCAGCTGGATGTTGTCATCGGTAATGCAGGGGGTGCCCCAGACCGGGCATCATCGGCTTACGACACCCGTCCTTCCCTGAAGCGCTTGTGCCACGCCTTGACCCTTGCAAGGGACATGCAGCGTTCGCCGTACACTTGTGACATTCGGCGATGAATGTCCGTTTCACCTACTCCTTTCGCAGCCAGAAACCGAACAACACTTCTTTTCTCTTCGTTTGACGCCTCCATGTCACTGCTTGCAATGCGACTGGCAGCGTTGGACGATTGATGCGTGCTGCTGCTCGCTGTGTATCGTCACTTGACGTGCACGCGTGCCCTCTAGCGACGGGCTGTGACCTTCCAAGCTCTGGTCGGAACCACACCTCGTTACACACGCCACGATTAGCCGATGTCTTCACCGGATTGCGCATTACAGCCTCCGGCTAGTTACTTTTTGAACGCACCGTATAAGTTCCCTCGTTGGACAGCTAGTGCTTGGATTTGATTTCATCCACGGTCTTTCTCTCTCTATTTTGTCCTTTATATTTAATTGCGACCTCTTGTTCCAAATATATCGGCTCTCGTGTTGTGAATGGATGAATATTACCACTAGAGGTTCTGATATAGCACGTACTTGAGTGTGTGGGTGGCACTTTCTGTGCGCTTGGCAGCACTGGACAATAAATCAAGCGCGCTGTCTCTCTCTCGCCATCAGATGTGAGTGAGTGGCAATTGTCTCTGGCCGGTCGAGCCGACCTCACAATAAGTCAGTGCATTACCAGGTGACGAGCTCTCGTGACTGACAAACCCGCTTTTATTCGACTCGACGGGAGAATATAGCCGGCATGGTTGGGAATAACTCGTACTTTTCACGGTAACGAGGAGCTAATGACGTCACTAACTAAATTAAATAACTGTAATTGTGACGCAGTTGCTAGTAACGATTACTTTTCACAGTAACGAGAGGCTAATGCCGTTACTAACTAAATTAAATAACTGTAATTGTAATTGCGTTACTAGTAACGATTACTTTTCACGATAACGAGGAGCTAATGACGTTACTAAATAAATTAAGTAACTGTAATTGTAATTTCGTTACTAGTAACGATTACTTTTCACGGTAACGAGGAGCTAATGACGTTACTAAATAAATTAAGTAGCTGTAATTGTAATTTCGTTAAGCCTCCGTGGCTTAGGTGGCAGCACGCCGGCCTCTCACCACTGGGTCCGTGGTTCAAATCCCGGTCACTCCATGTGAGATCTGTGCTGGACAAAACGGAGGCAGACAGGTTTTTCTCCGGGTACTCCGGTTTTCCCTGGCAAAATTTCATTCCAGCAACACTCTCCACTATCATTTAATTTCATCTGTCATTCATTTAATCATTGCCCCAGAGGAGTGCGTCAGGCCTCGGCAGCCGGCACAGTTCATATCCTCGCCGCTAGATGGGGGCTTCATTCATTCCATTCCTGACCCGGTCGGAGACTGGAAGCAGACTGTGGATTTTCAATTGTAATTTCGTTACTAGTAACGATTACTTTTCACGGTGACAATTCAAGTATATACATTTCTCAACTTTTGCACACTTTTCTTGAAACTTTTTTGTCAATGATACTTAATTTTTTGCTGGAATGTAAATAACACGTGGCTTGACAAAATGAATGGATTGGTTTTTCTAGAATAATTATTGTGAGTCGTTTAAAAATTAACAAACTCAAAAACTATTTTTGTCTTCTGAAATGTACGATTTTTTAAATTTATTAATTGAAAAGATAAGCCTCCGTGGCTTAGGCGGCAGCACGCCGGCCTCTCACCGCTGGGTCCGTGGTTCAAATCCCGGTCACTCCAAGTGAGATCTGTGCTGGACAAAACGGAGGCAGACAGGTTTTTCTCCGGGTACTCCGGTTTTCCCTGTCAAATTTCATTCCAGCAACACTCTCCACTATCATTTCATTTCATCTGTCATTCATTTAATCATTGCCCCAGAGGAGTGCGTCAGGCCTCGGCAGCCGGCACAGTCCATATCGTCGCCGCTAGATAGATTGCGAGATATCAGATTCAAATAATGGGTGACTCTTAAGAGTTCGCTCGAAGCCCTCCTGAGCCTTTCTAACACGTGTAGCATTCGTAGCATGCGTCATTTGAAATTATATAACGTCTAGTCTTTCAGACTGACTGTAATTTTTTTAAATATCTTTCTCTTTATTCTATACAGCTACATGGTGACCAACAGATTACAAAAGATCTGGCCTGTAACTTAAAGTTATTGGGATTTTACGAATTTCAACTGCCTCCCTTTTGTTTCTGTTTCCTTATATCCATAAAACCCTCTCCCCCCCCCCCTTTTCTCCTTATTTGTGACATCCTCATTCTTCGAGGAGTCCCTATATTTTCTCCACGCCCCCTTTACCTTCTCCTTACTTACTACTCTGTCCGCCGTGCTTAAAAATGGGGGGCGTTTTTTCTACCAAGGCCCATACAGTAATTTCTGGCAGCTGCTCTCTGGTGACGAACAGAGGAATTTATCTAGTTTTTTTGTGATCTCATTGATAATATACTTTCTTTGGTCACATTGTTTAATTCCATTGAAAAAGGAGGCAAGGTTCCTTCGAAACGTCTGGTGGTATTTAATGGCATTCTCACACGGCGTTAGCCCAAAAACCATGCATTATTTGAACAGGAATCCTGGCCGTGAAAGCCTTAATATACACATATATATTTCTGTTGACTTTTCAAAAAAAAAGCAAGATCTTTCCTGTACTATTGAGACGATTTGAAAGATTTTGACACAAATCGCACCTTTAAACTCCTTCTGTATGCCTTCCTTCGGAGGGGAAGTAAAGCCGGCGGTCCCATGTCATAGATATACGGCATGTTAAAGAACCTTGCACTAATTTCACCTGTGTGAAGCTAAATTGTATAGGTTAAGAATGTAAACAACGCTCTTAGGTTCCTACGTTCGTTGCCAAGAGCCGACTGCGGTGGCGTCTGGTAGCTAAGTTCTGAACTAGTAGTCGATGACGGTGGCGTTTGGCAGCAAAGTAGGAACTATTTGAAAAATTGAAAAGGCTGCAGTCCTTACTTGAATTAAAATTAAAAAAAAAACACATAACACACACTAATACAGTCATCACAATTAACACCGGTTATCAGACACATTCTACACACACCCAAAGTACACGGGGCTACATGACAGCGCTGTCGCAGCCCCTAAACTTAAGAACCAACCAACCAACGAACCTAACTCCTTCTGGTTCAGGAGCTTGAGTTTTTTTTGTCGGATAAACTTTGCGTATTATATACCAATAGATCCTTTAGATCCCTCCCCCTACGAAATGCATTCCTCGCTACGCCACTGGTCTACATGTATATTTGAAATGTTGCTATTGTTTATTAATATCGATTGTGTGCTACACTTGTGAACCACCAGGTAGCAGAGTACAAGCAAGCAAGCAAGCGTGCCGTGTCTGGCACAGGGAGATATGAGTCGGCTTTGCATAGCGCATTGCTGCATACCGTGATATATGGGAGAGACCATGTGTTATCAGGACATCCACACTCATTGACAAATAACACAGCATGACACGACTTAGGGAAACCTATGACTGACATTTTTAACTTCTACATTCTTTCAGATACCAGTACCTAATTTTGGCAGCACATTTCTTTAGCCTATTTTCCGTTATGAAAAAAGAAAATAGGCTAATGAGATCACCTTTTGTCCGTGTCTGTGTGTGTGTGTGTGTGTTCCTCCTAATAAAATCTAAACGGCTGGAGTGATTTCAATGAAACTCGGCATGGTTATAGTTCTATTTTGGCCGACCCTGACCGTGCGCTTCAAATGTTATTACGTCTGCCCAATCCAAAATGGTGGCTGAGCGAAATACTTCACCGACATTGTATATCTCCGAAACTCTTACTCATATCACCCTGTAATTTTGTACGGTAATAAAGAGTAAAACTAAAAGTTCAGTTATGAGACTTGCAAAAACCTGTTAACTACAAAACAAACATGGCGGCCAAGCGAAGTTGAAACATTTAATTAAATGGCAGCTGTACGGAATTTCATAATATCGTTATTATTTCTTGTGTCCTAATCATGCGATTGAGGTTTAAATACTACACCTACACAATAATCTTCATGTAATAGTATATAACTCTAAGACCTACATATATAAACATTCAACATGGCGACCATCTGAAATATTTAAGTTAGATGATTCTCAATATCTACGAATCTATTACAGCTATCAAACTGAAATGTAGTATGTTGATAGATACAATTAACATAAGTAGGATGTATGCAAATAGGCTATATAGTTCTTCACGGAACTACTTGTTGAAGTAAATCGTCATACATATTATTTCAGTAGTATAGATCCCTCCTGCGGCGCTCACAAGCGACCGATCTTGACAAATGAGCATTCAAATGAAAGAGAATAGACATTAGCAGTGACGAATTGTACTCTAATTCCATAAATATCTACTATTTCTTTAAATAATGACTTTTAAAAAAATGTACGAAGTGTGCGATTTGCGGATACTGTTGCTGTAGGAACATACGCTCCATAATTGCTGTCCACTCGCACTTTGGCCGCCGCTGTGAAGCATGTTTCATGTCATTTTAACATTCTGACGTCTTTCCTTTATCATTTTGAATGGATTTCAGGAACAGTAAATCAAAGGAATGACTACCCAAATCGTATAATTTCATAGATATCGAATAACCGGTGAGTGTTATGATGATCCAAATTTCAGTGATTGCCTTCTTAAGTTAGTGAACGTAGAACTTGGAATTCTAACTGGAATGTAAATGAAAAAATGAAAATCCACAGCCTGCTTCCAGTCTCCGACCGGGTCAGGAATGGAATGAATGAAGCCCCCCCCCCCCCCCTATCTAGCGGCGAGGATATGAACTGTGCCGGCTGCCGAGGCCTGACGCACTCCTCTGGGGCAATGATTAAATGAATGACAGATGAAATGAAATGATAGTGGAGAGTGTTGCTGGAATGAAATTTTGACAGGGAAAACCGGAGTACCCGGAGAAAAACCTGTCTGCCTCCGTTTTGTCCAGCACAGATCTCACATGGAGTGACCGGGATTTGAACCACGGACCCAGCGGTGAGAGGCCGGCGTGCTGCCGCCTAAGCCACGGAGGCTTTGGAATGTAAATAGTGTTCTATAATCATTTGGTTGAAATAAAAACATAACAACCTTTCTCCTTAAGTCTCTGATAATAAACCTATTGGGGAAAGTGTGGATTATGAACATGCGAGTCTGTAGTCACATCGAGTGAAAACCAATAGTGTTCAGTATCGTTTGCAGGGTATGCTTGCAGTGTATTAGCAAGCAGAGAAATACCGACCTTCCTGACAACACGCGTTAGTTGGGCTGCATAAAACAATATTATTAGGAGCAGCTGATTCCCCTGGTTTATGACTTTCACATTTATTCATAAAATATGTTGTTCAGTCTTTTGACTGGTTTGATGCAGCACTCCATGCCTCCCTTTTCTGAGCTAATCGTTTCATCTTTACATAGCTACCAACCCTACATCCGGGGCAATCTGTATAGCATATTCTAACCTTGGTGTACCCGTACAGTTCTCGTCCTCGACCGTTCCTTCCATAACTAAGCTTGCTATTCCTGGATGTCTTAGTATGTGCCGGGGGCGTGGTGGCTCAGCGGTCTAGCTGTATGCCTCTCACCAAGGCGGTCCGGGTTCGATTCCCGGTCAATGCATGTGAGATTTTCGAAGTGAAATGCCATGTCCTGTGGTTCGGATTCCACGTAAAAAGGAGGTCCCGTGGCTCATGATCTCTAGATTAACGGTCACGTTAAACTACAAGCTTCCTTCCTTCCTTTTTTTTAGTATGTGCCCTACCAACCCAT
This sequence comes from Meconema thalassinum, assembly GCA_946902985.2. Lineage (NCBI taxonomy): Eukaryota > Metazoa > Arthropoda > Insecta > Orthoptera > Tettigoniidae > Meconema > Meconema thalassinum. The sequence goes on from OX336399.1 coordinate 37,320,874, forward strand.
TACAATTGTAAAAAATATTAACATATTAATTAGTTACATTGAATTCAGTTTTGAGTGACACTGTTAGTTGTAATATTTGTGGGGGAAAAGTGAAACTGTGTGAAAATGCTTCAAAACGCAATGGCCACTTTAACATCAATTTTCTCTCTCTCTTTTTTTTTTTTTCAAAATAAAAGCGCCGTTTTCTCAGGAACAACTGGTGGTATCTTCATAATTATTTTGGCATATAATGTATAAGGTGCGTACAAAAAGTAACGAGCCGGAGGCTGGAATGCGCAAACCGGTGACTACATCGGCTAATCGTGGCGTGTGTAACGAGGTGTGGTTCCGACCAGAGCGTGGAGAGTCACAGCCCGTCGCTAGAGGGCACGCATTCACGTCACGTGACGATACAAAGCGAGCAGCATGCATCAAACGTCCAACGCTGCCAGTCGCATTGCAAACAGTGACATGGAGGCGTCAAACGGAGAGCAAAGAGGAAAGGACGGGTGTTGTTAGCCGATGATGCCCGGTCTGGGGCACCCTCCTGCATTACCGATGACAACGTCCAGCTGGTTGATGCACTCATTACCCAGGACCGCCGAGTGACAGTGAACGCCATAGCCGCCGTGGTCGGAAGTGTGCACACCATCATGAAGGAACGACTGCACTTGCGGAAAGTGTGTGCCCAATGGCTGCCCCACAGTCTTCAACCACACCAGAAAGCATGGCCTACTGTCTTGGTCTTGGTTGGACGATTGATGCATGCTGCTGCTCGCTTTGTATCGTCACGTGAGGTGCACGCGTGCCCTCTAGCGACGGGCTGTGACCTTCCACGCTCTGGTTGGAATCACACCTCGTTACACACGCCACGATTAGCCGATGTCGTCACCAGTTTGCGCATTCCAGCCTCCAGCTCGTTACTTTTTGAACGCACCTTATATATTGCACACCGATACTGTGGATCCCCGAAGAGTCAATTTGTTCAAATAGATAGTTAAAAATAAAAATAAATCTCCAAATATTTAATGAAAAAATATTACGAGCCTTACAGCAGTCTCATATGATATGTAACATCTGACATGTTATCCTATTATGTGTCTGCAAGGAGTGCAAATCCCTTGTTAACAGTGAACTCCAGTGGTCATTGAAATAACTACTTTTAAAAATCCGGTGCCAAATCCAGACCGATGGGCATGCGCGAGGTACGTCGTGGTACCAATGATTTATTGTAGGAATAGCTTTAATGGGGCCTCCAAACCTTGAAGTAAACCGTATGCGATATACATTCCACAGCAAAAGTATGAAGATTTAATAAATCATAATTGTTTTCAGCAAATATGATATAATGAATATTTTCACACCAAAGAACGACAACTTAAAGATGATGTTTGTAGGAATATCTTTAATGGGGCCTGCAAACCTTGAAGTAAACCGTATGCGATATGCATTCCACATAGGGCTGTATGTTGGCCGACAGTACCTCGAATGCTTACATTAAATATGAATACAGCAAAAGTATGAAGATTTAATAAATCGTAAATCGTTTTCAGCAAATATGATATAATGAATATTTTCACACCAAAGAACGACAACTTGAAGATGATTTATTGTAGGAATATCTTTAATAGGGTCCCCAAACCTTGAAGTAAACCGTATGCGATATACATTCCACATAGTCACAGTACGTCGTGGTTCCAATGTCCGCCACCGCGCTCATTGTTTCCTCTTACACATTTCCGTCCCATTTTCCAAAATCACTCCCACAAAAATATCCAGCAAACTAGTGGAAAGATGTTAAGTTACACATCAAAAAGTTTTCCATATGGATGAGGATCAGTTCACTGTGAAAGAACCAATAAACAGTTTGTAAAGACGAACGATTCACATATCTAAAAGATCAGGCTGTTCCAAATCCTCGAGTTTGAGTATGCGTACACGCGAGAACTCAGCAGTGATGCTCGGAGCACGGTTGGAGAGGGACTGGGGCTGATAGCCAATACGTCACTGGGCGAAGGTCATAGTACAAGTCCATGCGCTTACTGCAAATCTTCAAGTATCCACCGCTTAGTAACGGCCGCCCCTACAGCAGAGCTGTATTGCATATTGCAGATTTACTCACACAAGGCGGCGAGTACTCTGCTGCTCACGGGCGAGCAGCTCGGCTGGAATAGCCTGTAATGGATGCTCAGAAAATGGGGCATTTAAATTGTCATTTTAACATTGGCAATATAGGGCTTTACGACTCCCCTTAAAGAAGGCTTTGAAGGGTTGACGATTCCTGTCGGGCGAGGATGTACTGAAGGCGGTTACGGACTTCTTCATGCAGCAGCACACAGTGTTTTACCACATGAGGATCTTCAACCTGGTGTGTCGGTGAGATGAGCGCCCCAATGCTCACGGTGGTTTGGGCTGATTGGAAACTTTTTGACCACGCTTTACACGTTGGCGAAAGTTAATGAGATCCAAAGCCAGATGTTAACAAAAGAGTAGTTATATTTTGCTCTTTTCGGAAGCGAACAATGTAATAGGTCACGCGTCCTACAATGGTAAATATATGAAAGCCAGCCATTCAGCGTAATGGCTTCAAAAAGCGATTTGATAACACAACCGGTCATATTTCACAATGATACTCGGTGTTTGTGGCGGGGTGAAGGGCCATTGTGTGTGCCCAGGGCCCTGATTTACTGCCCTGTAGGGCCCTCTCGCTATCTACTCGGCTGATAATTTCTGTAAATAAATAAAGTGTATTTGTGTGGAGATAGCGCCAAGAGGATCAACAACAAATGACGAGCTTGATTCACAGCTTCGCTTTTAAAAAGAAGTGCACATTCGTGTATTTTAAATGAATTATTTTGATTGCTGTTCGAACGAAAGAGGCATTGAGTGTAGAATGGATTGAGTTATCCCAGACGCGTTTGTTGTTAATTCATTATAGGGATGAGGCAGTGGCGTATCTAATGTTTGCTTTTGGTGGGGGACCTGCTGCTGCTGCTGCTGCTGCTGATGATGATGATGATGATTGTTGTTGTTTTAAGGGGCCTAACATCAAGATTATCGGCCCCTAATGATTTGAGTGATAGTCAAAGATGAGATGAGAATGAAAACTATAACTAATACTAACTACAGACTTATATACTAGAAGAAGAAATGGTAAACAAATAAAGGATAAGGCAAATAAAGACAGGAAGAAAAGAAATACCCTCAACCCTCAAACAATGAGGATTGAGGGACTTGGAAGGATGTAGAGCCATGAAAGGCAGATAGGAAAGGGAAAGAGGAGAGGGCCCACCCTAAAGTCAGTGGAAAAAGGGAAAGAACAACTGACCCAGATCAGGAATACCCGGGATCGCCAAGTCCCGAATTCTACAGACGTGAGCCCTTGAGGGTGTAGCAATATCCAGAGTGCACCAGAAGTGGTGGGGCTACATACACCCTGCCTCATTGAGGGCCTTGTGCAGAAGGTAGGAGATATCATGAAATGAAAAAGAAGGCTGACCACTCGCAGAAGGAGGGTATCTGGAAAGACGAGACAAGGGCCAATTAAGGCGGGAAAGGAAGAGACTCCCTAGGCCTCGGATAACCTAATACCGTCGAGGTTGGAAGAGAATAAGTGTTGACCAAGGGAGGTCGACATGAAAGAAGAAGGAGGAGAGGAACCTGGCACAAGTAAGTGGAAGCAATGCCGGACTCAGCTGGGGTCCCGTGGTCGACAACCCACAAGTTAAAAGATAGGAAGCCATGTCGAAACTAATAGTTACTCCATGACTTCTTGAGACCAAGAAGATGTTAGTTATGAAACTATAGAGGGCAGCCATGATCTACTTAAAGGATAACCATCACTTCTATTTAAGTTGTGAAATGTGTTGTCGAGAGAAATGGTTCAACACGTAAAAGTTAAATTTATAAAAGAGGTTGGTTGGTTCCTCAGTTTAGGGTCAGCGACAACGCGGTCACGTAGGCCCCTGTGCTTTGGGTGTGTGTAGAATAGGTATGATACCCTGTGTTTATTGTGGTGACTGTATTGGTGTGTGTTATTATCATATACAGGGTCTTTCATATAAAATAAGAGCGCCAAGCGGCGGCTTTGTTAACCGCGGCTGCGGTCACCTTGGCCGAGCTTTTGGCTTGCCAAGGCCCCCTGCTTTAAGCATGTGTACAATCCTATATGATGCAGCGACCTTGCTAGCGTGTGTACAATGCTGAAATCTTACTTTAGTTAGTTAGTAAGTTATTGTTGATGAAACCGAATCCCCTACTTGTGCTAATTTTGTGAGTGATTTATTCGGAGACCGTTCAAGATTCTCGCCAATGTTATCTAGCTCATCCTCAGTTAAAACTATTCGTGTGTGGGCATGTTATTATTGAACACCAAGTCAGTAGTGTCAAACTTATTTGCAACTAGCAGAAGTACCCGTTCTTCGAACGGTGTTCGGTGTTAACACCAGACATTATCAACTGAGCTACTGTTGCAATGGTTAGCGGTTTCTCATTCCTTCACGTTTATCAGAACGAAGTTAGTTTCCTGGGAATATCACACACTCTGTTAATTTAAGGCCCTTAAAATGTAGTTTTCGGAGACCCTTTATAGATTCCCGAAATTTGTGTCTCACATTGAGAAGCGCAACATATGCTTTGGTCGTCCTTCTAGGATAATTTTTATATTTCGTCTATTTTAGCATGTATTGAGAAGTACGGTGAAGAGTTTTATAAATGAGTGGTGTATTCACTCTCATGGTTACCATACCTAATTTTACGATGCACCAAGCATCCGAACACGAGGTATAGGCGTACATAAAGACACACAGATAGACAGACAGACAGACAATTCTATTGTCTACAACATATTACCCAGATATCCAAATATTGGTACATCTACCACACAGTATCAAACAAATTCATCCTTACGATGAACCCGTATGACGACAAAAAAAAAAAAGTTAAAATGTGCTCTCAGACTAAATTCACCTAACGTGTACTTCCTGACGTGAAATAGAATTGAAAGCCTTGTAGACGAAACGCAATACACGTCACATAAAAACTGACCCTCTACGTTGTGCTAGGTGCCCATACACAGGAAGACCCCTTTGATAAATTATAAAGGCTTGTGGTGCATGAAAATTCAGGTTCTTTAGCCTCAAATGGCCCAAATTCCTAAAAGCCGCAAAAAATGCTGGTTCAATTCAGGAATTTTTGAAAATAATGTTGTTGTTTGGAGATATAATAGACCTTCTGTACTATATGTCAAACTTGAAAATTGCATGAAAAAATTCTTGGTTACCCCTTGACCCCCTTAATTGCATTGATGAATTATACAGTCTACGTTAGTTCCGTGATAACCTTATAGCCAGTTGCAAACATTCACAGAAATGTAATAAATGGAGTTACATTGCTTCTTACAGAAATAGAAGGAAAGATGTATGCCACCCCTTGAGATAATGTTCTCATGGTTACCGATTTGCATTCCTTCATTAGTTTGTTAAATTAAATTAAATTAGTTTTCTGGGAATATTTCAGAAACTGTTGGATTTAGAGCCTTATAATGTACAGTAGTTTTCGAGAACCCTTTAGAACCCCCAAGTTTCGTTTCTGGCACCGAGGGGATTTGTCTCGTCGTTGTACGCCATAATATAATAATAATATAGGCAGAAATTATAACACCTATTTTTTATTGTTACTGCAGCCAATGGCCATGTACTTTTCTTTTCAGGACAGGGCAGGGAAGGGATATTATCAGAGAAAGAAGCATTCACATCACGCATGAGCAAAATGGAAATGGCCTACCATTAAACTAAGGACATCTATAAGAAAAGGTCAATATCCTTCAACGCAGAACTAAAACATTACTGCAGTGTCATCCGTCCGGAGGTCTTGCATGCTTCTGAATGCCTCACGATGAACAAAAAAGGCTTGGTCGAGAAACTGGAGGCCAATGAAAGGAAAATTTTCAGAAAGATATTGGGTTCCATCAAAGACAATGGGGAATACAGAAGACGGCATAACCATGAACTATATACTCATGTGGAGAAGATAAGTAACGTCATCCGGAAGAGAAGGATACCATTTTTTTTGGCATGTGAAACGAATGAGCCCAGCGAGACTGACCAACCGCAACATAACTTATTTTCAGGAGAGGAAAACAAAATGGGCCTGGTTCATTGAACTGGATAAAGATCTGAAAGAAGTGGGGATTACACCAACAGACATTCAGGAGCGCGCCCCACTCAGAAGGAAACTTCAAGCTTGCAAGGGTTTCCAAGAAAAACCGAAGCTGAAAACGGGAATGATTTGGACCCAGGAACGGAAGGAAGTCTACCGAGTACGAATGCGGGCGTACTGGGCAAACATCAAAGCCAGTAGGAGACAGTTGGAATGACGCGGTCCATAGATGGCCTATACGAAATGAATGAATGAATAATATGGGGATAGGAATATAATAGACCTGCCGTACCACACCCAATGGTGTAAATCGCGTGAAAAAATTCTAGAGTACCCCTTGATCCCCTTAAGCGCATTATACGTATTGATGAATTTTACGGCTTAAATTGGTTCCCTGATAACCTAGCCGTTTGCAAACTTTCACACTAATGTAATTAATGGAATTGCATTGCGTCTTACAGCAATAGATAGACCTCTGGGAATCTGTTGCCATGGTTACTGGCTTGCATTCGTTCATTAGTTTATTAAATGAAATTAGTTTTCTGGGAATATCTCAAAAAAGGTTGGTCTTAGGGCCTTAAAATGTGGTTATCGGGGACCCGAGTTTTGTCTCTCACATTGAGGGGCTGAAAATAGCTTTGTCTCGTCCTTCTACGCCTATTTCAGCTTGTATTTTAAGGGGGTAGGCCCCCCTTTTATGAGAGGTACGGAGAAGAGTTACATCAATGATAAGTGTCGTGCCTCTGATGGATATCTGTACCAAATTTTACGTTGATACACCCAGCCGGTCTCGAGTTATAAGGGAACAAAGTTGTCCACAGAGAAACAATCAAACAAACAAACAAACAAACAGACAGACAGACATACAAAAAAATATTATCGCACGCATCCATCATAAGACAGTCTGAAACGCGTAAACAACTGAAATTTCCGTAGAAATTCAGAGAAAAACAGACAAACTTTCATTTTTAGAGAGATATACTGCACCGCTCGGTGTTGACCGTGTTTTATTGCACAAATTTAGGTTTTACTCGCTAACCGTTGGAGATATACGAAAAGTGATAAAGACCTTTCGGATAGAAAATTAAATGTTAAAGCTCATGTATGCCATCAAAAGTTTCCTATTTCCTACCGTTCTCTTTTTATTTGATATGGAAATATGAAATTTTGAAACCACTAAAATGGTCGCCATTTTTAATAGTACAAAACTTCGAAATCAAAAGTATCCTATATGTAAACCTGGTAAATCAGCTACATCCATGCAAATTTTCATTTTAATCGGACCAGTGGTTCTTGCGTTATTGAGTAACACACAGACAGACAGACATACAGATATACAGACACACACCATCTCATTTTTAGCCTATTTTCAATTTTGAAAAAATAGGCTTATGAGATCACCTTTTGTCCGTGTGTGTGTGTGTGTATGTGTGTGTGTGTGTGAGGTGTGTGTGTGTGTGTCCCCTAATAAAATCTAAACAGCTGGAGCGATTTCAATGAAACTTGGTAAGTTCATAGTACTGCTCCGGGCGACCCCGACCGTGCCCTTCAAATTTTGTTACGTCTCACCAATACAACATGGCGGCTGTGCGAAATATTTCACCACCATTCAATATCTCCGGAACTGTTCCCGATATCACTCTGGAATTTATTACGGTGATAAAGGGAACTACTAGAAGTTCACCTATGTAACATTTGAAAAACTGGTAACTACAAAACCAACATGGCGGCCACGCGAATTTGCGACATTTAAATAGACGTTTCTCGCGATTTGACCAACCAAACGCAATAAAACTTGGTACAGTATATGTTCATACACATTGTAATGAACCGACATCTAACTTAGTTCAATTGTTTACATAACCACAAGATGGCGGATGTGCGAAATATTTCACCGGCATTCTATATCTCTGAAACTATTAGCGGTATCACCCTGAAATTTTGTATGGACATAAAGGGCACTACTGGAAGTTCATCTATAAGACTTTCAAAAACCTGTTAACTACAAAACGAACATGGCGGCCAAGCGAATTTGAAAATTTTAAATAGACCTTTCTCGCGGTTTAATGTTCCAAACGCAATGAAATCTGGTACAGGAAATGTTTATACACATTGTAATGCACTGGTATCTAATTTAGTTCAATTGTTTACATAACCTCAAGAAGGCGGCTGTGTGAATTTCGAAAATTAAATTTTTATTTCTTGTGTCGTAATCATGCGATCGTAGTGAAAGTTTGAATAATAAACCTACGCAATAATTTTCCTTTAATGGTACATTGCTCTATGGCCTATACATTTAACAATCCAACATGGCGACCATCCGAAACATTTAGACGGCTCTGAATATCTACGAATCTATTATAGCTATCAAACTGAATTTTTTATGTTCATAGGGGCTATGAACTTAAGTTCGCCTATAGGACTTTAAATAACCTGGTGAATTATAATTATTCACATGAACGTTTCTCGCAATTTAACCATCCGAGTGCAGTGAAACTTGGTACAGTAAATCCTTATACGAATGTTAATCCGCTGGCATCTAATTTACTTCAACTGTTTCCATAACCACAAGATGGCAGCTGTGCGAAATTTTATAATCTCTTTTTTATTTCTTGTGTCATAATCATGCGATTGAAGTTTGAATGCTACACGTACACAATAATCTTCATGTAACAGTACATAACTTTAGGACCTACATATAGAAAATCCAACATGGCGACCATCCGAAGTATTTAATCGGTTCTCAATATCTATGAATCTATTACAGCAATCAAGCTGTTATTTTGTATGTTGATAGTGGCAGTTAACATAAGCAGGTTATATGAAAATAGGCTGTATAGTTCTTCACGGAACTACTTGTTATATATTAGTATGATTACGTGAATCTGTGCTAGTGAAGGTGGCACTTCATTAGGAAATTGCTGAACAAATGCATCACGTACCCGCCGAGCCGACTCGTACTTAAAATAACTTTTACATAAAATTACGATATTGCAATGATAACTGTCTCACCATGTTAGCACTTGAGGTTTAGACTGGCGACTGAACACCTGCACGCTTATTGCAAGGTCAAGTTTGGTAATGTCAATCTGTTATTTTTATACAGTCCATCGGTACTTGGAACAGCCCTCGCATGTACTATGCGCGCGGTTTCAATACTACAGCAGGGGGCCGTGGCGCGCCACAAGCTCGGCCAAGGTGACCGCAGCAGCGGTTAACAAAGCCGCCGCTTGGCGCTCTTATTTTATATGAAAGACCCTGTATATTATTTCAGTAGTATGGATCCCTCCTGCGGCGCTCACAAGCGACCGATCGTGACAAATGAGCATTCAAATGAAAGACAATAGACATTAGCAGTGACGAATTGCACTCTATTTTCATAAATATCTATAGTTTCTTAAAGAAATTACTTTAAAAAGAAGTACGAACTGTGCGATTTGCAGACACTGTTTTGTAGAAAAATTCGCTCCATTATTGCTGTCCACTTCACATTTTGGCCGCTGTGACGCCTGTTTCATGTCATTTTAACATTCTGAGGTGTCTCCTTTATCATTTTGAATGCATTTCAGAAACAGTAAATGAGGCCATATGGGCCTAGGCCTACCAAGCGACCGCTGCCCAACCATTTGGCCGCTAGATATAGGGGTGACGCGTGGTGAGCGCGTCGAGTTCCTTCGGCCGTTAATCTTGGTTTTCGTGATCGGGGCGCTGCCTCACTGTCCTACAGCTACTCAATTGTCCTCACGAGGCTGAGTACACCCAGTTCCAGCCCTCACGTCAGTTTCTAAAATCCCTGACGGAGCCGGGAATCGAACCCAGGGCCTCCGGGTGAGAGGGAGGTGCGATACCCCAACACCACGGGACCGGCTGAAATGTAAATAGTGTTCTATAATCATTTGGTTGAAATAAAAACATAACAACCTTTCTCCTTAAGTCTCTCATTATAAACCTATTGGGGAAAGTGTGGTTTAAGAACGGGTCCGCTAGTCTGTTCTTAATTCAAGTGAGGACTGCAGACAATAATTTCTAGTAGTTCCTACTTTTGCTACCAAATGCTACTGTCCACGACACCTAGTTTGCGGACTTGGCTACTAGATGGCAGCGCAGTCAGCACCTGGCGGCGAACGTTTGGAACTAATAGAGCGTTATCAATACTAACGTACACATTTTGGCTTCACACAAGTGTAGTTAGCGGAAGGCTCTTTAACATGCCATAAATCTATAAAATGGGAACGCCGGCTTTACTTCCCCTCCGAAAGAAGGCATACTGAGGGATTTTTAACGCTCTTAAAGAAATCCGACGTCTTCGCCCGGGATTGAACATAGGAGGTCAGCATGCTACCAACTACGCCACCGAAGCCGCCTACCAACAGGGAGGAGGTAGTGCAATGTTTCGAGGTTGCATCATGTATGGTCGCCGAACCCCTCGTGTACATCCCAGGGCTTATGACAGGCATACATTACAGGGAAGAATCCTGGCACCTATAGTGAAAGGCTATGCTGACAATTTAGGCCCAAATTTCACTTTCGTGGATGATAACGCTCGTCCGCACATTGTCAACGCCTTTCTTCAGGAGAATGGTATTCTCACAATGGAATGGCCTACCTACTCTCCCGATCTCAACTGTGTAGAGCAGGCGTGGACACTGCTTAATCCTTGAGAACTGGCGTGAAGAAATATTACACGAGGACTGGCACCGGGTCATTTTAACCCATAATGTGTCCCTCTCTTTTTGTCGTAGTCGTACGGATTTTAATGAAGTAATTTTACACTTGGTGTCTTTCTATGAATATAAAACACGGTTAATTTTTATTTTTCAAATTTATTATGCAGAAAAAAAGACAATAAGTTTCGTAACAGTATAATATACCTTGATAATGGCGGCAAAGCAAGTCATCTTAATATTTTTTAACAAAGGAGCTGATGATCAAGGTGTCCCTAGACCCTAAACATGGATAAACAAGAACGTGAGTTATGTGATTGTGCTGCACCGAAATAGGAGGAATTTTCCCTTTATTATTTACAGATTATCCCGACTAACGTAAGCCGAAAATTGTCAGGCGAGGACTCGCGCCATGGGTAAATCTGACCCGACCGTGAGTAATAACTTATAGAAATAACTTGAGTGTCCAAAAAGCTATGGACATGTTTATTTTGCAGGGTGAATTTCAAGGCTATGACTGTTGAAAACGAAAATATAGAGCATTATTGTTTTAATCCTCGGATCAAAATACCCAAGCGCCAGTCTTCGCGGGTTAATAAATAAGTCCGTCCTCACCGTGCCCCATGGCAATATGCAAAACGTTTCTTGATGTATGCAGGTTGGCCACCGTTGTTATCGACGGTGACATGATAGCACAAAATATTCACTCTGCCAATGAAAGCAGTCCCCTTGCAATTCGAATGCTGCCGTGTTTGAGTAGAATATTGATTCAGTTGGCCGTCCGGTGTAGTGTCAACACCGAGGCTGGCAACTTGCTTGCACCTGTTGACTCTAAACACAATAGTGTGCTCTGCCAGATAAACCCACTAACGCGAGCTCTGCTTTTGGCTAACCATCATTTCAAATTTCTAATAGGATTGGGGCACATCGAAACCCGCTCCGCTACTCATTGGGATGTCACCCAGAATATGAGAAATACTAAGTTTTGAATAGGAAAAGAAATTCATTGGGAGGCAGACCTGTGTTGGAATAAATTAATATTATGTTTGACCATGGCGAAATGTAAATATTATATATCAGAAAACTGTACTATAATGAGGCTCATTATACAGGGTCATTATCTAAGTGCGCCCCGTTAAACACGGCAAGCTAAGCCGGTGGTTTGCGCGCTCTACTGACTCATATTGTTAGTTCACACGTGTTTTGTCATTCATACGGACGTGTATCTGTAAAGCTTAGACGTTAGTGTTGCACGTTTAGTGAGTATTGTGATTACTGTGATTGTTGGTCATGCCTAGACACCAATTCACATTACGCGAACGTGTGTATATCCATAATTCGTATCTGAAAAGCGGAAAATTTTGTTCTCGAACGAGACGAAAATTTCGAATCAAGTTTCCAGAAAGACCTCTGCCTAATGCCAGTTACAATTAGGAGGCTCGCTAAATGATTCAAGGAAACAGACTCCGTAAATAATAAGAGAGTTGACAGACATTCTTTCATCAGAAGATGTCAGGTGTGTGTTACAAGAGAGGGAGGACATTTTCAACATCGCCTATGAGCACTGTAAGTACACATTATTGAACATGTTTGGTAAAAGTTTGAAAGTGCGCGCCACTACCGGTTGAACCGCGTACGCGCGCCCGCGATCTGTGCTAGTCACAGCCGGCTTAGCTTGCCGTGTTTATCGGGGCGCACTTACATAATGGCCCCGTAGTACATGTTTTCATTATGATACAATTTTTCCCACCAATCAGAGTTCAAGAAACAGTTGTGTGACCAATTAGGTGAGGATAGCATCGCACCTGCGCTGACTTCCACGGCCCCCTAATTTAAATTTCACTGCGTGGTTTGTGTCATAGTGGAGTATTCAAGGAGGCCGTGGTCGAATACAAGGTATTCTCTGCGTCTCATGCGCTCTGTTCAGTACATAAAACTGGCGAAATCTCGACACATATTAATGAATATTTATGTTCGAACATAAAATAGTTATAATTATCATCGAACATAAACAGTCGTATGCAAAGAGCTTATAATGGTAATTATGACACTCGTATGGAAATTATAGTTTCAAGATATAGGCTACCATCAGTAGAGCTAGGAATTTAAGGTGCAAAATGTTCGTTAAAACGAGCTAATCGTTTCATCTCCACATAGCTAACACACCTTACATCCGAGGCAATCTGTTTACCATATTCTACCCTTGGTCTACCTCTACCGTTCTTATCCTCGACATTTTTCAAAGTCACTGTTATCAGCCGAAAACGTACTCTCACACGTTCAATCAGTGTTAAAAGCTTATTTATATCCCCATCGTTCATATGTATCACCACGTTATCTTAATTAGCTCCAAATAAGAATGTAAAGAAACATAGCTTCAAGGGATCACAAGTGCGAGTAATCAGCTGACTGCGGTATGCCAAAGAATATTTATTACGAATCCAGATATTCACGGAACTTCAATACATCGATATATCCCGAGATTTTACATTGTCTAGGTTACAACACTGATAGCACTGCTTGGCTAGAAATAATAACAACGATAATAATAATAATAATAATAATAATAATAGTAATAATAATATCGTATAGCTTCGGGTGCCGGGTGCAAGTTTTGTTATTTGCGACCAGAGGGCAGCTTGCATGTCGAATTTTGTTGTTCCTTGGAATACTATGAAAGTCAAGGAGGTTAGATATCTAAGCTACTTGACACTATAGAGCTCTCTAGTAGAGAATGAAGGGACTTTAGTGTTGGTGGAAAATCCCGAGATTAATTTTGTCATTATGAATACGGCCTACTGAATTCAAACGGGTTCTTTAACATGCCAACAACATATGCCATGCGTGCCGTGATTTTTGTCGCCTTTGGAAAATCACTTACCATAGCCAGGAGCGAACCTGCAAGCTTGGGGTTGGTAGTCCGACACAATAACCACTCACCCACCGTGGCAAGCATAATAATAATAATAATGGGTATTTTTGACCCGAGGCTTGAATAATACTTGATATTTTCGTTTTGGTCAGCCCTTATTTCCTATCGCTTACTATAGACTATCTTCCTTCCTAGCCTTGACCTTCACCTTGAAAAAGAACAATGTCCATAGCTTTTGGAATACCCAAGTTATTTCTATGTTATTTACGGTCGGGTTAGATTTACCCATGGCGCCAGTCCTCACGTGACAATTTTTGGCTTACGTTAGTCGGGACAATCTGTACGGAATTAGGGGGAAAATCCAACTATTTTGGTGCAGCACAATAACATAGCTCACGTTCTTGTTGATCCATGTTTACGGTCGAGGAACACCTTGGTCATCAGTTGCTTTGTAAAAAAAAATGAGATGACTGTTCTTCTGTCATTTTTCGGCATGTTAAATTCAAACAAGAAGTTCCGTGACGAATTAATGAGCCTACTTTCCTTCAAATTAACATTCATGACAATGATTAATCTACGGTATATGAACCTATCTAGAATAATGACGAAATTGGATCCATCTGCACACGTAAAAGCATGTTGGCAACAATGTCATGCGTGTGCTGGTAAGAGATAATCTGAAATATTATGTTATCCTGTTGTGCCAATTTTGGATGAAATCCATTTGTTAGTATAGAAGTAACATGTATTTTAAAATTGGACCTATCAGCAGGCATAGAATCATATTGGTAGCACTGACATATATAAGTTACTCCAGATTAATATAGAATAGCAGGTACTATACGTTGCATAGTTTAAAGCTGTCGGCTTGCATACTTTCTGATGTATGGGTATTTGGGTTTAAACATTTGAGTGCATTTATTAACAGTTGGCAGCTCTGGAGGCTCTTAAGAATACGCTCAGTCATATCTGTTTATGTACACATAGTACATTCGAAATTTGGTTGAAATCCAATTGATAGTGTAGAAGTTATATGCATTTAAAATTTGGACCTATCAGCAGGCTTATAATCATACACTGCTATGTATGGCCTCCTGGAAATTAAACTGCAATATTATTATATATACGTGTGCCAATTTTGAAATAGCTCCCAGTCATACCTTCCAAGATATCCAACATGGATCTCAAATTTCAATCGTGATTTTTCAGCACTTGGTAGCACTGACATCATTTTCAAATATGGGCGTGAGGTATTCAGGTATTGATCTTTACTACCACCAAATTTTGTTTCGATTGCTGCAGCCGTTTAGGAGTGTATAGGGGGTACACACACACAGCCAGACAGACAGACAGACAGACAGACAGAAGGACAGACAGACACACATTTGCCCGATTTCATAAGTCTACTTTTTCCTAATTTTTGCAAAATGTGAAAAGCAGGCTAAAAATATCTCAACTAAGTTCTACGTTGGTTGGTTGGTTCCTCAGTTTAGGGGCTTCGACAACGCAGTCATGTAGCCACGTGTACTTTGCGGGTGTGAAGAATCTGCCTGATAACCGGTGTTAATTGTGATGGCTGTATTAGGGTTAGTTCGATCTCATTTGCATTTTGTAAGTATTTTGAATTTCAATTGCATTTTGTAGGTATTTTGAACCTAGCCAACATTTTGTGCGTATTTTCAATCTCTTCCTTTTGTGAGTATTTTCGTTCTAAATTCCCTTTTGTAAGTAATACCGCTCTCCATTTTGTGAGTAGTTTCAATCTGAGTTCCTTTTTGTAAGTATTTTCCGTCTCTCATAATTTTCGTTCTGGTTTCCATTTCATTGTCATTTTCGCTATCAACCAGACCATTAGGGGCCGATAACCTAGATGTTAGACCCCTTAAAACAACAATTATCATCATCATCATCATTAGTGTTAGTTAGTTATTGTTGCTTTAAGGGGCGCAACTACGAGGTCAGTCCTCGTGCTATATTTTTCACGCCAGTCCTCAAAGGTTAATAGACAGGATTTCAAAACCGTTTCAAATGGTCAATTAATTGTTCTCTAAAATTTACCTAAAACTTTTGTCTGAAATAATTTTTGATTTGACCCACCCTTATGCCGAGGGGCGAGCAAAATGTTTTTGGAATTATAAGAAGACTAGCATTAGCCGTCGCGGCTTCGCCCGCGAATATTCTAGTTGTAAGGAGTACACTTAGCAAAATCTCAATCATGAATGCTATGACTGATTTATCCTTGGTATGAATAATCAGACTTATCAATTCAGCTACTGGTGCAGTGGTTAGGGGTTTGTCATTCCTTAATAGGTATATCAGAGCGAAGTTAGTTTTCTGGGAATATCACAGACACCGTTAATTTAAGACCCTTTATAGTCGGGTGAAAAAGACCTTTCGTACCACACTCACACGTGAAAATTGCGTGAAAAAATTCTAGAGTGCCCCTTGACCCCCTTAAGCGCATTATACTGTATGTATTGATGAAGTTTACAGCTTAATTTGGTTCAGTGATAACCTTATAACCGTCTGGAAACTTTCACAGTAATTTAATAATTGGAATTGCATTGCGTCTTAGAGAAATAGATGGACCTGTGAGATGCTGTTACCAAGGTTACCGTGTTGCATTCTTTCATTATTTCATTGTAAATATACATGTTTTAAGGTATTTATATAATTGTGAGGCATTTAAAGAGTAAGTGAGTGCGTTTCGCTTTCGCATTGGGTTATGCTGAATCTGTAGATACCCCATATGTGTAGGTTGGTGTTAATGGGACCTTATTTTCGGTACAAAACTGGAATGGGACCTTAGCAGAATAATATAGGGAGGGATGAGGCTTCCAGTTTGCTAAACATGTGGAACTTTTGCACGTATACAACAATTGGTAAATCTAGTGAACTCGAAATGTTTTTCTTTGCCCGGTGTAATCTACCTCCCCTTCCAGCGCGCCGAGAGGGATTTTTCTCTTTAAGAGCGACTGTTGACCTCGTAAATTCTGCATCTAAGAACAATAATCAACACCACAAGCAAGCACCACTTTAAAGAGCCCCCGCACGCCACTGATGGCACAGCTGCGCTCACACACACACACACATTGTGACCTGTATTGATGTGTTGTGGGAGTTTCCAGGTACAGGCTGAGCTTCTTTCGCGCTCACCGTCAACTTCCTAGAACCATTCTCACCTACACGCTGTCTTCCTTCCAGAGCTGCAATCACAAGCCTTTGTTATAAATATTGTTTAATGTAGTTTGTGGAGCTAGTCCCAAATGTTCACTTGCCATGATACCAGTCCAAATAAAATAAATGACTAAATACATCAATAAAAAAATTAACAAATAACTAACTGAATGAATAACTAACTAAATGAATGGATGAATAACTAACTAAATGAATGGATGACTAACTAAATGAATGGATGAATAACTTATTAAATGAATGGATCACTAACTAACTAAATGAATGGATGAATAACTAAATGAATGGATGAATAACTAACTAAATGAATGGATGAATAACTGAATGAATGGATGAGTAACTAACTAAATTAATGGATGAATATCTAAGTAAATAGATGAATAGCTAACTAAATGAGTGAATGGATGAATAACTAACTGAACGAATAACTAACTAAATGAATGGATTTATAACTAGCTGAATGAATAACTAACTAAATGAATGGATGCATAACTAAATGAATGGATGAATAAATGAATAAGTAAATTAATGAAAAACCTTTTCGATTCTCACCTTAACCAATTTAGAAGTGGTATTCCGTGGTATGCCACTTCTACTCGCGGCAAATTCTGGGATGGTTCCTAACGTAAGGCCACTGTAGCCTCCTTGCAAATTCTAGTCTATCGATACAACTACACACAGTACTACAGACATCACAATTAATTAATATTTTAGTTTGTTATTTAAGCCCGCGCCGTTGCCATGAGCTTTAAATTGTGACAGGGGAGCTCCAGTAAATCATGAGCGCGCAGTTTCGAATCCTGAAGCTGATAGCGCCTATCCTGAATGTGGATTTCAACGGATTCTTCCTCACACTCACTCCAGGCAAATGGAGGGATAGTACATTATTTCAAGTTCCGGCGCGCCTACACAATCCCCGACACTAATAGTTACAGTCACCACAGAAATACATGTTGTCAAACAGAACGCATACCTAAATACACGGGGCTGATGACCAAACATGTCTCTAGCCCCTAAAACTACACTGACGAAAAAGGAACACCCAGAAGGAGTGGTACTACATTGCTGCAATTGAACATGCAGGACGAGTGTTCGGTTGTGATTCGATGATTACACTATCAGGTCCTTCTGACCGCAAGTTTGGACAACAATCAATACAGGATGTGCCCACCACGAGCTGCAATACATTGATGAATTCGGCGAGGCATGGAGTCAATAGGGCCCTGGATCGCTTCCTGAGGAATTGTGGCCCATGCTTGCTGCACTGTACTGGTCAGTTGTTCCAGTTGTGGGTGGCTGAGGACGGTTAGCCAGTTGTCGACCCATCATGTCCCACACATGCTCAATAGGACTGAGGTCCGGGGATCTGGCGGGCCATTCTAAGGTTGTGATGTAGTGGAGAGCTTCTCTGGAGATGCATGTAGTGTGAACCGGGGCAGAAGTGCGATTCATCACTAAAGACGACCCTATGCCATTCGTCGACCCACGTCGATCGTTCTCGACACCAGGCCAGCCTTACACGTCGCTGTTGTGGGGTCAATGGAACACCTTGTGCAGGGACACGGGATCGTAAGCCAGCTGCACGCAGGCGATTACCAACTGTTTGTTGTGTAACGTGGGGTGCCACAGCTGCTCGAATTTGCGCTGCTGCTGCATGGGGTTCCATACGGGCCATAAGAATGTTGCCACGATCCTCTCTCACAGTTGTCTGTCGCGCTGGGCCTGTGCCAGGTCTACGAGTGTGGGTACCTTCATTTGACCACTGCTGCCATACACGTTGTACCGTAGATGCCTGTCGGTCAACACGTGCAGCGACAGTCCTTAGCGATAATCCAGCCTCACACAGCCCAATTATCCGAGCCCTCTCAAACGACGACAGTTGTTGACAGCGTGCTCTTCTGTCGTCGTGGCATGTTTGACGGGGAACACTTCACAGCACAGACTGTAAGTCAACTACGCTACACCAGAGTCCGTATACTGGAGTTGATTCCTCCGCGACCAATCACGTGGGGAGACCTGTAGCAACAATCCAGTGGGTCTGAAATTTTGATCGTTTACATACCTACAAGGCATCGTTCCATATCTTGAAAATCAACACAAAAGACCAATGCCTTCATGGTGTTGCAATTTCCATTTTCTTCCGTGTAATTACACAAGAACCTCGTTTATCCGGATTAAGTTGGATCAGAACTGATCCGGATTATCGAAAATCCGGATAATCCGGGGTGAATGTATGTTTTATGATCTATTAAGTAGTTTTTTTTTTCAATTCTATAAGAAAATATGAGAACCCTTTTCTTACATTTACGACTGTTTTATGCACTATAATAATGTGTGAGTTTTGTCTGTTTTACATTTGTATGGACGGCGGCTTCGGAGGGATTATGGGATTCCGAATATTGGCAACATATTTTCCATTTAGGTGTGAGGAAGTGAGGTTGGTAGAGCGTAACTTTTCTGACTTCTGATTTATTTGGTGTTATGTAAATAGTCAATGTCTTTGAAATGTAGGTCTAAAGCAAGTGAAGAGCAAATTCCACTAGTGACTTGCAGCCATGACTACATCTTTCCCACTCTTATTAGAACTTCATGGAATGATATTTTTCGTTTGGTGTGTTTCCTATTTGAAGCTTAAAATGTTACCAGCAACTGTGTAGTATATTTAAGAATAAAATAAACCTAATATTCTATTGTAGCTATGAATACGGCTAAAACCCAGAGATAAAACAAAATGAAGAGAAACTTAGTGTTCGAAACATAAACAAATGGTTTGGTTTGCAGCGCTTCCAGTCGCCACTTTCATCACTCTTATTACAACGATAGCATGTCTGTTTAGCGATCACCAAGGCTGTACAATGAAGATGAAAACGACCCATCAAGATGGCTGTGTTAAAAAGAAAAATAATGAACTAGTTCGCATGGAGCGCCATTTTAAATATCAAGCATCACTCTTCAGTGATATCGATTACAGCGATAATACAATTCCACACCTCATTACTCTGCTGTTAATGAGAGATACGCCATTTAACAGCAACAATGTAATAAAGAACCAATATTCGCAAAGTGCTGTTCTAATATCAGTTTAAAATAACGAAGTATTCCTTCTCGTGTCGCTGGATATTAAAATACAGCGAGCATATACCCATTTTATTAATCCCATGACATATGGCGAAAATGAATACACATTTCTGTATTTTGGAGTAACTGTTATTCATATCATACATGATTAACAGATTATTTGTTCATATCATACATCATTAATGGATTATTTATTCATAACATACATCATCAATGGATTATTTGTTCATATCATACATCGTTAATAGATTATTTGTTCATATCATACATCATTAATAGATTATTTGTTCATATCATACATCATAAATAGATTAATTGTTCATATCATACATCATTAATGGATTATTTGTTCATATCATACATCATTACTAGATTATTTGTTCATATCATACATCATTAATAGACTATTTGTTCATATCATACATCATAAATAGATTATTTGTTCATATCATACATCATTAATAGATTATTTGTTCATATCGTACATCATTAATAGATTATTTGTTGATATCATACATCATAAATAGATTATTTGTTCATATCCTACATCATTAAATGGATTATTTGTTCATATCACACTTGATCAATGGAATATTTTGTTTATATCATACTTGAATAATGGATTATTTGTTCATATCATACATCATTAATTGATTATTTGTTCATATCATACATCATTAATAGATTATTTGTTCATATCATACATCATAAATATTATTATTTGTTCATATCCTACATCATTAATGGATTATTTGTTCATATCACACTTGATCAATGGATTATTTTGTTTATATCATACTTGAATAATGGATTATTTGTTCATATCATACATCATTAATAGATTATTTGTTCATATCATACATCATTAATAGATTATTTGTTCATATCATACATCATGAATGGATTATTTGTTTATATCATACATCATGAATGGATTACTTGCTCATATCATACATCATGAATGGATTACTTGCTCATATCATACATCATTAATGGATTATTTGTTCATATCATACTTGATCAATGATTATTTGTTCTTATCATACATCATGAATGGATTATTTGTTCATATCATACTTGATCAATGATTATTTGTTCTTATCATACATCATTAATGGATTATTTTATTATATCGTACATCATTAATGAATTATTTGTTCATATCATACATGATTAATGGATTATTTTGTTCATATCATACATCATCAATGGATTATTTGTTCATATCATACATCATGAATGGATTATTTGTTCATGTCATACTTGCTCAATGATTATTTGTTCTTATCATACATCATGAATGGATTATTTGTTCATATCATACTTGATCAATGATTATTTGTTCTTATCATACATCATTAATGGATTATTTGTTTATATCGTACATCATTAATGGATTATTTGTTCATATCATACATGATTAATGGATTATTTTGTTCATATCATACATCATCAATGGATTATTTGTTCTTATCATACATCATGAATGGATTATTTGTTCATATCATACTTGATCAATGATTATTTGTTCTTATCATACATCATTAATGGATTATTTGTTTATATCGTACATCATTAATGGATTATTTGTTCATATCATACATCATTAATGGATTATTTGTTCATATCATACATCATTAATGGATTATTTGTTTATATCGTACAACATTAATGGATTATTTGTTCATATCATGCATCATTAATGGATTATTTGTTCATATCATACATCATTAATGGATTATTTGTTCATATCGTACATCATTAATGGATTGTTTGTTTATATCGTACATCATTAATGGATTATTTGCTCATATCGTACATCATTAATGGATTATTTGTTCATGTCATACATCATTAATGGATTATTTGTTCATATCCTACATCATTAATGGATTATTTGTTCATATCATACATGATTAATGGATTATTTGTTCATATCATACATGATTAATGGATTATTTGTTCATATCATACATGATTAATGGATTATTTGTTCATATCATACATCATTAATGGATTATTTGTTCATATCATACATCATTAATGGATTATTTGTTCATATCATACATCATTAATGGATTATTTGTTCATATCATACATGATTAATGGATTATTTTTTCATATCATACATCATCAATGGGTTATTTGTTCGTATCATACATCATTAATGGATTATTTTATGAATGGGTAGCAAACATACAAAAACGGCGGGGTTTAAGGTACAATCAACGCATTTGCATGGAGGATCAGGACGATCTCTGTGGGGACTTGGATGTAATCCTTCGCGCTGCGGATTTTCATCCCCCCCCCCCCCCTTTGCAGTCGTGATGGATGATTTAACGCGAATGGCTGCAGTCTGGGGTCAGGGATTATTCACAGAGAATCTATAGTATTTTCCCCTAAATCAGGCCAATGCCGTCAATATCCTGTAAATCACAGCCAGCCAACCAACAGCCAGGCCAGGAAATCAATTCCCAGCGCAGATATAACCCTGGTTACACGTGGTCGACATGAAAAGCTGTTATATTGTGATCAAAGAGCAAGGCTTGGTTAAATAATTCATTTCATAGCCAACTGTGTTGACTGGCGCTCATAAACTGCGCCAGGCTGCGTGACATTATGTTACTACGAGCTCATGTTAAGTTAATTATTAAGCTAGCTACCTACTTAGTCGATGTGATGATGATGATAAATATTATTATAATAATTACTGTATTATTATCATCATCATCATAGTCTTCATTTCCCTTTTTCCAGTTGACACTGGGAGGGGCAAATATGGTTGCTCTCCATTTTGTTCTGTCGTTCCACCATTCCTCTTCCGACACACTGTTCCAATCCAGGTTCCGTTTACTAATACTATTCTCCTCAGAGTCCATCCAACGCATTCTTGGTCTTCCTCGTCCTCTCTTCCCTGTCATCCGTCGTTCCAGTGATCGTCTTGGTAGCCTTACTTCATTCATCCGTTTGACATGTCCAAACCATCTCAATCTGGTTTGCTCAAGTTTGTTAGTTTCTGTACTCCCAGTTCTTTCCGTATATCTTCATTTCTCACTCTGTCCCTCCTCGTTTTCTGAACCATACTTCTCAGGAATCTCATCTCAGCTGCTTGTACTCTGCTCTCATCCCTCTTAGTCATTGCCCAAGATTATGCTGCATATGTCATTATAGGAACATAATATGCTTAGTACATAACTTATTTAGCCTTAATTCGTATATCCTTGTTCCATACTAGTCCCCGTACCTGTTCGAGAAAGTACTCTCGAGTTGTATTCTTCTGCTAATTTCCAAATCTGGTCTTCCATCTTCAGTTCACTTCCCAAGTATTTGAAGTGTTTCACCTCTTCCAATTCCTTACCTCATACTTTGATTACTCCTTTTCCTTATTTCTTATCTCTACTCTTCACCACTGTTTTACTCTTCTCCACATTCATCTTCAATCCCCATTGCTCAATCTTTTCATTTATTACGTCTAACTGTTCTTGTACCTCCATCTCATCCTCGCCCCAGATTATAACGTCGTCTGCAAATAACATTACCTTCATCTTTGCCCTACTATATTCCTTCATTGCTGCCTTCATATTTAGGAGAAATCCTGCAGAAATCTGGTCTCAACACAAAGGCCAACGAAGAGAGAGTCTCAGAAATACAGAAAGCTTACAAACTTAGCTGGTCCCATTACAATAAAAAATGCATCTCCACGGCTGCGAAATTACGACATTATAAAACGTCGTTATCCCCTCGTTACGGTATAAAGTAACTGTTACTAGTTATGGCAACGTATTACCCCCCAACCCTGACGACTAAGATCAAATCACTACGCCGCCGTACAACTTGAAACTTGCAACACTACCTTGTACTCAATGCAGGTTACCGTCTGTACAACGCCAGGCAAAACTTCTAGTAACTTCTTATCCGCTAGGCTGGAAGTTGAAAGTGTAACTACACTTGGGGGTATTAGCAAACAGAACTAACTTTCTTCTTGATAAATGTAGCTTTAATCGTCACCAAAATACAGAGCTCGTAATATCAGTAGCGCAGAGCTAATTATGTAACTGAATCCCTTCATTTCCAGCTGAAATCCTCTAGTGGCTTCTGTGCTCCCGGTTTACAAGCCTCGAGTTCAAATTGAAAATCAAAATGTAAACATTCATTGTTGTATTTAAAAAATGAAGTCGTAAGTTTCACCGCTACATTGAGAGAATTTAAATTTACCGTATGCATTGCTTCATTTGCGTTAAGACTATGGATTTACTTTATTTAGAAGCGCAAAAAAGTGGGGATCTTTCAAAAAACACGTGTTCGTTCAGATTGGCTGGATTATCTTTCTGTGGATTCTTTAATGTCGAGAGCTGTGCCCTTTGCTTAGTGGTGTAGAATTTTCAAGTATGTTTATATGTTAGTGAAACATGTTTTCGCATGCTTACTGTGTTTAATCGCATTGCTGTGTTCTTTGTAACGTGTTCCAATCTGTCTTCCAGTTTGTCCGACATAGTTAGCATTACATCCTTCATCTCGGCGTGTGAACAAATATAAGCCTGATTTTGAATGCGGCTTTTTCTTTGTTAAATTGTTAGTATGTAGGTGCTTACCGAGTGAGTTGTTGCCGTTGGATACACCATGAAACACCCCGTGACGAGGGCACCAAATGTAACTATTCCAGGCAGTTTGACACCTCGCGTATGTGGAATATTATTCAAACACGGCCAGAGTTATTTAGCCTCCCAATCACACAAATGGTGAGGCCAGGTATTACATGTTAATCTACCTTAATTGCATTTTCTCCACTGATTGTGTTTTGTTTTTGTTTAAAACAAGGAGGAAACTTAATTAATGAGAGCAAATAAAGCCCCCTGTATCAATACCAGTATGCATTGTTTTTAGGCGGCTTTTTTGTTTTTCAGAGAACAGTCATTAGTACTTGTGTTCGACGTTGACAGCGCCACAGCAGGATAAACAAATGAGGCACTATCATCGTGATGTGACGTCATCAGCGTTACGTAAAAGTTGATTGGTTTTGATTTTCGTGCGCCATGCATGTACTACACCATATGTCACATTGCGGCAGATGGTATCGTTCAGCGAGCTCAATGTTACCAACTGTTAGGATACATTGGTAATCATATTTAAAACACGCGATGTATAATTTAATATTATTATTATTATTATTCTTTTATTCGTTTCACCCAGATTTGGGGTATATTAAATCAATCACTTTTTTTTTTTGTTCTGTTGTAGCCCAGTATTGCCTCATTCTTTGTGGTGTTACTCTCCTTTCTTCATCAGAGATTTGAATCTTTCTCCTGGGTTTGACTTTGACTTGGAACCGTAGTTTCTTGTCCTTGGTTATAGTTTTGGCTGTTTTATCTATGAGCATATTTTCTGAGATTTGGAGTTCTATTAAGTCCTTCTCCGTTTCCTCAAACCAAAATGCTTTGGTTCTTTTGTTACGGAAGTACCGTAGTCAAAGATTTTTTTTAGTCTATTTAAGTTCATTTTGAGGAGTTGTCCATAAAATTCAATTCTTCTTATTTTGATTACGTCTGAGAGTTTTTCTGTACTTTGGTAAGTTAAAGGGTTTCATTTCTGATGTGGATTAATTTGTTGTTACAGAATTTGGGGCCTAAGATTTTTCGTAATATCTTTCTTTCTTGCTTTCTTTGATCACCAGCCTTTCATGCGGGCCTTGGTTTGTGATAGACAATGTTTCGGCTGCAGATAAGGCTTCTGGTTTAATTGTCGTGTTATAATGTCTTATCTTTGCATTCCAGGAGAAGGACTTCTTGTTATAAGTGTCTATCGGAAGTTGGAAGGCTAGTTCAACTTTATTTCTCCTACAGGTTGGCCACAAAGTCCCGTTACCCCCCCTCTTATAACCAATAGAAACCTTTAAACCTAGTTAAATAAGTTGTACATCATTTCTAAGAGAGGTTTTCTTTGGAATAAACGGCATTACGAGACCCATCCATCGCCCTGGAAGAACTGCGACAATGTCGACAATGCAGAAGCACATGAAGAAAGACTTAGGCCTGCGCCCATATCGGCCTACGTCCGTCCAGGAATTATCGGATGGAGGCATGTGAGGCACTTCTTCAGATGTTCCACACAATACCAAAACGAGGCAAAGTGCTCTTTTCCGATGGTTCTCCTGTACTGCCGGCTCCACTTGCCTGGCCACCACGAAGCCCAGACCTTACCACATGTGATAATGCGCTATGGGGGTTCCTAAAGGGTATCGTTTCACAAAACGGATACAATACAACGGATGAACTGAAAGATGCTGTGAGACAAACTTTCACTAAAGTCACACCAGCAATGCTCCGAGGAATGTCGCACAGAACTTGGCGCCGTATTATCCTTTGCCATGAAAATGATGGTGCACCCACTGATGTTTTGGACTCGTAATGCCGAATATTCCCAAGAAAATCTCTCTTAGAAATGGTGTACAACTTATTTAACTAGTTTTAGGGGTTTCTATTGGTTATAAGAGGGGGGTAACGGGACTAAGTGGCCAACCTGTAGATTCCATTGCTTTTTCTTTCTCTAGGGCATTTTGGATGATAATTATTATTCTTATTATCGTTATTATTATTATTATTTATTTTTATGCGTTTTCTTGTCATTGCTATTGTTCTTCATCATATCAAGAAAACGTGATACGGAATACCGTATTCTCTATTATGCACGTTAAAACCCATACCAAACATTCTAATTGTGAATGAAGATTACATACCAAAGTGTTTCGATGTATAAGCGATTTCATTGTTAGCGTTAGCATCCGTTACATCTGTAGACGTACGGTATGGCGCTAATTTTCAGACCGCATAATGAATTTTGATTGATGGACGGTCATAAATATGTATTCTTAATATAATAAATAAATAATGTTATTGGTTTTACGTCCCTTTTAACTACCCTGGCTTTTAGAGACGCCGGGGTGCCGGAATTTTGCCCTGAAGGGGATCTTTTACGTGCCAGTAAATGTACTGACACGGCTCCTTCGCATTTGCGCACCCTCAAATGCCAGCTGACTGCGCCAGGTTTATGTATTCTTAAATTGGCCTCTCTATTGTGTTGTCAACTATAGAAATATGCGTCTTCGGTGCCCAGGGTCACGGGTTCAAACCCGGCCGAAGTCGTCGGATTTTTTAAGAGCGTTATAATAATAATAATATCGTACGGCCTTGGGTGCCGGGTGCAAGCTTTGTTATTTGACACCCAGAGGGTAGCTTGCATGTCGAATTTCGTTGTTCGTTGAAGCACTATGAAAGTCAAGGAGGTTAGATATCTAAGCTCCTTGAACATTATAGCGCTTTCTAGTAGAGAAATGAGGAACTTTGTGTTGGCGGAAACTCCCGAGATTA
Source organism: Meconema thalassinum (assembly GCA_946902985.2). Classification (NCBI taxonomy): domain Eukaryota; kingdom Metazoa; phylum Arthropoda; class Insecta; order Orthoptera; family Tettigoniidae; genus Meconema; species Meconema thalassinum. Next base: position 37,348,185 of record OX336399.1, read on the forward strand.
ATTTTGCCATTATGAACACGACCTACTGAATTCAAATGGGTTCTTTGACATGCCAACATCGTATGACATGGTGTCGTAATTTTTGCCGCCTTTCAAAAATCACTTACCATGGCCAGGAGCGAACCTGCAAGCTTGGGGTTAGTAGACCGACACGTTGACCACTCACCCACCGTGGCAAGCTTTTAAGAGCGTTAAAAAATCCCCCAGTATGCCTTCCTTCGGAGGGCAAGTAAAGCCGGCGGTCCCATATCATAGATGAAAAAGAACCTTCCACTAACTACATTTGTGTGAAGATAAAATTTGTGGGTTAGAATTGATAACGCTCTATTAGTTCCAACGTTCGCCGCCAGGTACTGACTGCGTTGCCATCTAGTAGCCATGTCCGCAATCTAGGTGTCGTGGACGGTAGCATTCGGTAGCAAAAGTAGGAACCACTTGAAATTATTGTCTGCAGTCCTTACTTGAATTAAAAACATAACACACACTAATGCAGTTATCACAATTAACACCGGTTATCAAACAGATTCTACACAACGGGGCTACATGACCGCATTGTCGCAGCCCCTAAACTAAGGAACCAACCAACTAACTAAAGAAATAGTGGCCAGTGATGGTTGTCCAATGTGGCAACCCTGGTCTGGGCGATGATTGGCCCGCCATATTAGTGAACTAGAGAATCATGTTGGATAACAATACTGTTCTCAAGGGGTCAAGTCTCGCATCGCCTGACAAAAGGAACACGGTGACTTGATCGAGAGCTGGTTCTTTAAAACTCACGTATCGTATAAAGCACGCTGTTATCCTCTCGAGTGGGAAACAGGTTTCGTGCCGTCAGGTTGGTAAAGAAACTTAATAAGGTCTCTCGTTCAGTTGTTTCTTTGTAACCTGGTTTAGCGGGCTTGTCACTGGAGACAAGAATATTGCTCTGTGTTATTGTACGCACAGACCGGTTATTAATATTCCAGCCTGTGGCTCGTTATTATGATCAGCTTCACCCCAACGTGGTGAGAATTCCGAAATTGTTGTCGTTGATTCATATAGAGACTTTGTTTGCGACATCGTGATCGTGAAGCCTCGTGGATCGTAACAAATGACCATTCAAAAGGAAGACAATTACACTCAACAGTGACGAATGGCAATTTGTTTAAAAATTGCGATTAAACACATAAACAAGACGATAGCTCCTGCCAGAACTGTGTCGTGTCGAGCCCGCATAATAATATAGCCGGGCGGGTGGTTTATATACATGCGACAGTACTCGCATGGTACGCTAGTAATAATAATAATAATAATAATAATAATAATAATAACTTGACGAGCCTTACAGTAGTCGCATATGATGTGTAACATGTGACATAGAAGAAACCTCACGTGAAATTGTTGATACACCAGTATTTTATAATATTATTGGTACAAAATTAATCTATTGTAAAAGGGAGTGTTTTACAGATATTGTAGTTTATAATACGGAACTCATTTTATTAGATGATTTGTAGCTTCCACCAGCACTAGCCTAAATAAAGAATACGATATGGATCAACTAGATTAATAGACGCTCATAACCTTAAATTCCTTAAATTCCTCTTGATTCACAGACCAACACGTAATTTCATATGGATTCTGTTAAAATGAGTCATATTGATATGATAAATATCGTTTAAAATGATAATCTGGTAGCAAACATATCTACCCCGCCCAGGATTCGAACCCAAGTTTTCTAGATTCACAGTCATACGCAATAAACCCACGGCTATTTCGACTACGCTAATATTGTGCACAAGATTTCCACGTTCCAATAATACTCCATTACGGAATTAAGTTTCATTTATATTTTGCTTGTTTCGATAATGTTCCTGAGTGACATTGAGTTTAAAATGCCAATGCAATGCCGACTACTTACAATGTTTGATATTAAGGCATTTTACCATTTTAAAATACTGATACGATGACTTCGAACATGTACCATGTCATTTGTTTAAATCACTTGACACCAGAGTTCGCATGAGCGTTTTCCGTTCAGTATGTCATATACATTCCACATGGCCGAGAGTGCGTCATGGTATCAATTTTCGACACCGCGCGCTGATTGTTTCTCTTACCAGTGCCAGCTGGATCGATCGATCGAGTTGGCAGTGCGTCTTATACTTACTTTCGATCCACCACTGCCAGCTAGGGCACACTTCCATTCGATCGATCGAGCGAGCAGTGCATACTTCCGTTGTCCACCACTGCCAGCTAGTACAGTTCCGTTTGATCGATCGAGCGGGCAGTGCATACTTCCGTTGTCCACCACTGACAGCTAGTACAGTTCCGTTTGATCGATCGAGCGGGCAGTGCATACTTCCGTTGTCCACCACTGCCTGCTAGTACACTTCCGTTTGATCGATCGAGCGGGCAGTGCATACTTCCGTTTGATCCACCACTGCCAGCTCGATCGTTCTGATCCACTTCCGTCCCCAATTTTCAAAATCACTCCCACAAAACTATCCAGCAACCGAGCGGAAAGATGTTACACATCAATAAAAATTAAAGGTGATGTAGGAGAAGGCATATACGAGGGCAGATCAAAAAATAAGTTGCACTTCCCAGTTATGGCCATTTATTACACCATCTATACAACAGCAACACGCCTATAACGACATACAATGTAACGTCACTTTTCCACATAGTTTCCAAGAGACTCCAAACATTTCTACGAACGCACAACCAACTTGTCGATGCCGGATGCATAGAAAGTTCCTCCATCGTTCTGCAGCCACATGGAGACAGCGGCCTTCACCTCCTCATCGGTCTGGAAACGTCGAGAGCTCCGTTTTGAGCTTACCGAACACATGAAAGTCACATGGCGCTAGGTCCGCCAAACGAGCGAACTGCTGCACCGTTTCAAGTGGGTCTGACAACACCCACCCTACAGTCCCGACCTAGCGCCATGTGACTTTCATCTGTTCGGTAAGCTCAAAACGAAGCTCGGTGGTCGCCGTTGACACACCGTTGAGTAGGTGAAGGCCGCTGTCTCCGTGTGGTTGCAGAACGCTGGAGGGACTTTCTATGCATCCGGCATCGACAAGTTGGTTGTGCGTTCGCAGATATGTTTGGAGTCTCTTGGAAACTATGTGGAAAAGTGACGTTACATTGTATGTCGTTATAGGCGTGTTGCTGTTGTATAGGTGGTGTAATAAATGGCCATAACTGGCAAGTGCAACTTACTTTTTGATCTGCCCTCGTATCTTCATTTAAGACATATTGAGTGCCAAAAACTTGTTGAAGTGTTACAAAAGATGTCTATTGGTTCAAATGTGTGTGAAAGTATTCTAAGTGGTTTAATAATAAATAGTCTATACCAAACGTCAGGTCAAGACCTGAGGAAAATATCCCTCCGCGCATCTTCTCTCTCTGTCCCGTCTTGTATTTCCAGCATGGCGCGTACCTGATCGAGTATTTGAAACTACCTTAACCACAAACGACTTTATTGCGTTCGGACCTTTGATTCACTTCAATTACGAATTTATCTACGGTATATTCACTTAACCAAATAACGTTTCCTATCGTGTTGGATCACCCCCAGTCGAAACCCGAGGCTCTGTGATTATTTAAAAAAAAGGATGCTTGTAGTTTTACGTGGCCGTTGATCGTGCATATTGAAAACATTATAATATTATTTGTCTTAGGCGAGGTATGGCATATAAACGATGAGTAATATACGAAGACGAAATGGCGTGTCTCCTTGAACCCTTTGAACCAACTAATTGCTTACGGTATGTGTCATCCGTCAGCATCTTATCTTGGAAAAGATCGAAAGTAGACGGGGAGAAACAGGCTGCTTCCTTGAAGGGTTACGACACGTCGGCCTACTCTTGAGAATCAGAAGGCAGAACGATCTACTGTTACTACAAAGACTTAGCTGCAACGTGAGGTGGACGGTAATTATAAAACAAAACAATAATTATACCACGCATAGGAAGATAATACTGCCAGGTGTATAGGCGTATTAGCCATCATCAAAATGTTATTACAAACCATGGCGAGTAGGCTATATATTTTCGGTTGAGCTGACATAGGCTACTAAGAAGTAAACAATCTCCTATAAACAAGATTAAATTTTAGTATACAACATGTGTATATAACTTACAGATATTGTCGCTAATCTTCCTCCATTGCTTCTATTCCGCTGAGACCGCCGTCAGATGATTCACTGTCACTATCGCCATTAACTTGCACTGTCACTTTCTTCACAGTTGGAATTTCATTCTTGAGAAAAAAAATACTGCACTTTCCTACGAATTCCACACAGTACAAAATTCTGAATATTGTGACACATGAACCCTCTTTCCTTGTGGCGTCGGTCGACTTTTCGCTGGATACTTGCCTTCGCCATAAGCTTTGAATTCAGCGCGCACCGGGTAAACACTGTAAGTCGAAACGCCAGTCAAGTATGCAGTTTTCTTCACCAGCTCTTCTACTGTCCACTCTGGATTGCCATCCGTCAACCTACTACAGTATATACATTTAAAATCATGTGTTTGCACCTTTTACTCAACTTCTCTCCACTTATATTATTTTTGAAATATTTTATTGGTGATTCAAGCTTTACAGCTGCAGTTTGAACACGTTGTCTATTTGAAGAAGCCATCTTGAACTCCGTGCAATCGTAACAGTATAGCCAACCTTTGAACCTGATTCGCCATAACATCGAATGAGTCGGTTACTCTTTTGCCGCTCAAACAAGGTTTATACAGAACGAAATATAATATAATATCAAATTCGTACTGAATTACTCTGCCTATCGTATAAAATACCACTACAAGCTATATTCACGCACACAGTTAATCACATGAAAAGCAAAGTTGGTGCAGCTCCCAATTAGCGAGAAAATGATTAATTTATTGATAGATTTATACCAAGGAATTTCTTAAAAGTAATCTAGCCAGTTTATCGAAACATAGCAACATGCGCTGAAACATCTTGTACTGCAAAAACAAGCAGATAAATTGGGAACTATTTCCTTTCGCGTTAGCCTTTTCACAGACCAAAACATCAAAGGGACCGCTTAGGTCTTGACCTGACATTGGGTATAGTAATGATCATGTGCGTGTATCTTGTAGCATTTAAATTGAAGTAATATTTACAAATGTTAAGTGTTGTGTTTGTTTTTTTTTTTGCACCTGAGTATAGTGTGGTGTCACAGCTTTATCAGGGCTGTCAGACCCTTTGGAAGAGGGTGTGTACTTGCTACAAGTTATTTAAAGGAATTGGACCGAGACAGGGTGTGAATTGAAGTTGACCACACGTCCCCTGTGTTGTATAGCTGCCGGTAGGGCGCAGCACAGTCTCACTCACGCTGTGATGGATGAGGACGGGGCCATGGAACTCGATATCACTTGCCTGCCTGCTTCAACTGTTTTTATTGACGCTTGAGACGTGATGAATGCATCTTAAACAGGCAAGCACTGCTAAGCCTCCGTGTTCTGTTATCGGTCACATTCATCCAGTCACCGAGCGATTAGTACGTTTTTATTTTGTTTTACATACGATTTAAACCATCCTCCCCACCAGGGGCTCACATCTAGTGGGACGTGGGTTGGCGACCATGGGACCCCAGCTGAGTCTGATCCGACATTGCTTCCACTTACTTGTGCCGGGCTCCTCTCCGTCTTCTTTCCTGTCGACCTCACTTAGTCAACTCTTGTTCCCTTCCGACCCCGACGGTGTTAGGGTATCCGAGGCCTCGGGAGTCTCTTCCTTTCCCGCCTTCATTGGCCCTTCTCTCATCTCTCCTGATCCCTCATTCTTCTAGGGATCAGCCTTCTTTTCTTTTCATGATATTTCCTTTCCTCTTTAAGATTCCCGCATTGTTTTTGGGAATTGGCTCCCCGTGTCTTTAAATTACATTCTGTGAATATTTTGAATCTACGCTACTGTATTTTCAATCTAAATAGCATTTTCCGAGTATTTTCAACCTCAATTGCATTTGTACGGACTGAAAATCTAAATTGCTTTTTAGTAAGTCCTTGAATGTAGAGCGCCATTTTTGTGAGTATTTTCAATTTCAATTGCATTTTTTAGGTTGGGCATTTTGTCAGTATTTCGATTCTGAATTTCATTTTGATTCTAAATTCCATTTTGTCAGTGTTTTCCACTCTAAATTACTTTTTGGTGTGACTTTTCAATCTTTTGTCAGTATTTTCAATCTCCGTTAGTTTCCGTCTCATTGACATTTTCGCTATCACTCAGACCATTAGGGGCCGATAACCTATATGTTAGGCCCCTTAAAACAACAATTATCATCATCATCAACTTTTTTAATTGTGAAAAATCTAGTCCACTCAAAGTTCCTACTATTCTTCGAATAACTGCCAAAAACACATCTCCGTAAAGTTTTTTGATAGCACCAACCATTGATCAAAGGGGTGGGAAAAATGGAGTTTGGAGAGAAAAAGAATCATACCTCCCATAATAAGCACAATATTATAACCGTTTAAAATGGCCGATAGTCCTCTAAAATTTACCTTGAACTTTTGTCTGAAAGAATCTTTGATATTACCAACCCTTGCGTCAAGGGGTGAGCTAAATGTTGTCGGAATTACACAAAGGACGATGGGCCTTCTCGTATGCTAAACAAGTGGAGCTTTTGTAGGTGAATTCGAAACATTTTTCTTGTTGTTTGAGTCTTCAGTTTTTTGACTGGTTTGATGCAGCTCACCATGCCTCCCTGTCCTCAGTTAATAGTTTCATCTCTACATAGCTACCACACCCTACATCCGAGGCAATCTGTTTAACATACTCTAACCTTGGTCTACCCCTACAGTTATTGACCTAGACCCTTCCTTCCATAAAGAAGCTTGCTATTCCTGGGTGTCTTAGTATGTGTCCTACCAACCTCTCTCTTCTCTTCATTAGCAGTCGCCAGAAACATTTCTCCTCTCCCACTCGTCTCAATAACTTTTCGTTTGTCACCCTATCTACCCGTCTGATCTTCATCATTCTCCTGTAACACCACATTTCAAACGCTTCAATTCTCCTCTCTTCTGCTGCACCAATAGTCCAAGTTTCACTTCCATAGAGTGCCATGCTCCAGACAAAAGCTTTCAAAAATGACTTCCTAATACCTAAATCTATATTCGATGTCAACAGATTTTTTTTTTTGTAGAAATGCTTTCCTTGCTTGAGGTAAGCTACTTTTCTTTGCCTGGTGAAATCTACCTCCGCCTTCCGGCGTGCCAAAAGGGATTTTTAAAATATTAACCCCTACTTAGGGGTTGGCCTCAGAAAATGCATGTGTCCGTAATAACCACTCTGCAAACGCATCTCACGGATGCTAATAAGGGGATCGTAGTACTTTTAATTTTTGTAGGTCAGTGTTGTGGGAATGATGACGTGAGTGACTGTCAGTAGGCGTCAGGAGGTAGTTTACCTTGGATGTGCTTCCTACACAGACAGCTGGGCACGCAGTTGTTATACTGTACGTGGGGTGTCTTTCGGGTGTGCACCCCTTACTGCATTGGGGGGTGGCTCACCCAGCTGCTTGCTGTACCTGATTGATAGTACTTGTGGATTGTTGTAGAGCCTGGCAACGCATTAATTATATGGGCTTCCTGCTCCTGTGTGCCTCATGCCCAACTAACCACCTTCCACGGGCGACACTAGTTCACACGTTCAAAGATAATAATAATAATGATGATGATGAAATCATCACGTCTATACAACCGAATTTCTGGTTTTATCCATGAGAAAAAGACAAAGACAGGAGCGAGGCCCACGTAGGGAAATACTTCAAGATCATAGCCGATTTCAACCTAAGCCGAAACTAAAACCCGGGAAGGCGTGGACGACAGAGAGAAAGGTGCAACATCGATTGCGAATGAATGAGTACTGGGCCAACATTAAAATGCAGCAGAAACAGTTGACATGACATGGTCCTTAGTTGGCCGTAACGAAAGAATAATAATAATAATAATAATAATAATAATAATAATAATAATAAAGAAAGAAAGAAAGAAAGAAAGAATTTCCAAATTACAGAAAGCTTACAGGATTACTTGGAACTGATATAACAGGGACGGTGCGTCATTAAGGGCCGAATGGGCCGTGCCCACCCAAGGCCGTTAGGCAGCATTGCAAAGAATTTGTTTAATTAATGTCTTTTAAAATTACTTTATATTACAGATACTCAATTTAAACTAAGTATTTTACCCTTCTAGAATCTCTAAAGAAATTTCATTATAAATAACTCATCCCTAGCTTAACATCCTGACAGTCTATTACGGTGTATCGTCATAGCGAGGGCCTGTCCACAGCGAGTCCCAAGTAAAGTATATGGCTTCATGGGCTGGGTGAGGAAACAGTCGACATAGCACTGTCTTGCACGCGAATTCTTCAGTGCTATGAAGGGAATTTTCTCTCTCTTCAAGGGCCAGCAGATTGGGCCCATTGCGTTGCTTTGATGCTTCCTGCTTCTGTCTCTGTCAAACAGGATTACGGGAGAAGGGTTCACCCCACCCCCACGCTCTTAGACAGGTATTCAGCTATTGTTTGCAGATTGCTGACATAAGACAAACATAATAATTATACATTTTCAGTTGTCTGATATTCCAAGTACAGTACACATGTGCTAGTTCTGTCGATGAAGCTGTAATTTCTACTGTATAAATGTTTCTTTTTAAATTTGTGGCACGGTACGTAGTTATTTAATATGTCGATTGTATGCCGAAATAGGAAAATAAAAGTGGAATTTTTAAACAAAACCATTTTCTTTTATAGCTCTGAACACAAAGTTAGAAATTAAAGAATGATGACCTCATCAACCAAGCTGATGGATCAATTTGCTTTATCAAAGCACAGGCGAGAATATATGTATTAATACAGAGCCATGTGGGTGCAGTTTTTAATGCATCAACTATTTATTAGAACTCGTTACAAATTTTGTGTTGTACAGAATTATGATAATGGCAATATTGGCAACAATAAATGCCAAATATGAAACAATATTTAATATGTAACAACAATAGTATCATCTGGCCCACCCTAGAATTTTCATCGCGAGCCGCCGCTGAGATATAATAAAAAAATCAATATCTCGGAGAGCAAAACTCAGACACTACTTGTATAATACAGTAATCAAACCTGAAGCGTTGTATGCATCAGAAACCGTAATCATTGGTGGTGGATCTTTAACCAAAGACATAGAGAAACAAGAAAGGACAATTTTAAGAACAATTTTTGACCCAGTTTGTATAGAGGGATTATGGAGGAAAAAATCATCCCAGGAAATATATTGTCAATCTGAAAAACTCTCTCACATCTAAGTGCCCTATATCAAATTGCTTGTCTCAATGCCATCTACGTCGCTATAGAGAGTATTAAACGTTAATAAGAGACACCCTGTATAGTTATCCATGGAACTACTTGTTTTCTTATTGTCATTCGAATTTAATATTAGTGCTACTCAAAAAAATTGAAAACAGGAAAGATGGTATTCCAGACAACAGGCATTCGGTTATACGGTAGATCAAAGAAACCCCTGAAGTGACTGCAGCACATCCTGCACCACTGCACTGTGGGATGTCTAGGAAGGGTGATGGAAGCTGCGAGGCGATAATAATAAACATTGGATGAGATCTAGAAGGCAGTGGAGGTGAGGACAGGTTTCAGTTTCTTGTACCAAATATTTGTGTGCACGGAGCTCTCTATCTTGGTCGACAGCTGCCTACACACTGGGGGCTGTGTTTCGTGAAGTAAACCAAGTTCTCATCTCATTTCACACAACACAACAGCATTCGAGCCCGTAAAACACTGACATAAACCAACCAGTAGACACCGCACACACTGCGAGTACAAGGGGAAGCTGGAAGTTTGATGATCAAAGGTTCAAAACCTGGTGCTGACTAGGGCAATCGTAGCTTGTGTCACTCCCTGCCACCCGGGGAAGCTGGAAGTCCGAAGATCAAAGGTTCAAAACCCTGTGCTGACTAGGGCAATCATGGCTTTTTTCACTGCCTTCCGTCCGGGGAAGTTGGAAGTCCGAAGATCAAAGGTTCAAAACCTGGTGGTGACTAGGGCAATCAGAGCTTGTTTCACACTCCCTGCCGTCCGGGGAAGCTGGAAGTCCGAAGATCAAAAGTTCAAGTGTTGACTAGGGCAATCATGGCTTTTTCCACACTCCCTGCCGTCCGGGGAAGCTGGAAGTCCGAAGATCAAATGTTCAAAACCCGGTGCTGACTGGGGCAATCATGGCTTATTTCACACTCCCTGCCGTCCGGGGAAGTTGAAAGTCCGAAGATCAATGGTTTAAAACCCGGTGCTGACTGGGGTAATCATGGTTTTTTCACACTCCCTGCCGTCTGCCTCCTGGCAGCCACTGCAAGGACCAAGGTTCGATTCCCACCTCTGCCAAGAAATTTAATGTTCTGTTCTGAGGGCTGGAGCGAAGCACACTCAGCCTCATGAGGCAAAACTGGGAAGAGGGGAGTTCGATTTCTACCTCAGCCATCCTGGAAGTGGCTTTCCATGGTTTCCCAGGCAAATGCCGGGATGGTTCCTAACTTATAACCAAGGCCGCTTCTCACCCAAATCCTACCTCAATTACAAATGCTCACACTAGTACAGACATCACAGTGACACAGGTTATCAGACAAATTCTACACACACTCAAGAACAAGAGGCTACATGGCCACGTTGTCGCAAAGCCCCTTAAAAATCAACAACACTCCCTGTAAGCAAATGCTAGGATGGTACCCTATTTCAAGTACCGTAGCATCTACCATATCCTTAGACCACAAAAATTAAAGGTATACACACTATTACAGACTCCATAGAAACACAGGTTATCAGACAAAATTCAACACACGTCCAAGTACACGGGCTTGATGACCAAGATGTCCCAATATTTAAAAGAATACTCCCCAGGAGCTTATAACTAATACGATCTTATTGGTCCTCGTCCTTTCATTTATGATACCCTTAATCTTTGAGGGCGATGGGGGGGGGGGGGGGGGGTTAGTTAGACTTATTTTTCAACGTGGGTTAGTTAGGCTTATTTTATCGTGGGGGTTTGTTATACTAATTCTGTCGAGGGGGTTAGTTATACTAATTTTGTCGCGGGGGTTAGACCGATTTTTGGAGGGGTTTAGTTAGACCTATTTTTCTAGGGGGAGTTAGACAAATTTTTTCGAGGGGGTAGTTTGACTAGTTTTTCGAGGGGCTTAATTAGACCTATTTTTCGAGGGGGGTTAGTTAGACCTATTTTTGGACTGGGGGTTAGTTAGACCTATTTTCTAGGGTTAGTTAGACCTAATGTTCGAGGGGGTTAGACCTAATTTTAACATGGCTATCTGTTCGGGCTGGGAATCTATCTGTGATTAGTGTGCACACAGTGGTTACCATGACAGCAAGTGTTGGTCATCTAGTTCAGTAGAGACATCTATATTAGTGGCGATTCCTCCATGTAGGACGTGAGGATCATCCTACAGTCAGCTCTCAGCTGTAACTGTTTAAAAAATTAAATTGATTGTTTTGTAGTCTTTGGGGCTACCTTGCGTGCCCTCTCGATAAGCTCTGTCTCACTGTCACCACAGATTACCTACTACTACAGATAGCCGACAGCCATGCTAATTCTTGGCACCTAAGACTTCAGCGCTGTCTGGTGTATGACCGCGGTACTAGTTGAGCACGGCCGTGCGGGTAGCCTACCCCACCCCTTCCCCTCGTTCCGCTAAATATTCTCGTCCTAACTGCTCTGCCCACTTCAATGTTCCGAAAATCACAATCTTCCCAATACTTATAGCACACGTTTTTAAGTGTGGAGATAATAATATGATCTACACGAGATAAATCACATTCAAAATAGCAATAACAGTTTTTTTTAATAATACCAAAGTGGGAAATTGTGAATTCCCGAACTCTGAAATGAGCAATCACAGCATTTAGGACATGACCTCATCAATAATTTACATGTTTACATTTCTTTCAGTTGCAATTGGAGCATATTGCATTGACAGGAATTAGGCTACTATAAGGTCTGCAGCATATTATTACTCAATTTAAAAAAAATGGTCCCTTCCAATTGACCACTGTAGGCCCAATTATAACCGATTAGTTCCGAGATTAAACTAGAAAGTAAAAGTACTGGGAAGGGAGAATATTCATATCTTAAAATGCTTGATGCTGTTCGCAATAACAGGAAAATTTTAAGAGAGAATACTAAGGAAATAGGTGGTGTAACCTGATCCTCATCACACTAAAATTGTTAGTGTAATTAATGCCAAATTCATTAGTTTCAGAAAAATAATTGGATATCACAAAATGTATATACAGTAGTTCATTTGATATTCCCTTTAAAATATATCCAGTCCACCAATTTTGAAGGGTGAAATACAGTAAGTACATGTACATAAACAAATTTCATGGCACACTAATACAGTAAATTCTATGACATGCTGTGAAGGGGAAAGGAGAAATAGGACTTTCAATGAAAAACAAGAAACACACTCAATACTGCTAGAAATCATCGTTTTATTTAAAAAGTTTGTCAACGAAGAAAAAATAACAGAGAGAGAAAATCAAACTTAGCAAAAATACAGTAATCAAATCTGGTCCTTTTAAAAGTATGTGTTGAGGCATGTTCTTCTTTCTTGCCAAGGTATAACGGTAGGCTACAGCACATGATAATGGACCTATTACCTCCTTGACGCCATGGCTGACACCGATGAACCGCAAATTCCTACAACACATGCAAGTTTGTATGTTGAAACAGTTAACTTAATAAATGTGTAATGCTTGAAATGGAGAACTTGAATTTGCTGTTATGTGTATGTTTGCACCTACTATAACTATATTTTAAAAGAATCTCTTATTGTAGAATCATTGTGTTTTTGATATTAATTTTAGGGCTTTTGATAACATATTCATTTAGCCCCATATATTTGGAAGTGTATAGGATTTATATGATAATCTCTGTTATTGTGGTATCTGTAGTAGTGTGTAGGCTATACTTTCTGTAATTCAGATGAGGACTGGAAAGGTGGCAGCCATAGTTAGGGACATTTATTTTTAAGAATTTTTAATAATATGTACTAAAATGAAATTGAAATACCAACAGGAACAGTTACAAATTCCCTGTCTACTCAGCCAAGATATTCTGCAGATCTCTCCTGTGGGCCTCAACATTATTTTATTTTATTCCTTTCCTGATGGAAATCCGGTAGTACCTTATTTCAACTCCTGGGGCACCTCCCCAAGCCTGTCCCTTATAAAGCTACACACACTACTACAGTCATCGCATTATCGGAGCAATTCTACCCACACCCAACTGCATGGGGCTGATGACCAAGATGTCCCAAGCCCATAAAATGAATTAACAGCAGACAAAATCAAGTCATTATGTTATTTTGTGTTGTGTTGGATTCTGACACATGTATGCGTTTGACAGAGTGCCATTTAAGCTCATGAATAGGAATGAATGAATACGACTACCCTACTTGTATCACGACAGCCTAGAATAAATACACACGAGACACGACAATAGAGCACTTTAGAACAGTAACGAGAGCGAACTTTCAGTGGAGATGTTGGCAACCATGTGAATACAAACAATTTATGACCAGAACGTAAAACTATGCCAGCGCTCAGAGCATGTTAAAACAATTGGGATCAGTTCAGTCGTTTGCAAACGACTTGTTTATGTTACGGTGAGTAGTCGTTGAATTCATTCGACTGTTTTCTAAAAGCAGTCAAACAAGTCGATGGTTTTAACTTTTGTCAGTCGACTGCTGATGCCCATCTCTACAAACCAATTGACAACCAGAATCAATTTGAGCGTACACACCCTCCGACTTGCTAAAATGCTATTAATATTGGATCCCAATATAAAATATTTTCTGATTTAATTTTCCTGGAAAATCTATTCTATGTTTGCATCGATCATTACCATCACGCTATGGGGAGAATTTCATAATAATTTTCTTGTAATTCATTTATCACGCGGTAGAATAAATGAATGAAATTCAATCATAAAATAAATAGAACTCTAAGCCATAATTGGTAAGCCCATGTTCAAGTTGTGTAATAATTCAAGAATGCACCCAATTCTCATTAAAAGTGTATAGACTGTGTTAAGGAGTTCCAATGAAATGACATACATATATATTAGGACAACTGGACGTAGGCTATTTCATTGAAAGAATCTACGAACAAGAAACTGTATAAAACTATAGGCACCTACAGCCGTCAAGCTGTCCTCACAGTACCCGCTGGAGATTTCCATCACCACTCTATCTGTACGGTACCTCGAGATAAGCCTAAGTGCGCCAACTGTGAGGAAACACATAAACTCTTCCATCCCTGCCCTCATGTCTTTGCCACTAACCCCCCCTCCCACACAGCACGCCACTGCTCTGACACAGTTGTTAGGCCTGCTACAACAACTCTCAGCCATAACCCTGTAAACTACAGCTAAACCAAACCCAGAACCCTCTAATACACTTCATTTGCAGAGCAATAAAATCCATAAAACAACTCCGCAACGAGCTTCACAAAACCTAAATTATAAACGAAAAGACTACTCCACAAACACCAAAATCAGTAAACCTCCCTCATTTCAGCCACACTACACCTTAAACAGACATAGAAAGCATAGGCATGACCCCTTCATGGAGTAGGCTATTGTCTAAACACGATCATGTCTCCTTCAACTTTACTGAAGACTTCATTAAATTCTATTAAAAATTCATAAACTCATTCCACAAATCTTAAAATCAGTATACATCCCTCATTTCAGTTACTCTATTCAATAAACAAACATAGAAGGCGTAGCCATGACCCCTTCATGGAGTAGGCTATTGTCTAAATCTGACCACGCATACTACAACCTTACTCTAATTCAAAATTACAGTCAAATGATCCATCTGACTGGGAGGCTTGCCTGGGATGATGGGCCAGAAAACCGGGAGTTCAAGCATAACCTAAATATTGAATGCTTAACATTTCCAATAACTTGGATAACTGGATTTAGGCTATTTCATTGAAAGAATCAACGAACTGTATAAAACTATAGGCACCTACAGGTATACTTAACTTATTAATTAAAGCTCTACAATAAACATACAGCACAATGAATTGTAGCATGAAGTTATCCTGAAGAAGTCGTTTGATTAGAACGACTACTTAAATTCGAATGATTCCATTCGCTTGGAATTAGTCGTTTGCCAACGACTTGTTTCATTCCAATGATTTCCAACGATTGCTTTGGGATCAGTTGTTTACAACGACTACTTCAATTCGACTGATTCCATTCGCTTGGAATTAGTCGTTTGCCAACGACTTGTTTCATTCCAATGATTTCCAACGATTGCTTTGGGATCAGTCGTTTACAACGACTACTTCAATTCGAATGATTCCATTCGCTTGGAATTAGTCGTTTGCCAACGACTTGTTTCATTCCAATGATTTCCAACGATTGTTTTGAGATCAGTCGTTTGCAAACGACTTGTTTATGATACGGTGAGTAGTCGTTGAATTCATTCGACTGTTTTTTAAAAGCAGTTGTTTTAACTATCGACTAATTCGACTGTTTTCAGTCGACTGCTGCCCATCTCTACACACAACTAATTTTCTACACCAGCCGCTACTGAGCACGAGCTGTGACTGGCTTAGACATTAGCATCCTACGTGTTGAAAAATATTGTAAGTAACGTGTAGGAATAAAATACTACCTATAGGTATGTCAACCATTACATTGGCATATAATAAATGAATTATATTTATCTTGTATCTATCTATCCCACGATATAACATAATACAAGGTGAAGAGTCCTTTAGAACAAATTGTTTACTGTGATACTGGAAGAAACAATACAACACAGTGGTAATAGTTCTAGCCCGCACCTATTTGTTAATAAAATTTCATGTGATTTCACTCAGATCTCTGTTGTAGTGGCTTATTATATGTGCACCTTGTAACTTAATAGTACATTATGCAACGAGCCTATAATGACAATAATTAAGACACAAGTTTTATAATTTCCATACGAGTGTCTTAATTACAATTATAGATGAGTTGCATACGACTGTTTATGTTCGACGATAATTATAACTATTTTATGTTCGAACATAAATATTCATAAATATCTGTCGAGATTTCACCAGTTTTATATACTGAACAGAGCGCATGAGATGCAGAGAATACCTTGTATTTGACCATGGCCTCCTGGAATACCTCACTATGACACTCGCCACGCAGTGAAATTTAAAATAGGGGGCCATGGAAGTGAGCGCAGGTACGATGCTATCCTCACCTAATTGGTCACACAACTGTTTCTTGAGCTCTGATTGGTGGGAGAAACTGTATCATAATGAAAACTTGTACTATAATGAGCCTCATTATACAGTTTTCTGACATAATATTTACATTTCGCCAGTGTCGAACATAAACATATTAACCAATCTTCTTTACACTGTTTTATGAGTTAACACCACATCAAAACTGATGAGGATTTATTTTAGTTGGACACAGAAGCTTATTTATTAATGTAATAGACATCTATGATTGATGAAGATTGCCTCTCTCACCTTTCAGAAAATAACTAAAATTTTAATTCTGCGATTAATGTAACTAATCCACGTGTGTTTCTATTACACAACAATTAAGGGTAACTCCAGCATATCTTCTAGATTTTTGATGTGTCTGGTGAGTGGTTTTGTTACTGCTTCTGCAGGTATCACCCTTCTGAAAGATGTCTCATCGTTTCTAATTCTATTCTTAATCCTCTGCCAGAGGAGAAATAGTTTTGCAACGCATGAATACAGTGCTGTAGCTGCTGAATTTTCTAAAAATAATTATGGAATGATGGGAAGAAAAATAAACATAGCCTATTCTAAAATAACATACGCATAAAATGAAACCATTCTGATGAACTTAATATGCTTCAAATTCAGAGTACAAATGCGTTCACCATTTGGTGCTTAGTTCATTTGTATATTTGGACCAAAATGTAGACCTCTGAAATAAATTTTAATGTTGGACTTTGCTCCACAGAACAAGAGCACACAGCCACCCATAGGACCAGTGTGTGTTAAGATTTTAGAACCTGTAATTACAGTTCTACATCAGTAATGGCATTACTACACATTCGACCAACTGAATACTTGCCACTTCACCATTAACTAACATGTGCAAGAACTGATCTCCTCAAGAACTTGAGTACACATATGCAATAGGCTCATGATACTGTATGTATCTCTGCAAGATGTATCAAGTTGAAAACATTACGGTAACATAGACTCTTACCTGGTCTTTCTCAGGAGAGTAGGCCAAATTGCCACATTCATCTGCTATTTCGAGAACAGCAATTTACGATTTGTTTGTTCACAGAATTTGGTAGGCCTACCTGTGGAATAAATAATAGTGAAAGTTAATTAATATGTCAAGTAGAATATCACCTGTACACTGCGTCTAATATCAATTCAAAACTAGGCTACCGGTACGATATATTTTTCACAGGCACTACAGAAACAAGTTTTCACTTAAACTCTTAAAATAAGCGTACTTACTTGGCGTAGCAGAAGAAGAACTGTTCACTTCTCATTACCAAGAAGACGATTTGATGAAAGAAAGATGAGAAAGAACACAACATTAGCTTATTATAAAATATTAATATACGGGCAATATTGTTTACACCAAACACGACATAAACAGAGCGTCCATGTTGGTCAATGCCGCCAACCCAGTAGAAATAATGTTTATTTAATGATAAGTGACGTAATTATCGTCGGTGAGCAAGATAATTGCAAGGAAATGTCAATTAGGAATTATGTGTATATTTATTGACTAAATATAGGGATATATTTGCAATTCAATTAAAACGTGTATCATGCATATGTTGGCAAGACGATATACAGCGCTTAATCCGCTCCTTACGTCTGGCCGCGCTACTACACCGATGGTACCAAATAATCCCTATCTGGTTGACACCCCCTGACCACAGATTACCTACTACTACAGATAGCCGACAGCCATGCTAATTCTTGGTCACTAAGACTTCAGCGCTGTCTGGTGTTTGACCGCGGTACTAGTTGAGCACGGCCGTGCGGGTAGCCTACCCCACCCCTTCCCCTCGTTCCGCTAAATATTCTCGTCCTAACTGCTCTGCCCACTTCAATGTTCCGAAAATCACAATCTTCCCAATACTTATAGCACACGTTTTTAAGTGTGGAGATAATAATATGATCTACACGAAATAAATCACATTCAAAATAGCAATAACAGGTTTTTTTTAAATAATACCAAAGTGGGAAATTGTGAATTCCGGAACTCTGAAATGAGCAATCACAGCATTTAGGACATGACCTCATCAATAATTTACATGTTTACATTTCTTTCAGTTGCAATTGGAGCATATTGCATTGACAAGAATTAGGCTACTATAAGGTCTGCAGCATATTATTACTCAATAAAAAAAATGGTCCCTTCCAATTAACCACAGTAGGCCCAATTATAGCCGATTAGTTCCGAGATTAAACTAGAAAGGAAAAGTACTGGGAAGGGAGAATATTCATATCTTAAAATGATTGATGCTGTTCGCAATAACAGGAAAATTTTAAGAGAGAATACCAAGGACCTCATCACACTAAAATTGTTAGTGTAATTAATGCCAAATTCATTAGTTTCAGAAAAATAATTGGATATCACAAAATTTATATACAGTAGTTCATTTGATATTCCCTTTAAAATATATCCATTCCACCAATTTTGAAGGGTGAAATACAGTAAGTACATGTACATAAACAAATTTCATGGCACACTAATACAGTAAATTCTATGACATGCTGTGAAGGGGAAAGGAGAAATAGGACTTTCAATGAAAAACAAGAAACACACTCAATACTGCTAGAAATCATCATGTTTTATTTAAAAAGTTTGTCAACAAAGAAAAAATAACAGGGAGAGCCAAAATCAAACTTAGCAAAAATACAGTAATCAAATCTGGTCCTTTTAAAAGTATGTGTTGAGGCATGTTCTTCTTTCTTGCCAAGGTATAACGGTAGGCTACAGCACATGATAATGGACCTATTACCTCCTTGACGCCATGGCTGACACCGATGAACCGCAAATTCCTACAACACATGCAAGTTTGTATGTTGAAACAGTTAACTTAATAAATGTGTAATGCTTGAAATGGAGAACTTGAATTTGCTGTTATGTGTATGTTTGCACCTACTATAACTATATTTTAAAAGAATCTCTTATTGTAGAATCATTGTGTTTTTGATATTAATTTTAGGGCTTTTGATAACATATTCATTTAGCCCCATATATTTGGAAGTGTATAGGATTTATATGATAATCTCTGTTATTGTGGTATCTGTAGTAGTGTGTAGGCTATACTTTCTGTAATTCAGATGAGGACTGGAAAGGTGGCAGCCATAGTTAGGGACATTTATTTTTAAGAATTTTTAATAATATGTACTAAAATGAAATTGAAATACCAACAGGAACAGTTACAAATTCCCTGTCCACTCAGCCAAGATAATTCTGCAGATCTCTCCTGTGGGCCTCAACATTATTTTATTTTATTCCTTTCCTGATGGAAATCCGGTAGTACCTTATTTCAACTCCTGGGGCACCTCCCCAAGCCTGTCCCTTATAAAGCTACACACACTACTACAGTCATCACATAATCGGAGCAATTCTACCCACACCCAACTGCATGGGGCTGATGACCAAGATGTCCCAAGCCCATAAAATGAATTAACAGCAGACAAAATCAAGTCATTATGTTATTTTGTGTTGTGTTGGATTCTGACACATGTATGTGTTTGACAGAGTGCCATTTAAGCTCATGAATAGGAATGAATGAATACGACTACCCTACTTGTTTTCGGATTTACAGGAGGCAGTCAAGATGGGAATTACCTAGTAATTTTAATTCTGTATGTGTGGGAACCCATGATAAACCACTTGCTGGGTGGCTAAGCAGAGAATCAAACCCAACATTTCCCGGTTTACCTCACTAGGCTGTGTGTACCCTGTTCTTACCCTCAGACTAGAATTAGATTTCTTGACATTCAGCAATCAAACATGGACCCCAGAAGTGTCAACCAAGAACTATACCACCTGGTTGGTCTCATTTATTTTTAAGAATAATATGTACTGAAAAGAAATTGAAATTGATCCAAGTTATTTATTTTTACTGTGCTTCGAATGGAGGTTGCGGCGTTGTGTATAGTGCAGCCATTATATCCAATGTTGCAATGAGTAAATGTTCCCCGATATTGGTATAGGACACATTACCTGTATGTACTCTGAATAAGTGAAGCAATAGAGCAATACTTAATTAAATTACTAGAACTGAAAGTACCGGTAACAATTCCATAGCCAAAATTGTGACGTGCCTTTTATTTCTTAGTTGTTTTGCAGAAAATACCATACTAAGAGTGTAGAGTTGAAATACAACTTGAACAAGAACACGACAGCCTAGAATAAATACACACGAGACACGAAAATAGAGCACTTTAGAACAGTAACGAGAGCGAACTTTCAGTGGAGATGTTGGCAACCATGTGAATACAAACAATTTATGACCAGAACGTAAAACTATGCCAGCGCTCAGAGCATGTTAAAACAATTGGGATCAGTTCAGTCGTTTGCAAACGACTTGTTTATGTTAAGGTGAGTAGTCGTTGAATTCATTCGACTGTTTTCTAAAAGCAGTCAAACAAGTCGATGGTTTTAACTTTTGTCAGTCGACTACTGATGCCCATCTCTACAAACCAATTGACAACCAGAATCAATTTGAGCGTACACACCCTCCGACTGGCTAAAATGCTATTAATATTGGATCCCAATATAAAATATTTTCTGATTTAATTTTCCTGGAAAATCTATTCTATGTTTGCATCGATCATTACCATCACGCTATGGGGAGAATTTCATAATAATTTTCTTGTAATTCATTTATCACGCGGTAGAATAAATGAATGAAATTCAATCATAAAATAAATAGAACTCTAAGCCATAATTGGTAAGCCCATGTTCAAGTTGTGTAATAATTCAAGAATGCACCCAATTCTCATTAAAAGTGTATAGACTGTGTTAAGGAGTTCAAACATAACCTAAATATTGAATGCTTAACATTTCCAATGAAATGACATACATATATATTTGGACAACTGGACGTAGGCTATTTCATTGAAAGAATCAACGAACAAGAAACTGTATAAAACTATAGGCACCTACAGCCGTCAAGCTGTCCTCACAGTACCCGCTGGAGATTTACATCACCACTGTATCTGTACGGTACCTTGAGATAAGCCTAAGTGCGCCAACTGTGAGGGAACACATAAACTCTTCCATCCCTGCCCTCATGTCTTTGCCACTAACCCCCCCCCCCCCCCCCCCCCTCCCACACAGCATGCCACTGCTCTGACACAGTTGTTAGGCCTGCTACAACAACTCTCAGCCATAACCCTGTAAACTACAGCTAAACCAAACCCCCCTAATACACTTCATTTGCAGAGCAATAAAATCCATAAAACAACTCCGCAACGAGCTTCACAAAACCTAAATTAAAAACAAAAAGACTACTCCACAAACACCAAAATCAGTAAACCTCCCTCATTTCAGCCACACTACACCTTAAACAGACATAGAAAGCATAGTCATGACCCCTTCATGGAGTAGGCTATTGTCTAATCACGATCATGTCTCCTTCAACTTTTCTGAAGACTTCATTAAATTCTATTAAAAATTCATAAACTCATTCCACAAATCTTAAAATCAGTATACATCCCTCATTTCAGTTACTCTATTC
Source organism: Meconema thalassinum (assembly GCA_946902985.2). Lineage (NCBI taxonomy): Eukaryota > Metazoa > Arthropoda > Insecta > Orthoptera > Tettigoniidae > Meconema > Meconema thalassinum. Next base: position 37,369,985 of record OX336399.1, read on the forward strand.
AATAAACAAACATAGAAGGCGTAGCCATGACCCCTTCATGGAGTAGGCTATTGTCTAAATCTGACCACGCATACTACAACCTTACTCTAATTCAAAATTACAGCCAAATGATCCATCTGACTGGGAGGCTTGCCTGGGATGATGGGCCAGAAAACCGGTATCTGGAGTTCAAGCATAACCTAAATATTGAATGCTTAACATTTCCAATAACTTGGACAACTGGATTTAGGCTATTTCATTGAAAGAATCAACGAACTGTATAAAACTATAGGCACCTACAGGTATACTTAACTTATTAATTAAAGCTCTACAATAAACATACAGCACAATGAATTGTAGCATGAAGTTATCCTGAAGAAGTCGTTTGATTAGAACGACTACTTAAATTCGAATGATTCCATTCGCTTGGAATTAGTCGTTTGCCAACGACTTGTTTCATTCCAATGATTTCCAACGATTGTTTTGAGATCAGTCGTTTGCAAACGACTTGTTTATGATACGGTGAGTAGTCGTTGAATTCATTCGACTGCTTTTTAAAAGCAGTCGAATAAGTCGATTGTTTTAACTATCGACTAATTCGACTGTTTTCAGTCGACTGCTGCCCATCTCTACACACAACTAATTTTCAACACCAGCCGCTACTGAGCACGAGCTGTGACTGGCTTAGACATTAGCATCCTACGTGTTGAAAAATATTGTAAGTAACGTGTAGGAATAAAATATAGGTATGTCAACCATTACTTTGGCATATAATAAATGAATTATATTTATCTTGTATCTATCTATCCCACGATATAACATAATACAAGATGAAGAGTCCTTTAAAACAAATTGTTTACTGTGATACTGGAAGAAACAATACAACACAGTGGTAATAGTTCTAGCCTGAACCTATTTGTTAATAAAATTTCATGTGATTTCACTCAGATCTCTGTTGTAGTGGCTTATTATATGTGCACCTTGTAACTTAATAGTACATTATGCAATGAGCCTATAATGACAATAATTAAGACACGAGTTTTATAATTTCCATACGAGTGTCTTAATTACAATTACAGACGAGTTGCATACGACTGTTTATGTTCGACGATAATTATAACTATTTTATGTTCGAACATAAATATTCATAAATATCTGTCGAGATTTCACCAGTTTTATATACTGAACAGAGCGCATGGGATGCAAAGAATACCTTGTATTTGACCATGGCCTCCTGGAATACCTCACTATGACACTCGCCACGCAGTGAAATTTAAAATAGGGGGCCATGGAAGTGAGCGCAGGTGCGATGCTATCCTCACCTAATTGGTCACACAACTGTTTCTTGAGCTCTGATTGGTGGGAGAAACTGTATCATAATGAAAACTTGTACTATAATGAGCCTCATTATAGTACAGTTTTCTGACATAATATTTACATTTCACCAGTGTCGAACATAAACATATTAACCTATCTTCTTTACACTGTTTTATGAGTTAACACCACATCAAAACTGATGAGGATTTATTTTAGTTGGACACAGAAGCTTATTTATTAATGTAATAGACATCTATGATTGATGAAACCCATAAGATTGCCTCTCTCACCTTTCAGAAAATAACTAAAATTTTAATTCTGCGATTAATGTAACTAATCCACGTGTGTTTCTATTACACAACAATTAAGGGTTAATCCAGCATATCTTCTAGATTTTTGATGTGTCTGGTGAGTGGTTTTGTTACTGCTTCTGCAGGTATCACCCTTCTGAAAGATGACTCATCGTTTCTAATTCTATTCTTAATCTTCTGCCAGAGGAGAAATAGTTTTGCAACGCATGAATAGTGCTGTAGCTGCTGAATTTTCTAAAAATAATTATGGAATGATGGGAAGAAAAATAAATATAGCCTATTCTAAAATAACAACATACGCATAAAATGAAACCATTCTGATGAACTTAATATGCTTCAAATTCAGAGTACAAATGCGTTCACCATTTGGTGCTTCGTTCATTTGTATATTTGGACCAAAATGTAGACCTCTGAAATAAATTTTAATGTTGGACTTTGCTCCACAGAACAAGAGCACACAGCCACCCATAGGACCAGTGTGTGTTAAGATTTTAGAACCTGTAATTACAGGTCCAACATTAAAATTTATTTCAGAGGTCTACATTTTGGTCCAAATATATCAAGTTGAAAACATTACGGTAACATAGACACTTACCTGGTCATTTCTCAGGAGAGTAGGCCTAATTGCCACATTCATCTGCTATTTCGAGAACAGCAATTTACGATTTGTTTGTTCACAGAATTTGGTAGGCCTACCTGTGGAATAAATAATAGTGCAAGTTAATTAATATGTCAAGTAGAATATCACCTGTACACTGCGTCTAATATCAATTCAAAACTAGGCTACCGGTAAGGTATATTTTTCACATGCACTACAGAAACAAGTTTTCACTTAAACTCTTAAAATAAGCGTACTTACTTGGCGTAGCAGAACAAGAACTGTTCACTTCTCATTACCAAGAAGACGATTTGATGAAAGAAAGATGAGAAAGAACACAACATCATCTTATTATAAAATATTAATGTACGGCCAATATTGTTTACATCAAGCACGACATAAACAGTGCGTCCATTTTGGTCAATGCCGCCAACCCAGTAGAAATAATGTTTATTTAATGATAAGTGCCGTAATTATCGTCGGTGAGCAAGATAATTGCAAGGAAATGTCAATTAGGAATTATGTGTATATTTATTGACTAAATATAGGGATATATTTGCAATTTAATTACAACGTGTATCATGCATATGTTGGCAGGACGATATACAGCGCTTAATCCGCTCCTTACGTCTGGCCGCGCTACTACACCGATGGTACCAAATAATCCCTATCTGGTTGACACCCCCTGCCCCTGACTGTCACTGTCGATACTTGTAACTGGTTCTACATCTCACCCCTAGATGGGTGAAGTGTGACCTTCACCGCCCGTAGTAGAAAGTTGAGGAAGGTAGCATTGCATCCTCAAAGCCTTGCTCAAAGCAATGTTAGGAAGTCCTTGAGGGGCAAGGGGCAAGTTTGGTCTGTTTAATGGCGCTCTGAGGACGTCGACTGAGATCCTAAAGTCTCGCTATTGGTTGAATTTAAACCAACACTGCGGGCTTATTGGTTACGATTTCGCGCGGTCAGAGTGGATCGTCTGTTTTCAGCGTGTGCACATCTTAGGAGTGGTATTCGATAGTATTGTGTAATGTGTTCGTAATAGCGCTGTGCGACTGAATAGTTAATATTATACCGAGTGTAATATCTCAATTTAGCCCAGCTATAATAATTATTTTAAAGTAAGCCCATCATATTACGTCCTACACATTATAAAAATCAGCAGTCGCCACTGATCTATATGTTGCTGTAATAACATCTTGTTATTATTGAAAGTTAGTACGCTTATCGGTCACGAGATAGGACGAGCTGGTAGTGTTGAACTAAAAGCTCCTTAAAGTTACTGAAAGTCTGAACAGCGCTTGTATCAATAGTACGAGTAAATTACACTAACTCTTAAGATGAACTCTGTGAAGAATAAAGTGCATAGGTTACTGGTTAACATTGATTCATGAGAAAGATCCGAGGTGTAGTGAGTGAGCTATGTCCTTTAAGGACAGAGAGGGCTATGAATGATGCAGCAGGTAAAGTGGAACACGACAACTCCGTGCGCTGACATCAACTGTCAGCACTGCGCCACACACTTGTCACGGCGCGAAGCTTTGACAGCGTCTGCAGCGTCGGGTCGCGTCGCCACCAGGCTTAAGCCCTTTAGTATTAGTGGCTCATCAGAGCAACTGCACCGGTGGCTCGGGTGGTAGCATTATAATATTATGTTAGTTGGAAGTTTAATGCAACTTCTAGGTTATGTCTCCTTCATCCAACAAACGTCCTATCCAGTTTCTCCGCTACACTGAGATACAAGGATTTACTATTGTTGTTATTATTCTTTCTTTCTTTCTTTCTTTCTTTCTTTCTTTCTTTCTTCCTGTCTTTCTTTCAATCTTTCCTTATTTCTTTCTTTTCTTTTCCTTTCCTACTCTCCCTTTGTTTCTTTCTTTCTTTCTTTCTCTTTTACTTGCTCTTTCTCTTTCTTTCTTCTTTTCCCTTCTTTCTTTCTCTCTATCTCTCTCTCTCTCTTTCTTACTTAATTTCTCTCTTTTCCCTTCTCTCTTTCCTACTTTCTTTCTTTTTCATTCTTTCTTCCTTTCTTTTCTTACTCACCCTTTTTCTTTCTTTTCCTTTCTTCCTTCCTTTCTTTCCCTTTGTTTCTTCCTTACTTTCTTTCTTTCCCTTTCTTTCTTTCTTACGCTTTCTTGCATTCTTCCCTTTTCTTTTCCCTTGTTTCTTTCTTTCCTTATTTCTTTCTTTTCTTTTCCTTTCCTACTGTCCCTTTCTTTATTTATTTATTTCTCTTTCTTTCTTTCTTTCTTTCTTTCTTTCTTTCTTCCTTTCTTTCTCTCTATCTCTCTCTTTCTTCATTTCTTTCTTTTCCCTTCTCTCTTTCCGACTTTCTTTCTTTTTAATTCTTTCTTCCTTTCTTTTCTTTTCTTACTCTCCGTTTTTCTTTCTTTCTTTCTTTCTTTCTTTCTTTTTCCATTCTTTCTTTTCTTTTCCTTTATTTCCCTTTCTTTCTTTCTTTCTTTCTTTGGTTATGTATTTACTTATTTCGTTCTTTCTTCCTAGAGCGCGTTGGAACTTGTTTATTGGCTTCATGAATTTTGCCTCCTCCTCCTCCTTCTTCTTCTTCTTCTTCTTCTTCGTCTTCTTCTTCTTCTTCTTCTTCTCCTCCTCCTCCCAAAATCTTTTCATGAATTCACCGTGTTGCTTCTTGAGTTCTTATGTCCATCTTGTACCAGTCCTGCCGATATATTTCACCCTAAATATGTACTTAATTACAGAGGTTTTGAAGATTATTAATACTATTATTATTATCATTATTATTATTATTATTAATATTATTATTATTATTATTATTATTATTATTATTATTATCATACAACTATTTTACAATAGAACACCCTCTGTTCCAATTGTCGGATAGCCAGAGATTGGGCCGAGAGCAACCATCCTCTGATACGTGTGATCATTAGTTACAGGGATTCAATAATAGCCTAATACAAAAATCTTTCTCAGTAAGACTATAACATCACAACATGAAGTTAAGCCATTAAGTTATCGAAATGTAATACTATTCAGTCGGTCAACACGATTGCACCCAATTGTAATGGGTGTTTCCTTAATCCTGAAATAAATGTACATATGGTAAATAGATTCATAAAAAAAAACGACTCCGATTCGATTGGTATTTTTTAAAATTAGGGGTTTGAACCTTGGGCGACGCTTGGTCCCCGAGATCTCGAAAAAACCTACCACGACTATATGAAAGCCTATAGGATCTAAATCCGGCTTGCGTAACATAGCTTATTTCCTGGATGGAGCTGTTCGAACTTTTGTCTTTGTGTTTGGGATTGTAACTACAATGGTTGATCCGATATTCAATTTGAACTTTCAAATCATGTAGGCTAATTCGTGTCCGACATGTTGGATTTTGAGCGCATGCGCGAAGCTATCCTTACCTAATTGGTCAATGAATGAGCTCTGATTGGCTGGAGAAACTGTTTCATAATGAAGAATAGTACTATAATGACCTTCATTATGATACAGTTTTCTGTCGTTATAATATTTACATTTCGACATCGTCGAACGTAAAAATTATTACGAGTCGTGATATTATGAGTGAGTTTTATGAAGCAGGTCCCAGGTACTGCTGAGGCAAGCAGAGTAGACTCAGCTAATAGCTCACGAGGATGATCCAGATAACGCGCGCCCGCATCTTGCGCAAACACTTTTAAACTCATATTTACATATTCATGAAGACAGAGAGCTAAATTACTCTCATTACCCACATCAAAGCGTTACTGAGGGATGTTTGTGTGTCTGCTTCGTCTGACTGCTTCATTTAGAGTTAAGTTATAAATACAGGTATCTACCAGTAGGAAGACGCAAGCAGTGAGATGATATTACTTATTTACTTATTTCTTCTAACTTTCTTCGAATTTGGCGTACTGTGGACCACGGGAAACAATTGATTTGCTGGTTAGTTCCTTTTTCTTCAGCCAGAATTTCTTCATCCTTTCGCTGTGGTTCCTCCTCATTTCCTCTGACCAGGTGTGCTTGGTCGTTCTACTGGGTCTTTCCTTGAAGCCCTTGAAGTTATCAAATTTGTTTATTTATTTATTGACTAATAAATTAATTAATAATTAATCACTTTTATTGATTCACTTATTTCTTCATTCATTTAGTCTATGTATATTATTATTATTTTATTTCTTATTTTTTCTTTCTTTCTTTCTTTCTTTCTTTCTTTCTTTCTTTCTTTCTTTATTTATTTATTTATTTGTTTATTTATTTATTTATTTATTTATTTATTTTGTTTTGTACTAGGTATTTGGTTATTTATTTATTTATTTATTGACTAATAAATTTATTAATTGATTAATCAATTTTTCTTTGTTTAAATTTATTTATTCACTTATTTCTTCATTCGTTTATCCATTTATTTACTTATCTACTCTTTCTTTGTTTCATTATGTATTTATTCATTTCTTTGTTTACTTATTTATTTGTTTATTTATACTCTCATTTCCTCATTCATTTGTGTATATTATTATTAATTTACCGATTTATTTTTCTTTCTTTTTCTTTCTTTCTTTTTTCTTTCTTTCTTTCTTTCTTTCTTTCTTTCTTTTATTTTTATTTATTTTGTTTATTTGTTTATTTATTTATTCACTTATTTTCATTCATTTATGTATATACTTAATTATTTAGCTACGTTTTTCTTTCTTTCTTTCTTTCTTTCTTTCTTTTACTTCATGTATTATTAATTTTGTTTATTTTTTATTTGTTTATTTATTTATTTACCGGTATTTAATTTATTTATTTATTTGTGTGTAATTGCTGCGCAATGACAAATGCAGCTGACAAAGACGAGTACGCATAAAGATAACAAGGGGAATTACATCAGCCGTGGTGAGCCGATGCACGGGCAACAGCCGAGTGGAAAATCCCCACACGCGATGGTGCTGGTATATAAATGTATCCCTGTACAACATAAGGTAGAAGGATTGTATGATAACCTGTCATTGTAATGTCTGTGTTAGTAGTGCGTGTATGTGTAATGAGATAACTATTGGAAATGAGGCGGCCGTGGCCTTAAGTTAGGAACTATCTCAACATTTACCTGGAGTAGAAGTGGTGAAACCACGGAAAATCACTTCTAAGATGGCTGAAGTCAGATTCGAATCCGCCTTTTCTCTGACTCACGGAGCTGAAGGTACTGTGTTAGAGCCCTCTTGATTGAGGGGTGACAGCCAAAAATACTAACCACGAGGCGTGGTGTTTTACATCGGCATAACTGTGCATTTTAGGAGTAGATGGCTTCGATGTTCCACTCCATAAAATACAATTACCAGCTCATGTTTCTAATGGTATTTCTCCTTTTGTTTCAGGTGAGTCTATGGTTCATACCGCTCAGCGCTTGTCACTCAGTAGCGTGAGTATTGTATTAACCTTTCAAGAAACGATTCCCGCTGAACTTATCGGTGCCAGTGTTTGTTGATCATCCCCCAGGGGCTCACATCTAGTAGGACGTGGGTTGGCGACAGTAGCCCTTCGATCGCCCGGGATAGTTCTACTGAGGCGACGTGATGTCTGTTCGTTAAACACCTGTGGTCGTCCCGTGCGGTGGTTTACGTGGATGGTAACATTATCTCTCCAATATTGAAGATCCAGCATCGGCACCTTTGACCTTGGAAACCCGAATTCGCGTTTAATCTCCGAAATGTTAAGACCCATGCGCCGTTCATAGTTCGTTGAGGCTTCACGTTCCCACGTTCATAGTCGGTTAACTCGTGACGTGTTGTCTTCTTCATACATGGCACATTTTCTCATTGGACTATCCTTCCCGTGACTTTTGGCCTCTCAGTGTAATCGTATCAATGAAATATTTACAGAATTTTAGTATGCAATATGTACCTGATTTTTTAAATACAATTTGCCACAATATTGTACGATTTGAAAACAATAAACTAATATCTACATCAGGGCTGGTGCCATATAAAATGTGATAATAGCCTATTGAATGTGCTACTCAACCGCTCCTCCATAGTTGTCGGAATGGGTGAGGCAACTGTAACTACAAGAAGACATGTTTTATTGGGGCATCACGATTTACTTAGTGGACCAGCGCCTCTGGCTGAGGCAACTTGAACTACAAGAAACCATGTTTTATTGGGGCATCACGATTTACTTAGTGGACCAGTGCCTCTGGCTGAGGCAACTTGAACTACAAGAAGCCATGTTTTATTTGGGCATCACGATTTACTTAGAGTGTATCAGCGCCCCTGACGGAGGCAACTTGAACTACAAGAAACCATGTTTTATTGGAGCATCACCATTTACTAAGTGTATCAGCGCCCCTGACGGAGGCAACTTGAACTATAAGAAGCCAAGTTTTATTGGGGCATCACGATTTGCTTAGGGGTGTATCAGAGCCCCTGACGGAGGCAACTTCAACTTTAAGAAGTCATGTTTTATTGGGCCATCACGATTTGCTTAGTGTATCAGCGCCCCTGACGGAGGCAACTTGAACTACAAGAAGCCATGTTTTATTGGGGCATCACGATTTACTTAGAGTGTATCAGTGCCCCTGACGGAGGCAACTTGAACTACAAGAAACCATGTTTTATTGGGTCATCATGATTTACAAAGTGTATCAGCGCCCCTGACGGAGGCAACTTGAACTATAAGAAGCCAAGTTTTATTGGGGTATCACAATTTACTTTGTGTATCAGCGCCCCTGACTGAGGCAACTGTAACTACAAGACGCCATGTTTTATTGGGGCATCACGATTTACTTAGTGTATCAGCGCCCCTGGCTGAGGCAACTTCAACTATAAGAAGCCATGTTTTATTGGGGCATATCCTGGTATTAATTTTCACGTCGTGATGAGGATGAAATGATGAGGACGTTTTCTTCATTTATTTCATCCTCATTACGATGCGCAAATCAATCACAGGCATCAACTGGGAGGACTTGTACCAAGCCTCCTAGGAGCCCACACGACATTTCATTAATCAAATCCACGTACTTTGGTTTGTATTTAAAATTTGTGTGATAAACGTGAGTTATTTTGATATCTCTAATAGTGAATGGTTCCCTTTTCTGTAATTGAAGATGGAGGCCAAGACAATTTAGTTAGGAACCTTCCGTTTAGTATCAAGATGCTAACAGTATTGGAGAAATACACAACAACCATCCAGAAGCTAGTATAGATTCTATTTAATGGAATTTGTAGCCCTCAGCGTTGAGGGGTGAATATCTGCTGTTAATGAATAGGGACACAAGCCAGGTGGTAATTCTACAGAGACAAGGGGAGATGTCTTCAGTCTGCCAATTACAAGCATTCATTTGTTCTGTTGCCATGGCGACTTAATACCAACGATCTACTTAGAGTGTATCAGCGCCCCTGGCTGAGGCAACTTTAACTACAGGAAGCCATGCTTTATTGGGGCATATCTATAACCTGGAATTCATCAATATTGCATCATAACTGTTTTGCTATTTTCTTGAAAATAATGTCACAAGTTTCAAAAGTTATAAACTAGTGGTATGTTGGTGAATAAAGAAAGAGAGGAAGAAAGAAAAATGGAAAGAAAGAAAGAAAGAAAGAAAGAAAGAAAGAAAGAAAGAAAGAAAGAAAGAAAGATTACATAAATAAATAATATACTACTGTACTTGGTCAGTAGCGTCACCTCACCTATACGTTGCTATAATAAGAACGCAAGCTTTTAGTTACGTATTTATGTTGTGCATCTATGTATAGGCCTACTATGCCAGCGGAATCACCTATCAGTTGTTATAATATGATGATGATGATAATTGTTGTTTTAAGGGGCCTAACATCTAGGTTGGTTGGTTGGTTGGTTCTTAAGTTTAGGGGCTGCGACAACGCGGTCATATAGCCCCGTGTACTTTGGGTGTGTGTAGAATCTGTCTGATGACCGGTGTTAATTGTGATGACTGTATTGGTGTGTGTTATCTGTTTTTTTTTTTTAATTTAAGTACTGCAACTTAGAATATTTCAAATATTTCCTACTTTTGCTGCCAAGCACCACCGTCAACGACTACTAGGCCAAGTTCAGAACTTAGCTACTAGACGCCACCGCAGTCGGGTCTTGGCAACGAACGTAGAAACCTAAGAGAGTTGTTACATTCTTAACCTATCCAATTTAGCTTCACACAGGTGCAATTAGTGGAAGGTTCTTTAACATGTCGTTAATCTATCACATGGGACCGCCGGCTTTACTTCCCCTCTGAAGGAAGGTATACTGACGGATTTTTAACGCTCTTAAAAAATCCGACGGCTTCGGCTGGGTTTGAACCCGCTATCTTGGGCATAGAAGCTCAGCATGCTACTGACTACGCCACCGAAGCCGCCAACATCTAGGTCATCGGCCCCTAATGGTTTGGGTGAAAGTGAGGGTTGAGATGAGAATGAATATAACTAATACTAACTACAGACTTACATGGATTGAGAGACTTGGAAGGAAAGAGAGCCATGAGAGGCACATAGGAAAGAGGAGAGGACCCACCCCAAAGTCAGTGGAAAAAGGGGCAAAAACGAACCCAGCTCAAGAATCCCTCGGGATCGTAAACTCCCGAACTCACCAGAAGAGCCCCTGAGGGTGTAGCAATATCTAGGGTGCACGAGAAGTGGTGGGGCTACACACACCCTGCCTCCTTGAGGGCCTTGAGCAGAAGGCAGGAGATATCATGAAAATAAAAAGAAGGCTGACCCCTCGCAGAAGGAGGGTATCTGAAAAGATGAGACAAGGGCCAATTAAGGCGGGAGAGGGAGAGACTCCGTAGACCTCGGATACCCTAATACCGTCAGGGTCGGAAGAGAACAAGAGTTGACCAAGAGATGTCGACAGGAAAGAAGATGGAGAGGAGCCCGGCACAAGTAAGTGGATGCAGTGCCGGACTCAGCTGGGGCCCCGTGGTCGCCAACCCACGTCCCACTTGATGTGAGCCACTGGGAGCAGCATAAACTCCTAGTTACGTATTGTTTGTTTGTCGTGAAATTTTGAACGCTGAAAACTGTAAAAATTATCGCGAACGAAAACGTGCGAAGGAAGAGAATGCGTTTCAAGGTTTCAAAGAAGCTCAGTAACAGTCGTAAACATAACCATGGTTCTATGACTTTCCGTATAGTGGAGATTTTTTATGCTAAGAAGTATAAGGTGCGTTCAAAAAGTAACGAGCCGGAGGCTGGAATGCCCAAACCGGCGACAACATCGGCTAATTGTGGCGTGTGTAACGAGGTGTGGTTCCGACCAGAGCGTGGAAGGTCACAGCCCGACGCTAGAGGGCACGCGTGCACGTCAAGTGACGATACAAAGCGAGCAGCAGCATGCAACAATCGTCCAACCAAGACCAAGACAGTAGGCCATTCGACATGCTTCCTGGTGTGGTTGAAGACTGTGGGGCACCCATTGGGCACACACTTTGCGCAAGTGCAGTCGTTCCTTCATGATGGTGTGCACACTTCCGACGCTCAATCCGACAACGGCGGCTATGGCGTTCACTGTCACTCGGCGGTCCTGGGTAATGAGTGCATCAACCAGCTGGACGTTGTCATCGGTAATGCAGGGGGATGCCCCAGACCGGGCATCATCGGCTAACGACACCCGTCCTTCCCTGACGCGCTTGTGCCACGCCTTGACCCTTTCAAGGGACATGCAGTGTTCGCCGTACACTTGTGACATTTGGCTATGAATGTCCGTTCCCCCTACCCCTTTCGCTGTCAGAAACCGAACAACACCTCTTTTTTCTTCGTTTGACACCTCCATGTCACTGTTTGCAATGCGACTGGCAGCGTTATACGATTGATGCATGCTGCTGCTCGCTTTGTATCGTCACGTGACGTGCACGCGTGACCTCTAGTGACGGGCTGTCACCTTCTACGTTCTGTTCGGAACCACACCTCGTTACACACGCCACGATTAGCCGATGTCGTCACCGGTTTGTGCATTCCAGCCTCCGGCTCGTTACTTTTTGAACGCACCTTATAGAAAGAATTAAATCACAGTGTGCAGTTTTGACCTGGCCTGTAGTTTATCATACAGAGCTGTTTTGATTGACGTGTTCATGACGCGGTATTTACATTCAAATAGATGGGAAAGTAATTTAATGGAAAATAAAGGCTTGGCTATATTAGCATTACAGAGTCATTAACATGTATTGCAGGGGATTGTTTTAAACACATCTGTCCTCTTTGTGAATACAGGAGCAGTGGAGTGGAAAACGCTCCATCAGTTTTTAACTGTTATTATTAACGGACACAGGATGAAAATGTAATCAATTCACCAGCATAGCCGAGTGAGTAAAGGCACACTCCACGTCTTGAGTCAATGGCCATACACAGTAAAACCTGCCTCAACGGGACCCTTCATATACCGGAAACCAGAAAAAACGGAATACACAATTCGGAAGGGAGGTATTTCCTAAGTAAAATGACACTGTCAACCGGAAAACTGCCTAAAACGGAAACGGAAAGAAATTCCGGAACTGTGGGCGTAAATAACCTGACTAGGACGGATTATCTTATCCATTTATTTCATATATTGTATGGCTTTTAGTGCCGGGAGTGTCCGAGGACATGTTCGGCTCGCCTGAGTATGTAGCTGCTTTCAGCGGACACCCGTAGGGTGAGCTACAAGTTCCGTTCAATCGCTACCAGATATCAATGATGCCTAGTGGTGAACGTTGGAACTTTGATAGAAAGGGAGCTAAAATACACACTTTTGGAGAAGCACAATCTGTTGTGAGCGACCTTCAGGAATTTGCAGCTCCCTAGAATGTTCCAGAACTCCTGGAGTTAATGCAGGATGCAAAGGAGATCATACAACGTTCTCTTGTAAAGAAGTCACGACAGTGCACTTTGAAAGACATGTGGAAGCAAAAAAACGAGCAGAGAAACGGAAATTTTTGTACGTAAGTTGAAAATACAGTGCAATATACGTGAACCTATTTTCTTTCTTCATTTAAGAAATAAAAAAATCCACAGCCTGCTTCGAGTCTCCGACCGGGTTAGGAATGGAATGAATGAAGCCCCCATCTAGAGGCGAGGATATGAACTGTGCCGGCTGCCGAAGCCTGTCGCACTCCTCTGGGGCAGTGATTAAATGAATGACAGATGAAATGATAGTGGAGAGTGTTTCTGGAATGAAATTGTGACAGGGAAAACCGGAGTACCCGGAGAAAAACCTGTCTGCCTCCGTTTTGTCCAGCACAGATCTCACATGGAGTGACCGGGATTTGAACCACGGACCCAGCGGTGAGAGGCCGGCGTGCTGCCGCCTAAGCCACGGAGGCTCACTTTATTTACAGACCAATATTTTAAATGATTATTTCATTGTAATCCATTGAGATACTACATTATTCCCTTGTAGTGTATTTTGTCTTATCAACACTCCACCCTTTGTAAAACGAAAACCAGTGAAAACGGAAAAATAAATCCGAAACGATTGCGTTCCGCTTTAGACAGGGTTTACTGTATTTTATTTTCAGGACGGATGAGGTGGGATTCGAACCCACGCTCTCCCGATGCCAGCGAGGCACGAGGTAGCGCGTTAGCACTCTCGGCCACCGCGGCTGGTTCTTAGAACCTTTAGAGGATCGAAATCCGGTGTTCATAGCGGCCAGGAAAAAGCAGGAAATGTTCCTTATTTCACCATCTCTGGGTACGTATCGAGACTCCAGTCTCAGAGGTCCTGGTTCTTGTTTCGATTGAGATGCTTGGACATCGTGGTCATTTAGCCACGTGTACTTGGATGTGCGTAGAATTTGTCTTGGATGTCACGGGTGATCTCGAGAACCACTGGATGGATTTTGATGCGGTTTCCACCATTCTATAAAAGATATCTTGAGAAAGGTTTCTGTAGAAAATAACTTATTTATGATCGAAGGAAGCCAAGTAGTAACGATTTCAGTGAAAAGTCGGAAAAAAAACCTGGCGTCCGTGCGCCTTTTAAGCTTACGCTGGGCAACTCGTTAAAAATATGTATATACTATGAGTGTAAGAATTGTTCAGTATAAAAAGTTCTACAAACAAAGTCCGCGAGAGCGTATCTCTGTCTTCAATACATCGCCCACTATAAGTGTTTTTACGTTTTCATTTCTTCTAACAATCTCCATTCAATTACCGAGGCGATAGTTTACAAGAAAGCTAGGGGCGAGCCTATCACCCCAGTTACAGCCTAGCTAGCGGGCGAGCCTATTACCCTAGATACAGCCAGCAGCAAACTGTCGAGTGGTGTTGAGTTAAGACTTCAGAGAAGAATGGTTATGTTTGGAGTTTCCGTGGAAGTGCAACTCGGCTTTTCTTCATTTCGTCTGTGAATTGTTCGTTCCGCAAAATACACAGTCAAGTTAAGATTGGACGGAAGGGGGATTTGTGTTTCATGCACCTCACCATTCTTAAATTACGTCTGATAAGAATACGTTGCGCATGCATCTCCATGATAATATAATTAATATTCCAGTCAGTGATTTCAACCGAGCATGCCGAGATGTAAAACGGATATAGGTCGTAGTTCATTGACATCGATAAAAAAAAAGCGCTAATCACGCAATGCATTCATAACTGTTCCCAGGCGAAGCCGGGGCGGGTTGTTCGTATGCAATAAATGCAAAAGGCTGCCCTCCTTGGTTATGCTGCAAGTATAGTACATAAGGTTTTATCTCTTCGGTAACTTGCTCTGAACATCTTGAGATCCAGTACTATCATCAGTGTCTTTGGCTCGCAAGGAGTCTGACGGTGATGGTTTTGTATTTTATGTAAATTTCCTAATACTCACAGGACAACGTGGCCTACAGCATTAAGTGAAAAGGATTCTGTATATGATCAGCAGTGAACTGTTATTTTAGCGCTGAGCCTAGCTCAATCAATACCAACCCAACAGAAAATAATTAAACGCATGTATTTGCGTGAAGGGTGGGGGGTAGAATATTAATATACATTTGCATAGAGAATATTAATTAATGTGTATTTGTCAACAGTTTAAAAACACAAACTAATCCATGATGCCAGTGTTATCTTCTGTAGCATTCGCCGGTGTGATCATGGTCTCCAGATTGCGGGCTTGATTTTCAGTCATGCCAACAAGATGGACGACGGCGGACATGAGGCTCCTATTCTTAAAGTCCAGCTAGACACATTGCTACAGTGGCAACAGTGTGACTGACTGCATGGCTCAGCGGCAACGTTATTCCCTGCTGTTCCCAATGTTGCAGGATCGAATCCTAGCACAGGCAGTTGGCATTTGTGGGTGCGAAAACGCGAGGGAGACGTGTCAGTAGATTTAGTGGCACGTTGACGATCCCCATCGGTGCGAAATTCCAGCACCCTGGCGTCTCTAAAAGCGTCAGTAGTTAAAAGGGACATAAAACCAATAGACTAACATTATTACGATAAAGGAAAAAGTGTTAATCAGGGCATGAAGCTTGAGTCACAAAAGAAACTTCCAACTACACACGACAATGATATTAGGAACGTGTGGGAAAAGTGCTGTCGGTGATCGGAACGATGTTAGGTTAAAAGTCAAATTGCATATGCTAACAGTTGGTTTGTATTGAGGATGCTAAATCTTTCCCTTAGCAGCCGGCCATTGGCTATTCACCAGGGGGGGGGGGGGGGAAAGAGGAAGGCAGAAACAAATAGGGAGACAGAAAAAGGAAAGAAATCGAAAGGGTGGAAGAAAGAATGAGAATGAAAGAGAAAGAAATGGAGGGAGAAGGAAAGAATGAGAAAGGGAGGCAGAAACAAATAGGGAGAAAGAAAGGGAGGGAGAAAGAAAAAGAAAGAAATGAAGGGTTGGCGAAAGAAAGAAAGAAAGAAAGAAAGAAAGGGTGGAAGAAAACAATGAGAATGAAAGAGAGAAGGGAAAGAAGAAAGAAAGGGAGGATGAAAGAAAGAATAAAGAAAGGGAGGGAGCCAGAAATAAGTAGGGAGAATGAAAAAGAAAGCACTAAAGGGAAGACGAAAGAAAGAAAGAAAGAAAGAAAGAAAGAAAGAAAGGGAGAATGAAAGAAAAAATAAAGAAAGGGAGGAAGAATGTGAAAGAAAGGGAGCCAGAAACAAATAGGGAGAAAGGGAGGGGAATGAAAAAGAAAGAAATGAAGGGAGGACGAAATAAAGAAAAGGTGGAAGAAAGAATGAGAATGAAAGAAAAATAAAGAAAGAAAGGGTGAAAGAAAGAAAGAAAGGATGAAAGAAAGAATGAGAATGAAAGAAAAAGAAAGATAGGGAGGGAGAAAGAAAAAGGAAGAAATGAACGGTGGATGAAAGAAAGGGTGGAAGAAAGAATGAGAATGAAAGAAAAAGAAAGATATGGAGGGAGAAAGAAAAAGGAAGAAATGAAGGGTGGATGAAAGAAAGAAAGAAAGAAAGAAAGAAAGGAAGGAAGGAAGGAAGAAATAGAAAGAAAGGAAGAAAGAAAGAAAGAAAGAAATTGATAGAATTTGAATTTGAACTTATGGTTTCTCTTGTAGAGGCTACTGAGGTTACAAAGCCTCTTCATTCAGAGGGCGGTTAAACACCTATACAATAAAATAAATGAAGAAATAAACTTAACCTAAACATTCAGTTGACAATAAAAGTTCTTTTTATCACTTCTGGATAATAGTTTTATTTTTGCTGTTGCAAAATTATTCCCTACTGCTGTACTATCTTTTAGCTTAGATTATTTAAGTTATGAAGTTTTACTATCAAGTTAGCCTACATGGCTCGTAAATAGTACAAAAGGAATCTCACTTAAAACGATTGAATGTTTACATTGATCATCATATTATTTCAGTAGTATGGATCCCTCCTGCGGTCGTGCCAAATGAGCATTCAAATGAAAGAGGATACAGTCGACATTAGCAGAGACGCATTACACTCTAATTTCATAAATATGTATCTTTAACATATATTTCTTTAAAAAATGGCTTTTAAAAAACTGTACGAAGTGTATGATTTGCAGATACTGTTAATTGCTGTCCACTTCACATTTTGGCCGCTGTGACGCCTATTTCATGTCATTTTAACATTCTGAGGTCTTTCCTTTATCATTTTGCATGGATTTCAGAAGCAATAATTTAAAGGAATGAGTACTCAAATCGTATAATTTCATAAATATCGAATAACCGGTGAGTGTTACAGCTAAGCTGTCAATCAATGGACTCACCACACAAATGACATTAGCAGTGAAGAATTGCATTCTGATTTCATAAATATCAATTTTTGTAAGAAGTGTGCGATTTGCAAATACTGTTGCTGTAGGACAATACGCGACATCAGTGCTGTTCAGTTCGTATTTTGGCCGTAGGGACGCCGGGGAAAGTGTGGTGTATAATTATGCGAGATTTCTCGCATGGGTCCTCTAGTGATAATAGCTGATAGATTACCATGAAGGGATTAAGAAAGAAACAGAGGCAGACAGAAGGAATGATAATGAAAGAAAGGGAAAAAGAATGAAAGAAATAACGGGAGAGAGAGTAATGAAGGATGAGAATGAATGAAAGAAAGAAAGAAAGAAAAAGAAAGAAAGAAAGAAAAGAGTTAAAAAGAAAGAGAAAGGGAGGAAGAAAGAGAAATAAAAAAATAAAGGGAAGAAGATAGGGATATAGAAAGAAAGAATGAGAAGGAAAGGGAGAATGAATGAAAGGAAATAAAAACCAGTGTTAATTTACTTTAGGGACATCTTGGTCATTAGCCCCGGGAAATAAATAGTAGTACTAAGTTATTAGTAATATTACATTTCATTTTCACAATCACCCACATAATTCGGGGCCGATACCCTAGGTCTTAGGCCCCTTATAGTAGCAATCATCATAATTTTGGGTTGGCAACACTGCAATACGGATGCAAGGTTGTTACACCACTTGGTCTGACATGTCGCGTGCCTGCCCCCATATGGCATTTAAAATATTCACCCTCTCTGCAACAGTAAACACTCAATCACAAATATCATTTACTCTTTCACTTGTCACGTGATTAACTGAAATACTATCGCCTCGTACCCCGCGGCGTGTCCAGGGGGAGCTGGAAGTCCGGACATCGAGGTGTTGACAATGGTCATCCTGTGTGTGGTTTACAACATTCCCTCCAGGCAAATGACGGCACACTTCGTTACGTTTAGACAACCAAGGTTCGAAGCTATAATCGTTTACTACAGAGGTCCTCACAGGGGTCCACAGAGTGTGATAAAGGGGTTGTTTCCTTAGTTTAGGGGCTGCGACAACGCGGTCATGTAGGCCCGTGTACTTTGGGTGTGTGTAGAATCTGTCTGATAACCCGTGTTAGTTGTGATGGCTGTATTAGTGTGTGTTATCTGTTTTTAATTCAAGTAAGGACTGCAGACATTCGATTTTCAAGTAGTTCCTACTTTTGCTACCAAGCCACCGTCAACGACAACTAGTTCTGAACTTGGTTACTGGATGGCACCGCTTGACCAAAGAGGGACGCCGGCTCTGATTGAAATGGCGTAGTTGATAGCATGCTGACCTTCTGTGCCCAAGATAGTGGGTTCAAACCCGAAGTCGTCGGATTTTTTAAGAGCGTTAAAAATCCCTCAGTATGCCTTCCTTTGGAGGGGAAGTAAAGCCGGCGGTCCCATATCATAGATTTATGGCATGTGAAAGAGCCTTCCACTAATAAAACTTGTGTAAAGCTAAATTGTAGGTTATATTTCACTAACGCTCTTAGGCTCCAACGTTCGTTACCACAAGCCGACAGCGGTGGCATCTAGTAACCAAGTTCAGAATTAGTTATCGTTGACGCTGGCGTTTGGTAGCAAAAGTAGGAACTATTTGAAAATGTAATCTCTGCAGTCCTTACTTGAATTATAAACAGATAACACACACTAATACAGCCAGTCTAATTAACACCGGTTATCAGACGACTTTACACACACCCAAAGTACACGGGGCTACATAACCGTGTTGTCGCAGCCCCTAAACTGAGGAACCAACAAACCAAATCGACAACAGTCATCATTGCTCTGTACTACAGCCATTACAAAGACATATGTTATCGGCCATATTTTACACTACCAAGTAGGCCTACATGAGGGCTACATTTTCACATTGACGCAAAGCAACAACAACAAAGCAATGTCGGCCTCACCCCGAGGTCGCAGTAGCTGGCCCTCTCCTTTGTGATTCATACAAGAGGCGGCTTGGGAAATAAATCACAGGCTATTGATCTTCAAGATTGTTGACAGTGATGGATTCGCAGACAAATTCTTCATTTCCTTGGCACAAAAGTTGTGAGCAAAGAGGAAGGAAATGAATATTACAAATGGAGAGTCTTGACATTTATAGAGTCAATTGGAATTGGCTCCCCCTTCTCGTAAATCTTGTTTACAAACTGTGCAAGCGCCACACCGCACCGTCTTCAAAACACTCGGCGGAACTTTTGATTGGTTCCTCATCTAACGTTATAAAGAGACTTGTCCTACGTATAAATTAACCAACCTTTGGATGTTTAAGCACTAAAAAATAGTAGGTTATGTCTCTAAAAAACAATAATAATGGAGCAAATAGGCACGCTCATGTAATTCATATCTCAGAAGTCAACTTAAATATTTGATATCTGCTTCATTCCGACAATAATTCTTTTTGAAAAATGGCGTGGTTTAATTATTGAAAAACCGAATAGATTTCACGATCGTGCAGGTGAAAAAACATACGAAGACAGATTTTAGCGTTTACTTACGTCAATCATATAACTCTTTGAGATATGACGTTGTTGTATTTAATGAGCGATGTATAGTCTATATATAGAGCACTGCTCGGATAACCAAACGTTATCCGCCACGCATCCGCATGACTGCTATCCGCATCCGCCCCTCATCCGCTCGACTTCTATCCACAGCAGCACGCGTGTTTTCCGAATCCGCTGACATTAATATTTGTTTAGCCTACTTTTCACATTTTGCAAAAATCAGGAAAAAGTAGACTTATGAGATCGATCCGGGAGAATGTCTGTCTGTCCTTCTGTCTGTCTGCCTGTCTGTCTGGCTGTCTGTCTGTCTGGCTGGCTGGCTGTGTGTGTGTCCCCCTCTATCAACTCCTAAATGGCTGCAGCAATCGAAACCAAATTTAGTACGAGTAAAAATGTATACCGGAATATCTCAAGCACATATTTGAAAATGATGTCAGTGCAACCAACTGCTGAAAAAGCGCACTAGAAATTTGAGCTCCATGTTGGATATCTTGGAAAGTGTGCATGGGAGCTGTTCCAAAATTGGCACACATGTAGATAATACTATTTCAGTTTAAATTCCAGGAGGCCAACCATGTCACTGTTGCCAAAATAATTTTAAGCCTTCTGATAGGTCCAATTTTTAAATGCATATAACTTCTATACTATCAATAGGATTTCAACCACATTTTGTATGTAATATGTGTACATAAACAGATATGACTGAGCGTATTCTTAAGAGCCAACAGGGCTGCCAACTATTAATAATTGCTCTCTCTATTTTCTTTATCCAAATACCAATATATCAGAAAGTATGCAAGCCAACAGATTTAAACTATTCACACGTATAGTACATGATATTCTAGATTAATTTGGAGTAACTTATATATGTCAGTTCTACCAACATGATTCTAAGCCTGCTGATATGACCAATTTTTAAATACATGTAACTTCCATACTATCAGTTGGATTTCAACCACATTTTGTATGTGCTATGTGTAACATAACGGATATGACTATTAAGTATTTTTAAGAGCAATCAGGGCTGCCAACTGTTAATAAATGCCGTCTATATTTTTTACCCTAATATCAATATATCAGAAAGTATGAAAGTCAACAGCTCTATACTTTGCACACGTATAGCACTTGAAATTCTAGATTAATTTTAAGTAATTAATATATGTCAGTGCTGCTAACATGATTCTATGCCTGCTGATTGGTCCAATTTTAAAATACATGTAACTTTTATACTAACAAATGGATTTCATCCAAAATTGGCACAACAAGATATCATAATATTTCAGGTTATTTCTGACCAGCACACGCATGACATTGTTGCCTACATGCTTTTACGCGTGTTGGTAGATCCAATGTCTAACTGCATGTAACGTCCATTGGACTTCAACCAAATTTTGTATTCTGTACCTTAAGAGATGGAACTAAGAATATATTCAGACACCATAGCTGCCAACTGTAGTGCTCTATTTGGCTACCTTATACCAGGTATATTTCGAACTAATTAGACATTTCGATATTACCAACTTAATTTCGTTATTATTCTAGATAGGTTCATATACTGTAGATTAATCGTTAGCATGAATCTTAATTTTAAGAAAAGTAGGCTCTTTAGTTTGTCACGAAACCTCTTGTTAATTTATTACATAACGTATCAAAGCAACACATTTAGACATTTGAGGAGAGATTCGTTCCCCTAGGGTGTGTGTGAATCGCAAGACAGTGTTGACTGAGTTTCGTCCCTCTGAGTAACGGCAAGTGAAACAGCAGGTGGCTGATTATAGCACTTACTTAGTCGTCGGTTATACTCACGCAGACAAGCGCAGGTTCAACGTTTTTTTTTACGTAAGTCAACACTGAGAGTATTTCCATGACTGGCTTCTCTCACTTCTCTATTATTCTCAAACAATCCAAACGAAAGCAAACAGCGAAATAACAAGAAACGTGAAAGACGCAGATCTTAGCAAAAACTAAAATTATATATATATAAAAGAATACAGTCAGTCTGGAAGACTAGACGTTATATCATTTCAAATGACGCATGCTACAAATGCTACACATGTTAGAAAGGCTCAGGAGGGCTTCTCGCTTCGCTCGAAGCCCCAGGACTCTTTCAACAGACTCCATTACCCATTAACTTAGGCTTCCCGTGCGGGCACCTCTTTAAGGGTCACCCTGTATTTGAGTCTGACTTCTTTTGCAACTCTTTAAGGGTCACCCATTATTTGAATATGATATCTTGCAAACCTCTTTAAGGGTCACCCTGTATTTGAATTGAATCTAACATACTGTACCCCTCGTTAAGTGTCACCCTGTATTTTGCTCTGACATCCTGCACACCTCTTTAGGAGGCACCCTGTATTCTTATCTGGCATCTTGTATACCTCTTTAGGAGTCACCCTGTGTTCTTGTGTGTCATCTTGTACACCTCTTTAGGCGTCACCCTGTATTCTTCTCTGCCATCTTGTACACCTCTTTAAGAGTCACCTTGTATTCTTATCTGGCATCATGTATATCTCTTTAGGAGTCACCCTGTATTCTTCTCTGCCACCTTGTACACCTCTTTAGGAGTCACCCTGTATTCTTTTCGCTTCGCTCGAAGCCCCAGGTCGCTCGACGCCCCAGGACTCTTTCAACAGACTCCATTAACCATTAACGTAGGCTTCCCGCGCGGCTGCATGACGTCACCGTCTCCGTCTCCGTAACGCATAACTTTTGACTCAAGCATAACGATGAAGTTGGCAAGATCATTTGAATTGATAAAATCCAGTTCAACATTGTCTTCTAAAACTATCCGCAAATTTACTGTAAACGTTATCCGCACAGTCATTGAAACTATATCCGCTTGGCGAAACATTTTGCGGATATCCGCATCCGCGCTGTGTTTTACCTATATACCAGGCGAATCAGCTAACCCTAATATTGTTATATGCAACCCAACTAACGCGTGTTATCAGGGAAGGGGATATTTCTCTGCTTGCTTCCTGTATGGTATTAATGCGCTGAAATCATATCCTGCAAACGATACTGAACACTATTATATTTCCCTCGATGTGACTACACACTAATACAAGCATAAGTCAAATACTATGAGTATTTATTAAATATTTAGACCTTAGTGAATAAATAGATTTGAAAATATAATATATTATACCAGTTTTGATAAAACTGAATTGCTTGGCCTTTGCGGATGACCTTGCACTGCTTGTAACCAGTATAGATGAGGCTAAACACCAAATTGAAGAACTTGGGTCTATTGCAGCAAAAGTAGGACTTCAAATTTCATTTGAAAAGACTGAAATCATGGCATCCTTTGATGTGGAAACACAAGCTATTACATTGATCAACAATAAAGAAATTAAAGTTGTACATAAATTTAAATATTTAGGGGAGATTATAACATGGAATTTGAATGAGAAAGCGTCTATCGAAAATAGAACAACAAAGTTAAGACAAGCGCAATATATTACTTGGTCTTATTACGACATTACGAAACAGTTATTAAACCGGAAGCAATAT
This sequence comes from Meconema thalassinum, assembly GCA_946902985.2. Classification (NCBI taxonomy): domain Eukaryota; kingdom Metazoa; phylum Arthropoda; class Insecta; order Orthoptera; family Tettigoniidae; genus Meconema; species Meconema thalassinum. The sequence goes on from OX336399.1 coordinate 37,393,354, forward strand.
ATGCTTGTGAAACACTTTTCAAGTTAAACACTCGATCAGTTACTAACACATTACAGAAGATTGATAGAAGAATTCTCAGAACTATAATTAATAAAAAAAACATCAGGTGGATGGTCAATGACGTCTATTACCAAATGAAGTGGTTCATAAAGAAACTGAGTCTATAGTCGATACTATGCGAAAAAGGCGAATTGCTTTTTTTGGTCATATCTCACGCCTGCCGGATACCAGACAATTAAAAGTATTATTTAATTATTTTTTCAAAAGTAAAACAAAGAACTCTTGGCTTATGGAAATTCAAAATGATCTGGATGAACTCGGCTTGACAATGTCCCAAATTGCTAACAAAGATGAGAAGAATATCTTGAAAAACAAGAACATTCGACTTCCCTTAAAAACCTTTACCCGCAAAACTTACACCATAAGCGATGCAGAGAGAGCGGCAAGGTCGATTAGAATGAAAATGTTTTGGGAAAAGAAGAAAATAAGAAGCTGAATCTTTAATATTGTTTTTGAGATATGTATATACTTGTTTTGGTTAAGTGCTCCAATGAGGGCGTAACATATGTAAATAAATAAATACCAGTTTTGGTCACATTGTGATCGTCTTCAGTAAGTGTCTTATAAAATTAATTAAAAACTATTTGAATTACGAGCAAAGTTGATTGGGTTGATTAATTTCAGTCTCCTCTTACGCATGGTGTCCGTGATCTTCTCTGCCTGTCTATTATATAATCCTCATTTCTCCTCTTTCTCCATGTACCATCGTTTCGTTCTTCAGGCCCTAGTATCTTTTGCAAGATTTTTCACTCCTTCATCCCTAATTCCTCATTTTCACTTTTGTTTTTACTTTCCATAATAATATTTTTTTTCATTGAACATTATTAACAAAAACCAAATCTGTAACAATGTGTTACAGATCTGTGTTTGAATACTTTTTTATATGAATAATAATTATAAAAAGAAAGAAAATTATTATCAAGGAAAGGGAAAAATATAAAAATTAACTTCGCTCGTAATTCAATAAGTTTTTATTAATTTTATAAGACAGTTACTGAAGAGGGCCACAACTGGTATAATACAGTATATTATATTTTCAAAACTACTTCTTCTTCTTCTTCTTCTTCTTCTTCTTCTTCTTCTTCTTCTTCTTCTTCTTTCGAATTTGGCCTGCTGTAGACCACAGGAAATAATGAAATTGATTTGCTTGTCAGTTCCTTTTTCTTCGCCCAGAATTTCTTCATCCTTTTGCTGTGGTTCCTTTCCTCTGACCAGGTGTTCTTTGTCGTTCTACTGGGTCTTTCCTTGAACCCCTTGAAGTTAGCAATTTTAGTTTGAAACAAAACCTTATTCCAGATGTCTTTTGGATGTTCGCCAACTTCCTCAATGTCTTTTCTCGTTTGTTCTACCCACATTGTATTGTAGTCGGCTTTAGCTTGGTGATGTAATTAAAGATTCTTTTCGTTATTCGATTCTCATCCATTCTCATAAGGCGCCCATAAAACTTCAGTCTCCTCTTACGCATAGTTTTGGTGATCTTCTCTGCCTGTCTATATACATCCTTGTTTCTCCTCTCTCTCTATGTACCATCGTTTCGTTTTCCAGGGGCGTAGTGGCGCAGCGGTCAAGCTGTTGGCGGACCGGGTTCGATTCCCGGTCAATGCATGTGAGATTTTCGATGTGAAATGCCATGTCCTGTGGTTCGGATTCCACGTAAAAAGGAGGTCCCGTGGCTCATGATCGCGAGATTAACGGTCACGTTAAACTACAAGTTTCCTTCCTTCCTTCGTTTTCCAGGCCCTAGTATCTCTTGCAAGATTTTTCTCTCCTTCATCCCTAATTCCACATTTTCACTTTTTTAATAATCAATATCAGGCATTCGGAACTGTAAAGGCTAAGGTGTAATAATTTAATACATATCCTTCTTAATACGATTAATTCATAATCATTAGGGACTAATACGAGGCGAAAATAATGTAGTTAATGTACGATGGTTATGAATTACACATGCGCAAATGTAGGTTATATCGGCTACAATGTTTGTAAACACGTGAGTAACGTGTCAAACTTATTTACAGATAATATAGCGGCTACGGCGGCAATGTTGGTAGCATGCAGAACTGCTGTGCCCAAGATCGCGGGTTCAAAACCCGACCGAAGTCGTCGGATTTTTAAATAACGTTAAAATCCTTCAGTATGCCTTCCTACGGAGAGGAGGTAAAGCCGGCGGTCCCATGTCATAGATGTATTCATTCATTCATTCATTAATTTATTTGCAATGGGGGGTGTGTCCCCCGGTGGCAAATTGGATATACATAACAAATAAATAATTATACATAACAATTCAATAACAATTATACAACAATTAAACTGGAGTATTTACACAAATAGTCAGTCTTTTCTTAAACACACCTATATGTTTGGGAAAAGGCTCTAAGACTGCGGCAGGTAGAGAGTTCCAGTTATCAATGGCACGGTTTACAAAAGAATATTAACCATAATTTGTTCGCTGTGGTCGGCCCTTAACTTTGAAAGGATGATCGCTCCTATCCATGTAAGTAGGCTTTCCCAATCGTTTGCTAAGCTCACCCCATGCTGGTTGATTTGTATACGTGTTGTACATAGCGCAGAGTCTAGATTTCATCCTCGTAGCCTCCAGTGATTCCCACCCAAGTTTCTTTAACATACGGCTCACACTGCTCCTGGGATTAAAGTCACTGAGCACAAATCTAGCGGCCTTTCTTTGTACCATTTCCAACTCATTGATGACCCCTACTTGAAATGGCATGTAAAAGATCCTTCCATTAACTATACTTGTGAGAAGCTAAATTTCTAGGTTAGATTTCGTTGAAATGCTCAATCAAAGTTCCAACGTTCACCATTAGGTGTCAGCGACATCTGGTAGCGAAAGTTGGAACTACTTTAAATTGAAGAGAACTTGTAGCACATCCTATGGGTGTCCGCTAGAAGCAGCTACAGCCTCTGGTGTCCTCGGACACTCCCGGCACTAAAAGCCATACGCTAAATAATAAATAGACTAAATAAATAACAGATATTATAATTCACTTCTATGGTTTTATTGTTTCTTTTTCTTACGGAAGACGTTTTTCTCCTAAATGCTCTAAAATATCTATTTCAAAATGCTAAATATCACCATCCTTACCAATAAGCCTCTTTTGGAAATGATAGCTTTTTAGTGGGGAATCTGTATTTACTGTTGGCACCCCAGGGGATCACACCTTGTGGGACGTGGGTTGGCGACCACGGGACCCTAACTGAGTTCGGCATTACTCACACTTACTTGTGCCGGGCTCCTCTCTGTTATCTCTCATGTCGATCTCTCTTGGTCAACTCTTGTTCTTTTCCGACCCCGACGGTATTAGGGTATCCGAGGCCTAGGGAGTCTTTCACTTTCCCGCCTTAATTGGCCATTGTCTCATCTTTCATGATCCCTCATTCTTCGAGGGATCAGATCTCTTATTTCCTCTTCATGGTATATTCTGCCTTCTACTCAAGGCCCTAAAGGGTGGTGGTGGGGGGTAGTGGCTTAGTGGCGCATCTGTCAAGCTGTTGGTCTCCCACCAAGGTGGACCGGGTCCGATTCCCGGTCAATGCATGTGAGATTTTCGAAGTGAAATGCCATGCCCTGTGGTTCGGATTCTACGTAAAAAGGAGGTCCTCTCGGCTCATGATCGCATAATTAACGGTCTCGTAAAACTAAAAGCTTCCTTTCCCTAAACAGGCATGTGTGTAGCCCCACCACTTATGGTGCACCCTGGATTGTGCTACACCCTCAAGGGCTCACGTCTGGTGAGTTCGGGATTTGGCGACCCCGATGGATTCCTGAGCTGGGTCCGGTTTCTCTCCTTCTTCCATTTCCTTTGGGGCGATCCCTCTCCACTTTCGATTTCTTCTCTACCGTTCGTGGATCTCCCTTCTTCCAAGTCCCTTTTAATTCTCATTCGTCGAGGGTTGAGGGCATTTCCTCTCGTCCTGTCTTTTGTTTCCCTTATTCTTCTTGTTGTTTTCCCTTTCCTCTTCTAATATGTGGGTATGTGGTTGGGTTTGGTTATAGTTTCATTTCATTTGATTTACATGTACACGAACATCCAAACCATTCAATGATCATCATCATCACTGTTGGCAACACTGTCGCTGAGTCTAGAGACGTGATCTGGCTACACGGATATAGCTGTGAAGTACGTGTTTATTGTTATATAAACATTGTCCGTGTTGTTGGAGGGCTTCACTCTGATCCACCCCAGTCAACTGAGAAGCCAAGCAAGCCTCTTTATTAGAGTAAACAGGTTAACGACAAGCCGCTCGTGAGATATCTTAGGGCTCCCTATTTCAGTTCTGTTTAAATACTCGGATAGCAGGTGCGGTAGGCAAGATAGGCTTTGTCTACGTGGACATTTTGAGTAGATCTATCGCTTAATCGATTAATGATCTTATCGAGTGACTGTTCATTCAATTAATCGACTAACCGAATAATACAGAGGTGTGCAAATTATTGGAATTAAGGCCATTTTTCCAACATTTCATTTATTCTTTACGTGAACTAATCTAGTAAGAAAATTGTGCTAGGCGCTGAAATTATTTCCAATATTAAACCAACAGTGTTAATTATATTTCCATAGCTTGCCTCGGTGGGTGAGGGGTTATCGTGACGGACTACTAACCCCCCATGCTTACACTCCTGGCTGTGGTAAGTGATTTTTTGAAAGGCAGCAAAAGATACGACACCATGTCATACGATGTTGGCATGCCAAAGAACCCACTTGAATTCGGTAGGCTGTGTTCATAATGGCAAAATTAATCTCGGGAGTTTCCGCCAACAGAAAGTTACTAATTTTTCTACTAGAAAGCGCTATAGTGTCAAGGAGCTTAGATATCTAACCTCCTTGACTTTCATAGTGCTTCAAGGAACAACGAAATTCGACATGCAAGCTACCCTCTGGGTGTGAAATAACAAAGCTTGCACCTGGCACCCGAGGCCATACTATATTATTATTAGATTATATTTCCATTTACGAAACTGGCTTTTTTTTCCACTGAAAGAGGAACCTTGCTATAGAAAATGTCACAGGTTTTAATTTCGTTAGTTCTCGTGTGCATTTGGAGCTGTGGGATTCAAAATCTTTTATACTGTTGAGTCGCCAGTGAACTAATTTAAGATTCGTGGACCATGGATTGAAGCCACCTTATTTTAGAGGGTATATCGCAAAGTCAATGAGAAAAGAGGAAACTGACCCAGCAGAGCTGTCCCTCAGAATCCTCAATTGGGAAAATATAGAGACACAATTCCTCACGGGAAAGGTTGTAAGTCTATAGATGAGAATTCGTTACTAAGTGGACCCATGAAATATGTAACCAATTGGTCAATTAATTTATTATTATTTTTATTTCGTATACAGAATTGTTACTGATTATTTAGTCTAATAATTTGCTCACCTCTGTAAATTAATCAGCTAACCGACAATTCGATTAATTCATTAGTAGACTTTCAGATACCATAACGAAAAGAAAGATTGATTTCTATGGACACATATACCGAATCATTCCTACCCGAATAACCAAGCAAATCTTTGACTTCTTTTTCAAAAATAACATTTTACCTAATTATAATATAACTTTTATTGCAGCAGAAAAGCCATTAGTTAACAAATTTTAAAATAATCATAATACTGTAGCCTATACCATAACATGACAAGATTATTCTCTACTATTGTCTTTGCATGATTAGGACACAAGAAATAAAAACTTAATTTTAAAATTTCGCACAGCCGCCATCTTGAGGTTATGTAAACAATTGAACTAAATTAGATGCCAGTGCATTACAATGTGTATTAACATTTACTGTACCACATTTCACTGCGCTCAGATGGTTAAATCGCGAGAAAAGTCTATTAGAATGTTTCAACTTCGCTTGGCCGCCATGTTCGTTTTGTAGTTAACAGGTTATTGAAAGTCTCATAGGTGAACGTCTAGTAGTGCCCTTTATCACCGTACAGAATTTCAGGGTGATATCAGTATAATAGTTTCGGAGATATAGAATCCCGGTGAAACATTTCGCACAGCCGCAATGTTGGATTGGTGAGACGTAATAAAATTTGAAGTGCACGGTTGGGGTTGGCCGAAATGGTGCTATAACCTTACCGAGTTTCATTGAAATCGCTCGAGCCGTTTATAAGTTATTAGAGGGGGACACACACCACACACACACACATACGCACACACGCACGGACAAAAGGTGATTTCATAAGCCTGTTTTTTCATGAATGAAAATAGGCTAAAAATTGCAGCCCTAGTTTGTATAGCAACGTTACTGGTCGTTGTTGTCGCAAGACTCAGTGAGGTTCAATCTCCAGTAAATGTCTCATAGAGGGGGAGGTCAGCATTTCTTAAAGAGACAGACGACTTCACCCTTCTCTGTGTTATTAGACCGGGCCGAGTAGGGGGTGTCTACAGCAGCCGGCGCCTCAACTCCCCTCACCCTTTCTGTATTCACTCTGAGATATAAATCTTTCCTAACAAGACTCGCGTTTGTTTATTAACTTGTACTTAAAATGCAGCTCGGAGTTTATATGAAGTTGAGAGAGATGTGTGTCTGGTATCAGTCACATGTATCATCTAGGTGGCTGCTCTTACTCCAGGCAATGACCTCCATATCTTATTCACAGAGACAGAATTTATGTGGAAATGATGAAATATACATCGTTAATAAAATCAATTCGCGGGGTGCAGAGTATTTAGGTTCTGAGTCCTGATGGAGAAACACATTTTGATCTCTTACGCTTTGAGTTTGTAATTCTCAATTTTTTTTTTTTTTTTTGGTATTTATTTACCTTATTTCAATATAAGTTATTTACATTTTATTTTTAAAATTTAATTTAATAATTTTAAACTTAATTAAAACTCAGCAATTTTTCTAGGTTTGTGCCGTGTCTTGTGTGGCGTTTCAGCTAGGACACCAAGTTGGCTCATCGGTGGGCTCTTGATGTCCGTGCCCGGACCCCCACAGGAGTAGCGCACCTGCGCTCTTTACTGCGAGAACTAAAAGCTCAAACAGCCATAACCTCCCTATGAAGGCTTCTAAAAAGATGGTGCATTGGCTTTCACGGCCAGTGAATTAAAACTCGGCAATAGTTCTAGAAAAAATTAAAGTTAGTTGGTTTTAATTTTAATTTTGATTATTAATTACAAATTTCGAATTTTTGAAATTTTAGTACTATTTTAATTTCAATTGTTATTATTTATGTTTTTTAGTCGGTTTACCTTCCAGGGATGGCTTTTCACTCGGCCTCAGCGAGGGATCCCACCATTACCGCCTCCAGGGCAGCGTCTTGGACCTTGAAACATCGTGTTTGGGGAAACAACTGGGGAGGTGGGAGGAGACCCTCGCCCGGGTTGCCTCATCTAAAAGCGAACAGGGGCCTTATGAGGGATGGGAAGGGAGGGGAAGATTGGGAAGGATAGACAAGGAAGAGGGAAGGAGGCGACCGTGGCCTTACGGTAGGTACCATCCGGACATTTGCCCGTTGAGACGAAGTGGGAAACCACGGAAAACCACTTCGAGGATGGCTGAGGTGGGAATCGAACCCCCTCTGCTCATTTGGACCACCCGAGGCTGAGTAGACCTCGTTCCAGTCCTCATACCAGTTTTCAAATTTCGTGCCAGAGCCGGGAATCGAAATGCGGACCTCCTGGGTGGCAACTAATCATGCTGACCACTGCACCACGGAGGCGAATTAATTTTAAATTTAATTAGTTTTAATTTTGAATTTAATTTCAAATTTCAAATTTTTAATTTTTTTAAATTTTATAACTATGTTTTATTATTTTATTTTTGAATTATTATTAACAAGAAAGTTTTTTTTTCTTTCAAAATTTGAAACTTTTTTTTATTCAAACGATTTAAAAAAAATATTTCTACTTTAATTTTAATTATTTTTAATTTTAAATTTCGGAATTTAATATTAATTATTATTTTTGTCGCTAATAGGTCCATCACGACTGCCCTGGGCAACTGTTGCAAGTCGAGCGATCGATGGTTCTAATCCCGGAGCGGACGGTGACTAACTATCCTTGAGTGTGATTTTCTCCTTTTTTTTTTCAACCTCCCTTCAGGGAAATGCCGAGATAGATTCTTATTTCTAGTCCCGAGGTAACTATCACATTCCCAAACCAAATAATTACAGTAGCTCAACAGTGACCATCCAGAAACACAGTCATCAGACAATGTGAAACGCACTCAAGTACACGGGGATGATGACCTATATGTCCCAAGCACGTGAAGTGGATTTAAGAAGAGAAATTAACATGCGTTATGTCCACCGAGAATCGTCTAGCCGTCGTTATTAAACCGTGCAAGTGAGCTTTGCTTTTGCAGTGACCGATTTAGAGATATTATTGTATTATTATTATTATTATTATTATTATTATCACAGTATTAGTATTGCTATATTTTTTATTATTATAATAATAGTCTATTATTAGCGGTCAGCCTCCGTGGCTTAGGCGGCAGCACGCCGGCCTCTCACCGCTGGGTCCGTGATTCAAATCCCGGTCACTCCATGTGAGATCTGTGCTGGACAAAACGGAGGCAGTCAGGTTTTTCTCCGGGTACTCCGGTTTTCCCTGTCATAATTTCATTCCAGCAACACTCTCCCCTATCATTTCATTTCATCTGTCATTCAATCATTGCCCCAGAGGAGTGCGACAGGCTTCGGCAGCCGGCACACTTCATATCCTCGCCGCTAGATGGGGGCTTCATTCATTCCATTCCTGACCCGGTCGGAAACTGGAAGCAGGCTGTGGATTTTCATTTTCATTATTAGCGGCTTCAGAGGCGTCGTTGGTAGCATGCTGAGTTTCTATGCCCAAGATCGCGGGTTCAAACCCGGTCGAAGTCGTCAGAATTTTTATGAGCGTTAAAATCCTTCAGTATGCCTTCCTTCAGAGGGGAAGTAAAGATGGCGGGCCCATACCATAGATTTAAAGCATGCAAAAGAACCTTCCACTACCTAAACTTGTGTGAAGCTAAATTTGCAGGTTAGATTACGTTGAAACGGTCTATGAAAGTTCCAACGTTCACCAATAAGTGTCAGTGACATCTGGTAACGAAAGTTTGAACTGCTTGAAATTGAACGAAAATTGTAGCTCACCCCATGGGTGTCCGCTTGAAGCAGCTACAGCTTCTGGCGAGCCGAACATGTCCTCGGACATTCCCGGCACTAAAAAATATAAATTATTATTATTATTATTATTTATTTATTTATTTACATTGTTTAGACCCAAAGGATCACATTAAGCAAATTATGTTCTGGTGCTGTTCTTCTTGGTCTTCCAGAACTCCTTCATCATCTCACTGTGTCGGACTCGACGTTCCTCCGTCCATCCTTTCCCTGGTCTCCTTGGTCGATCTTCATGTGTGACTTCCCAACTGTGGATCTTATGTCGGAATGTCATTCGATCGTCTATGTCTATTGGTATGATGTTGGCACTTTCGAGATCAATTTGGACTTGGGTAACCCAGACTGTTGTCACTTTAAGTTTTCGTAAGTGAATCAATATTCTCTTTGTTAGCCGGTCGTCATTCAGTCTCATAATGTGGCCGTAGAATCTCAGTCGTCGCTTGCGGAAATCTGACTCGATGTTAGAGTATCTCTCTGTGATTGTGTGTGATTGCAGACGATATCCATCATCTGTTAGTTTAGGGCCCAATATTTTACGGATGATTTTTCTCTCAGCCTTCTTGATGTTCTCAAGATCCCCTTTGTAGTTGAGGTTTAGTGTCTCGCTGGCGTAAAGTGTCTCAGGTTTGATGACAGTCGTGTAGTGTTGAATTTTGGTGTTGATGCTCATGCATTTCTTGTTGTAAATATTTGCGATTTTTCCGTATGCTTTCCGCAATTTAAGTTCACGAGATTTTTGCGCCACTCTTTCCATACCTGTGGGTTCAATAATTTCACCCAAATACTTGAATTGATTAACCCTATTTATCATACCGTACTCTGTGAGTAAATTTTGTGTTTGAATGTGTTTTGTCGATATAAACTCGGTCTTTGTGAAGGAAATTTGTAGTCCGACCTTTTCAGCACACTCTTTTATGACCTCAATCTGAAGAATTGCCGTTCGTTCATCAGCGGAGAGGATTGCAAGATCATCCGCGAAAGCGAAGCATGTCACGTCGATATTATCCGTTTGCCTTCCTAGCATGACGGGCTTCCAGGTATTCCGACTCCTCAGTCCATTTCTCCATTCTTTGATGACCTTCTCTAGGACGATATTAAAGAGTAGAGGGGAGAGCCCATCACCCTGCCGTACACCTGTCCCGATGAGGAAAGGTTCAGATACTTCACCAAGGAACTTGACTTTGGAAGTTGTTTCAGATAGGGTCTGTTGGATGAGGCGTCGTGTTTTCGGGTCGAGCGTGTATTCGTCGAGTATATTAAAGAGGGATAGGCGGTCGACAGAGTCATAAGCTTTCTGAACATCGACGAATACGCAGATGGTTGGGAGATTTCGTAAAGCTCGAAGTTTCAGTGTGGACTTGAGGTTGAAAATTTGTTCAGTACTTGATCTGTTTGGTCTGAACCCTGCCTGGTATTCACCAATGAGAGGCTCGAGCTGTTCTTGTGTGCGTTGTAGGAGGCAAGCAGAGAAGACTTTGTAAGGTACAGAAAGGAGGGATATCCCTCTATAGTTATTCACATCCAATCTGTTTCCTTTTCAGTAGAGTGGGTGAATGAGTGCGCATTTCCAATCATCTGGGAGTTTTTTACTTCGCCAGACTTCTTGGATGATCTGTGTAATTTCCTGCAGTGATCGTGGTCCAAGATTTTTCAGCAGTTCCGCGACAATTCCGTCTTCTCCTGCTGTCTTTCCATTCTTGAGTTTTTTGATATGGCGAGTGATTTCTTCTTGTGTTGGTGGATCAGCGTCTGGATTGACGTGTTCTGGGGTCGTATGCAAGAAACGTACAGTTGGTTCGGGACAGTTAAGGAGCCCAGAAAAGTAGCGTGCAAGTTCATCGCAATTTTCACGATTAGTAAGTGCCAGTTTTCCATCCTGTTTCCTAAAGGTTAAATTTGGCGGTGCATAAATCCTTAATATTATTCGCGAAGGTCCTGTAGAAATTCCGACTATCGGAGTTTCTGAAATCATTCTCCATGGACTTAAGTTGCTCAGTGATATAATCACGCTTGACTTTCCTGATAGTCTTGTTTGTCTGTTTGCGGATGTCGAGGAAGTGTCCCAGGGTTCCTGGTGATCTACTGCTGTTGTATTTTTGGAATGCGACTCGGCGATTGGCAATGGCTTGATCACACTCAGAATTCCACCATGGATGTTTTGTCTTTCTTTTTAGCGGGATCAGTGCTTTAGCTTGTCCGATAATTTTGCTACGAAAGTCGTTCCAGTTATTCGCCGGTTCCTTTTCCCATTCCTCTAAAATATTTGTTTCTTGAATCATAGCTAAATCGAATTTCGGGATATGTGGTTTGCGACGGTGAACTCTCTTTGGGGTGAACTTTACTTTGATTCTTGTAAGGTAGTGATCCGAGTCGATATTCGCGTCTCGTCGGACTTGAACGTCGTGAATGGTTCTGTAGTGGGCGTAGGAAATGGCGACGTGATCAATCTGATACTCACCGAGATGTTGGTTCGGAGATCGCCATGTTTTCTGTTTATGCGGTGATTTTCTAAAGTGCGTGGACATAATTTTAAGGTTGAATTGGTGACAGATGTCAAACAGACGCGTGCCGTTAGTGTTCGTGTTTTGGTGTGCGGAATATTTACCGACGATTTTTCGATAGATTTTCTCTTTGCCAAGTTGAGCATTGAAATCTCCCATGAGGATTTTAACGTCGTCGCGGGAAATCTTGCTCATGATGTTCTCAAGTTTGTTCCAGAATTTTTCAACCGTTTCAGGGTTCTTCTTATTGTCAACATTGGTGGGGGCATGCGCATTGATGAGTGTGAAATTTTTGTTGGCGCATTTGATGCGCATGGTCATGAGCCGACTATTGACGGGCGTGATTTCCCTGACGGAGGTGATAATAGATCTGTGTACAAGAAACGCCATACCGAAAATTGGTGCGCCCCTTGCGACTCTTTGTTGTGTTTTGCTTTTAAAGATGCGGTAGTTTCCGTAGTCCATAGTGTCGTTGTCTGTCATTCGTGTTTCTTGAAGAGCAAGGATGAGAATTTTTTGTCGGTCAATTTCCTGTGTGAGGTCATGTAATTTACCTGTTTGGATCAATGTATTAATGTTTATCGTTCCAAGGAATGATTTCTGGTTGTAGGAAAGTTTACCAGAGAGCTCCGATACTCTCTGCTGCGCACGTCTGAACTCCCCAGAATCCGAAAGTTCAGTGGCCGTCTGTTGACGGGTGGATTGTGTACCACCTGGGGTAAGATTGTATTTACTTGCACATTCCATATTTGCTTGTACTCAGTACTTGGCCTAGCAGATACCAGGACCATATAGGACCAGAGGTTGTTGAGGCCTTTGGAACTTAGATTTTCAGCCGAGCTCACTGAGCTAACAGACGCTGACCACTCGCCGCTGGATACCAGTACAGACGCTCATGGATTTAAGTAAAGCTGACATCTAACCAAATACTAGTATAGATGCCTTTTATCCTATTAATCTCGGATACAAGGCCGCCCCGTCCGCCATTAACACTGTTCTATAGATCATCTATACCACCATCAATGCCGTTGAGGACTTCACCGTAACCCTGGCAAGGGACCCTTACAAGGTACTACCAGCCGGGTCAGCTGGACCTCGGTTTTTTAAAGAGGTGTTACTCCTCTATCACTCACCGCTTTGTCCTGGCTTGTGACAGGCAGAGCCTGGCTTCCCAAACATTGGGCCCAGGTTGGCGGGGTTATTATTATTATTATTATTATTATTATTATGTCGCGTCCGTGGTGTAGTGGTCAGCGTGCTTAGCTGCCACCCCGGAGGTCGAAGGTTCGATTACCAGCTCTACCACGAAATTTGAAAAAGTGGTATGACGACTGGAATGGGGTCTACTCAGCCTAGGGTGGTCCGAATGAGTAGAAGGGGTTCGATTCTCACCTCAGCCATCCTCGAAGTGGTTTTCCGTGGTTTCCTACTTCGTCTCCGGGCAAATGCCGGGATGATTTCTACCGTAAGGCCACCGCCACCTCCTTCACCTCTTCCTTGCCTATCCCTCCAAATTTTCCCATCCCGTCTCATCCCTCATGAGGCCCCTGTTCGCTTTGCAGGCGAGGCCGCCTGGGCGAGGTGCTGGTCCGATCTCCCCAGTTGTATCCCCCGTAAAGGTGTTTCAAACTCCAGGACACTGCTCTGGCGGGGGTAATGGTGGAATCCCTCGCTGAGTGCGAGGGGAAAATGCCAAACTAGAGGATAAACCGAATAAAAAAAGATATATTTTTTTAAATCGTTTCGGTCGTCTATGGACCACGTTATTTCAACTGCATTTTCCCTCGTTCTTTCACATTGGCCCAGTATTCGCGCATTCTTCTTCGGTGAGCTTCCCTTCGTTCTTCGGTCCACTTCTTGCCGAAGTTTCTTCTCCAAAGAGTCACGTTCCAAGATGTCCTCATGTGATATCCCCAGTTCTTGTAGGTCCTTTTCCACCTCTGTAAACCAGATCCCTTTGGTTTTCTTTCCCACAAAGTAGGCACAGATTCGATTGGATTATTATTATTATTATTATTTTACTGGTGCAAGAACGTAAAGACGTATACTTCCGACGAGTAGAACTGGGCAAGGCTCAAGCCCGGAAGGAAGCCGTAGCACGCAAGATGGAGCTTTGGCAGCAGAGGTGGAATGACGATCTCAGAGGAAGATGGACAGCTCGGCTGATACCGAGTCTGGTCGAGTGGACAAGTAGAAAACATGGAGAAACTAATTACTTTCTGACTCAGATGTTGACAGGTCATGGGGCTACTTTCGGTGTTACCTTCATCGTATGGCCAAAGTAAGGAGTCCGGTATGTATTTACTGCGAGAACGAACGAGATGACGTATATCATACGTTCTTCGTCTGCGATCGTTGGGCAGCGGAAAAGCAACGACTTGAAGCTGAGGTTGGTCCAATAACGCCGGACAATATAATTGGCATTATGCTGAGGAACGAGCTCAGCTGGGATGCGGTCGCTTTCATTGTTGAGGTGGTCCTTCGTCAGAAGAAGTCGGATGAGGACTTGCTCGATTTAGTTGATTAAGTCTGCGATCTGCGGACTATGAATTGAGAAATAAGATGGTGCTTGTGAAGCAAAGAAAATGGCTACATACTGAAGTAATACGAAAGTGGTCCCGGGATGGGTTTTGTCAAGAGGACAGGGTGTGGTTTTTTAGTGGGTAAGAATCCCACACTCTTGAGGAGTGCGGACCCTTCTCAAGGTCTTATGCAAGATTTTTCCAGTTCCCTCGTAAAAAAATAATATATTATTATTATTATTATTATTATTATTATTATTATTATTATTATTATTATTAAAGTAAAAATAGAGTCTTTATTGGTATGGGCATGTCATTAGAAGTGATGAGAACCTTCTGGTAAAAATGGCCCTCCGGTACGATCCAGGACAACATCGACCCCGTGGGCGCACAAAGAAACGATGTTGTTGTTTTAAGGGACCTAACGTCTAGGTTATCGGCCAAAGAAACGACGGATGGATAGAATCAGGAAGGACCTCCTGAAATGCGGCCTCAAACCATAAGATGCCCTTGACAGGAAGAAGTGGCGAATGGCGGAGCCTGCACCAACGCTCTTCTTCTCCTTCACTCGACTTAGGCCATCTTTGGACCGCGTAAAAACCCATTGCATCCACTGTCTCTTATTTCCTTTATCCTTTCTTGCCTTCCAGTAGTTCATCATTACTTCACTTTGTCTCCTTCTCTCTTACTGAAGAAAATGGAAATTGCAACACCCAGAAGGAGTGGTGCTACATTGCTGCAATTGAACATGCAGGACGAGTGTTCGATTGTGATTCGATGATTACACTTTCAGGTCCCTCTGACCGCAAGTTTGGACAACAATCAATACAGGATGTGCCCTCCACGAGCTGCAATACATTGATGACTTCGGAGAGGCATGGAGTCAATAAGGCCCTGGATCGCTTCCTGAGGAATTGTGGCCCATGCTTGCTGCACTGCACGGGTCAGTTGTTCCAGAGTTGTGGGTGGCTGAGGACGGTTAGCCAGTTGTCGACCCATCATGTCCCACACATGCTCAATAGGACTGAGGTCCGGGGATCTGGCGGGCCATTCTAAGGTTGTGATGTCTTGGAGAGCTTCTCTGGAGATGCGTGCAGTGTGAACCCGGGCATTGTCCTGCTGAAACATCTCATTAGCAATGTTCGCCATCATAGGGACAACCACTGGATTGAGTACCCTATCAACGTACTGTCGAGCAGACATAGTGCCCTCAACAAGCACTAATTGTGATTTCACATTAAAGCCAAGAGCTCCCCAGACCATAATGCTTGGTGTTGGCCCTGTGTGCCTCTCGACAATAAGGTCTGGACGGCCCCTCGCCCCGGTACGTCGGCGCACACGATTCCGGCGATCACTGTGGGCAAGACAGAAGCGCGATTCATCACTAAAGACGACCCTATGCCATTCGTCGACCCACGTCGATCGTTCTCGACACCAGCCCAGCCTTACACGTCGCTGTTGTGGGGTCTTCAGGGACACGGGATCGTAAGACAGCTGCACGCAGGCGATTACCAACTGTTTGTTGTGTAACGTGGGGTGCCACAGCTGCTCGAATTTGCCCTGCTGTTGCATGGGGTTTCATCCGGGCCATCCGAATGATGCGGCGATCCTCTCTCACAGTTCTCTGTCGCACCGGGCCTGTGCCAGGTCTACGAGTGTGGGTACCTTCATTTGACGACTGCTGCCATACACGTTGTACCGTAGATGCCTGTCGGCCAACACGTGCAGCGACAGTCCTTAGCGATAATCCAGCCTCACACAGCCCAATTATCTGAGCCCTCACAAACGGCGACTGTTGTTGATAGCGTGCTCTTCTCTGTCGTCGAGGCATGTTTGACGGGGAACACTTCACTGCACTGACTGCAAGTCAACTACATTACACCAGAGTCCGTATACTGGAGTTGATTCCTCCGCGACCAATCACGTGGGGAGACCTGTAGCAACAATCCAATGGGTCTGAAACTTTGATCGTTTAAATACCTACATGGCATCGTTCCATATCTTGAAAATCAACACAAACGACCAATGCCATCATGGTGTTGCAATTTCCATTTTCTTCAGTGTATCTATTGTTACTTCCATCCCTTTTTATACTTTGTACCCATTGATTACCATTCTTGCTTTTGTATACATGACTGAAAATTTGTTTTGTGAGTCTGATGTTATTCATCCTCATTACATGTCCAAAGAAATTAGTATTGTAGGTTTTTTCAATGTCTTTATTTTTGTAGAGGTCATTATTATTATGTATTATTATTATTGATGGTTACACTTCAGTAAAGAACTATCAAATGAACTGTTCTACAAACATCCAATGACAAGACCGTGATCGATTGCCGGGGTTTCTCCCCGCGGTGATGGCCATTTATTTAACGCGAGGGATACACCCCTGAATATCAATAAACCACCCCCAGTGTTTGCTTTATGAGGGTCATTACTTCGAACCCCCGCGGTGTGCCGATATAGAGATTGATAATCGCCATGGCACTGTAGGGGAAGGTTAATAACCCTTTACGACTCCTTATGAGCCGGACAGGATTAGGCTTGATGAATAGACATCTGATTTGAAGTTTATACGCTTGTATATTGTAGTTGGTAAAACTGTAGCTAACACATTCTTATTGTAACGAAAGTCCGGTGCTTTTCAGTCGGTCAACACGATTGTACCCAAATGAGATGAGTTATTCCCTAATCCTGAAAAGAATTGCTTGACATAAATAAATAAATAAATAAATACACTTGGATTACCAGTTTCGATCGTTAAGCGATCATCATCAGGTCCATTACACTTAGGATAAAAAATCCATGTTTGAAAGTATGGGTTAGAATATTTACAATACGTACACTTTATTTAGCTGCAGTATTAGTAACGCTCTCTCTCTTCTGTTACTGCGCTCGAGTGTCGCTACTGTCGTTTTTGGATGTTACGGGTCAACCTCTGGATGGATTTTGATGCGGTTTTCACCATTCTGTAAAGGATATCTCGAGGAGGATTTCTGTAGAAAATAATTTATGTACCATCAAGGATGCCAAGCAGTAACGATTCCAGATAAAATGTCGAAAAAAACACATGGCTTCCGTGCGCTTTTTAAGCTTACACTGGGCAAACCGTTACAAATATCTATATACTATGAGTGTAAGAATTGTTCAGCATGAAAAGTTCTACAAAAAACTCCGGGATAGCATACCTCTATCTTCAATACATATTACACTATAAGTTTTTTTACGTTTTCATTTTTTCCAACAATCTCCATTCAATTACTGAGGCGATAGTTTACGAGCTAGCTAGGGGCGAGACTATCACCCCAGATACAGCCAGCAGCAAACTGTCGAGTCGTATTGAGTTAAGTCTTCAGAGAAGAGTGGTTGTGTTTGAAGTTTCCCTGGAAGTGCAACTCGGATTTTCTTCATTTCACCTGGTTTTGAAATTTTACTCTGTGAGCTTTTGGAGCAAAAATATTTATGGTATCCTCGATTATGACAAAAGTTTTATTAAGTTGTATGTTTCTGCACAGTTACTTATCCTATACCACGCTGAAGAAGGTCACAATGTTTTATTATAATTAAGTTTGTGTAAATTAATGCTTTCAAGGCCCGGATTATATAAATAATTCATGTTTTTTGGGCTAATGCCGTGTGTATTTAGATTAGAACCATACGTTTCGGAGAAACCTTGCCTCCTTTTTCAATGGAATCAAACAGTGTGGCCAAAGAAAGTATATCAATGAGATTACAAAAATTACAAAAAAATATAGATAATTTTCTCGGTTCGTCACCAGAGAGCACCTGCCAGAAATTACTGTATGGACCATGGTAGAACGGCGGACAGAGTAGTAAGTAAGGAGAAGGTAAAGGGGGCGAGGTGAAAATATAGAGACTCCTCGAAGAATGAGGATGTCCAAAAGAAGAGGGGGTGGGAGGGTTAGATGGATATAAGGAAACATAAACAAAAGGGAAGTGTATCTGAACGATACCTAACGTCATGCAGACAACGGAGAAAAAACAGATGCAATCTCCTCCAGTGACGAACAAAGGAGAATAAATTCCAGGCTCTGTAGCCATAGAAAAAAAAAACAATTTGAACAATGTGTTAAGCACAACTGGTCTAGAATTATAAGGGAGGCAGTTGAAATTCGTAAAAATCCCAATAATTTTAACAGAGACAGTGGATATCAGCTAAGGCTGTTTGCCAAATAGCCAAAGTGTACACTCTTGCACACTCTCACTCGGAAGTGACGTCAGCGAGTGGTATTCCAAATACGATCGAGTGCAAGTGTACGAGCCGAGTGCGAGTGTACATAGCGACAATTTTGAAGGTGCAGACTCGGTTCGTTCACTCGGTGCAGGCTCTGTGATGTCGCCATTTTGACAGAACATCTGTATTCTCACTTGACATGATCAATTGTGAATTTCAGACGATACAAGGAGGGATACTTATATTTAATTGTAAGTAATTATCTTTTACAATAGCGGTGATTGTTTTTTAACATACTTGCAATGTTGAATGATATTTGTATGTTAGTAGTGTTCCATAACCTGCGAGGTTAACCAAACTTTCCATGGCCTTTCAAACATTTACTCATAATGTTTTCCTTTTTATTTTCTAGTGTCGATGACGGAGTATTACGTGAAAAGAAAAACTGAAACTTCTTTTTCAAAACGGATTTTGTTTCTCATGGGTGTGATGTGATTTGGCAAATTTGAACATTCATATAAAATTGCAAGATAGGTAAGAATATGTGATTTCTGAATAATAATATTAAATAAACTGGGTTAGGCGATAAGTTTGTTTTTATAGCACGGACCAATTAATTACTGTATTTAAGCTAGCTGCAATTAACGTCTGGCAATTGGATGCAACATGTGGAGGTTTATCCAGATTGCCACTACTGCATATAACTTAGTTAAGTTATTGTAGTTTTAGGGGGCGGAACTACGAGGTCATCTGCCCCTACTCCTGCAGATAAGTTCGATATTCCTCCCCACAAAATAAGAGTTGGTTACTCCTGCGAGTGAGTGAGTCTTGTTATAAGTGTTTGTATCTAGTTGAATGAGGAATTCCATGTAGGCCTAGGCCTACCGGTACTTCAATCTCTATAAACTGCCTCCACATTCTACTTGTGATGGAGAAACATATTTGTCACCTCCATCTGTTTTCCTTGCTGTACGATCTATTCAGTAGCTTAATATTATGGTAGCGCTGAATGAAGATAGAACGAGCGATAACATTCTCTATAATACATGAATTAGCCAAAATAACTTATTGAAGCGATGAAAAATAAATCAGGGAACGATGTTTTAATGGATGTTCCCTCCTCGGCCGTCTGTGACCCACCCAACCATCCCAAATAGGATCACGACTTATATAACCAAAATTACAGCTGTGGCCGCCATTAGTCCAAATCAATCATCAGTTGCGGTCATGAGTATTCGAGTCCCTTCGATAGCCCCACTGATCCGCTGGTCTGTCATCAAAACAATACTGCCAACCTCGCCCTTACGGTACTATGTAACACAAAGAAACGCCCAGTTCAGTCTCTAGTGCGCATCATTCGTGCCCAGCACTCAGTTCACCGCTCTAATTAGGTTAGTGTGTGCAATATTTCGCTTCTATAATGATTATTTTTTTCCACGGTTGAAATGAGTGTTTTTATCTGCTCTGTAATTACTATGCAGTAGGCCTATATCGCTCCGCTGTAATAAATATGTGGAATTTTTTTCGCACAACTGTGGTTTTGACAATGGTTACAGCCTAACGCGCCCAGTTCAATGGGTTTGTGTCAACCGTGCCCCGCTAGCTAGGCGCGGCCAAGGCCACACCTACACCTGACCTTCTAACCATCGTTTTGTCCAATCCAATGGTTAGGCTACAGCCTAACGCTCACAGACCAATGGTTTTGTGTCGACCGTGCCCCGCTAGCGGCGTGCGGCCAAGGCTACACCTGACCTTCTAACCTTTTGTTTTGTCCAATCCAATGGTTTTTGACAATGGTTACAGCCTAACGCGCACAGACCAATGGTTTTGTGTCAATCATGCCCCGCTAGCTGCGCGTGGCCAAGGCCACATCTACACCTGGCCTTCGTTTTGTCCAACCCATTGGTTTATGACAATGGTAACAGCCTAACGCGCACAGACCAATGGTTTTGTGTCAGCCGTGCCCAGCTAGCTGCGCACGGCCAGGCCACACCTGTATGTAACCATTCTAACCTTCGTTTTGTCCAATCCAATGGTTCTTGAAAATAGTTACGGCCTAACGCGGCCAGATCAATGAGTTTTGACAATGCTTTCAGCCTAACGCCTCCCGATGTTGTGTTTTTAATTTTTTTTATCAACAGTGATTTTGTAATCACATGTGGGCAACAATGTGCCCGTCTCGGTGCGTGCCGCTAGAGTGAGTCTTGATGACAGTTGAACGAGATGCAAGCGCTGTCCAAACATGGCAGCCGTCTTTAAAATAGCAATAAATAACATCACATATTTACGAACTTTAGCACATATATGAGGTTCAGTAGTGACCAGGGTTGCTAATTTAAATACGTAATATCACTCTGATGATGAAACGAGGACACAAGGTATGAAAAAGTCACATTCACATTACGAGGATGAACATGTCACCAGAGCATAAAGTGCCGGAAGCAGAGTTGCTTATCAAAGTTATCTCGTTCACTTCAAGAATAACAGCATTAAGCAGTCTTCCAAATCACACTGCGTTTGAACATCAAAAATATGTTCTGGCGGTGTTTTAAACCTCTCTGGTCTGAAGTCATCATATTGAGCTACAGTCCAGTGGTTGCCTTCAGTAACTCTTTCCTCGTGTCGGGAACAAGAATTTGGAATAATTGCCCTCGTGACGTTAGAAATTGTACATACGGTGGATTTGGTCACCACAATTATTGTATTGTAGTTGTGTTCCAAATTTATTGTTTATACTCGTAATTTTTGCCCATAGCTGCCAACAACCCATTTTTTGAACTCGGTGACTGAACATGCGCATGGTTGTAAGGTGCAGTGTAATTGTCCATGGCAAATATTGTGCGCTTATTTGCAATGTAGATGTAAAACTCTTACATGCAAACCACAACTATTTTGCAATTGCGATCGCAACTTGTGCTAACTCCCTTGTTAGAAGAGGTGGGTTCGATTCCCTCATCATACATCCTGGAAGTGGTTTTCTGTGGTTTCCCAATTCGACTCCATGCAAATGCTGGGATGGTTCCTAACCAAATCATGGCCGCCTCCTTCCCAATCCTCACCTGAATTACAAATACACACACTACTAAAGCCTTCAGACTTTTCTTGTACATAGGCCTACACACAAAAGTACACGGGGCTAAATGACCACAATGTCCAAGCTCCTCCAATGAAGCAACAATATGGTATGACTACTCTGTATGCCAGTGTTCCAAACTTTTGTTGAAGTGCATGTATAACAATTTTTCCTTATGTTATGACTGCATAATTTTGAAATGTTTTTAAGCACCTAATTTGGCTAATCTCTGTCTTTACATTGGCAGGTGAGGAATTTGTCAAGGAAGCTTATAATAAACCCCATTATATTGACAACATTTACATTCTCTCCCCTCCATCCAGCAACCCTGTCGATGTCATCTGCATCCAGGACAGGATTTATACCAAGACTGAAGAAATGGGAGACCTCCCTTGTGGAATTGCTGCAATATACATATGAAGAAAACAAAAATGTATAATATGAAGTCAATAAAATAGAGAAATGAAATGTAATTTCAAAATCATATCTGTACAGTTTACATTAATTTACATGTGTTCCAACCTTTTATTCCTGAAAGTATTTATAAACAGTAAAAATTGCAACATTGGTACAACATGTGGTACATCACAATTTTGCATAATAGGCCTGTTTTCAATCAACAGGATGTGCTGCCTGATTTAGGCGCATGGCGCAGAGGTAATGTTTTCGCCTGCTGTTCCTAAGGTTGCAGGATTGAATCCTGGCTCAGTCAGTTGGTGTATAAATGTGAGGGAGTCGTATCACAGATTTTTTGGCATGTTAAAGATACCCTTTTGGGTGGAAATTCTGGCACCCTGGCATCTCTAAAAACTGCAGTAGTTAAAGGAACGTAAAACCAATAACATTATTATTATTTGATTAAGGATGTTCCAAGAATGAAGCATGACTGTCCCGCTATACTACTGTAGAACTCGTTTTTTTTTTTTACAAAACGCTAATAATAGTTTTCAGTGCTGAGGAGTGGAAGTATTATATTGTTAGAAGCTACCTAATGATTGATGTAAGTTACTCTATGCCTTTTGAAACTTTTTCTGAACCTGTTTGGATTACATTGTTCTTCTATGACAGGCAATAACAGAAAGGCACTCCTGTGTGTATGCGAGTCAGTGTCTCAATGCATCTCTCATATGCATGTCACATGCACTGATTTGTCAACTAGTCAGAATGCAGTTAATCTGAAATGAGCAAAAAAAGCAATATACCATGCTAGAATTTGAATGCATGCTGCTCGATTTGAAGGGACTCTAAAACCTGCTTTTTCTAGGATGAATTGAAAGCTAGCATGGCACTTGGACAACACACCAGAGTGACTTAGCTGCCTTTGTTTGTGTATGTTTGTAATAACTAATAATTAAGTTATTCACTAGCTGTGAAAATACTCCCTATATAAAGCAGGCTTAACGTGGGCACAGTGTTCACTGGTTCAGGAAACTCTTAGAAAAATAGCAGAAAGAAGGCAAAAATACAATAAAAGTACTAATTTTAAAATTTTATTTATGACAAGTTAGTCTTTCCATTTCTTGCCATTACTTGTGTGCACAACGGAATCCATGGCTTCCGTAGTATAGTACCACACTTAAAGCAGTCAACACGATGCAGGAGTTATACCACGCGTCCTATTCATCTTCTTTTGACGAGCTGGGAAACATTTACCGCAGGTAAGAATACAGACTCTTGGTTTTGGAAGCTGTACCATAACAGGGTGGTTGCTAATTATTCTCAAGCTAGTAGTTTTAACGTGGCCTGAAAAGTTATGATTGTTCAGGTATGTGGTGCAGCCTATAAGGCCCCATGTCTAGCCTACTATATGCAAGAGGCCTGTGTCTGTTTATATACTGACATTTTGAAGAACCCTACCAGGGGATAATTCTAGCATCCTGGGATTTCAAACCGTTGCAATTATAGAAAACGTTAAACCAATACTATCAAATTTCACAATTTTGAGCCACAGCATCTCTTTTTTTTATGTCGACCATGCATTAATCGGGAATTGAACCTGGTTCTCCAAGATTATGTACCAGGATCGTTATTGTGTCCTTACCAATACCTTCTGATAGGGATTACAGTACACCTCTACTACACAAGGAAATGGGAGTGGGATGAGATTCAGAATTCATGGAATGCTCTCCAATGAAAGAGATTGAAAGCTTAACTCCCAGTTTATTCAGTAGGTAGCCTAGGCCTAAGTAAGTAATAAATTTTACGCCACTAACAAGTGATTGAGCACTATCTCATTGGACTAAATGGAAGTAAACTGCTAAAGAAATAAATGTAGGATTTATTCTTAAGCAATACACTGCAGTAGCAGGTAGGCCTATCAGGGAAGAAATGCTGCAAATTATATTATCCATCATCAGACATTGACGCCTTTACATCCCGCGGCTACTCATTAGCTTACTTTTCTCACATACTTAAGTTGCCAGAGCCAAATACACGATGCACCCCTTCTTATTCGCGATAATCAGATCGCAACGAATGTAAACATGAGACGGTCAGCTGTTCGTGCCGCCAGCGATCATACTTCGCGCGCCGCGCCCAGGGAGAGCGAGTGCACATACGTTCCAAATTACCGAGTGTTTACACTTCGAGTGTGGACAGAGTGATCGAGTGCAAGTGTACATGAGAGTGTGGAGTGCGAGTGTAGAGTGTTCATCATTTGGCAAACAGCCTAAGTGACACTTGGCTACCAGTTATTAAGGATCTAGGGAGATAGTTCCTCTCAGTCTCTCTGTTCTTCACCTATTTCAAATTGTACTTTTTTCCTCTATGGCTACAGAGCCTGGATTTGATTCTCCTTTGTTCGTCACTGGAGGAGTTTCCATCTGTTTTTTCGCCGTTGCCTGTATGACGTTAGGTATCGTTCAGAAACACGGCATTTGCCCAAAAACCATATTTTTATATAATTAAGTTAATTGGTCAATAAGCAATCGGGCTATCGTGGTCATTTTTATGTCATGTTATGTATATTTTTTCTTCGAGCTATTTTACTAATGTTGATTGTTTTTTTTTATATTTCAACTAATTTTGATGGTTTTTGGGTGGATTTTAAGTTTTTTTTTACTTTCAGCTTTTTTTTTACAAATTTTTGTAGATTTTACTAATTTTTGTGTTTTGTTTTTTATTTTGACTAATTTTCTTTGTATGTTAGGACTGCCAAACCCTGGTGTTTGGTCAAAAGTGAGGAGTGGGGTAGTTTCAACCTCCTATGGGTTACGATTACACAACTGCCTTGACTGTTGATGTTCTTTCCTGTTACGCCAATACTCTTTCATTCGTTGGCTCACTCTTGCTCGTTCCTCGACCGAGAACACCCTTCCAGTTCTCTTGGGTTTCTCTACGGACCGATGTCACCTCCACAATTTTACTTCTGATCACTTTTCTGTTTGCAATATCTCCCTCCTCAATGCCACAATTTTTAAGATCCTGATAAACTTCTTTCAACCATGGTACTTGAGTCTTTCTCCTTTCCTGAAAGATGAGTTTTTTATTAGCTAGGCGTTCCGGTCCCATTCTTCTCAAGTGTCCAGGGAAAGTTAGTCGTCTTTTCCTCATAGATGTTGAAATGTTCTAGCATTTTTTATGTTCGACCCTCACTATTATGTGTTAGAAAACTGTATCATAATGATGGTCATTATAACACCGTTTTTCATTCTGATACAGTTTCTCCAGCCAATCAGAGCTCGTTCATTGACCAATGAGGTAACGATACCTTCGCGCATGCACTCAAAATCCAACATGTAGGACATAAACACAACATCGAACTATAATAAATTACCAACATGGAATACGCACCGTCCATATGTTCGCGTAAATAAACTGGCGAATATGAGACAAGAAATAGCACTGTACCGGTACCTTAATATCCCCAAAACCAATTTCTACACAGCGCGTGGTTTTGACACGACTTCAGTGACAGTTTTACTGAATACTGGTGCGCAATCTGAACATATGGTATTGAAGCACACAGAGCGCATGCGTCGGTTGTCCAGAGAGCTTGGACAAGAGAGATATACTACCCACCGCAGCACCCGATCACAACATTCTACTGTAGTGACTGAACAGATATTTATGAATATTTATGTTAAAACATATAATAAAGTTATAATTATCGTCGAACATAAACAGTCGTATGCAACTCGCCTATAATGGTAATTAAGACACTCGTATGGAAATTATAAAACTCGCATACGCTCGTTTTATAAAAATACTCCTGTCTTAATTATAGCCATTATAGGCTCGTTGCATAATGTACTATTATATAGCTCTTCATTTGATCTCAAACGGAAGGTAAACTCATTTGTTGCTGCTTTCTTCGGTCCCAGAATTTTCCTCAGAAATTTACGTTCTTTCTTTTCTATTTCTGTGATTCCCTTTCTAGCAATTGTCTTCGCTGCATAAAGGCATTCAGGTTTCACCACGGTGTTATAGTGTCTGAGTTTGGCTTCATAGGAGAGGGATTTGGACTTATAAGTTTCCTGGCATAATCAGAATGCATTCTCCATCTTGTGCGCTCTCTCTTCAATATTTTTTGTTTTTTGTTTGTATTTTAACTAATTTTGATTTTGGTGTTTTTCGGATTTTAAGTAAATATTTTTGACAAATTTTTGCTAATTTTGATTATTCTTTTTGGGGTTTTATGGATTTTAGCATTTTTTTTTTGTGTTTTAATTTTAGGACTACCAAACACTAGTGGTGATTGTACAAAAGGGTGGAGGGGGAGGGGGGGGGGGGGCAAAAATGTATCCCGTTTTCGTCGCTGAGACGAACTCTACCATTCTAGAGTTAAAGAAACAGCCAAGCCTGTCATTCACTCAGCTACTTGCTACGCTTGGTAACAGTAGTGAAACTGTTTGCTCTTTTGATTTATAGCTCTCAAATTGGACAGTAATATGAAAGTCTTCGGAAATGGGGGATTAAGGTAAATAGCAGCCATTACTGGAGAGACTATTTCCGTGCCCCTGCTGTATCGTATCGCCTTTCTATCGAGCTCGCTGGCCGCCACTCGCGTGTGCGTTGGTCGTGCGTGATCCCGCTCTCAGGGGTGTACACACAAGAGTTCTTTAGTTGGGCACACTAACGCATCTTATTACGGTATTAAGAGAACGGGGAAGTGACAGTAAAGTGTAGTTTCCTATATTCGACAGTGTATATCACAAAATATTTTATATATTTCCTTAACCCTTGAGAACTGCCGTGAAAAATATAACACGAGGCGCTGGGTCATTTTGACCCACAGTCTGTCACTCCCTTTTTGTCGTAGTTGTACGGATTTTAATGAAGTAATGTTACACCTGGTGTCTTCATATGAACTATTCCCAATATAAAATGAGGTTTCTTCTTTCTTCGTTTAGGCCAGCTATGGACCACGTCTTTTCAACTGCTTGCGTGTTTGGGCCTTGATCTTAGCCCAGTGTTCACGCATTCGCTGCCTGTGAGACTCCTTTCTTTCATCAGACCACTTCTTGCCGGTTTTTAATTTCACCTTTTCTTGGAATTGGTGGTGTGCTCGAAGCTTTTCCTTCAAAAGGTCACGTTCCATAATGTATGCGTGGGTGATCCCTACTTCGTGTAAATCCTTGTCTACCTCACAAAACCAGGGGCCCTTGTTTTGTTGTTGTTAAGAAAATAGGTAAATATCCGATTGGTGATTCTCTCGGGTTTCATACGGGTTAAGTGGCCATAGAAAGATATTCTTCTCTTCCGAATTTCTTGAGATATCCTTTCTACATGGTGGTACAGCTCATTGTTATGCCGTCTCCTAAGATCTATTTATTTTTTTCAGATTTAACATGCAGAAATATGGCAATAATTTTCGTAAAAGAATAATATTGGCCTTGATAGTAGCGGTAAGCAGTCATCTCTATTTTTTGAACAGAGGAGCTGATGACCAAAGTGTCCCTAAACCCTGTACATATATCAACAAGAACGTGAGCTTTGTGATTGTGCTTCACCAAGATAGTTGCGTTTTCCCCCTCATTTTTTACAGATTGTTCCGGCTAATGTAAGCAGAAAATTGTCATGCGAGAACTGGCGCTGTGGGTAAATCTGACCCGACTGTCAATAATATAGGAATAACTTGAGTGTTCAAAAAGCTATGGACATATGTCTTTTAGAAGGTGAAGGTCAAGGCCAGGAAGGAAGGTACAGTAAGCGACTGGAAATGAGGGTTGACAAAAACGAAAATATAGAGCATTATTTAATCCTCGGGTAAAAAAAGATCCCCATGCGCCATTCTTCGTGGGTTAAAACTTTCCTGAAATGTAAATCACACTTTTGGCATTATATGTGGAGGGTCACAATGTGCTCTAGATTGTGGTTGTTAGAAAATCAGTAGCAATTTTCACAGAAAGTACTAAATATCTTTTGAAATAATTGTTATTTTTAGGTACGATTTTCTCAAACCCTATTGAGTCAATCTAGATGAAACTTGGCATGATGCTCTAAACCTATATTTTATATGTGTGGTAGCAAAAGTATTCAGTTATCTTCATTGGTTGTTGACAACCAGACTGAGAATTACGAATATTTTACTGAACATTTAAGAATAAATTTATGATTCACACAAATATTTTTCCTTCCTTCCGTTCGAAACAAACCAGGGCAACAATTTTACTACAGAGGCTCAAGAACTGTTACAACATTATGTGTGCAAAATCTCTTGAATGTTTGTCGAGTAGTTTCTGAGAAAATGGTACATGAAGGCAGCAATTATTTTAGAAAATGTTTAAGACTTTCTATAAAAATTGCTAGTTTTTTGACAACCACAAGCTATACATGCACATATAATTACAGAAGTATCTTTTACTCTATTCAACATTCTAGAATAATTTAAATTTGATAGGAAAACAAGAGAATTAATTAAGCAGACACTGACAGCCACAACTTTAAAAGTTAAATTTCAAGGTGAACTTTCTGATCCTTTTCATATTAACAAAGACCATCGACAAGAAGGAGACGGACAATCTTGTGCTGGAGAAAGGCATCAGGACGTGGGAAAATGAGACAAAAGGAATAACTATTGGCTAACTACTTAAAAAAAGAAATTCATCTGCAGTGTTTCGCTTTCGCTGATGATCTGGCTGTTCTTTCTAACAATAGTGTATAGACAGGTCAGGCTCGTGAAAAACTTCACGAAATTACACCTAGGACCGGGCTCCAAATATCATATGCAAACACTCAATACTTAGAAGGATCCTCTCGTTATCTAGATGGGCAACCTCTGAAGACTAAATTCGGCAAAATTCATCAAGTAAATAAATTTAAATATTCAGAAGTAATTCAGACATACGGATTGAACCATGGAGCAAACAAAGAGATGATTTCAAAATTACAGAAGGCCTATAGAATTACCTGGAACAGAGGCAACAAAGAATCAATATCCCGTAATGTTAAATTAAGACATTATAACACAGTAATCAAACCTGAAGCATTATACGCCTCGGAAACCTTGCTCATGGGGGGCAGATCTCAAGCGTAATGACATATGGCCTGATTTCTATTCCACAGAAGCTCTTATGTCGACGGACTGGATGAATGCCAACTTTGAACTACGGCATACGATCACCCGTTTTGCAGTCCACGGTTTTCATTTTAAGATATGCTCAAGAAGAGGATTTCATGACCCAGGCCCCCCAATACACCTGCTCTCTGTGTGTTAGTGCTTGTGACAGATATCACGCCATTCCCTGCGCCCAGAGGAAAGTATCGCTAACACGCTTCTGCTGCGAATAACTATATATATATAGCAAACAGAACCAGTCAGACACTTTGTATATAGACACTTCGATGGATAAGATATGTTATTAGTATTGGTTTTGTATCTCGGCATGGCTATTAGCCGCAATAAATGAT
Source organism: Meconema thalassinum (assembly GCA_946902985.2). Classification (NCBI taxonomy): domain Eukaryota; kingdom Metazoa; phylum Arthropoda; class Insecta; order Orthoptera; family Tettigoniidae; genus Meconema; species Meconema thalassinum. Next base: position 37,422,693 of record OX336399.1, read on the forward strand.
TATTATAGAGAAGCAAGAGAGGAAAATGTTGAGATAAATCTTTGGTCCAGTCTGCGTAGAGGGAGTCTGGAAGAAACGAAAGTCTCAGGAGCTATATCATCACTCTGAGAGGATCACCGACACATTCAGGAAAAGGCGATTAAAGTTCTATGGCCACATTCTTTGCATGACCGATGACAGACTGACGAACAGGATTCTCAACTTTACTCTCTCAATGAAAGTCAAGCCTTAAGGAAATAGAGGAAGATATTCAGGAAGTTGGCATCGTGGAGGAAATCACACAAGACAAATCCAAATTCAGAACAGTTGTCAACAACTATCATTTTGCGGAGAAAATCAGTTTCAGTACCAGGAAACCATGGACTGAAGAACGGAAGAAACTCTTCAGTGCTCAAATGAAGAGATTTTGGGAGAAGAAAAGATCAACATCATTTGCTAATGTGTTCTCTCGCGGTCCTTAGATGGGCATAACGGTGACGAACTAAAGAGCCTACTTTTCTTAAAATTTAACATTCATGCCAATGATTAATCTATATGGGCCTATCTAGAACAGTGACGAAATATTTAAAGTTGGTAATATCGAAATTTCTACCTGGCATAATGTATCCTAATAGAGCACTACAGTTGGCAGCCCCGGTGACTGAATCTATTCTTAGTTCCACCTGTTAAGGTACAGAATACAAAATTTGGTTGAAGTCCAATGGACGTTACATGCAGTTAGACATTGAATCTATGAGCGCGCGTAAAATCATGTTGGCAACAATGTCATGCATGTATTAGCCAGAAATAATCTGAGTAAGGAAGTTACATGCATTTTAAAATTGGACCTAACAGCAGGCTTAGAATTATGTTGGCAGCACTGACGATATTGGTTACTCCAAATTAATCTAGAATGCCAGGTACTAAACGTGTGCAAAGTTTAGAGCTATTGATATTAGGGTAACAAAAATAGGGACAGCATTTATTAACAGTTGGCAGCCCTGGTGGCTCTTAAGAATAGGCTCAGTCATATCTGTTTATGTACACATAGCACGTACGAAATTTGCTTGAAATCCAATTGATAGTGTAGAAGTTATATGCATTTAAAGATTGGACCTATCAGTAGGCTTATAATAATTTTGGCAACACTGCCATGTTTGGCCTCCTGGAAATTATACTGCAATACAGGGGCGTATATAAGGGGGGGGGGTGCTGAGGGGGCTCCAGCCCCCACCCCCCAGAAAAAGCCAATAAAAATGAAGAAAGTGTTGCTTTGGTAAGAACATAAAATAATTATATATTTGGTTGTACCCTAATCTTAACTTATTGGCTAAGTTATAAACAATATTAAGATCGAAATTAGACTACCGCGTGGTGTAGTGGCTAGCATTCTTCACTGCCGCCCCGGAGGTCCGAATTCGATTCTCGGCTCTACCAAGAAATTTTAATTCTGTTCTGAGGGCTGGAATGGGGGTACACTCAGCCTTGAGAGGCAAAACTGTGAATTCCACAGTACGCTACTTTTGAGAAATAAATTATAAACTTGTTAAAAAAAACATGCTTATCTTTCTGCTTAGTAAATTGAGAAATATTTAGATATTTGCCATTCACACTCCATAGATCATAATGGAGAATTCATTAAGTATACAATTTTATTTGTTTGCTGTGTTCCTTTTTACAACTTTTTTGTATTGCCAGTAATAATCGTAGGCTATATAAACTTAGAATCTTATCTAAATTAATTTCACAAATTTATATGCTGTAAGATATTAGTTGATATTTCTGGATATTTTGCGGTGACAAGCCCCTGAGAATACTCAAAATTTTCCAGGATAGTCAGCCCCCCCCCCCCGAAAAATTGTATATACGCCCCTGCTGCAATATTATTATCTATTCGTGTGCCAATTTTGAAATAGCTCCCATTCATACCTTCCAATATATCCAACATGGAGCTCAAATTTCAATTGCGATTTTTCAGCAGTTGGTAGCACTGACATCATTTTCAAATACGGCATTGAGATATCCATGTATAGATCTTTACTCCTACCAAATTTTGTTTCGATTGCTGCAGCCATTTAGGAGTTGATAGGGGGGACGGGACACACACACAGCCAGACAGACAGACAGACAGACACACATTTGCCCGGATCGATCTCCTAAGTCTTCTTTTTCCTCATTTTGCAAAGGGCGAAAAGTAGTTTAAAATCATAATTCGACACCTCTCAGAAAATACAGAAGGCAGCAATGCTGGGCAGCTGCCATACAGTCATAAAATTATTATTTCCTTGAATACTGATTGAATACCAGTTAAGCTTCTAGTGTATGCCCACCGAAGTTTTACCGAAAACCAAGAGTGTGTTTAAGGAACAATTTCTGAAAATAATAATAATTATAATCCAGTCTCTGTAATGTAGTTGATCCATTTATTTCTCTCCCTATATAATCAGCTCTCCTCGGGAGAACAGGAGAGGAGTTGAGTCATGCTGTGTAAGTAGTTTGTGGGATTAAGTCAGGTCCATCACTCAGTCTTTAAACCCACGTCACGTGACTTACCAACCCTCTCAGTCCCAAGGGGGCTGTGACGTCACCACCGCTGACCTGCCCCGACCCCAGGGCTGACCCTTGGCACTTGTTGGTGACATCTCTAATTTTATGAACAACTGCTATGAGCAGTTTTACACAGACTGTCTGTCCCAGAACATGTCTGTCTGGTGAAGGATTCTCAAACTTTGTTGGTGTGAGCCGTGTGGCGTAGGCGTGCTCGATAATTCGTGCGCCATGGCCTTGAGGGCAGCTGCAGCAAGTCTGGTGGTCAGAAGTTCGATTCCCCGCGCTGACAGCGGCTATCCTCCTGAGTTTGGTTCTTCCCCAGGTTGTACCACACTCCCTCCAGGCAAATGCAGTGATAGTACCTTACTTCAAGTCCCGGGGCAACTGCCTCATCCCTATCCAGTAAAAATCTTCTCGCTTGCTATGCCCAAGGTTGCAGGATCAAATCCCACCGTGATCAGCTGGCATTTGAGGGTGCGCAAATGCCGGCCCCGTGGTGTTGGTGTAGAGCGCATGCCTCTCACCCGGAGGCCCCGGGTTCGATTCCCGGCTCCGTCAGGGATTTTAGAAACTGACGTGAGGGTTGGAACGGGGTGCACTCAGCCTCGTGAGGACAATTGAGTAGCTGTCTGACAGTGAGGCAGCGCCCCGATCACGAAAACCAAGCTTAACGGCTGAGGGGATCCGATGCGCTGATCACGCGTCACCCCAATATCTGCAGGCCAAATGGCTGGGCAGCAGTCGCTTGGTAGACCAAGGCCCTTCATGGGCTGTAGTGCCAGGGGCTATTATTATTATTAAATGCGAGGGAGTCAGTAGATTTACTAGCACGTTAAAGATCCCCTTCGGGATGAAATTTCGGCACCCCGGCGTCTCTAAAAGCCGCAGTAGTTATAAGGGACTTAAATAAATAAATGTATTATTATTATTATTATTTCTTTTACATTCGAATTGAGCCACTATGGACTACGGAATAACAATCAAAATCAATGTTTCGTTCTAGATCGTCTGCCAGCTTTGATGTCCTGCCAGTATCTCTTGAGCCCATCACTCAGCGCCTTCTTCCGATCTTCTGAAAGAGGTCCCCTCCGCCTTTTGGGTTCTGCCCCTACCTTAAATCCCTGGTAATTTTTGATTAGGTGTCTGAATTCACACCTGTTCATAATTTTGCAGTCCGGAATACCAATTTCTAGAAGGTCTTTGTTACATTCTTCAAACCATGCCAATTTTTTCTTCTTTGGTTTCACAAAATTCCAAATTTTCTTTGTTAGACGATCGTTGGACATTCTGAAAATGTGTCCATAGAACAACAACCTTTTCCTTTTTATTGTTGACGTGACTGGTTCTATCTTTCTATATAACTCTTCGTTTGACTTCAAACGTATGTGCCCGTCAACCCATCTGTTGCCTAAAATTTTTCTCAATACCCTGCGTTCTCTTTTGACCAACTGGTCGACTAGTCCCCGCCTGTTCATAGTCAAAAGTCTCCGAAGCATATAATGATTCAGGTTTGACAACCGTGCTGTTGTGTCTTAATTTGGCTCCAATGCTCAGCGACTTCTTATTATAGAGATTTTTCGTCAGGTGATAGGCTCGGTCTAATTTCCAGATTCTAAGATTAATTGCTTCCTGTTCCAGGCCATTTTGTTGGATTACCTCACCCAGGTATTTAAATTTCTTTATACGTTTAATCTTTCCTTGGTTTGTTTTCATCCATTCTGTTCCATCACTGATGTTTGTCATGTACTTTGTCTTCTCAAAGGAAATCTGTAAACCTACTTTTTCAGCCATCTCTGACAACCGATTAATCTTTACAATGGCTGATTTAATATTGTTGGCAAAAATAGCTAGGTCATCTGCAAAAGCCAAACAATCAACATGCACCCCTTTCAGTTTGGGCCCTAGCCTGAATCGTTCTTCATTCCCTTCTTCCCGACTCAGTGTCTTCCTCCATTCACGAATGACCTTTTCTAATACACAGTTGAAAAGGATTGGAGATAATCCATCACCTTGTCTGACACCAGTTTTGATTACAAAGGGATCTGAGATCTCGCCAATAAATTTTACTTTTGACACTGTGTCGGTCATAGTCTGTTTAATCAGATTTCGAGACGTGTCATCCACTGCAAATTCTTCCAGAATATTCAGTAGCGACTCGCGGTCAATTGAGTCATACGCTTTCTTAAAATCAATGAATACGACCACATAGTCATACCTGCCTATCGTCTTAAACCTAATGATGTTTTTCAGGTTAAAAATCTGTTCCGGACAAGAACGTCCCTTTCTGAAACCGGCCTGGTACTCACCAATCTGATTATCAAGATGTTCTTCAATTCTGTTCAGGAGTGCTTTGGATAGGATCTTGTAGGGAACAGATACACTTGATATACCCCTGTAATTATTAACGTCCTTCTTATCCCCCTTTTTGTGGAGAGGGTGAATTAATGCAGACTGCCACTCTGTGGGTATCCTACCAGTTCTCCATATCTCCGCAAAGAGCTCAGCTAATATATTCAGAGTATCTTCATTTGCCAGTTTTAGAAGCTCTGCCACAATGGAATCCTCTCCCGCTGCTTTATTATTCTTTAGACCATCGATAATCATTTTAATTTCTGTCTTAGAAGGTGGATGCGAGTTGGCCATTACTTGAGTAGGACGGCCTATGAGTAGCCTATGTTTTGGTTCATCACAATTGAGTAATTTCTTAAAGTACTCGGCCAAGATACGACAGTTCTCCTTGTTGTTCAGACCTAACTTTCCATTTTCATCTCTGAAGCACAAGCTCGGTGCTTGATACCCTTTCAGATTAGACTTGAAAGTTTGATAGAAGTCCCTGACATTATTCTTCCTGATATCCTGATCAATCTGTTCCATCTGTTGTTTTTCATATGATCGCCTTGCAATTCGGAAAACCCGGGCTGCATTTCTCCGACTGTCACAAAACGAGTTATAATCTTCTTGTCTCTTCGTTGAGTTCCATTTCTTCCAGGCATCTGTTCTTTGTACACATGCATTATCACAGGTCTCGTTCCACCATCTGTGTTTACGCTTCTGTGCTGACAAGATTGAAACATTGGCTGCTTGTTGGATTGTGGAGGCAATGTCAGTCCAATTCTTAGATTTAAATGTTAATTGCTGGTGGTATTGCTCCAATACTTCTTGATCAACCTTAAGTTTTGTCACATCATATCTGTGAAGTTTATTTCCAGCTTTCGGAGCCTTTCTAAAAGGAATGAAATTCATTTTAATCTTGGAGAGATAATGATCTGAATCAAATTTGGCCCCTCTCTGTACTTTAACATTCATAATCTCCTTCATTGCTGTCCTGGATATTGCCACGTGATCAATTTGTTTCTCTCCGTTCAAATTGCCAGGTGAACGCCATGTCTTCTGTTTACTTGGTTTGTGTTTATAGAAAGTTGACATTATCTGAAGATCAAACGTTCTACATAGTTCGACAAACCTTGTTCCATTTTTGTTGGTCATTCTGTGAGCAGGATATTTTCCTACTGTCAATCTATATCTTGCTTCTATTCCCAGTTGAGCGTTGAAGTCGCCCAATAAAACCTTGATGTTCTTTATAGGTATTTTCTCCATCTCCTCCTCTATAAGGTCCCAGAATTGCTCCACTTTCTCGGGATTACGCCTGTTGTCTTCATTAATTGGCGCATGTGCATTGATCAGGGTATAGCCTTTGTTACCACAGCGTAGAGTTAGGAGTGATAGTCTTTCTGATGGGCTAGAGAAGTCCACAACTGCACTGATTACCTTCTTATTTACAGCAAAAGCTGTTCCAAACATTGGCATATTCTTGCCTATCTTCACTGCTCTCTGTCCTTTATAGACCCTATAGCCCTCAATGTCCATTACATCTTCGTCCTGATACCGTGTTTCCTGCAAGGCCAGGATTGAGATGTTATGTTCGTCCATCATATTTGTCAGTTCCTTGTGTTTACCAACTTTGAGTAATGAGTTGACATTTAACGTTCCAAAATAATATTTCTGTTTCGTCATCAATTTAGTATTCTTTAAGCATCTACTTGCAAGCTCCCCAGAATCCAAAGGCTTGCGTGCACTCCAAGGAGCGGTGGATTCCCTTAAACAGTTACCACCTGGGGTAGTGCCTTCCTTTTGACGACTTTCCATGATGCTTGATTGTTAAGAAATATGTGGGTTGGATTGCTCCTTCCCGTTAGTAGAACCAAAGTTGTAAGCCCCAGAGCTTGAAGATAGTTCCTCCGCTTTATCCGCCGTTGGGACGCGAGGTCCTCTTCCGCCTTCTAAACCATTGTCTATCTTCACCTGTAACCCCGGCAGGGACCCATACAAGGTACTACCAGCCGGGCCAGCTGGACCAAGGTTTTTTAAAGAGGTGTTACTCCTCTATCACTCACCCTTAGTCCTGGCTTGTGACAGGCAGAGCCTGGCTTCCCAAAGGTTGGGCCCAGGTTGGCGGGTTTGTATTATTATTATTATTATTATTATTACTGTTGTGTTTTTGTAGTTCCATTTACGGCAACGTTTATTAAATAGTGGATTGCGCCCTCGGAAGTCTGGGTTTGTTTACTGGATCTACCAAGAAATACAATTCTGATTTGAGCGCTGGAGTGGTTCGATTCCTAACTCAAGTCATCCCAGAAGTGCCTTTGTTTGGTTTCCCACTTTTACTCCAGGCGAATACCGGGATGGATGCTGGCTTAAAGCCACGGGTGTCTCCTTCCCCATCCCCGCGTCAATTATTACTCACACCATAATATTTAAATGCGTGATGGTTCAGCGCTCAAACTGCTTGCTTTCCACCAAGGCGGACCGGGTTTGATGCCCGGTTAATGTGTGTGGGATTTACGCGTTAATCTATTATATCGTATGTTTTTACAAGTACACAAAAAATGTCTATTTCTATATTCAAATGGAAATGTCCAAATTTGACAACCAGTTCAGAGCACTCTGAGTTACATAGTGTAGATTCCTCAGATCACTCGAAGAGGGCACTCCTGAACAATGTGGTCTATTGTCTCCTCCTCCGCTGCGCAGTCGCAGTGAAATATCACATCCGGTGTTTCGGATTATACGTGAATCGGAGATTGAGTGTTTTATGACGTGAGATTAACGGTCACTTAAAACTGTAAGGTTCCATTTCTTCTTTCTTTCCTACTTTCTTTCTTTCTTTCTTTCTTTCTTTCTTCCTCCTTTCCTTCATTCTTTCTTTCCTTCTTTCAGTCCTACTTTCCTTCTTTCCTACTTTCTTTCTTTCCTACTTTCTTTCTTTCTTCCTCCTTTCCGTCATTCTTTATTTCCTACTTTCTTTCTTCCTTTCTTTCTCCCTCCTTTCCTTCATTCTTTCTTTCCTTCTTTCTTTCCTACTTTCTTTCCTTATTTATTTCTTTCTTTCCTTCATTCTTTCCTCCTTTTTCATTTCTTTCTCCCCCTTCTTTCTTTCTTTCTTCCTCTTTCTTTCTTTCTTTCTTTCTTTCTTTCTTTCTTTCTTTCTTTCTCCTTTCCTTCTTTATCCGTTTCTTTCTTTCTCCTTTCTTCTTTCCTATTATTTCTCTTTCTTTCTTTCTTTCTTTCTTTCTTTCTTTCTCCTTTCTATTTCTTTCTTTCCTTCTTCCTTTCTCCTTTCCTTCTTTCTTTCTCATTTCTTTCTTTCGTTTCCTTTATTTCCTTGTTTCTTTCTCCTTTCGATATTTTCCTTTCTTTCTTTCTTTCTTTCTTTCTTTATTTCTGTCATTCATCTTTTCATCCCAGTAACATAGGTTATCAGGTAATTCTACGCACGTGCGCACACACAAATTACTGTACACAGGAATGCAATCATCACAATGTCCTGACGCTAGGATAAATGACACAACAGCGTTAACTAACGCATATTCCATTCCAGAACACACATTACTCAAAGTATAGAATTAATTCATCCCTGGCAAGGTAAATAACCCCCCCCCCCCCCACTACCATCAAAAGAAATCCAATGCCCCCTCTAATATTTATAGGTAAGGGCTATGAAAATATCTAGAACATGCACTTGTTGGTTGTTTTGGACAGGAAGCGCCTGCCAGTCGCGGGTACGCCATTTGCCTGGCTGCAGCGCTAAGCTGGTTGCAGATGTCGCAGGCGTTTTATAGTTGGCGAAAGTTTCCGGTATCAATCAGTGCACGGAGCGATTGTTTAATGCCAGTGTTACCAATCGTAATATCAACGAACTCATTAAAGTAGACAACAATGCTTTGTGTACGATTTTAAGATTTGATAAATTGACTCCAATTCATGCCACGAATTATTTAGAAAACTGACCCTCGGAAATACATGTTTTATTTCGAGTATGTACGACGATACTCCTTGTTGTTATCACTTTGTCTTAGGGCATTTTGATTGTCAGCCCCGTGTACTTGGATGTCTATTCAATTTGTCTGTGGACTGGGTGCGTGGTGCAGCGATAACGTTCTCGACAGCTGTGCCCAAGGTTGCAGGATCGAATTCTGGCGCAGTCAGTTGGCATTTGAGTTTGCGCAAATGTGTAGGAGCCGTGTCAGTACATTTACTGGCACGTTCAAGATCTCCTTCGGGACAAAATTCCGGAACCCCGGATTTTTTTAAAGGTGCAGTAGTTAAAAGTAACGTAAAACCAATAACATTATTATTATTATTATTATTATTATTATTATTATTATTATTATTATTATAGTTTATTGTTTGACAACATTATCACGGCAAATACCGGCTACATTTTCTGTTACAGTCTGGTTCGGCCTTAGCAAGGAACCATCTGTACTGAGATAATTACGATTACACTGTTCAGAGACTTCACATCCATGTCGTTCCCGCATTCTTCACGAGTCTCCTTCATTTGTAGGATGAGTTACATTCCCATCTGGATCATCAAGCTTTGCTGAGTATTCGGCCAGGGCATTGTCACCAAGGAACTTCCTAACAATATGGCATGTGTTTAACAGAACTGCCTTCTGAAGTTCAATATATATCTGTGGGTGCAGATTCAATATTGATAGACTATGGAGAGTTTTCGGTATGACACCAGTACACGATACAATTATTGGGATGGTATTCACCGAATCAAGTTTCCACATCTGCTTTATCTCAATTGCCAGCTCTGTGTACTTAGATATTTTAGTAGCAGCTGTTGTTTGGATGTTTTGAGTGTTGGGACATGCGATATCTATCAGTAATGCCTCTTTGTGTACTTTATTGATGACAATGATATCTGGCCGGTTGTTACTGACTGCGACATCTGTCACAACTCCTCTGTCCCAATAGGGCTTGTGTGTGGCATTTTCGAGTACTGCAGATGGTGTGTATTTCCAATAGGGGACGGAGCTTTGAAGAAGTTTGTACTTCAATGCCAGTTTCTGGTGGATAATGTTGGCAACTTGATCGTGTCGATGTTTGTAGTCAGTGTTGGCAAGGTGGGAACAACCAGATATGACGTGTTGAATGGTCTCACTACATATGCCACAGCGGCGACATTTCTCACACTCTGTTGCTGGATCTTTTTTGATACATTTCCGATAGCTTCGAGTAGCAACAACTTGGTCTTGGATAGCTACAACAAATCCCTCTGTTTCCGGAAAGAGGACCGAGTGGGTCAGCCATGCGTGCGACGCTAACTTGTCGATGTGAGGCTGGTCCAACTCATGTGGAAACTTCCCATGTTTCCAATTCCCGATCTTGTATTCAGTAGTTTTCATTTCTTTTACTGGTGGATCTAAAGATGACAGATGGAGCGGTGTGTAATTATCATCAGCTGAAGATACAGTGTGATGGAGAGGGGATTTTTCTCCTTTGTTGTGGAAAAATGCACGCAGAGTTGTCACTTGTTTTGTATGGAGGTTCATGATTTCTATCAGTCCTCTACCACCTTCAGACCGAGGTAGAGTCAGGCGCTCTGTTGCTGATTTCGGATGGTGCATATGATTGCGTGATAAAAGCACCGATGTTTTTCGTTGCAGATCGTGCAGTTCAGTTTGAGTCCACCTGATTATACCAAAGGAGTATGTAACTATGGGCATTGCAAATGTGTTAACTGCCTTCAATGATATGTTTAGCGCTAAGTTTTGAAGAGAGAACACTGCGAAGTCGTGAAGTATACTGCTCAGTTATGTTCTTCTTGATATCACCATGTCTGAGACGGGTACTCTGGGGGAACCCAAGATATTTGTACAATGCACCTTCCTCCAACGGCTGAATACTTATTTGTCCCTCTCCAACAGGTATTCCTTGTGCAGAGTGCGAGCCTCTAATAACAGTCTGTGTTCTGCACTTATCAAAACCAAACTGCATATGGATATCTGAAGAAAAGCTCTGAGTGATAGAGATGACATATTGTAGGTGCACTTTAGTTGATGCATCCAGTTTAATGTCATCCATGTAAAGAAGATGGTTCATCTTGTACGCTTCACCATGATTACCCTTAATACTAAATCCGTAGTTGCTACTGTTCAGGATTTGCGAGAGAGGATTCAATGCCAGACAAAACCAGAGTGGGCTTAGCGAGTCTCCTTGGAAAATTTCTCGGCGAATCGGTATTAATGAAGATGTTAAACGAGTGCCACCCACTGTAAGTTGGAGGGCAGTGCTCCATGAAACCATTGCGCACTTATTATTATTATTATTGTTTTATTTTGCGCATGCGATTACACATTCTCAGCATTTGCTGGAAATAAATCATTTACAACCCCAGATACCGTATATATCGTAAGGAGCAAATTCTTGGTGACTGCATTCAGTAGTAGCTTTACACTTTTCCCCCACTCCTTCAGGCCTGATTGCCCAAGAACAGTCCTACAACGCGACACGTATAAAGTATGACTGTTTTCTGCATCAGTTTGAAAAGGCCTGGGTCTAATTTCAACTCTGTGAGAGATTCATTTAAGTTGTTGGGAATCACGCCAGTGCTGGAGATGATAATAGGAACTGTCCTGACTTATTATTATTATTATTATTATTATTATTATTATTATTATTATTATTATTATTATTATTATTATATCGATTGTTCCCCTTGAGGAGAGCGATTGAACTTGAATTCACGATTTCATCTTCGGGCGTTTTCCCTCCTTTCTTCCCAAAATCTCTTCATCCTCTCGGAATTCTCCTTCTTCCGCTCAGCTGTCCATATTTTGAAGTATTGAAGTGTATTAATGGAAAAAAAAATATATTTCACTTTACCAGATGCAATTCAGTCTTTTAAATTAGTAATTTCTCATTGTATTTATATGTCCAGGTTAGTGCCTACTAGTCTAAAGGTGTAGCAAGGAGGTCGCCCACAGTGATGTGATGAGTGTCCTCGCGGATACTGCGCACATGCGGGCTGACGGTCACCCACGGGCCTTGTGGTCGCTATTATTAGGGACATCCAGAGACACATAACTCGGAGATCACGGGCCTCTAGCTTGGTCCCGTATTGCTTCCACTTATCGTAACTCTCAGGCAGCCGAATGAAATCAGAAACCCGTATTGGCGTCAAATTGGCAGGCGAAAAGCTAAAGGAAGTAGGAAGCAAAACAACCAGGGATGGACGAAGCAAAGAGGATATAAAGAGGAGGTTGACTCAGGCAAGGAAGCATTTCTAAAGAAAATTAAAAAACCGGTGACTTCAAATATAGATTTAGGTATTAGAAATTCATTTTTGAAAGCCTCAATCCGCAGCGAGGCGCTCTATGGAAGTAAAACCTAGACTCTTGGCGCACCAGAAAAGAGGAGAATAGAAGCGTTTGAAATGTGGTGTTACAGGAGATTGATATGATCATATGGTAGATGGAGTAACAAATGAAGAGGTATTAAGACCAGTGGAAGAGGAGAGGTGTTTCTGACGACTGCTAATGAAGAGAAGAGATAGGTTGGTAGGATACATACTAACGAAAGATACCCAAAAATAGCCAAGAAGGGTCGAGGATAAGAACTGTAGAGGTAGACCTAGGTTAGATATGTTAAACATTGTAACTAATTTTGATGTCTTTTTGTGATTTTTTAAATTCTTCCTTTTTAAACTGTGTTTGACTCATTTTGATGTAGTTTCCTGTAGCTTTGTAGCGATGAAACGATTAGCTCAGGAGAGGGAGCCATGGCGAGCTGCATCGAACCAGTCTAAAGACTGAAGACATAGAATAAAACAACAACAACGCCCTGTCATTTATATTTGCATACTTGGCAACCTTTCTAGGGTCTCTGTAAAATATTCGAAATGTGGAATATTTTACAACTGTATTACTGATGGTCTGTAGTATTTTACGATTTTAGTTACGGAGATGCTGTTTTTCAAATTCGCGCCAGGAAACTGATTTTTCTCCCTGATTATGTATCTATGATTTCAATATGCATTGGTCCAAAATGATAAGAGAGAAAGATTTACCGATTCCTTTACTAGACACCGGCGGATACTGTAATGACGTTATTATCGATACCTTTGAAGTCATTCTTCAGTGTTGTCTTATTGACAGTATCAATTATTTTATTGTCCATACTAGCAGAAGTACCCGTTCTTCGAACGGTGTTCGTTGTTAACACCAGACATTATCAATTGAGCTACTGTGCAATGGTTAGCGGTTTGTCATTCCATCAAGTTTATCAGAACGAAGTTAGTTAATTGGGAATATCACACACACTGTTAATTTAAGGCCCTTAAAATGTAGTTTTCGGAGAACCTTCTTTATAGATTCCCGAATTATCTGTCTCACATTGAGAAGCGCAACATATGATTTGGTCGTCCTTGTAGGATAATTTTTAGCCTATTTTCAATTTTGAAAAAATAGGCTTATGAGATCACCTTTTGTCCGTGTGTGTGTGCGTGTGTGTGTGTGTGTGTGTGTGTGTGTGAGGTGTGTGTGTGTGTCCCCATAATAAAATCTAAACGGCTGGAGCGATTTCAATGAAAATCAGTGAGTTCATAGCGCTTTTCCCGGTGACCTCGACCGTGCCCTTCAAATTTTGTTACGTCTCACCAATCCAACATGGCGGCTGTGCGAAATATTTCACTAGCATTCAATATCTCCGAAACTATTACCGATATCGCCCTGAAATTGTGCACGTTAATAAAGGGCACTACTAGAAGTTCATCTATGAGACTTTCAAAAACCTGGTGACTACAAAACCAACATGGCGGCCAAGCGAATTTGAGACTTTTAAATCGACTTTTCTCACTAGTTAACTATCCAAACGCAATGAAATTTGGTACAGCAATTGTTTATACACATTGTAATGCACGGGAGTCTAATTTAGTTGAATTGTTTACATAACCTCAAAATGGCGGCTGTGCGAAATATTTCACTGACATTCTATATCTCCGAAACTATTACAGATATCACCCTGCAATTTTGTACGGTGATAAAGGGTACTGATACAAGTTTACATATGTATATTTCATAAACCTGTAAAGTACAAAACGAACATGGCGACCAAGCGAATTTAAAATATTCTAATAGACTTTTCTCGTGATTTAACTCTCTGAGTGCAGTGAAATGTGGTACAGTAAATGATTTTGCAGATTGTAATGCACTGCCATCTAATTTAATTCAATTGTTTACATAACCTCATGATGGCGGCTGTGCGAAATTTTAAAATTAAGTTTTAATTTCTTGTGTCGTAATCATGCGATCGAAGTGAAAGTTTGAATAATGAACCTAGGCAATAATTGTCCTTGAATGGTACATAACTCTATGGCCTATACATATAACAATCCTAAATGGCGTGCTTCCGAAATATTTAGACGGTTCTCAATATCTATGAATCTTTTACAGCAACCAAACTGATTTTTTAATGTTCATAGAGACTATGAACATATGTTCACCTATAGGACTTTCAGTAACCTGGTGAGCACAAATCCAACATGGCGGCGACGCGAAGTATAAATATTTAAATGGACGTTTCTCGCGAATTAACTATCCGAGTGCCGTGAAACGTTGCACGTTAAATGCTTATACAAATATTCATCCACTGGCATCTAATTTATTTCAATTGTTTGCATAATCACAAGATGGCTGCTGTGCGTAATTTTAAAATCTCGTTTTTACTTCTTGTGTTCCAATCATGCGATTGAAGTTTGAATACCACACGTACACAATAATCTTAATGTAATAGTACAAAAATAAAAATCCAACCTGGCGACCATCTGAAATATTTAGACGGTTCTCAATATCTACGAATCTGTTACAGCAATTTAACTGAAATTTTGTATGTTGATAGAGGCAATTAACATGAGCAGGATATATGAAAATAGGCTGTATAGTTCTTCACGGAACTACTTGTTATATTTCGCATATTTTAGTATATATTGAGAAGTTTTTCTCTATATCCACCCTTCTACTGTATGAAAAGTACGGTGAAGAGTTTTATAAATGATTGGTGTATTGACTCTCATGGTTACCATACCTAATTTTAAGATGCACCAAGCATCCGAACACGAGTTATAGGCGTACATAAAGATACACAGAAAGACAGACAGACAATTCTATTGTCTACAACATATTACCCAGATATTCAAATATGGGTATATCTACCACACAGTATCAAATAAAATCATCCTTATGATGAACCCGTATGTCGACAAAAAAAAAAGTTAAAATGTGCTCTCAGACTAAATTCACCTAACGTGTACTTCCTGACGTGAAATACAATTGAAAGTCTTGTAGACGAAACGCAATACACGTCACATAAAAACTGACCCTCTACGTTGTGCTAGGTGCCCATACACTGGAAGACCCCTTTCATAAATTATAAAGGCTTGTGGTGCATGAAAATTCAGGTTCTCTAGACTCAAATTGCCCAAATTCCTAAAAGCCGCAAAAAATGCTAGTTCAATTCAGGAATTTTTGAAAATAATGTTGCTGTTTGGAGATATAATAGACCTTCTGTACTATATGTCGAACGTGAAAATTGCATGAAAAAATTCTAGGTTACCCCTTCACCCACTTAATTGCATTGATAAATTATACGGTCTACGTTAGTTCCGTGATAACCTTATAGCCATTTGCAAACTTTCACAGAAATGTAATAAATGGAGTGTCATTGCTTCTTACAGAAATAGATGGAAAGTTGTATGCCACCCCATGAGATAATGTTCTCATGGTTACCGACTTGCATTCCTTCATTAGTTTGTAAAATTAAATTAAATTACTTTTCTGGGAATATTTCACAAACTGTTGGATTTAGACCCTTAAAGTGTAGTTTTCGAGGACACTTTAGGGCCCCCGAGTTTTGTTGCTGGCACCGAGGGGCTTTGTCTCGTCGTTGTACGCCATAATATAATACTAATAATAATATAATATAGGGAGAAATTATAACACCTATTTTTTTATTTATTTTTTATTCAGCCAATGGCCATGTACTTTCCTTTTCAGGACGGGTCAGGGAAGGGATATTATCAGAGAAAGAAGCATTCACATCGCGCTTGAGCAAAATGGAAATGGCTTACCATTTAACTAAGGGCATCTATAAGAAAAGGTCAATATCCTTCATCGCAAAACTAAAACATTACTGCAGTGTCATCCGTCCGGAAGTCTTGCATGCTTCTGAATGCCTCACGATGAACAAAAAAAGGCTTGGTCGAGAAACTGGAGGCCAAAGAAAGAAAAATTTTGAGAAAGATATTGGGTTTCATCAAAGATAATGGGGAATACAGAAAACGGCATAACCATGACCTATATACTCATGTGGAGAAGATAAGCAACGTCATCCGGAAGAGAAGGTTACCATTTGTTGGGCATGTGAAACGAATGAGCCCAGCGAGACTGACCAACCGCAACATAACTTACTTTCAGGAGAGGAAAACAAAATGGGCCTGGTTCATTGAACAGGATACAGATCTGAAAGAAGTGGGGATTACACCTACAGGCATTCAGGAGTGCGTCCCACTCGAAGGGAAACTTCAAGCTTGTAAAGGTTTCCAAGAAAAACCGAAGCTGAAAACGGGAAAGATTTGGACCCAGGAACGGAAGGAAGTCCACCGAGAACGAATGCGGGCGTACAGGGCAAACATCAAAGCCAGTAGGAGACGGTTGGAATGACGCGGTCCATAGATGGCCTATACGAAATGAATGAATGAATGAATGAATGAATGAATAATATGGGGATAGGAATATAATAGACCTGCCGTACCACACCCGCAGGTGTAAATCGCGTGAAAAAATTCTAGAGTACCCCCTTGATCCCCTTAAGCGCGTTAAACGTATTGATGAATTTTACGGCTTTGGTTCCGTGATAACCTTCTAGCCGTTTGCAAACTTTCACACTAATGTAATTAATGGAATTGCATTGCGTCTTACAGCAATAGATGGACCTCTGAGAATCCGTTGGCATGGTTACTGGCTTGCATTCGTTCATTAGTTTATTACATTAAATTAGTTTTCTTTGAATATCTAAAAAACGGTTGGTCTTCGGTCCTTAAAATGTGGTTTTCGGGGACCCGAGTTTTGTCTCTCACATTAAGGGGCTGAAAATGAGTTTTGTCTCGTCCTTCTACGCCTATTTCAGCATGTATTTTAAGGCGGTAGGCCCCCTTTTATGAGAGGTACGGAGAAGAGTTACGTCAATGATTGGTGTCGTGCCTCTGATGGATATCTGTACCAAATTTTACGTTGATACACCCAGCCGTTCTCGAGTTATAAGGGAACAAATTTGTCCACAGACAAACAAACAGACAGACAGACGGACAAAAAATTGTTTTCGCACGCATCCGTCATAAAACAGTCTGAAACGTGTAAACATCTCAAATTTCCGTAGAAATTCAGAGATAAACACACAAATTTTCATTTTTATACACAGAGAGATATACTGCACCGCTCGGTGTTGACCGTGTTTTATTGCACAGATTCTGGTTTTACTCGCTAAACCGTTGGAGATATACGAAAAGTGATAAGGACCTTTCGGATAGAAAATTAAATGTTAAAGCACATGTATACCATCAAACGTTTGCTATTTCTTAGCGTTCTCTTTTTATTTGAAAAGGAAATATGAAATTTTGAAACCAAAGGGTGTAGTGACGTCACAAATGTCGGATTTACTCGATAACTGTTGGAGATACACGAAAAGTGATACGGACCTTTCGGATAGGAAATTAAATTTCAAAGCTCGCATGTTCCATCGAAAGTTTGCTATTTCCTACCGTTCTCTTTTTGTTTGATATGGAAATATGAAATTTTGAAACCAAAGGGTCTAATGACGTCACTAAAATAGTCGCCATTTTTTAATAGTGCAAAATTTCGAAATCAAAAGTATCCTATATGTAAACCTGGTAAATCAGCTACATCCATGCAAAATTTCATTTAAATCGGACCAGTGGTTCTTGAGTTATTGAGTAACAGACAGACAGACAGAAAGACAGACACACACCATCTCATTTTTAGCCTACTTTCGATTTTTGCAAAAAATGAAAGTAGACTTATGAGATCAACACAGGGCGAAAAAAGTGTGTCTGTCTGTGTGTGTGTATGTGTGTGTGTGAGTCTGTGTGTGTGTCTGTGTGTGTGTGTGTCTGTGTGTGTGTGAGTGTGTGTACTCTGAATGTCTGTCCCCCCCTATCAATTCGAACACGGTGAATGCGAATTGAACGAAATTTGGTACAACGGTAGCACTAGCAAAGGACACCTCAGTGTCATGTTTTATATCGCCGCCATCTTGACGGAAACGTAATGGCGGCCTCACAAATGTTCAAAGCTTAAATCAAATTACGACTAACCTAATCATCCGATCTCTACCAAATTTTGCAACAACATACCTTTATGGGGGGAGCATCCTTTGACCAAACCAATAGGTCATCAGCGTAATAGTTTACGGATGGCGGCCATCTTTGAGTGAAAATCGATTCCCCCTATTAATTCGAACACGGTGCAACCGAATGGAACGAAATTTGGTACGGAAGTAGTACTAACGAAAGGCACCTCAGTGTCATGTTTTATATCGCCGCCATCTTGACGGAAACGTAATGGCGGCCACACATATGTTCAAAGCTTAAATCAAATTACGTCTAACCTAATCATCCGATCTCTACCAAATTTTGCAACAACATACCTTTATGGGGGGAGCATCCTTTGACCAAACTAATAGGTCATCAGAGTAATAGTTTGCGGATGGCGGCCATCTTTGTGTGAAAATCGATTCCCCCTATTAATTCGAACACGGTGCAACCGAATGGAACGAAATTTGGTACAGAGGTAGTACTAACAAAAGGCACCTCAGTGTCATGTTTTATATCGCCGCCATCTTGACGGAAACGTAATGGCGGCCACACAAATGTTCAAAGCTTAAATCAAATTACGATTAACCTAATCATCCGATCTCTACCAAATTTTGCAACAACATACCCTTATAGAGGAAGCATCCTTTGACCAAATGAATAGGTCATTAGCCTAATAGTTTGCGAATGGCGGCCATCTTTGTGTGAAAATCAATTCCCCCTATTAATTCAAACACGGTGAAACCGAATGGAACGAAATTTGGTACAGAGGTAGCACTAGCAAAGGGCATCTCAGTGTCATGTTTTATATCGCCGCCATATTAACAGAAACGTAATGGCGGCCACACAAATGTTCAAAGCTTAAGTTAAATTACGACTAACATAACCATCCGATCTCTACCAAACTTTGCAACAACATACCTTTTTGGAGGGAGCATCCTTTGACCAATCTAATAGGTTATTAGCCTAATAGTTTGCGGATGGTGGCCATCTTTATGTCAAAATTGATTCCCCCTATTAATTCGAACACGGAGGAACCTAATGGAACGAAATTTGGTACAGAGGTAGCACTAGCAAAGGGCACCTCAGTGTCATGTTTTATATCGCCGCCGTCTTGACTGAAACGTAATGGCGGCCACACGAATGTTCAAAGCTTAAATCAAATTACGATTAACCTAATCATCCGATCTCAACCAAATTTTGCAACTACATACCTTTATGGAGGGAGCATCTTTTGACCAATCTAATAGGTCATTCGCCTAATAGTTTGCGGATGGCGGCCATCTTTGTGTCAGAATCGATTCCCCCTATTAATTCAAACACGGTGAAACAGAATGGAACGAAATTTGGTACAGAGATAGCACTAGCAAAGGGCATCTCAGTGTCATGATTAATATCGCCGCCATATTGACAGAAACGTAATAGCGGCCACACAAATGTTTAAAGCTTAAATCAAATTACTACTAACATAACCATTCGATCTCTACCAAACTTTGCAACAACATACCTTTATGGAGGGAGCTTCCTTTGACCAATCTAATAGGTCATTAGCCTAATAGTTTGCGGATGGCGGCCATCTTTATGTCAAAATTGATTCCCCCTATTAATTCGAACACGGTGGAACCGAATGAACGAAATTTGGTACAGAGGTAGCACTAGCAAGAGGCACCTCAGTGTCATGTTTTATATCACCGCTATCTTGACGGAAACGTAATCGCGGCCACCCAAATGTTAAAAGCTAAAATGTAATTACGACCAACCTAATAATCTAGTCTCTACCAAATTTTTCAACACCATATCTTTATGTGGGAAACATATTCTGACCAAACTGCAAGAACATCAGCCCAATAGTTTGCAGATGGTGGCCAAGTATGTGTGCAAATCGATTCCCCCTATCAATTCAAACACGGCGAAACCGAATTGAACGAAATTTGGTACAGAGGTAGCACTAGCAAAGGGCACCTCATATTCATGTTTAATATCCCTATAGCACGTTGTATTTCAACAAGCTACTACAACCAACATTCAATCATACTCCTTGAAAAGGACAAAGAGTTATAACAATACCCATGCATTTAGGAGAAAGTAGGCTATATGTTCTTTACTGAACATCTTGTTATATATTAGTATGATTATGCCATTTTTAAATGCCCAGTACTTCATACATCCTATGGAGCCAAAACAATTACGATTCTAATACAGTGAAACTTGGATAATTCGAACCTCAAGGGACCAGTAAAAAAAATTCGAATTATCCAAAAATTAGAATTATGAAAGTTCTTTGAAAAGGGTAGAGGAAATATTCAAGTTCAAATTTTCTGGTTCCCTTAACCTTTTTCGGCATTTGCCGCTCTCATTTTCATTACCGAGAATTTTGTCTTTATTTTTTAGGTATGTAGACAACGTGTTTGGAAGAAACCCGAAAGCCTTTGCAATTTCAGATTTTTTCCTTCATTCTCTTTTCCACTTCTTTAATCACCGCTATTTTCTCCGCCAAAGTCAAAGTTTTGTATGGAACCCGAGGCTTTGATGACAGTTCTGTACACACACTTTAAAACACAGGCAAAACCAAACTTCTAAACAACCACAAATCTAATCAGACCACTCAGCACGCACTTCCAGACAGGTGTAAGGGGTGACACTGTTATGAGTTAAGAGATGAGGAGCGTTGCAAAAGAATGGGAGGGGGAGGGGTTGGGCATTGACCTTGGAAGGAGCGTCGCAGGCGTGTTGTTAAGTCATGTAGAGTAGGGGCCGCATGCCAATGATACGTCGTTTTTCGGGAATTCCTGACGCAACTGTTTGGCTTCCGATTGGCTTTTTACACGCCAAACTTCGAATTATCCAAAATATAATTCGAATTAACCACGATTTTTTAGCATTGATTGTATATAAAATGCTAGGGACCGAGAGAAAAATTCGAATTAAAGAAGTTCAAATTAGTCACGTTCCACTGTAGTATAACTGTGCCTGTCATAGATCTTGTACAACAATATAGACTTCGTTTCCAAGGAAGCACACATATTTGCTATTACTAAGCGGCAGCTTCGGTGGCGTAGTTGATAGCATGATGAGTTTCTCTGCCCAAGATCGCGGGTTCAAACCCGGCCGAAGTCGTCGGATCTTTTTCGAGCGTTAATAATCCCTCAGTATGTCTTCCTTTGGAGGGGAAGTAAAGCCGGCGGGCCCATGTCATAGATTTATGGCATGCAAAAGAACCCTCCACTAATTACAATTGTGTGAAGCTAAAATTTGTAGGTCAGATTATTTGATAACGCTATATTGGTTCCAACGTTCGTCGCCAGGTGCGATGGCATCTAGTGGCTGGGTGTCGTGGATGGTATCATTTGGTAGCAAAAGTAGGAACTAGCCTACTTGAAATTGATCGTCTGCAGTCCTTAGCTGAATTACAGAAAACACACACTAATACAGTCATCACAATTAACGCCGGTTATCAGACAGATTCTACACACACCTAAAGTACACGGGGCTACATGACCGCGTTGTCGCAGCCCCTAAACTGAGGAACCAACCAACCAACCTACATGTTGGGACCTTTCAAAAGAAAAACAAGTAGTTCCGTGAAGAACTATACAGCCTATTTTCATATATTCTAATTATGTTTATTGCCACTATCAACATACAAAATTTCAGTTTGATTGCAGTAATAAATTCGTAGATATTCAGAACCGACTAAATATTTCGGATGGTCGCCATATTGGATTTTATATATGTAGGTCGTAGAGTTATGTACTGTTACATGAAGATTATTGTGTACGTGTAGCATTCAAACTTCAATCGCATGATTAGGACACAAGAAGTAAAAACGAGATTTTAAAATTTCGCACAGCTGCCATCTTGTGGTTATGGAAACAATTGAACTAAATTAGATACCATTGCATTACAATGTGTATTAACATTTCCTGTACCAGATTTCATTGCGTTTGGAACATTAAATCGCGAGAAAAGTCTATTTAAAATTTTCAAATTCGCTTAGCCGCCATGATCGTTTTGTAGTTAACCGGTTTTTGAAAGTCTTATAGATGAACTTCCAGTAGTGTCCTTTATCTCCGCACAAAATTTCAGGGTGATACCGCTAATAGTTTCAGAGATATAGAATGCCGGTGAAATATTTCGCACATCCGCCATCTTGTGGTTATGTAAACAATTGAACGAAGTTAGATGTCTGTGCATTACAATGTGTATAAACATATACTGTGCCAAGTTTTATTGTGTTTGGTTTGTTAAATCGCGAAAAACGTCTATTTAAAAGTCGCAAATTCGCGTGGCCGCCATGTTGGTTTTGTAGTTACCAGTGTTTCAAAAGTCACATAGGTGAACTTTTATTTGTTCCCTTTATCACCGTTAAAAATTCTAGAGTGACTTCGGGAATAGTTTCGGAGATTTTGAATTCTGGTGAAATATTTCGCACATCCGCCATGTTGGATCGGTCAGACATATCAAAATTTGAAGGGCACGGTCGGGGTCGTCCGGAATAGTGCTATGAACTTACCGAGTTTCATTGAAATCGCTCCAGCCTTTTAGAATATATTAGGGGACACACACACACACCTCTCTCACACACACACGCACACGCACACACACACACACACACACACGGACAAAAGGTGATCTCATAAGCCTATTTTTTCAAAATTGAAAATAGGCTTTAAAAACAGGTGAACGTTACTGTCTCTAGGACACACTCACAACAAATACTCCCCAGCTTCTCAAAATAAACAGAAACCTTTTTCATTCTTTGCGAAACACTTGATTTGAATGTGACATGTGTAAACTACCCCAGCGTGACTTGAAATGTGTCCTACATGCGTACAGCAAGTTCATATGTCAACCCACCCCTATCACTCTTCACTGCCTGGGGTTGGCAACATATACACTAGACTACATTCCACCCTGAAGCGCTTCAACTTTACAGCCATGTAACTGCACTGCCTCAAGGGTTCAACTTTGGTCTCAACTTGTTGAGCTTATCCCTTGCTCTGTTTTACATCGCCATTAGGGCTCAAATCTGCTTTTCATTTAATTATTATTTAAAGAGAGAGAGAGAGAGACTCCATGGCTTAGGCGGCAGCCTCTCACCGCTGGGTCCGTGGTTCAAATCCCGGTCACTGCAGTGGGATCTGTGCTGGACAAAGCGGTGGCAGACAGGTTTTCTCCGGGTACTCCGGTTTTCCCTGTCACAATTTCATTCCAGCAACGCCGTCCACTATCATTTCATTTCATCTGTCATTCATTTAATCATTGCCCCAGAGGAGTGCGACAGGCTTCTGCAGCCGGTACAGTTCATATCCTCGCCACTAGATTCCATTCCTGACACGGTCGGTCGACTGGAAGCAGGCTGTGGATTTTCATTATTTAAAGATAGAGATTCCAAACTGTGCGCCTCATGGTGTAGTGACTAGCATTCTTGTCTGTTACCGCATAGGTCCGGGTTAGATTCCTGGCTCTGCCACAAAATTTTATTCTGGTCTGAGGGCTGGATCGGGGTCCACTCAGCCTCGTGAGGCAAAACTGAGAAGAGCTGGGTTCGTTTCCCATCTCAGCCATCTTGGTTTTCCGTGGTTTCCCATTTCTTCTCCAGGCAAATGCCGGGATGGTCAGTAACTTAAGGCCTCACCTGCTTAATAGATACTCACACTACTAGAGACACCTCAATAACACAGGTTACCATACAAATTCTATATACACACACAAATACACCGGGCTATATTATGTATGAATTGCAGACAATGGCCAAAGCAGGGCATTTATTGTTTAATTGAACGCCCTTAGGCTCCCAGCAAGTTCAATATCAGCTGCACTTTGAATGTCTTCAGTCGTTTATGTGTCCTAGAACTTAGGTGCGAGTTCAGTCACGCTCACAATTTAGTGCTGTACATAGCTTTGTATTATGGATAAGATAATCCGTCAGAAAGGGGTGAGGCAAGGCTGCAACTTATCACCCATACTTTTCAATCTTTACGTTGAACAAGCAATGAAGAAAATTGGAGAAAAAAATTTAAGGTGGGAGTGAAGATTCAAGGAGAAATAATTTCAGCTCTGAGATTTGCCGATGACATCGTCATCTTGGCCGACACGCCAGAGGATTTGAATGAGTTATGGAATGGTATGGACTCCGTCTTGAGAAAAAAAATCATGATGAAAATTAATAAATGTAAAACAAAAATACTGGAATGCAGCCGAAATAAATCAGAAACTCTATGGACATCAAATTGGCAGGTGAAAAGCTGAAGGAAGTAGGAGACTTCTGTTACTTAGGAAGCAAAATAACCAGCGATGGACGAAGCAAAGAGGATATTAAAAGTAGGTTGGCTCAGGCAAGGAAAGCATTTCTACAAAGAAGGAATCTGTTGACATCGAATATAGATTTAGTTATTAGGAAGTCATTTTTGAAAGCCTTTGTCTGGAGCGTGGCGCTCTATGGAAGTGAAACTTGGACTATTGGTGCAGCAGAAAAGAGGAGAATTGAAACGTTTGAAATGTGGTGTTACAGGAGAATGATGAAGATCAGATGGGTAGATAGGGTTACAAACGAAGAGGTATTAAGACCAGTGGGAGAGGAGAGATGTTTCTGGCGACTGCTAATGAAGCGAAGGGATAGGTTGGTAGAACACATACTAAGACACCCAGGAATAGCATGCTTAGTTATGGAAGGAAGGGTCGAGGACAAGAACTGTAGGGGTAGACCAAGGTTAGAATATGTAAAACAGATTGCCTCTGATGTAGTGTGTGGTAGCTATGTAGAGGTGAAACTATTACCTCATGACAGGGAGGCATGGAGAGCTGCATCAAACCAATCAAAAACTGAAGACTCAAACAACAACAACAACAACAACAATCTGTCTTAGTCAGTTTATTTACGCCTACAGTTCCGGAATGTCTTTCGGCTTCCGCGTTAGGCAGTTTTCCGGTTTACAGTGTCATTTTTCATACGAAAGACCTCCGTTCTGAATTTTGTTTTTCGTTTGTATAGAGAGTCCGGTTTAGGCAGGTTTTACTGTATCACAAAACTTACTCATCAGATTTGCAAATTAAGCACACCACTGAACTTGTCACTCGATTCTTAGTAGTGAAATTAGTATAGTCTTCTTCTTCGTCGTCGTCGTTTGGTCCTATTGAGGACCACGGGGCCCCAGCTGAGTCTGGCATTGGTTCCACTTACTTGTGCCGGGCACCTCGCCGTCTTCTTTCCTGTCGACCTCACTTGGTCAACTCTTGTTCTCTTCCGGCCCCAACGGTATTAGGGTATCCGAGGCCTGGGGAGTCTCTTCCTTTTCCGCCTTAATTGGCCCTTGTCTCATCTTTTCTGATACCCTCCTTCTGCGAGGGGTCAGCCTTCTTTTTCTTTTCATGTTATCTCCTGCCTTCTGCTCAAGGCCCTCAAGGTGACCGGGTGTATGTAGCCCCACTACTTTTGGTGCACCCTGGATAATGCTACACCCTCAGGGGCTCACGGCTGGTGAGTTCGGGAGTTGGCGACCCCGAGGGATTCCTGAGCTGGGTCCGTTTTCCCCTTTTGTCCCTTACCTTTCGGGAGGACCCTCTCCTCTTCCACTTTCCTATCTGCTGTTCATGGCTCTCCTTCCTTCCAAGTCCCTCAATCCGCATTCTTCTAGGGTTGAGGGCATTTCTTTTCCTCCTGACCTTTATTTGCCTTATTCTCCTTTAGTTTTCCATTTCTTCTTCTAGTATGTAGGTTAGTAGTTAGTTTTAGTTTTAAGTTTGCATTTCATTTTCATCTTCACGATCACCCAAACCATTAGGGGCCGATAACCTAGATGTTAGGCCCCTTAAAACAGCCTTCTTTCCTCCGTCCACGGTGGTCTGCTGACACCGGTGTTCTTCCTAGCTGTCAGTGATACAGGAAAACCTCCTTGTCGGATGGCTTTCCGGAATTGTTAGCGGTCCTGTATGGAATTAAGTGGGATCCCTAGGTGGTCTAAATCCGTCCTGACCGTAGAGATCCACTTGGTCCTAGAGGCCTTCCCTCTTCCTACCACTGTGAAGATCTTACTGGTGAGCCGGCAAGGGATCATGCGGATCAAGTGTTCATAGAAGGGCGGGGGCCTTTTTCTTATACAAGTCACAATGTCTTCATGATGGCTGTAAAGCTCATCATTGTGCCGAATTCTGTAGGTGCGTCCCTCTTCCCGTATAGGTCCTAGTATAGTAGCCTCACTTTCCTGGTTAACGACCGGCTCGTCTTTGAAACTTAGCTGGACAGATGTTTACATTCCCTAGCTGCGGGGTGCAGAGGCATTTACGGCTTAAGGCCGCTGAGCAGGTAGACAGGACTGGCGTCAACACCTTGTCTGCACCCTCGTGGACAGAAGGAGGAAGCATCTTATTGGTCAAGAACCGTAAGGTATTTGTCAGCCATAAATAATGGCTATTGTCGGCTCGTGCTAATGCTTAACGTTTGAGTCGCCGGTCGTTAACCAGGAAAGTGAGGCTACTATATCCTCCGCAGGATCTTCCTCTCATTGAGTTCAAGTTTCCTGAGTGGACTTTTCCTGGCCATCACGAGGCACTCAGAGGCGTACAGAACAGATGGTTTTACTACTGAATTGTAGTGTCTGAGTTTGAGGTTTTTGGAGAGGAACTTTGATGCGTAGATGCTGCGGCAGGAGTGGTAGGCCCTCTCGAACTTGGTGCACCTGGAAATTAGTATAGTTTTATTTAAAAAAAAATTGTTCTCGGTAGCTAAGTACTGTATGTGCTGGAGCTGAAATGGACCGTGTTTTATGAGACCCTCGATGCAATTAAAATCAGAATGTCAATATATTCAACGGTTCCGTAGAATCACCCTGTATATTTAGCCCGTTCCCGCTTCCGTTGGCAACACTGAGCCACACCAAGCTTGCAGGTAGAATATGGCTGGGATAATTACCCTGGGTGTAAGTCGATGTACATTATCAAGAAGTTGCTTGTTTTGGAGAAGAGAGAGGCCCCCATCCATTATTCAAAGCTCCTATTCCAACTTCCATATTATGTTTCCTTGTCTTCCACTTCTCCCCAGAGCTTTCCCTGTTTCATGTCTTTAGTTTTACCAATACTTACCGAGTTTAAAGTTAGTGAAAGGTGTGAGTGTTCTGTTTATATGATTGTGACTCTCTTCCTCAGGATACCACCCTTCATTTCTCCAGAATACAGCAGAAGGTATTGTACTTCATTCAGTAAGATGCCATTGTGTAGCTGGTAGAGCGTTTGCGTGGATGTGGATATCCTCGGATATATCCTCAAAGTTCTATTACTATGTGAACATCTGTACAGTATCAAAATGAAATCCTCGATTTTGTCCGTCTGTTTGTCCGTCTTCATTTCGTGAACTACTAGACACAATTTGATGTGGTTTTTACAATTATATCTGGCAAAAGGAGAAAGGAAGATTGTAGTTTTACGTGACCGTGAATCTTGTGATTATGAGCCACGGGACCTCCTTTTTACGTGGAATCCGAACCACAGGACATGGCATTTCACTTCGAAAATCTCACATGCATTGACCGGGAATCGAACCCGGACCGCCTTGGTGAGAGGCATACAGCTAGACCGCTGAGCCACCACGCCCGTGGCAAAAGGAGAACAAAACAATCTGTGTTAGTACACAAATTAATCAAAGAAATGAGCGACATTAGAGCAAAGAAATGTGAATAAACAATGAGCACCAACGTGCTGCAATGTGCTCCATTCGTACCCTGGCGGTGGATTTCGGAACTGAGGATAATGAATGGACGTCCTTGTGTATATATTACGATTGTTTTCCTACAATTACATCCGCAAAAGTAAACTGAAAGGAAATTAATTAAGCAATACCAACGTATCAAAAAATGCAGCATTTTCAATGTGTTTAAAGATAGAGGGTACCATATTACGAAAACTTACACCGATAGACGAAAACGGATTTCATTTTCGAATTCAGCACCCATGACTTAGCTGAGAACACCTCTCACCTTCTTTGTAACAACGATGTGAAATGCCATGTCCTGTGGTTCGGATTCCACGTAAAAAGGAGGTCCCGTGGCTCATGATCTCAAGATTAACGGTCACGTTAAACTACAAGCTTCCTTAGCTTCCTTTGTAACAAAAAGTGACAGTCAGTCTAAAAGACTAGACTTTGTATCATTTTAAATGCTACAAATGCTGAAAAATGCTAGAAAGGCTTCATAATACTTATCTTGCTTATCTTGTTTCAAATTACTCGCGAACGGCAAGTGCAAACCAAGGGCAAAGCAAGGTCAAGCGTGCGGGATGCCACACGCTCACCAGAGCGCGCGGGGATGTGCCCCTTCCATCCAGTCTAAAAACACTTATAGAGGGCGATGTATTGAAGATAGAGATATGCTCTCGCGGACTTTTTTGTAGAACTTTTCATGCTGACCAATTCTTACGCTCATAGTATATTGATAGTTTTAACGGTTTGCCCAGCGTAAGCTTAAGAAGCGCACGGACGCCAAGTTTGTTTTCGACTTTTTCACTGAAATCGATACTGCTTGGCTTCCTTTGATCATACATAAATTGTTTTCTACAGAATCTTTCCTCGAGATATCCTTTACCGAATGGTGAAAACCGCATCAAAATCCATCCAGTGGTTCTCGAGATTACCCGTGACATCCAAGAATCGTTTTTTTGTTGTCTTATACGGTACTAACGAAGTAGAGATTGTCGGGGAACACATGCACCAGGCGGTACTATGACGTCACACACCTCAGTGCATCTGGGTACATTTCGTCCCGTCACCGTAACGTAACGCCAGACCCCAGCGTAACGACGAAGTCGACAAGATCATTTAAAATGATAATATTCATGTCCGTTGGTACGAATGTGACGTAAAAGAATAATCTGTGCATCGGCAAGTGTTCTTGGCTATTGCCCCGAAGGTACGTGT
The DNA here is from genome assembly GCA_946902985.2 of Meconema thalassinum. NCBI lineage: Eukaryota > Metazoa > Arthropoda > Insecta > Orthoptera > Tettigoniidae > Meconema > Meconema thalassinum. The sequence goes on from OX336399.1 coordinate 37,451,807, forward strand.
TCGATTCCCGGCTCTGCCAAAAAGAATAATTCTGGTGTGAGGGCTATAACAAGGTACACTTAGCCTCAAGAGGCGAAACTGAGAAGAGAAGGTTTTCTCCCCACATCACCCGTCCTGGAAGTGGATTTCCTTGGTTTCCCCAGCTAAATGGTTATTAAATTAAGGTTTCGGTTATAAATTCAATGTTGGTTTCTGTGCGTATTGAAATATCATAGGAAGTTAGTTTGGAGCAAAAATGTTAATCTGTTTCCGACATAAGTGTTTTTGAAGTTTGTCAACATTGGCAAACTACCAAATCTTTATTCATCCACCTTTGCAGGCATTTCCTTGACAGACATTTCTGGCAACTTTTATCTTGAGGAAAATAAGGTACACTAGCATTACCCGTCGCGGCTTCACCCGCGAATATTCTAGTTGTGAAGAGTACACTTAGCAAAATCTCAATCATGAATGATATGACTGATTTATCCTTGGTATGAATAATCAGACTTGATCAATTCAGCTACTGGTGCAGTGGTTAGGGGTTTGTCATTCCTTCATAGGTATATTAGAGCGAAGTTAGTTTTCTGGGAATATCACAGACACTGTTAATTTAAGGGCCTTTAAATGGGGTTTTCGGAGACTCTTTATACTCGGGTGAAAAAGACCTTTCGTACCACACTCAGACGTGAAAATTGCGTGAAAGAATTCATGGTATTTAAAATTTTTACAGATCTTGTGGTGGAAACCGTGGATAGCGAGCCTTGTTAGCACATGTCTCATCTCCTGGTTCTCGTTTGTCCATCTTCTGTCCACCATTGCTTCTGTTGCGTAGAATTCGAGAGGGATTTCGTTCTGCTTCTGATGTCTCACGTCGAGGGGTTTCTTCATATGCTTGGTAGATGGCAGTTGTAGCCTTATTCTAAGATCTTCGATGTAGTGTGTTTCTTTTGTTAGGACTATTTTATCATATGAAGGTAAATATTGATAAATTGTCATTACATTGATTCATTAGTTTGTGTGCTGGAACATATTAAGAAACTGAACTGTTAGTTCAACTATTCAGTTAGCACCATCTTAAGAGGAGATGCAGGCAGAAAACATGCAAAGAAAATATTGCTTGATTTGAAAGTAGGCTACATACATTGGAGAACATAATCCCAAAATTTTGTTTCAAAATTCGATCTACAAATGTTATTTAAAAATTATAATCCGTTGGGCTGCAAATGAGTAACAAACATTATGAAAACTTTACAATGAATTTTCTGAGTTCAACATTTTTAGCACTTTAGGTACATTTTTCTCAAAATCTACCGAATGGATATTAACAAAATTTTACACATTTGTACTCCTAACTAGTGTGAAGATTTTGAAGGAACGGAATTCTAATATGATTCTTACAAAATCGTTTGTGCTTGAAAATGTTTTTTTTTTTTAAGCTTAAAGTTCAAAATTTCACAGAAAATCAGTGAAATCCTTATCCAAAAATTTCCTGGATATAAGTGATGTGTTACTAATACAGATTAGTTATATTCACGAAAATTGACACTCCATACCCAAATGTAGGAGAAAACTTTTAACCCTTAGGCGCCTATATGTTTGCAAAATATTAACCTTATTGGGCTCATAGTTCCTGGGTAAAAAGTAGGCTACATAACTTACAAAATATAAAGTTTTGAGATTTTTTTTTTCTTTTCAAATTACCATAGTTATTGAAATAAGTCGAACTTTTTATATTAATATTTACGTAGCACGCTGCCATGAATGTTACTGTTAAATTATACAAAATTGGCGTTTCCGGGTGTCGTTGGCACCTAATAATGGAGCTTTAATTAAGCAGTTGCATTGGCAGCTAATCTTATGGTAGAGACTCACTCGATTCAATGTATGAGTTGTCTAGGGCACTGGCAGATAGCGGTGGAGTAGCTATCATCAAACGTTGTTATTAATTTGTAACTCTTCATTCGGTCAACATGAATGACGGGGTGGGGTGTCCGGATCCGTAGCTGAATGGTTAGCGCGCTAGACATTGGCCTGAAGTGCCCCGGGTTCAATTTCCGGCTGACTCATCAGGGATTTTAATCTCCTGGGGTTAATTCCCGTTGCTTGGGGACTGGGTGTGTGTGACGTCTTCATCTTCACTTCATCCTCATTACGACGTGCAGGTCGCCCACGGGCGTCATCTCGAAAGACTTGCACTCGGTCTCTCGGGAGGCCACATGATCATTATTATTATTATTATTATTATTATTATTACTGGGTGGAGTACAATGTGAATAATATGTATATAACACCCCTGGAAAATAAATTATTGGGTGTGTCCAACTACGATGCGCGACGATTGTTGGGGAATTTACGTAAGTGAGGCATATATATATACGCACTGAAACTCTCGGTCTTAGACTAGACTACTTCTTTATTTTCACAACAATACAAAGAATATATATATAAAACTACAGTCGACAGATTGAGTCTAGTGTGTCTCAATCTCAGCGCTAGTAAGCGCTTCGAAGATCCTTCACATCCTCCCCACCCTGGTCGATCTCGAAAGGAATCACCAGTTGGATCGGTCTGCTGATTCTCGAACCGTCTGGCAGGCGTAAAATGGCTGTTCGTATTCGTCCGTCTCGGCCTTGAATGACTTCGTCCACGCGAGCCCTTTTCCACATACAGTATGTCTGGGTAAAACGTCTTGTTGTAAGAGGGCCACATCTCCTATTCTGAGCCTCTCGTGGTTGCTCTGGGGACGTTTTACTTCATGGTAGTATCGTAGGTGCAACAGGTATTTCTTTTGCCATCTTCTCCAAAAATCGTCCACCATCTTCATCTTCAGTCGGTACTCTTTAGTCAGGGTTTTCTTTCCTTCTGGCTCAGATCAATTTGTAGCGATCGTGACGCCACTGTTCAAAAAATGAGCAGGTGTTAATACGTCAAAACTGTTTCCATCCTGCACAATTGGACGGGGTTCAGGGTGGCTTCAATACTGACCAACACCATGTTGAATCCCTCTTCATCTACTTGTGACTGGCCTAGTACCTTTCTGAGGCAGCGCTTGGTGGAGCCGATCATTCTCTCCCACCATCCTCCCCCAACTACGATGCGTGACGATATTTGAGCGTGATAACGTATTCTCGGACTGATTTGTTTAAACTGTCGCTCTTTTGAAATTTCAGCTTCGTATATTATTTTTAATTATGTATTTTGCGAAACAGAAAGTTCACAGCCTAAATGAAGAAAAGCGGAGTTGCACTTCCAGGGAAACTCCAAACACAAGCACTCTTCTCTGAAGTTTTAACTCAAGGATATTGCAATATGGAACTTCCGTCACTTTATCTGGCCACAACTGAACATGCCGCAGTGTAACGGCAAATCAATTCTACTCTTATAAACTTCCCATCTCCACAACTTTTTATTGTTAGCTACATCGCTTGTGTAAGTTCACAAACTAATCAGACTGCTGGCCATAAAAACAAAACAACAACTGTCCGGACAAATGGAAAAGCAATCCAATATTTCCTTGTTATGATGCCCAAATGGTCTCTTGTGACATTTGCTCTACCAATAATATTTGAAGTCAAGTGCCTACTGTATCGAAATGATTCAGTCGAGGTAATATGCTTTTCAGTCGGTCAACACTAGTTTTTCCCAAAAGAGATGGGTTATTCCCTAATCCTGAACAAATTACATGTGATTAATACATACACTTGGATGACCAGTTTCGATCGTCAAGCGATCATCATCAGATCCATTACACTTAGGCCCTAAAATTTCTGACAGAAAGTATGGGTGAAAATATTTACAACTAGCATTACCCGTCGCGGCTTCACCCGTAATATTCTAATTGTAAAGAGTACACTTAGCAAAATATCAATCATGAATGCTATGACTGATTTATCCTTGGTATGAATAATCCGACTTTATCAATTCAGCTACTGGTGCAGTGGTTAGGGGTTTGTCATTCCTTCATAGGTATATCAGAGCGAAGTTAGTTTTCTGGGAATATCACAGACATTGTTAATTTAAGGGCCTTTAAATGTGGTTTTTGGAGACTCTTTATAGTCGGGTGAAAAATACCTTTCGTACCACACTCACACGTGAAAATTGCGTGAAAAATTCTAGAGTGCCCCTTGACCCCCTTAAGCGCATTATACTGTATGTATTGATGAATTTTACAGCTTAATTTGGTTCCGTGATAACCTTATAACCGTCTGGAAACTTTCACAGTAATGTAATAATTGGAATTGCATTGCCTCTTACAGAAATAGATGGACCTGTGAGATTCTGTTACCATGGTTACCGTGTTGCATTCTTTCATTATTTCATTGTAAATATACATGTTTAAAGGTATTTATTTAATTGTGAGGCATTTAAAGAGTAAGTGAGTGCGTTTCGCTTACGCATTGGGTTATGCTGAACCTGTAGGTACCCCATATGTGTAGGTTGGTGTTAATGGGACCTTATTTTCGGTACAAAACTGGAATGGGACCTTAGCAGAATAATATAGGGAGGGATATGTAAATATGTTCATGGCATTTGTAGACTTAGAAAAGGCTTTTGGTAACGTTGATTGGACTAAATTGTTCGACATTTTGAAAACTGTTGGAATAAAGTACACGGATAGGAGGGTGCTCAACAATCTATACAGAAACCAGAGAGCAGTCATTCGAGCTGAAGGACATGAGAGAGAAGCTGGTATTCAGAAAGGTGTAAGGCAAGGCTGCAACTTATCACCCATACTTTTCAATCTTTACATTGAACAAGCAATGAAGGAAATTGGAGAAACATTTTAAGTGGGAGTGGAGATTCAAGGAGAAATAATTTCAACTCTGAGATTTGCCGACACGCCTGAGGATTTGAATGAGTTTTTGAATGGTATGGACTCCGTATTGAGGAAAGAATTCATGATGAAAATTAATAAATGTAAAACAAAAATATTGGAATGCAGACGAAATAAACCAGAAACCTCTATGGACATCAAATTGGCAGGTGAAAAACTAAAGGAAGTAGGAGATTTCTGTTACTTAGGAAGCAAAATAACCAGTGATGGACGAAGCAAAGAGGATATAAAAAGTAGGTTAGCTCAGGCAAAGAAAGCATATCTACAGAAAAGGAATCTGTTGGCATCGAATATAGATTAGGTATTAGGAAGTGATTTTTGAAGGCTTTTGTCTGGAAAGTAGCGCTCTATGGAACTGAAACTTGGACTATTGGTACAGAAGAAAAGAGGAGAATTGAAGCGTTTGAAATGTGGTGTTACAGGATAATGATGAAGATCAGATGGGTAGATAGGGTTACAAACGAAGAGGTATTAAGAAGAGTGGGAGGGGAGAGATGTTTTTGGCGACTGTTAATGAAGAGAAGAGATAGGTTGGTAAGACACATACTAAGACACCCAGGAATAGCAAGCTTAGTTATGGAAGAAAGGGTCGAGGGCAAGAACTGTAGGGGTAGACCAAGGTTAGAATATGTTAAACAGATTGCCTCGGATGTAGGGTGTGGTAGCTATGTGGAGATGAAACGATTAGCTCAGGTCAGAGAGGCATGGAGGGCTGCATCAGACCTGTCAAAAGACTGAAGACTCTAACAACACTTATTTAGTTGCAGTATTAGTTGAGATGGAGGCCTCCGTGGCTTAGGCGGCAGCCTCTCACCGCTGGGTCCGTGGTTCAAATCCCGGTCACTCCATGTGAGATCTGTGCTGGACAAAACGGAGGCAGACAGGTTTTTCTCCGGGTACTCCGGTTTTCCCTGTCAAAATTTCATTCCAGCAACACTCTCCTCTATCATTTCATTGCATCTGTCATTCATTTAATCATTGCCCCAGAGGAGTGCGTCAGGCCTCGGCAGCCGGCACAGTTCATATCCTCGCCGCTAGATGGGGGCTTCATTCAATCCATTCCTGACCCGGTCGGAGACTGGAAGCAGGCTGTGGATTTTTATTAGTTGAGATAATTTAACTCGTCAATATTTGTTAGTTTTGGTCTATGTGATGTTTTGTTAAAATACTGGAAGTGGTGATTGACCTCCAAACTTGCTTGTTTGGAGTGAATATGTGATTGTGGTTGTATTGTACCGGCTACTTATCTGATGGTGTCTTGGGCTGTCCTGGTGCGAGCAGTTATCTTTGTCACTGTCTACTCTCAACTGGGGAAACTTCCTCCAGAACTCTATGTGCTATGGGACCTCCGACCGAAATTAGGTCCTTTGTCCCTCGGTAGGTAGTAGAAATTGCTTGTTAAAGCTGGTTGTTGTAGAAGGCCTAATTCTTTAGAATTATGTAAATAATTGTGTAGGTAGTGCTAAGGTGGTGAAAGAAGATGAAGAAGAGAAGAATCATAGTTGGTGAAATGTTCTTAGGTGCTCCGATTGGAAGTTGACTTTCAAGTAAGGCTTGTGCACGTTGGGTACAGTATGTTTGTGTGTAACGACCAGAAGCATGAGGTGCAGAGAGGCTTGGTAATGTGATCGAGCCCGCGGGTCGCTGGATACCATCCCGAGTGGGCCGGCCGTGGCTAGTCCCCCGAGCAGGTACACAACGGCATTGCGGGGCAGGGGGGGGATGAAGTTAGTGGGCAGTGGTGACTAGATGCTGAAGAATATGGAGTGGGCTGTGACTTGAAGTTGTGAAGAGCTTGGAGGGGAGATGGGAAGTGAGAGAAGTGAAGGGATGAAACTTCCTCTGGGCCAAGGTCTCTTATATACATGGGCAATTTCCTTCGCGCATTCCTAAATTTCTGCGTACGTCGTACAAATGTAACCGTTTATGGCCAAATCTTGTCTCCCTAATGTGGTGTATATTACTGTATTCAGGAAAATCTTCAACTACTAAAAACCTGGTTTAATCCTCGCCACGCATAAGCTAAAAGGCCATATAAGCGCTGCTCGGCCTAATGAGAATGTCCCGGCACCTTTAATACTGCCGGAAAGCATCAACACTGAAAATGGCTTCAAATACCATAATGTTCTTTATAACAGACGATACTCCAGAAATATTTGCATTGTAACCTTACTTTTTGACCCCTCGTAGTATGCGTCAAGATGGCAGAAATGATAAATTATGTAAGATACTCCTTTTTAAATAGAATAATGTTATGGCTTTTTTTGTCGATGTGACATCACATATACTGCACATGGTTTAATATTTTCATGCAAAGTAACTAATGTTAGTTAGTTAGTTATTGTTGTTTTAAGGGGCGGAACTACGAGGTCATCTGCCCCTCTTAACACAGATAAAAGTAGAAAAATTTAGAATGCAATTTAAAATTTTGAGGTGGACACCTAAATTTGAAAAGACCGAAAATTAATAAAACAAAAGATTAAATAAAACTAATAATTATGATATAAACAAAAATTACGGAAAAAACAAAAATTCAGGATTCAAAAAGAACTAAGTCTTTGAGTCACGGTACACTGGAAAATTTCGATTGCTGGCCCTAACCCACTCTCACTTATAAAGCGGATGACGAGATCAGCAGCCACCACGTCATCGGCTAATATAAGTTTGAGTCAGGCGCAGATTCAAGGGGGGGGGGGGGGGTCACGGGGGTCATAACACCCCCCTCCCCCCAATGGGAGACCAATTTTTTTTCCAAATTCAAAAAACGAAAACACAAGAGCCAGACAAATAAAACTTAACGAATTTTAACTGAAAAACAGTTTTTTTTTTCATTTTATTCATTACAGAAAATATCTTGATTGCAATTATTATGTTCTGTTACAAGTGTACATATTTACAACTTCATAGGCTACCTGTTATATAAAAACGATTATTTATATAACAAAATCAACTCGTCTATTTTGTTTAGCAAACCTTGTGATTACCGAATCGATGTGTATAGTGATGTCACGATGAATGTGCAGCAATGCTCGGATAGGAATTTGGGGCTTTCTTTTTCGCACCAACCAATTTTGCCGACGTCCAAACTGCAAGCTTGGTTGGCAATTTAAGCTGTGACTTTCTCCCTTTGTCGGTACCAACTCGACTTGCCGAAACTGGAACGTACCTTGATACTTTTCTCGAAGCTTGTTGTAAAAGTCGCAAAACACGCCGTTGCAATTTGTACGAATATTTTTGGTGCGCTAAACGCATCAAATTTCTATCCATGTAGCTTGCAAAAAAATTGGTTTGGTTTTGTACGTTTGGTTATTTTGTGATTGCGTTTTTAGTGATACCATTTTTCTTAACAATTTCGATTCTCTGATCCCCGCCTGGTTTGAGTGTCATCTGCAAACCAACCAAGATCCACACACTCGGTTAAAATGTGGGCCACGGTGAAAACGGCTCCACAGGTACAACGTGGGGGGGGTCTTCCCTTCTCATTAGGTACGAATGGGTGGATCTTGTATGACCTATCCTTAGCCTACACAAAATGACGGACTCCCTCCGTGACCGGAAAGAGCTCCAAAAAAGTAACTAAGTCACCGTACTTTTAGAACTTACCCAACCCTGATTTGAAGGTACAAACGAAAGTGTAATCGATAACGGCACTTCAAATTGAAGATATTAAATGAAGTTGTTCAGATCTCGACGAGATATTGTAGACAGAATGACCGTTAGAGAGAAGGCGTGCTCCATATCTCTCTGAGAGAATAGCCACCAGGCTGGGAGATGCACGTGGAATTTTTATATTGGACGTTCCACCAGCTCTTTTCTTTCTTGTAAAAATAAACACACACACACGCACAAGAAATAAAAAGTAAAAGGCCTAAAGGAAAAGAGAAGATGGCACTAAAAGAGAGAGAGATGGAGTGGGGCTATGCGGAGGAGGACAAAAATCTCGGTAATTTTGTCATCGCTGTTGAAATGCGGCGTTCTTCTCAACTCCGTTAGGTATCCAAATTCTCCCCGTTCCCTATGCACAGTCTCGCGTTCCGTAATGTAATTCCTGCCAGGGTTGTGTCCTCTCGTCCACGTGATTTAATTTCTGTTACATGGCCATGTAAACCCGATCGGCAAGCGTGACGTCCCCTACCTTCATGGCATAATGATAATAGATTAATGATATAATGATAGTAATAATAATCATAATAATATTAATAAATTAAGGACATATTCAAAGAATCTCATGTACATTTCTTTCAGGATTAGGGAATAACCCATCTCATTTGGGTACATTGCCATTCTTCAGTCAGTCTCAGCGATTGAAGAACTTGGACAGAAGCAGGGCCATGAAAGGGAGGTAGGAGATGGTCCTCTCCTAAATCACAGGAAAAATTGACCTAGCTCAGGAATCCCTCGCGATTGCCAACTCCAAAGCTCACTAGCCTTGAGCCCTTAAGAGTGTGCGCTATCTAGGGTGCACCGTGCGTTGTGGGGTTACACACACCCTACCTTCTGCCTTCTTAGGCCTCGAGCAGAAGGCAGTGGATGCAAAGGAGGGTCTCAGAAAAGCAAGGGCCAATTAAGGAGGGTAAAAGACCCCGGTACAAGTAACAGGAAGTAATGCCGTACTCAGCTGGGATCCCGAGGTCGCCAAGCTACGATCCACTAGTTACGAGTCCTTAGGGGAGGCCTACCTCCCTCTCTCCACATGAGATGTATTCCCATGAAACAGAAACGCAACATTTTCAGATCGATTCCTGGTTAATGTATAAGAGATTTATGAGGTAAAATGTCACGTGTGGTGGTTCGGATTGCACGTAAATAGGTAGTTATATGGTAGCATAATTAGCGGACACTTAAATCTACAAGCTTCCGTATTCTTCCTTCCTTTGTTCGTTTATCTGTTTCTACCTTCGTTCGTTCCTGGCTTCGTTTCTTAGTTCGTCCTTCCTTCCTTCGTTCCTTGGTTTCGTAGTTCGTTTGTTCTTCCTTCCTTCCTCCTTGATTTCTTCCTTTAGCCCTTCCTTCCTTCCTTTGTTCGTCTCTTCAATTCTTTTTCATTAGTTTCTTCCTTCCTTGGTTTCGTAGTTCGTTTGTTGTTCCTTCCTTTCTTCTCGATTCCTTCCTTTCGTCCTACCTTATTTACCTCCTTCCTATGTATGTCTATTCCTTCCTTTATCATTCGTTCCTTCCTTTTGAGTCTCTTCCTCTCTTCCTTCGTGCTTTTCTTCCTACGTTCCTTCGTTCGTTTCTTAGTTTGTTCGTTCCTTCCTTTTTTAGTATCTTACTTTCTTCTTTCAGTCGTTTCTTCCTCCGTTCCTTACTTCGTTCGTTTCATAGTCTGTTCGTTCCTTCCTTTTTTAGTATCTTCCTTTCTTCTTTCAATCGTTTCTTCCTCCGTTCCTTACTTCGTTCCTTCTTAGTCTGTTCGTTCCTTCCTTTTTTAGTATCTGTATTTTTTCTTTCATTCGTTTCTTCCTTCGTTTCGTTTCTTCGTTCGTTCGTTCATTCGCTTCCTAGTTCTTTCGTTCGTTCTTCCTTCCTCATTAGAGACCGATACGCTAGATATAATTTCCCATAAAACATGAAGTATCACCACCATCATCAAAGTTGAAATGTTTCCTATGTAACTCTTAAGTATAATTGACGTATGACTTTGATCATGCACAGCCGGCTCGGCGGTTTGTTTGTTTACGAGATCTGATTCGTCATGCTTGAGTTAAACGACGTAATAATGAGTTAATGAGGTTTACTGCTCCGTCATGGCGCCTGCCCGCATGATCTTGCTTCCATCAGTAGAGCCCAGATGCTTAGGTATTTGCTTTTGGTCAACTTAGTCAGGCAAATCAGCTCTGAAATACAGGATATGTTAATAAATAAAGTAACTTTTCTGTCTGAAAATTTTGATTTTTGGCTACAACATTGTGTTTATCTCAGATGAGATATACAGGGTGTTAACAAATTCCCATTACACACTTTGAGAGCTTGTAGTGGGGACCAGGACGGTTTAGTTTAGCATAGGAACTTTTGTCCGGAAATGTATCGTCTTTCCGCTACCCGCCACAGCACACGTTCACAGCTCCCCAGACCACAGCATTTGTAGAGAAAAAATCAGAAACTAGAAATTTAAATTCAGATCACACAACCCAAAAGAAATAGGCGTAAATGGGCAGATGAAGAGAAGAAGGCGCACAGTGAACGGATACAAGGTTTTTGGGAAGATAAAGGCCACTACCAAAAGCTAGATTTTTGATGTGTAACATCTTTCCGCTCGGTTGCTGGATGGTTTTGTGGGAGTGATTTTGAAAATTGGGGACGGAAGTGGATCGGACGAAAGTGAAGACGCACTGCCAGAAAAATGGGACGGAAGTGAATCGGGCGTAAGTGGATCGAACGGAAGTGGATCGGACGGAAGTGAAGACGCACTGCCAGCTGAATGTACAATTGAAAATGTGTGTATTGGAAACAAGGCAGTGTGTGCTCTGTAGCGCGAGAATGTTATGGCCATACAGTAGGCAGTGCATTTAGCAGGCACTGGTTTGACGAGCACAGTGGCAAATGTTTCACCGACTTTCATTTGTCATTGAGCAGTTTATGAAGCTTCACGTTCAAGGTTGAATATCACATGGGATAGGACAAAGACGACAAATGTCATTTAAGTAAGCGGCATTATTGTCAAGCTGTGGGTGAGTAGTCAAATATTAAATGCATAACAGAATGTTGTTATATGAGTGGAATAAATGCTCTATTTTCATCAAATGTGAGACTAGGTCATTTCATGATTGTAGGAAGCCGAGTTTTGATTGTTTACGACGAACTGTATGAGGGCCTTGAGAATAATGAATGTTATAGTTACTGAGGAATCTGCTCACAGTATTTGAGAGTACTGTCGACGTTGAATTATTAATGTAAAAGGAAGGAAGCTTGTAGTTTTGCGTGTCCGTTAATCTCACGATCATGATCCACGGTACCTCCCTTTTACGTGGAATGCGAACCACAGGACATGGTATTTCAATTCGAAAATCTTACATGCATTGACCGGGAATCAAACCTGGTCTACCTTGGTGAGAGATTAACAGCTTGACTGCTGCGCCACAAATGTGACAGTAGCATATATCCAATTCAATCTATACATTCTTCATAGTACCAGTATGAAAATTGAGTGTAAATTAACATTTTAAGGATGTCCAAGCTGTGTAGTATACGAGTAGGATAACATGTCAGATGTTACACATCATATGCGACTACTGTAAGGCTCGTATCTTTTTGTGTGTTTTTAGCGCTGTCCTTAATGGGGAATGTACGCAAATAATCATAATAATAATAATAATAATAGCTATAAAATGTGGACTTCTGGATACGAGCATGGTGTACTACAATATACCAGCTGCAAACGTGCTTGAAAATGAGCATTATAAGATGTATTGGGATATACCTATTTTAACCGACCAGAAAGTCTTGGCCAATCGACCTAATATTGTCTATCTCATTAAAAGAAACCAAAATGCCTACACGATAGACATTGTTGTCCCACTTAGCAAACTACCCAAGCTAAGAAAACAAACAAGTACGCACCGTTGGCTGGAGAAATGCGAAAACTATGGGGGCTAAAATGCGTGAGAATTTTGCCAGTGGTGATCTCTTCCACGGGAGTTGTTCCAAAGACATTGGCAACTGCTTTGGAGGAACTGCAAATGAAACACCTGATTGCCACAATACAGAAGGCAGTGCTGCTTGATACGTGTCATATTGTTAGGCTATTTTTATCTCAATAATAGGTTTACAGGATACTTGATTATCTAATCCGTATCTTGTAGACTGAGTTGTACCATATTAATTTATGAGAAATTAAAGATAATCTACGGGGCAGTTCAGAAAGAGGGATTATGGATAAAGAGACCGACAATACAACTGTACAAACAGACAGAGACGATTACAAACTACATAAGGAAAAGAAGGGCAAAATTTTATGGACATATACAGTACATAGGATGGCCGAGGACAGACTGACCAAGAAATCTTCTAATATAGTTGGGAATAGGAGGCTACACTAAAAACCAATTAGGTATAGGAAACCGTGGGAGACCTCAATAAACTGAACATCTCTACAGAAGACATGGCAGACAGGAGCACATACAGAGAAAAACATAGACAACACAAATTTGAGCAAACTCCCAAAGAGAAACAACGAGGAAAGAAGTGGACAGAAGAGAGATGATGATAATTGTTGTTTTAAGGGGCCTAACATCTAGGTTATCGGTCCCTAATGGTTTGGGTGATCGTGAAGATGAAAATGAAATGCAAACTTAGAACTAAAACTAACTGCTAACCTACATACTAGAAGAAGAAATGGAAAACTAAAGGAGAATAAGGCAAATAAAGGACAGGAGGAAAAGGAATGCCCTCAACCCTCGAAGAATGTGGATTGAGGGACTTGGAAGGAAGGAGAGCCATGAAAGGCATATAGGAAAGTGAAAGAGGAGAGGGTCCACCCCACAGGGAAGGGACAAAACGGGGAAACCGAACCCAGCTCAGGAATACCTCGGGGTCGCCAACTCCCGAACTCACCAGCCGTGGTCCCCTGAGGGTGTAGCAATATCCAGGGTACACCAGAAGTGGTGGGGCTACATACACCCTGCCTCCTTGAGGGCCTTGAACAGAAGGCAGGAGATAACAGGAAAAGAAGAAGAAGGCTGACCCCTCGCAGAAGGAGGGAATCAGAAAAGATGAGACAAGGGCCAATTAAGGCGGGAAATGAAGAGACTCCCTAGGCCTCGGATACCCTAATACCGTCGGGGTCGGGAGAGAACAAGAGTTGACCAAGTGAGGTCGACAGGAAAGAAGCCGGAGAGGAGCCCGGCACAAGTAAGTGGAAGCAATGCCGGACTCAGCTGGGGTCCCGTGGTCGCCAACCCACGTCCCACTAGAAGTGAGCCCCTGGGGGAACAGAAGAGAGAAAGAGGAAGCATTGTGTGTATATGAGAGGTTTTTGGAAAAAAAGAAGAAAGGGCCAGAATAAAACATGATAATTGAGTGTGTTGTAACGCTCTCCTTATGGGGAATTAGCGAATAAATAATAATAATAATAATAATTATTATTATTATTATTATGCCTACCGGTACCAGAAACAGCTGTCTCGCGCCCAATCGTCTTCCCCGTGCCGCTACAAAAGAAACACAAGACGAGCGCTGTGCGTGCGCTCCATGGCCGCCCAAATATAGTCAGAGATCATATCTGGTGGGCTTGCATGCACTCATCAAGCTGCATTTTATTTTCAGCCTGGGGAATGATTTAGGAGGCTATGAACCGCCTGTACCGCAAAGAAAGCGCCTTTTTTTTTTTTTTTTTTTTTTTTTTTTTTTTTTATAAGCTTGCTATTCTGGTCCGTTTTGACTGTGCCCCTTAAGTGTCGTAAACTCCTAACGAGAGGTAGAGTCGTGTCTTCATTTTTGGCGTGACAGTAATGGTGTTGTTGGAATAATTTTAATGGGTCCCACACTTCAAAGAGAGGTGGCTTGCTTCCGCCATTCCCATCAGGTGACAAGAGCGGTTTTGTTCGCACGTTAAACCACGCCGCTAGGTCCGTGGAAATGTTGCTTCAAATAGGTTCATTCACGTTTATAGCTACTAGGGCCATGCGCGCGACTTTGACGTGGCGTCAGAAACGCCCGGTTCTGGTTTTCCCCAGCAGAGATAAATCTCAACGGCCAAGCTAGAGAGAGCGACTCTCGGTAACTTCCATGGCCTTCTATTTCAAATTTCATTATGTCAATAGTGGCATACTGTAGTACTGTATTTAGGAGGCCGTGTTCAAAGACATTGTATTCCGCGACAGCATATCTCTATATTTAATACATCACCCACTGTAAAGGTGCCTGTATACTGGAGAGTGACTTTCATAGAGCAAGTTTAGCTAGACCACTCTAGCTAAACTGAGTGCGTGTACACTGTAGAGTAATTTTCCCTAGGTAGAGCAGTCGTAGAGCCGAGATAGACAAATCTACACAGAGCACACTCTGAACCTGTGTACACTGTCAAACGTAAATGCACTAGCTAGAGTAGCGCTAAAACATTCTGAGAGCAGTGTGAATCAAGTTGTTGTTTTTTTTTGTTTTTTTTTCGCTGTGTTGTGAAGTTAAAATGTCTTCAAGAGAGCTTTTAGCATCTGTGGTGGTGGTGTGTGCCTTGTCAAGAAAGAGAACTATGAAGAGGAAAAGAAGGTTGTGGGTGAGGAATTGGATATCAAAAAGAAAATACGAAGGAATGTACGCTAAATTATTGCAAGAGTTATGTTCAGAAGATTCTGAAGCGTACAAGAACTTTTAAAGAATGAACAAAAATGACTAGCCTATGATTATATTTTGGCCAAAATTACCCCCCAGGATCAGCAAAAGGGATCACCCGAAACGACTGTGCCTTCAAATTTCTATCTCTGTATTATTTCCGAGTACAATTCCAAGTTTCTGGATGGGCTTCAATATTTTCAATTAATGTTATTGTTTTTTCGCGACTCCACTCACATTCAACCATATTCAAACACTATAGTTAACAACAAACAAATAACTCCAACAATCTACCACTGACTCTACAGAGAGCACTTTCCAATATTTAAGAGAACGAATGGAGCTAGACTGGTCTAGCTAGGGCAAAATCTCTCCAGTGTACAGGCACTTTTGTGTTTTTACGTTTTCATTTCTTCCAACAATCTCCATTCAGTGGACATTTAAATTACTAACTTCGGAGCGAGTTTACGAGCTAGCGAGCGAGGCTATCACCCCAACTTCGGCCAGCAATCGTGTGGAGTTAAGACTTCAGAGAAGTGTACAGGGTCTTTCAAATAAAATAAGAGCGCCAAGCGGCGGCTTTGTTAACCGTAGCTGCGGTCACCTTCGCCGAGATTTTGGTGCGCCAAACTAACTAACTAACTAAAGTATGATTTCATCATTGTACACACCCTAGCAAGGCCGCTGCATCATATAGGATTGTACACACGCTTAAAGCAGGGGGCCTTGGCGCGCCAAAAGCTCGGCCAAGGTGACCGCAGCCGCGGTTAACAAAGCCGCCGCTTGGCGCTCTTATTTTATATGAAAGACCCTGTATATGTGTTTGGAGTTTCACTGTTCACCTAGGCTTTTCTGAATTGCGCCTGCCGTCCGTGCACCTTTTAAGATTACGCTGGGTAAAGCGTTAAAGATACCGGGCGAAGCCGGAGCGCGTTGCTAGTGTAGAATTCGAAGTGTGCAGATCTGTGAATCTCAAAATCGCCTTGAGAGAATTTCTCAACCCTTGGCTTGCCACAGAGGCAGTGTTACGTGCCATAAGAAATTAAGTGAATCTTCAAATTCTTTGGGAGTTGAGTGTTGAAAATGTAATATTCTGAATGCTAATCATTGATTCAAGGAAAAGTTTTCTCTTCTCTTGGAAAGGAAAAAAAGGAATTAGTTTTATGAGCAAAGTTTCTGCTGTCGACTCGACTCACTGTCACAGCCAAATGAAGATTCATTCGCAACTCAGACAACTTGTGTGGTAATGAAAGTACATTTCTGTGTCCCATGGCGACTAATACTGCTTGCCGTTCTGTTCTCTTGTGTATCACGCCTCTGTGAACGCTGCGGTTTACTCGAGTGTTAATCTTTAATTCGTTACACAGTTCCCAGTGTGCAACAAGATACCGGGTGTCACACATAAGAGTACACAGTCCAGTATAGCCAGCTTTCACTGCGAAACTAATGTTAAGCGACCAACCTAATTCCATAATAATTTTTTTAACCCCTGGCACTACAGCCCGTGAAGGGCCTAGGCCTACCAAGCGACCGCTGCCCAGCCATTTGGCCTGCAGATATTGGGGTGACGCGTGATCAGCGCATCGGGTGCCCTCGGCCGTTAATCTTGGTTGTAGTGATCGGGGCGCTGCCTCACTGTCAGACAGCTACTCAATTGTCCTTGAGGCTGAGTGCACCCCGTTCCAGCCCTCACGTCAGTTTCTAAAATCCCTGACGGAGCCGGGAATCGAACCCGGGGCCTCCGGGTGAGAGGCAGGCGCGCTACCCCAACACCACGGGGCCGGCTAAATTAAATAAATAAATAAATAAATAAATTTCTCATGAAATCTAGGCCTATCTAAAATAACCCTCATGCCGAGAAGGATATCAAATATATGTCGTAGTGCATCGGGCAGTATCCCGTAAACTGCTCCCGGGTATCTAGTACAGGTCTGACGTTAGTTTTTGGCCGGTGCTTGCTTGTTGCGTAGAGGTCTCCGACCAGCCAGGATGCCTTCTTATTGTGAGCATGTGCAGTAACAACTGCATGCACGCACGATCAGTAGGAACGAAGGGAAGAAGGAAGAAGGTTGAACGGTTTGCACAGTGGATGCGCGGATTTCACGGCCACCGGCCAAAAACAAACGTCAGACCTGTACATATACAATTTTAAGTATTGTGGTACAGTGATTCTAAAAATACAATGGGAGCTTTACTGTCCCGTGTGGTGGCGGAGAGTGATTAGTCAGCGCCGGTTGACTAGCATTTGCCGATAACAACGGTAAGCCTCGAATGCTGGCATTGCATTTATTGCATACGGAGCTGGCAAGATACGTTAGTTGAGATAATTACGAATTGTGGTGCAGTACTGAGGGCTATCTCATATCCGGTAAACATGGTATACAACAAAACATCGAATTTTCCTATTCGAAACTTATCTTCTCAAGAAGAAGAAGTCTATCAGTAAATGTGTTCGTAAGTTTCTGCGCCGTCCGATTTTTACTAGTGGGGGAATCAGAAAGAAAATGTATACAGAAACAATACGCAGATTTACTCCAAACATTATCCGCTATCCGCAGAGCCATGCAAACTTTCTCCGCATCCGCGCAGGGCTTTATGTAACATGGATTGAAGAGAAACCTCATCTTGATAAGAAGTTTCTCTTCCAGTCGTGTAATGTATGCGGGGAATAAAACTTATCTATCCTGACTTACCAACCTGGAAAAAATAACATTGTTTTTAACCAGGAAATAACATCGCTAACAGTGATCTTTACACAAAATGTGACGCAAGGGGAACTTCATCCATATGAGTAATCACTGGGGCTCGGATTTTTAGGTGCTAAAAATCGGGAATATACAGTATATATATATATATATTGAACCCGATGGGGTTATGCTGACTGGAATCGAACATGGTTCTCAGAGACTGTGATCTCAGTAAAAAGGTTCCGCCAGGAAGCGAACCAGAGATCTATACAGGGAGTTTCTTGGTAAAAACCCCTCGAAAGAGATGTATATTTAATCACTGGTGTGATTTTGATGAAATGGCATTATTTGTTAGAATAATGTAGGAAATAATGAGCGGATTATATCATTATAAGACGATTTGGTGTAAGCTATTGGAGGTTTGAAGCAGAGAGGAGGGCAGAGCTGACATTTACTAATCGGCCCAGAATTGTGGGTTGGTCCCAGTGGAGCCACGTCCATCTCTGTCACCCCATTATGTCGTCTGGAGCAGGGGAGAGGCCTGAAAAATGACACAGTTATTCCCCGACGGAGAATAGATGTAGAGGAGGGGCGGTGAAATGCCCAGAAAAATCATTGATTACTCGTGATTGGAGTAACGAATCGAGATGAGAGTTGCACACAGGTGAATATCTTGGCAAGAAGATAATTTTAGAGTCTTTTACATGCGAAATTGGTGCATATTTAGTGATGTGCGTAAGGACTGTGAAGCGACCATTGTTCGCGGAGGGATGTGAAGATGTTGACGGGGAGTTCCCGACTAGGTAGCGTCCCACGCCATGGAGAAAGGAATTAATATAAATTAATTGAACGAGCGATTCCTTTGCACACAGATAGTTTTGGGACCTGTGAAGAGAGAGGAACACAATGATCATGGTTTGAAGACCTGAATCATGCTGTGAGAGGAGCGAAGATTACGCGGGAAGATGTTGCTCTACTTTCTGTGGAAATCCGATATAAGGGAGTAGACCCCAGGAGGAGCTCTCAGTTACTCACTTGAACCTCAGTCCTACTCTGTTCTCTGTGTTACTCAGTTGTTGAATCTCAGTTGAAACTCACTTGAAGCTCAGTCGAGACGCAGCCAAGCTCAGTCTACATGCCGCCAAGCGCAGTTACAGCCAGTTACAGTTTTACTCAATTGTCAATTGTAGCACAATGGAAACAAGTTGCAATCAGTATGCAGCAAATATGCAGCAGTACGAGACAGCGTGTAAGCCGCAGACAGAAGTCTTCAAATAAGTTACGTGCAGTCTTCGAGTGAAACTTCAGTCAGCTACAGCCAGGTTGAAGCAAGTTCGTCAAGGCATAACGCATGACGGATCTATTCATCGAGACGCCGGACAAAGACGGGTATGTGTAAAAGAAACAGTAAACATGCTTATATGAATAATAGTCGTGATACAGGCATAATCAGCCGCACGAACTATGACGTGTTCAGTTATGAAGCACCGTATAGACTAACGGCAGCACTATTGTATATAATTATTTGTGAAAGTGTTGAACTTTATTAAGCGCAGTGTGTATTGTATTAACTAATCGTATATGTGTAACTACGATAGAATGCGCTAAAGAAACTTTACTAAGTGTTTGGTATTGCCATGAGAATACCAGATGTTAACGCTCATGTTTGGGAGCCAGCGTATTGATGTAACGCAGGACGCTTACTGTAGGAGTAATGATCGTCACAAAAACTGTTGGAGAGTTCCGAGAGCAGATAACCAGACTTTCAATCAGGAGTTGATAACGTAAGATGCCGTCGACACCTGCAATTTCGATCTCTGCTAGGGAATCTCAGCATTGAAGTGTGTATAAAGTGACGAGTGTTCAGTGTAATGTATATGTAAAAATATCATTTAAAGTAGTGTTTGATGAAGTGTTTCACATGTTTAGGGAGTGATAACTTCCTGAAAGGTATGCAACGTGTCGTGTTGGTGATAGAAATGTATAATCAAATGTGTGTAAACAAGAGAAATATGTCGCGTTAAACCCATTATGGCGGGCGACATGGAAGAATATGATTGGTTGGAGCCACCTTAGATGCCTATAGAGATGTAAGTACCCCACAAATTATGGTTATAATTATGTAGAAGTATGGACCGATGCATGTCTGTGATTCCGTAAAGATATTGTGAATTCCTTATAGATGCCAGTAAAAGTCAGTTAGGAGGCTGATCCTCCATGTTTAATCAGTATTGAGTTGATTTTGATAGAGTTGAAATGATGATTTGCATCATTAAGTGGAGTAATTTTTCCCACTATGAATTAAGAAAGGCAATCAGTTGTGTAAATGTAACGAACGCGATTGTTCGAGTTTAAAACGTTTAGCTATGTCGGAAATTTTGGTAATTTATGTGAGAATAATAATAAATAATGATTTTGGTCATTTATGTCAATGAGATTTATAATAATAATAATAAAGGATGATTTTGGTCATTTATGTCAGTGAGAAATGATGATAATAATAATAATGGTTATTAAGAGTATGAATGAACACATCAGGAAACAAATAAATGTTGTAAGCGAGAATTATTAACGCTAAGTGCAAAACTTATCAATCTAAGCAGGAAGATGTTACAGTGAGATTACATTTCAGTAATTTTGGAAAGAAGCTTTATATCAGAATATTGCATATATTCGGTAATGATACCAGTAATGAAAGAGCTTTTAGTGGATTGAATTTGCAGCTTAATTGAGAAGCTTATAGAGTAAATGTTAGATTTCTCTTAATATTAGAGGTCGGAATGTCGTAGCATGGAGCATTAGGGGCCAGATAGTCTATTCTACGTATGAATTCTCCTATGTCGTGGACATTGTTGGAGACATTATTTGCCAGAGTTTTAGTGAATGGACCCTAACTCTGAAGAAAAGGATTGAAATGTGTTCCGGGCTGGAATCTTTATAAGAGTCGAGGAAAACAAGGACACCTCGCAGATCTATGATTTCCCGAGAACTTATGATGAGTTATTTACGCTCGTGGGCAGCGAAAACTCATGGCGACAGTGGTTTTGTGCGCCTATATTATACTTGAGACATCGGTCACCGCCAGGCTCATGCATTACGAACCCCGAACCTTCATGTTGAATGGACCCATGTGAGGCCATTAATTAATCGTTATCCTCGACGTAGGAATAAATACAAAAGCTCAGTCAATACCTGTTGGCATAATAGTCAATTAAGATCCTTTGGGAACATGTGTGCCGGGTAGGACACAGTATTTGTCTTGTAAATCTCCACTGCTTAGAGAGGGAAGCTTTCAAACTTTTAGAAAGGTCGAGATAATTGGTGGAACGACCCATCCCACTTTCTATTGTGTAGCGATTTCTTTAGCCGAGGGTCGGTGCCAACCACTCGAACCGCTCAGGCAAGTTATAAAGGGAAGAGATTCTAGACCTTGTTAAAATGACACATAATGCGAGATTGTTATGTTGAGTATTATAGCCATGTGGTTTGTGAACACATGGATAATTATAGTTCATCCTGATGGTTCATTAATTTAGCTATCTGACGAATAGTTACATGATATATTTGTACTGTCACTGGAACCAAGTCATGTAGTTGGTTACTAGATGCCAATCGCCATGAGCGCGAGGTAGTCTATCGTACAATCCGACATAAGCTATAACGTTACGTTTTATCTAGGAATCACAGACAGCATGCGGTGAAACCATATAATTGAAGGATGTGTCGGGGGTAGCTTACATAATTATGGAGTTGCACGTTGATTTTGGTGCAACGTCCAAATAGGTAAATGCATGCAAAGCATTTCATTGGTGAGAAGAAAAATATTAAAACACGCACGGCACACATAATTGTTTGACGTAAAGAGGTTTAAGGAATAATCCTTGTTGTAATATTAAAGAAGTCACATTGTATGACTGTTATGTTAATGTAAAGTTGTTTTGAAGTCGTAGGTGCATCAGCGCACTAGTATATCCTTGTGAAGTTCACAGAAGGGTAAAGCATTATGGCTAGGTATGACTTTGTTGTGATTTCATATTTGTTTATTTGTGGATTGTGGAAGTAAAAAATTTTGTTTGCTTTTATTTTATGCTTTTTTGGGTATTGTTTTGTGTTTGAAGCCATGATTTATTTTAATGAATTAAAGTTTTAGAATAGAGTTGTGCCTTATCATTGTAGAGTTGATACCTTTTAGCCTCAAATCCAAAATATGCACTGCGAAATTGGGGTTACCGTACACGCCTGAGAGCTGATGCTAGTTGGAGGCGGATGCATATTATCCAACGAGATTACTCACATGGGTACAATATATGTATATTTTTTTGTGAAATATGTGACAAAAAAGTAAAAATATTTAATTATAATTTAGTTTATTAATGACAATATAAACAATATGCAGTACTCACGAATACAATGTCTCACTGACTGCTGAAGCATTGCAATACACAACGAGATACATCTTCAGGTTGTCCATCACAAATGACCGACGATTTTCGCGAAACACTTCTTATGAAGGCGCGAAACTGCGGCAATATATTTTTTGCCCTCGAGGTGTGATGCAACTAGAGATCGCTGTTCAGCCTTGATTGCTTTCCCACATGGTTGGCAGAACAGAACGCCCCCATCAGAAGTAAAATTATCCTTAAATTCTGCAACATACTGCTGCAAACGATAACTTGTAGTTGCTTTCACTTTAGGCATCCCCGGCTTCCACAGTGAGTGGGACGGGGCGACAAGATAAGAGTAACACAGCTGCAAGCTGACATATGCTCTGCATGAAGGTTAGATAGTTCACAGGTTCTTCCTCGTTGAACAAAAATGCAATAAACTGAAAGATCTAGCATACTGATTTTAAAATATGTAAATATTATGTTTTTTATGTGCTAATAAGTGAAGAGCAGGAATTTATGTATTTATAGACAAAGTGTTTAAAATATGTATTAACATTAAAAAAAGATTATTTACCTAAAAATCCGAGCCCTAGTAATCACAGACCTTACAGCCACGCTCCGAGATACTGTACCAGTCAGCTATAAGACTACGAAAAACATCATTCCAGTCTGATGCATTGTTTTTGTTCCTTTCTGTACTCTTGTTCAAAGAAGCATAAAGTTTTGATTAAAAAGCGGGGGTTTCATTATTTTCAGTCACTACGGTTTAGAGTGACAGTTGATCGTCAGGTGGTGTTGAAGACAAGAAGGGGGATGTGAGGTATCTCTAACGCGTGGGTGGAGACTAAAGACTTGGCAAATTCTATGCAGTCTAAAGATTGTTTTAATACTTAGACACGTTACATATAACCAGTTTTAATTTGCGTAGACATAAGAAAATAATAATATCTAAGAAGTTCCCTTATTGGCGATTGAATCAAAATGAATACCAAATGGGATTTAATCAATTGAATCGCTCGGACCTGAAACGTATTAAGTCAAAAATGTTTTTTATTTATTTTATGTGTAACATCTTTCCACTCGGTTGCTGGATATTTTTGTGGAAGTGATTTTGAAAAATGGGACGGAAGTGGATCGGAACGATCGAGGTGGCACCAGCTGGCACACTTCCGTTCCATTGAACGGAAGTGTGCTCGAACAGAAGTGTGCTAGCTGGCAGTGGTGGATCGAACAGAAGTGTAAGACGCACTGCCAACTCAATCGATCGATCCAGCTGGCAGTGGTAAGATCCAGCTGGCAGTGGTAAGAGAAACAATGAGCGCGCGGTGTAGCAAATTGATACCATAACGCACTCTCGGCCATGTGGAATGTATAAATGACATACTGAACGGTAAACGCTCATGCGAACTCTGGTGTCAAGTGATTGAAACAAAGCACATGGTACATGTTCGAAGTCTTCGTATCAGTATTTAAATGGTAAAATGCCTTAATATCAAACATTGTAAGTAGTCGGCATTGCCGGTATTATGTTTCTGCACAATGGCTATTCAAATATTAACCCACATATAGGTAATGCAGTCATCAATATAATATAATCGTTGTGGTTATACGAGAATTGAGCAAGCCTTCATGAACTATTACTCAATACATTCTCTTTACTCACAAGAGGGCCTATTCATAAGGCATTTTAAACTCTATTTCACGCAGGAACATTATCGAAACAAGCAAAATATAAATGAAACTTAATTCCGTAATGCAGTATTATTGGAACGTGGAAATAAGTCATCATATTGTGCACAATATTTGCGTAGTCTAAATAGTCGTGGGATTAGCGCCTATGAATGCGAATTTAGAGATCTCGGGTTCGAATCCCGGACTGGGTAGATATTTTTGCTACCAGATTATCATTTTAAACACTATTTATCATATCAATATGACTCATTTTAACAGAATCCATATGAAATTACGTGTTGGTCTGTGAATCAAGATGTCCTGTTTATAAGGAATTTAAGGTTATGAGCGGTGTCGCGTCTATTAATCTAGTTGATCCATATCGTATTCTTTATTTAGGCTAGTGCTGGTGGAAGCTACAAATCATCTAATAAAATGAGTTCCGTATTATAAACTACAATATCTGTAAAACACTCCCTTTTACAATAGATTAATATTTGTGCCAATAATAGTATGAAATACCGGTGTATCAACAATTTCACGTGAGGTTTCTCCTATGCCAGATGTTACATATCATATGCGACTACTGTAAGGCTTGTAATTTTTTTTTAAGAATTAGTATCCCGAAGTATTGACCCAAGGGCTTAGGAACGGCATAAGAAAGAATTAAAGTCAGCTTTCTGTTTAAGCTACATACCAAACATTTTCGTCTTACCAGAAGGAGAAAACTCACGGAAGCTCACTGGCAAGGTAAAATCCATCACAAAGCAATTTGTTTTGAGGGTTTAAGCAAGAAAACACTGCTACATGTAGTGCGATCATAGGAGAAAAGCATTAAAACAATGATTTGCTACCTTCCAGCGCTGTATTCCGTACTTAATGTTGGCCACACTGCAAGATTCCCGCGTGTTACAGTGCTATTGTAAATTACATTTGTACAGGGTGTAGCTGATTTGTATGTTACAAATCCATTTTACAATAAATTATCATGTGAAATATTCATTCTGGATGGCTTTATACCGCACTAAACAGACCACGGAGCTTATAGGCATTAAGTCACGTTTGCAAAATTGATTAGAAAAATATGTTTATTAAATGAAAATTGATATTCTGCTAACACAAATAGTTGCTTCACAACATAGCTGACTAATATAGTGTGTTTGTTAAGTTCTGTTATGTCAATGACGTTTCTTCTACTGAAATGTAGTGAAAACTGACTTAATATTTCTCAGCTCCGCCCAATTCATTGTTTGGTAATATTCATCAGGTTTTGACTTTTTAACTGAACTCAAAATTATATTGTTTCATTTAGTTTTTAAATTTACATACATACATCTACGTATATGTGTACTTTTTGTAGTGAAAAGTGAGCAATCCTAAAACTCTAATTCTTGCACGATCACGTGTACCAAAATATTTTAAATTCCCTAGTTCTTGTACAATATTGTTTTGCACCAGTGCTGGTCAGCAGGTGTATAGAACCGAAGAAAACCCCCGAGAATGGTTATCTAATACAGTACAGCATCGATAAACAGGACGTAAAAAATCCTGATCGTTGGTAATACGGATTCTATTCTGGTGAATGAAAAAGTTGAAGTGAATTCATATTTGTCAAACAAAAGCGTTGATGCGATAGGCTGGGCGGGGTTGTCTTACCGCTACGAATCAAAGACATGGCTTAAAAAAAGGGAACCACTATTTCAGTTCAAAAATCAATAACAGATTTTTTAAAGAGCTCTGACAATATACAAACTGTACAGTATTCTGTAAATATGTACATATTGTACATTATGTATATTCTTTCATTAAAATACAGTATAAGTTCATATTCATTAAATGATTTTATTTATCTGTTTCAATTATTTAACCACTAGAGAGAATTATTAACGGTTTTAGCGAGTTTTCTTTTTGTTATGAATTCAAACGACCTTTCTTTGGTTCTTTTCGAAATCCGGACAGAGTCCGGTCACAATTAATCTGGATTATCGACGCTCTACTGTATTGAAAGTGCTATTAGCCTACTTTCGATTTTTGCAAAAAATGAAAGTAGACTTAAGAGATCAACACAGGGCGAAAAATTGTGTGTGTGTGTGTGTGTGTGTGTGTGTGTGTGAGTCTGTGTGTGTGTACTCTGAATGTCTGTCCCCCACTATCAATTCGAACACGGTGAAACCGAATTGAACAAAATTCGGTACAGGGGTAGCACTAGCAAAGGGCACCTCAGTGTCATGTTTTATATCGCCGCCATCTTGACAGAAACGTAATGGCGGCCACCCAAATGTTAAAAGCTCAAATAAAATTACGACCAACCTAATCATCTGATCTCTACCAATTTTTGCAACATTATATCTTTATTATGAAGAATCCTTTGACCAAAATACAAGGTCATGAGCCCAATAATTTGAGGATGGCGGCCATGTTTGTGTGCAAATTGATTCCCCCTATCTATTCAAACACGGTGAATCTGAATTGAGCGAAATTTGGTACAGAGGTAGCACTAGCAAAGGGCACCTCAGTGTCATGTTTTATATCGCCGCCATCTTGACGAAAACGTAATGGCGGGCACCCAAATGTTAAAAGCTTAAATCAAATTACGACTAACCTAATCATCTGATCTCTACCACATTTTGCTACAACATACCGTTTTGTGGGAAGCATCATTTGACTGAACTACAAGATCATCAGCCCAATAGTTTGCAGATAGCGGCCATATATGTTTGCAAATAGATTCACCATATCAATTCAAACACGGCGAAACCCAATTGAATGAATTTTTGTACTGAGGTAGCACTAGCAAAGGGCACCTCATATTCATGTTTAATATCCGTATAACAAGTTGTATTTCAACAAGCTACTACAACCAACTTCCAATTATACTCCTTGATAAGCACAAAGAGTTATAACAATACTCATGCATTTAGGAGAAAGTAGGCTATATGTTCTTTACTGAACATCTTGTTTTTAATTCCGAACACAAATGGAAAAGTGTATTGATTATTTTGTCTCTTGGGGCAGATTGTCCTCTTTAAGTTTTATGATAATCTACTCGTCTTATGAATATTTGATAACCAATAACGACCGCGCTATTGTCTCTATCGATCTCCTCATAATAAAGAAGTTTACCTCGGTTGTTGTTGACTTTATAATTATGACTTCAGGGACCCAGTGTAACTCAATAATTCAATAACGGGCACAAAATGTAGGAGCCGTGTTATAAAGTCTAAAGGAGACTCCTGTCCCAGTCCGCCTCGTAGGGTAGTGACTAGCACTCTTGGCTGACACCTCAGAGTCCCAAGTTCGATTCCAGGCTCTGCCAAGAAATGTTATTCTGGTCTGAGGGCTGTAACGGGGTATACTCAGCCACCTGAGGTAAAACTGAGAAGAGGTGCGTTGGATTCCTACCTCAGCAATCCTTGGAAGTGTTTTTCCATTCCTCTTACAAGCGAATGCCGGGATGGTTCCTAAATTAATGCCACGGCCGCCTCATTCCCAATCCTCAACTGACTTACAAAAACACACACGAATACAGCCGATAACACACATTATCAGCCAAATTCCACACACACTCACACACACCCAAGTACATGGGGCCACATGAGCGCAATGTCGCAAAGCCCCTAAATGAACCATCAACAACTTCTGGCCCTGGGAAATCGGAAAAGTTCAACACACACCTAACTATGTGGGGTTGATAACCAAGATGTCCCAATCCCCTGAATATGAATTAATAACAACCAAAAATATTACAAAAACGATTCAACAGTGTATTCAGAAAAGTTCAAATATGATTTATTTATTTATTTATTTATTTATTTATTTATTTATTTATTTATTTATTTATCGTATGGCTTTTAGTGCCGGGAGTGTCCGAGGACATGTTCGGCTCGCCTGAGTCTGTAGCTGCTTCCAGCAGACACCCTTAGGGTGAGCTACAAATTCCGTTCAATTTCAAGTAGTTCAAACTTTCGCTACCAGGTATCAATGATACCTAGTGGTGACGTTTGGAACTTTGATAGAGCGTTCCGACGAAATCTAATCTAACAATTTAGCTTTACACAAGTTTAGTCTGTGAAAGGATCTTTTACATGCCACAAATCTATGACATGGGAGTGCCGGCTTTACTTTCCCTCCGAAGAAAGGCATACTGAAGGATTTTTAACGCTCTTAAAAAATCCGATGACTTCGGCCGGGTTTGAACCCGCTATCTTGGGCACAGCAGTTCAGCATGCTACCAACTACGCCAGATAGAACAAACAAATAGTTCGGATCTTACCTTAAGAAGATCGAGCGATTTATTGGCTATGAGTAGAATGGAAGTGTGAAAGTACGCGGTCATCGAATATGCCGGGTGAATTAGCTGCCCCTAATAATATTGTTATATGCCGCCCAACTAACGCGTGTTGTCAGGAAGGTCGATATTTCTCTGCTTGCATCCCGTATGGTACTTCTTGCCAACACACGTTTGTTGGGTTGCATAAAACAATATTATTAGGCGCAGCTAATTCACCTGGTATATGCGTGGGTAGAATCTGTCTTGATACATTTGCATACTTGTTTTGTCTGTTTATATGGCCGTGGCCTCATCTTCTGTACCCTGCCAGCATTTTCTTGGAGTAGACAGAAGTAGAGGGATGGCCGAGGAGGGAATCTCAAGTTCTGTCTCACAAGGCTGAGCCAATTACGATATCCACTACACCACTTTCTGCCTGCAGCGGTCTTATCGATCCTTACATGAGACTGGTATTCTCAATTCCCTAATTAACGTGAGGGCTACGGAACTCGTAACTCCTCAGGGAGAATGTCACCGGTTGTTTATAGTCGTTATATTTCACTGTGTTATCTTCCCTCCGTGCGTGCGGGTTCTGTTTCCTGTTGTCGTTGTGGAAATAGTTTCGCCCAAAGATTGAAGAGAAACCAATTCATTTCTACCAGTATTGTTCAGCTATCATTTTTCTGTATTACACTATACTCAATTTTCCTATCACGTCCAGTTATTCGTATTCCTTGTCAAAATGAGGTCTCTTGGCTTATGGTCGTGAGATTAACGGTCTCGTTAAACTACAACCTTCCTTCCTTCCCTCCTTCCTTCCCTCCTTCCCTCCTTCCCTCCCTCCCTCCTTCCTTCCTTCCCTCCCTCCTTCCTTCCTTCCATCCCTCCCTCCCTCCTTCCTTCCCTCCTTCCCTCCTTCCCTCCCTCCTTCCGTCCTTGCTACTTTCCTTCCTTCCCTCCCTCCTTCTTTCCTTCCCTTCCTCCTTCCTTCCTTCCTTCCCTCCCTCCTCCCTTCCCTCCCTCCTTCCCTCCCTCCTTCCATCCTTCCCTCCTTCCTTCCATCCTTCCTTCCCTCCCTCCTTCCGTCCTTGCTACTTTCCTTCCTTCCCTCCTTCCCTCCCTCCTTCCTTCCTTCCCTCCCTCCCTCCTTCCCTCCTTCCCTCCTTGCTACTTTCCTTCCCTCCTTCCTTCCTTCCTTCCCTCCTTCCTTCCCTCCCTCCTTCCTTCCCTCCCTCCCTCCTTGCTTCCCTCCCTCCTTCCATCCTTCCCTCCCTCCTTCCTTCCACCTTCCTACCTTCCCTCCCTCCCTCCCTCCTTCCTTCATTTCCTCATTCATTCTTTTATTCCTTCATTACCTCATTCATTCTTTTATTCCTTCCTTCATTATCTCATTAATCCCGTCCATCGACCTTCTGACAGGCCATGGCCGCTTCCTTCCACATCCTTGTCCAGTTTCATTCATCTTCATCCATTCCATCTCATCCCGACGCGCAGGTCGCCCACGGGCTTCGACTAGAAAGACCTGCACTCGGCCTCTCAGGAGGCTACACGACAAAAAAAAACTCAGTAATTCCTTCTATCCGTCCTTCCTGCCTCATAGCCTTCACTTTCTTCCCCTTCTTCTTTCATTACCTCTTTCTTTCTTTCTTTCTTTCTTTCTTTCTTTCGTGGGTCCTGTCTTACAACTTCCCTCCCTCCATCCCAAAGCTGTATATCCAGCGAAAGAGTCTTGGCTAACTTCTCGAAGTGTACAAGTTGAGTTTGTTTTGCAGCCGAATGTTTCTCTTTGTGCGCCAACCGAGAGTCAACTGTTGCGCTCGAGGCACAGGGCGATAATTACTGGTCGAGAGATCGATATTGCGTGGCGCTTCATGTCCACCAAACAGGAGCGATCTTAACATTCTAACAAACTCTGATACTCGTCGAACATTGCACTTTTCGTTTTACATAATTGCAAACATATAACATTTGCCCGTAAGAATTACGCGAAGATTCTAGCTTTCTGAATGCCAAGAGTAGTTTAATTAATTAATTATTAAATTCAGGATTAATTTAATAAATAAACAAATAATAAAAATCCACAGTTTTAGTCCTTCAGACAAGCAACTCCATTTTGAAAACATCCTTTAATGTCATAGATTAGACCTAATAATACATAGACATTAACCATTATGAAGATGGTATGAAATATTATCCGTGTTGACTGATAATTATAATAGCCGCCTTGTCAAACACTTGAAAAACGTTTAATATTTAAATGAATACGTACATGTTTCGTTATACAATGATACCCTCGTCAGCGTAGATTGAAATAATAAAAGAATCTTAAAAACTATGTTAACTAATACCAAAGTAACAATGGATATCCTTACAAAAAGCACATTAAAATTTAAATAAAATGAAAGGTCACAAAATAAAATAAAAACATAAAAGAAACAAGACTGAAGTTAATATAAATCTACTATAAATGACAGCAGTCATTCGAGCTGATGGGCATGAGAGAGAAGCTGGTATTCAGAAAGGTGTGAGGCAAGGCTGCAACTTATCACCCATACTTTTCAATCTTTACATTGAACAAGCAATGGGAAATTAGAGAGAAATTTAAAAGGGGGGGGGGGGGGGGGTGAAGATTCAAGGAGAAATAATTTCAACTCTGAGATTTGCGGATGACATTGTCATCTTGGCCGACACGCCTGAGGATTTGAATGTGGTTTTGAATGGTATGGACTCCGTCTTGAGGAAATAATTCATGATGAAAATTAATAAATGTAAAACAAAAATATTGGAATGCGGCCTCAATAAATCAGAAACCTCTATGGAAATCAAATTGGTAGGGGAGAAACTAAAGGTAGTAGGAGTCTTCTGTTACTTAGGAAGCAAAATAACCGGTGATGGACGAAGCAAAGAGGATATAAAAAGCATTTCTACAGAAAAGGAACCTGTTGACATCGAATATAGCTTTAGGTATTAGGAAGACATTTTTGAAAACCTTTGTCTGGAGCGTGGCGCTCTATGGAACTGAAACTTGGACTATTGGTGCAGCAGAAAAGAGGAGAATTGAAGCGTTTGAAATGTGGTGTTACAGGAGAATGATGAAGATCAGATGAGTAGATAGGGTTACAAACGAAGAGGTATTAAGACGAGTGGGAGAGGAGAGATGTTTCTGGCGACTGCTAATGAAGAGAAGAGATAGGTTGGTAGGACACATACTAAGACACCCAGGAATAGCAAGCTTAGTTATGGAAGGAAGGGTCGAGGACAAGAACTGTAGGGGTAGACCAAGGTTAGAATATGTTAAACAGATTACCTCGGATGTAGGGTGTGGTAGCTATGTAGAGATGAACCGATTAGCTCAGGACTGGGAGGCATGGAGAGCTGCATCAAACCAGTCAAAAGACTGAAGACTCAAACAACAATAACAACATAATAGATTGTCTGTGTTATACTTGAACCATAAGAACTTTAATCTTTTTCTTTTTTTCTTTCTTTTACCTTTCATTCTATATCTTTGAAATTATTACCGATATAACCCTGAAAATTTGCTCGGTGTTAGAGAATCCTCAGCTAAGGTCAGCTATGTGCTGCTTAAAACAGTGTATGTACAAAGCCAACATGGCGGTGAAGCTAAATAAATATATGTAAATGCCTTGATCTCGATATTTAATCAACCGAGCGCAGTGAGACATGGCAGAAAAATGTTTATACAAGATTTAATCTACTGGCATCTGATTCAATTCATTTTTTTTTCATAACAACAAGATGGTGGCTGTGCGAAATTTTAAAATTACGTATTGTACCCTTGCACAAGGCCTTCAGAACAGGACTCTGTCGTCGGGGCATGAACGGTACACTAGCTTGAATATGAAACTGTTCTGGATATTATAGGAAGATCACTAGGGCTGAATAAAATTCATCACACACAGATTCTGAATGAGAATAAACAAATTTAATGCACCAACACCAGTACAGCAAAAACAAATAAATGAAATAAAACCAAAATAGTAGAAATGAAATTTAAAATAATAATAATAATAATAACTCAAAGGTAAAATAAATCAAATACGGAATCAATAAAATTAAGTCGAAATCAAAAATATAAACAATGGACTAATTAATGTCCAAAAACCACCAATTAAATGCTAATCAGCATCAATTAATACTTATCATAGTAGTTATGATGTATGATTACAATCAAATTTATTGACAAATAAAAACCAATCATATGGCAAAAAAAAAGAAAATGAATCAAAAATGAAATCTGGTTAACACCAATTAGCATTAATTGCCATAATCAAATTTATTAATTACGATGATAAGATATCATCAGAAAGTTAAGTTATTAAGAGATGATGGATCAAGAGGGTCCGGTCAACTGTAACAACAGTATGGATTAAGAAAAAGAAATCCATTTATACGAAATTAATCAATCATTAATCTGAGTAAACATAATAATCATTGAGTCTAATATCATCCAATTACATTTCAGATACATGGTATGTTCAAATATCAGAGACATCCATGGCCATTCCGAAGTATACATTATAGCCTAGCCATTGGCTTATTTAATTATTAATGGCGTTTAATTAACATTTACTAGAATCCCTCCGTTAAATAAAAGTTTACCCTCATATCAAATCTTAACCTTCATGGCATTAATTATGTATTTCTATCTGCGAACATGAATATGATTTATGCATCTTATTTACATACTCTTGTAAATTAATTATGGAAGCCTTTCCGTACGGAATCTTAATGTTCAATCCCGACGTTACTTTGGACGTCTTAGCTTTAAAACAAATTAGCTGAATCAATGAAGCCATTGAATTTACTTAGCCTTGAAACACACTTACAAATTGTCACATATTACATTAACATATTAGCGATATGATAAGCCTGGCTTCGGCCCTTGCGTTCGACGTGATACATTCTCGAACCAAGCACCCGATGCCTTGTCAAATAATTCATGGATATTTAATAAACAAACTAGGAAAAATGCCTTAAAAAAAACAAACAAAATAGCATCATAAAAATGATGACTAATCATTTGCCTTTCAAACTTGGGTTGGATAGACATGAAAAAGAATGAATAATTCCAACCAAACATTATTAAAGTAATCGTATCGTGTCAGAGTCACGTTAAGCAACGGTGAATGTATTTGAAGCCGCGACCCCTGAAAAAGATAGACATGGCACAGAAGAAATACCTTGTATCAGTGTTATGTTAAACAACGGTGAATGTATTTGAAGCCGCGACCCCTGAAAAAGATAGACATGGCACAAACATGTTCTTAGCGGCTTATTCAATAGGGTCAATATGTATTTAGGGGTATTCGCTACCTACACATTTCTTACCTTGAATGCCTTATCTCGCAGAACGAGGTTACAATAGAACAAAGCATGGTCCGTTCAACAATCATCGAGAAAAAGAAATCTCAAGATAATTTTGAACCAATATTAACTATAAAAAAAACTAATAATAATTATTTTCCAGGACCGAAAATACTTATTCATGAACACAGGACTCTAAGGTCACTGTCTAGCTAGTACCCATTTAAAAAGACTGATCGACCAGGTATGAATAAAAGGATTTCGAACACGGGACCGCAAGGTTACTGCCTACCTAGCACCCGTTTAAAATAGTTTCTGGACCAGGCACAACAAACGGATATCGAACCCGGGACTGTATGATCAGCAGACAAAACCGTCCCTCATATCAAAATGACCAGTAAAAGAAACGCTATCGATTGGAGGCATCAGGGTAGTGACCTAACATACCCTTACGTGAATATTAAACTTGGGACCAAACATAACAAAAATTTAAAAGAATCGCCGCGACAAGCACCCGAGTCCTGAATGGGCTCCTTCTCTTTGTGGAAAGTGACAATGGACTGGCCTCGCCTGCTGGCTGACCTTGACCGTGAAAGGTAGAAATGCAAGTCTTCACCCCTTCCCCCGGGCTAATATTTGACTGTATTCTCACCAGCTGATCGGACTGGATCTTAGTATTCTAAATGTGGAGCGGGACGCTCTCATTTGGATATAGATTAATTATAGCATTATTTTATCTGCGCTTGATGGCCACTACCTTACACATACAACTTATCATACTTTCATCCGACATCTTCCCTCAGGTCTTATTACCTGGCATCATTATCTATTTTATCTTATTTCATCGTAGATTCCTCCTTACAACATCTTACCTGTATGGCCTTAAATATCACACGCGTTCAATAAAAACTAATATAACAATTAGTGAGGCTGGGTCAGCCGTCACTCATATCATTGTAAACTTATCATACTACCTCTCATCTGACATAATTCACGCCTTTGTAAACTGTCCTATAAACTTTACTCATTGCTACACCATAATACTCCATATCATCCATCACAATACACCATGGTCCTTTAAATATCGTCCCAAAAAAAATCATCGGCTATTAATTCATCCGGTATGTAAATACATAAATTACTATCTCTGGTCAATTACACGAAATAATGAGATTTTGCCTGGAAAGGGCACCTATCGAAATACCATGCTTCGTTCGTTCTATTTGGGTGGAAAACACAGGGGATATTTCTAACACACATCTATAAATAAAATAGGGAATTCTACCATGTGTTTTATGTACGGATACGATTACCTAGCAACATCCTTACGTTAAGTTAGGCACTTTTAATTCATTAAAATAATTATTCTGATCCTTAATCCTTATGAGCGTACCCAGCTCCTTCAGATGCACAACTATGGTCGCCATTGACACGGTCATTGTACACACAAGATAAAACAAATCAAAAGAAAACAAATAACATGCTAACATTATGGCGATAAAATCCATGAATTATTTGACGCTTTAAAATATAATCAAAAGGTACTTATCATATTGAAGACTTCCTTCATCATTTGCAAGAGTTGGACCAGAGGCCCGCAACAGTATAACTTAACACATGACCTCCATGGCCGGTTCGAATCCCATCACGATGATGTAGAACCACTCGATAATATCACTGCAACCCTCCATTATCACTAGGTCGCTATAAGCCAGCACCCTTTTAAAATGCACACACACACATATTTGATTAAATTTATGCACCACTAAAAAAAAAATTACACATTAGTGGGCTACACACTCATGGCGGATACATTTTTCTGTTATATATTTTCACTCGAATTATATATGATTTCACATCTTTCCTTTCTGTTATACATATTCACAACTTAGTATTCATTTTTAATATTATTTCGCATCAGCCGAACAATGGACTATGCGTCTCGTACATTAATGCCTGGCGTGGTGCTACATATGGCCCGCATCCACTAACGTTGGCTGAAAGATGAACAATGTTCCTGTCACAGACTTCACCCACATATATGACAAAATGGTTGCCAATTCACAGTTTTGCACATACGACACCAAATGCTCCCTTCACAATCATAGGCTACAGTAATCAGGTACCTTAATTTATACACAAAAATATGGCCTTGCTAATCATATGATTCACGACGGAACTCGATCATAGGCTAAGTTTATATCATCAGCGCTTGGGTAGAACTAATTTCTTGTTGAAGGACGCTATGTTCTCTCTCTCACACACTCGACGTTGTCAGATTTCCTTGCGCAGGGACTACTTTCATTCGATGAACACAGAGATATTTAATCCGTTACCGCATTCCCAAAATTCTTGATAATAATTAGATTCATCATGGGCGTTTCAGATCATTCCTGTAATGCCTTGATCTCTTGTAACTAACTGAAGCGTACTCTTTAAGGGCGGAGTCAGGCATCTACTGCGTGCTAACTTGAGATAGTTACTGCGTTTTGGCAAGATTCTCAGAATTCGCTGGGGTGCTCCTGCTCTGAAACTTGCAGGCAAGCGACTTGGAATGCACCTGCTCTGTCCATTGTGTGAAAACCATAAATTTCTCCCTGTCAGAACTGCCAAGCCATATACAGTATATGTGGTCTTCAACACGGCAGAAAGATCCTAGTTATCATTATAATCATTACATAATGATGATTTCATTCTCATTAACATCATGACATTGTCCTATATAAGTACTCCAGTGACGTAATGTGTCCTTGGCCTAAGACGTAGGTCAAGGGCACATCTCCCTCCTTCTTAGTTTGGAAAAACTGCTGAGGTTACGAAGAGTTTTTACAATTCAACAATACTCGGCAACATAATCCATTTTAACAATGTCATGTCTTCCTCATCGACCTTCTTTCGAAATTGGCTTTCTAATGGACTCCAAATTAATTCGGATCGTGAAATTCTTCAAGCAGCCTCTTATTCTCAGCTTTAAATTCTGCATTTATCCTTAGTTCACTCTCTCTCAGCATTATCAAATTCTTCACGCAGCGTTATCCATTGAAAGTCGTGATTATTTGTCCGTTGATTCTCTTCTTCTGCTTCCGATGGTTCTTCAACTTGGAATGGATCTTCCCCTTCTTCTTTCTTCTCCACTACGTTGACTTGGTGTTGGACCTCATCTTCTTCGGCGGGGTAGTATAGTTTTAGATTCTGTGCGTTATAGACAGACTCGACTCCAGTGCGTAGGTGTTTCACTTTATAAGCATTATTTCCAATCACCTTTATGACTCGGTACGGTCCATAGAATATCTCGCAAAATTTTGAGTATATTCGCTTCGCTGGATCGGACACTGCTGGTCGTTTCACCAAGACCAATTCTTCCAATTCCAAAGGACGGTGAAATCTTTTATTACGCACTCTACGTAATCGACGATCAGCTTGTTTCTTCAAATAAGTTGCCGTGGCCTGTATGGTTAATTCATGGCTTGGTCGTGCGTCCAATGGACACGGTAAGATGTTCTTCCACGGTCGATCCGGACATCGATTTAAGTGGAGGACTGTGGGGATCTGTCCTGTGCTTTCATGGATCGTATTGTTTATACAGAATTCCATTACGGGTAATACGTCGACCCACTTCCAATGCTGATCAGAACAGTAAATTCGGCAATATTTTGCGATCTCCCGCATTATTCTTTCTGATGGATTTCCCTCAGGATGGCGCACTGAACTCAACACGTGCCGGACATCTAACCTCACCATCTCGCTCCTAAACTCGGCACTAGTGAAATAACTGCCGCGGTCCGTAAGACAGAATTCCATCTTCCCTAACGTTGGAATTACCCTTGCCTTAATTCTGTTCAGTACCTGTTTAGTGTTTAACTTCTGAACTGGACATAACACCACGTATTTTGTAAATACATCGATGCTGACGAGAATGTATTTGCATCCTCTTCTGCCTTTTGGTAATGGACCATAACCGTCCATGGCGACCAGTTCGCACGGCTTCTGTGGCAGTAGAGGTTTGGGATATTGCTTCATGAGGAATGAGTTTGGCTTAACCCTTTGACATTTGTCACAGGTCTTCAAAAGACTGCGAATGGTTTCCCTTAATTTTGGCCATACAAATGCTTCTTGAATAAGAGCACTTGTCTTATCGATTCCTCCATGTCCAGATATGCTATGTGCGTGCCAGACTAGACCTCTCTGTAAAGAAGGTGGCACCACAATCCTTGATTTCACGCGATCGGGATCCACGTACTTGTGCAGCAGGTTATTATACCAAATATAACTTGTCGAAATTTTCTCCGCTTCCAAATACGCGGGCGTTCCTCGTTGCAATCTTCCTCTTAAATAATCGATGATCATATTCATCCACGGATCCTTAACTTGTTCAGCCTGAATTTCTCCCAGTTTAACCAAAAATTCCTGATCTGCCTGAGTGAGCTCGACTTGATGTACAGATACTACTCCTTCTCCTCGTTCTGGGTTTCGACTTAATGCGTCGGGTATCACATTGAATCTTCCTGGGCAGTGTTCAATGTCAATATTGAACTGTTGAACATACAACGACCATCTGTTCACTCGCTCGCTAGCCATGGGAGTTTTCAATAGGAAGATAAGGCTCTTGTGGTCGGTTCTTATCAAAATCTCGAAACCATAGACAGTCTTCCTCCATTGTTGTAAAGCAAAAATGATGGATAGAAGTTCCAATTCCGTTACTGTGTAATTTCGCTCGTGTGTCTTTAGCTTACGGCTAGAAAATGCCAAGTAAGATCGTTCTCGAGGGTTGTTTGGATCTTCTTGGTACAGCATGCATCCAATTCCAATCCGTGAGGCGTCGGTTTGAATTATAAATTTTCTTGAGAAATCCGGGTAACCCAATTTAATACTATTGGTTAGTAATTCCTTCGTTTTCCGAAAAGCCGCGTCGCATTCTTCCTTCCATGCCCATTTGCTGTTCTTACGAAGCATATCCTGTAGTGGCGCCACAGCCTCAGTATACCCGGGACAATGATTTGCAAAGAAATTGCAAATGCCCAGAAATTGGCGGACGTGTTTTACCCTGTTTGGTTTAGGAAAGTTCCGAATAG
Organism: Meconema thalassinum; assembly: GCA_946902985.2. Taxonomy (NCBI): domain Eukaryota; kingdom Metazoa; phylum Arthropoda; class Insecta; order Orthoptera; family Tettigoniidae; genus Meconema; species Meconema thalassinum. The sequence goes on from OX336399.1 coordinate 37,490,308, forward strand.
CCTCTAGTTTCGCAGGATTTGGGCGTACTCCTTCACCATCGATGATGTGGCCTAAATAGAGTACCTCCTTCTGGCAAAAATGAGATTTTTGGATGTTAATTTTGAAATTGGCCTTCTCCAAATTATCTAGTAATTTCTCTAAATTCGTGAGGTGATCATCCAAATTATCAGACGCCAAGAGTATGTCATCGACATATCTTACAGTGGCATCCTTGACTTCCGACGTCAGGTTCCGGTCTAACGCTCGTATGAGTGCCGAACCTGCTGTTTTGATACCGAATAGTAATCTTTGAAATGCATAAGTTTGCTGATTAAATAGGAATCCAGTCAACAACCTTGACTTGTCATCCAGTTCCAAATGGTGATAGCTACTAGTCAAGTCTATCGATGAAAAATATATCTTGTTCTGGAATTTGTTTATGACCTCTTTGATCGCTGGAGCTTGGTCATATTCAGGAATCAATCGTTCATTAATTGTCCTGGCGTCCAGACATATTCGAACAGAGCCATTGGGTTTCTTGACTACAACCAACGGACTCACGAATGGGGTAGCCATCTTAACTATGACTCCAGCATCCTCCATTTGCTTGATGGTTTCTTTCACCTCATTCATATGTTTTTCGGCTATCGGATAAGGCTTTTTCCTAAACGGTGACCAATCGTTGACCTGCATTTGGTACTTGAAATGTTCTATCTTACCGGGTTAAGAATTAAAAACCGGTTCGTGTCGCTTTAACATGTCCATCAATTTGATCCTGTTCTCCTCATTTATCTTTGCTTCACGAGCCTTCTCCTCAAAAGCGTCAGTAACTCTGTCTTCCAATTCTTCTAGCGCCATGACCCAGGATTCAGGTTCCATTAAATCATCCTCAATATCCCTTAACCTTTCGTCGATTTTCTCATATGCTTCCATCTCTTCAGTGGTGCACAATGTCCATATCTCTTCGCCATCTCTTGGAATATCCGTATTTAATTGCATGTCCAAATGATTGTCCTCTCCAATATCTTTAAAGCAAATGGTGTTTTCATATAGGTTGATTACTGCTTTATATTCTCGAATGAAGTCCGCTCCCAAGATAATGTTATAATTTATCTTGTTCATTATGATGAACGAATGCGGCATATTATGTCCTTGCAGTGTAATGTCCAACAAAGCTTGGAACTTACAGACTGCGGACTTGTCTGGGATAATGCCCTTGACTGTGATGTTAGAAATTGGCATCACGGGAACCTTCCCCAATCTCTCCAACTCTTTAACTAATGCCTGGGAAGCTATACTGATGCTGGCACCCGTATCTACCATACATCGTACCGTTAGACCTCCCACTCGGGCGTAAATTATGGGTAATTCTCTAATTGTATTAATCTTTGGCCCTCTTGTGTCCTCCGTCAAGTCCTCTTCTTTGATGACCCAGTCACTGATCTGCGCTACTACCATATACTTTGCATTGTGACTGTTTTGTGCACTAGCGACGTTCCCATCTTCTAAAATTGGCGTTTTTTTTCTCGTTGTTGCCATTCCTATCTGGTGTACCTCCGGATGATTGATTGTTGTTCCTCCGGGTATTCTGGAGTTCCAGGCTCTCAGCTCCCTGTTCGATGACATCTGGATCCCTTCGATCATTCATTCCCCTGTTCCATTTGTCTTTCTTACTTTGTTCGGCCGATTCTTTGGCACGTAATTCTGCCAAATACCGCTCCGAATCGCTGTGCCACCTTTCCATTTCCTCTCTGTGGTCATCTGGCAAGTCCCATCTCACTTCTGGCTCTCTGTTTTGGTCCCACGGTGGCCTTCCGCGTTGAAAACGCCCACCTCTCTTGTTATACGGCCTGTATGATCCACGATGTCCTCTCCGTGGTTCATTTTGTCTTTGGGACGACCTCCAGTTATTATTTCCTCGGTTACCATACCACGGGGGCCTCAGTTCTTGATCTTGGTATTCCCGACGTTCCCAGTTCTGCCTCATGTCCATGGCGTCTGTACTTTGGTCTTTCATGCGTCGTCTAGGTGCTTCTTCTAGGCCGACCACGTTTACATTTTCAGTCATTCGACCTGATCTTTGTGGACTGTGGATCGTCGTCTCATCGAGGTTTCTTAATATCTCCTCGGCATGTACCGCTGTCCGTACGTTCGCTGCCGCCATGATCTGTTGAACCCCGACTGGCAATTGCTTCTCAATGGCGGTGATCATCTCTTCTTCTGATGGAGGCATATCCAACTCTTTCATCCGGTGTAGCTGTGTGATGAAATATTCTGAATATTTTGTGGGTGATGTGGTACTATAGCGGCGCGCGTATAGTTCCATCCTCAGGTTCTGTTGCGAGGCAAGGCTCCAATACTTCTTCAGAAATGCTTCACGGAATTCTCCCATAGTGTCAAAGGTATACCTGAAGCTACGGAACCATTGTAACGCGTGTCCAGTCAGCAGTTTCTCTACTGTCCTTAACTGTCGGTCTTCTGAGATCTTGCTTTCCTTGATGTATTCCATCAATTCTCTGAGGAAACTCTTAGGAGTAAAGTTATTGTTCCCTGAAAATTTGTTCGGCCGGTCATCACTCATTTTTATAACGTGAATGACCTGAGCAGCTGCGTTAGACTCGACGGGTGTCGAAGTACGACCCTTGAATTCCTGACTGTGAGGTTCCATCCCCTCATCTATGGTCGTATGCTCCTGAAATCCTATTTTCCCTTCCATACGGGTTTCTGTAATGGACTTGGCCAATCCTTTTTGTAAGTCGGCGATGACCTCTTCTTGGATCAGCATCTTGAGGTCGCTTTTGACTTGTTTATTTTCTTGTCGTTCCATCCTTGACAAAAGCTCCATCTCGACCTTATTCATCTTTGATTTGCTCTCTTCTAATCTACGGAGTACAGCTATCCTTTCTTCCTTAGCCTCCTGGCTCATGTCCTCGTATGCTAATTCGACATCTCTCTTCAATCCTTCCTTATCCTTTTCCCATGATTTCTTACATTCGTCATGTTGGCCATTCATATCCTCTCGTATGAGCTGCAATGAATCCTTAATCTCGTCCTTAAATGAAGAGATGTCGGTCTCGATCACTCCTATCTTGGCTTGCGTTGACTTATTCTCATCTCTCAGCTTGTCGACATCTGCCTGAGTTGCTGCGATTCCCACTTCACATTTCGCTATCTGCGCTTGGACTCGAATTTCCATACTAGCCATTCTCTGAGACACGTTCTTGATCTCGTTTTCGATCGTGACCATATGAATTTCTATTTGCTCAGTACTCTGATTGCAAATGCGGCCTACATGTTCTATGTTTCTCTGCATCTGTGACAATTGCTGTTCAGTACTAACTCTAAGTTCCTGATTACTGTCTTTTATTTCCTGCATCTGCTTATAACTACTGTCCTTAAATTCTTGCAATACGACCATCAGGTCCTCTGTCGACGACATAATTATCAATAAGAGAATATGCGGGCTTGTCCCAACTCATGCAAATACACACATCAACACACCATGCAATGTAAGTGTATTTCAAAGCTTTCAAGGCTTCCTTCCCCTATCCTTCGAATTTGCAATCACCTACAGTGATATTGCAACAGTAAAACGATTCAAAATTTGATTGTAATCCATTGGTGTCATTAAATATTTGACTTATCACTAAAAGAAAAATTAATTAATTAATTTAATTTAATCAAACATTAATTAAAATGATTAATGTTTCTCATCAGGCCACTAATGAGCCTTAATTAACTATCTGATGGATGCTCAATGCTATAAACATTTCAAGGGACTCCTTGAGATTACTGTATGATACTATAAAAATTTATATAAATGAAAATTTAATTACAGTAACTCTCATTCAATTAATTGAGCTCCATTTCGACCTTATGTTGGGCTGCTATTGTCTCAAGCTTAACTCACACCGTTGGGCGCCATTTTGCACTTTACACTGGTGGTGGGGAGAACAGGGTTTGGTATTAACTGAATGTGGCAAGCGGAAAAAGGGCAAGGCTGATCCTCACGGAAAAAATAACGGGTATGAAATGAATGGAATACGGTTTGGATTCGGGTTTGAATTGATAAGTGACTTATGGGTATCTTCCAGCGTTTACCCGCTCAGCATAAAGTCAAAAAAATAATTAACATGCCAAACGAGTAGGCAAGCCAAACTTAATCAAACAAGCACAAAACCCGGGTGCATCTGTGTATGTTAACCACTAGGATCTTCCAGAATAGAAAAATCGAAGAAGAATAGAGAATAATCTATCCTTTGCCATGTACCCTTGCACAAGGCCTTCAGAACAGGACTCTGTCGTCGGGGCATGAACGGTACACTAGCTTGAATATGAAACTGTTCTGGATATTATAGGAAGATCACTAGGGCTGAATAAAATTCATCACACACAGATTCTGAATGAGAATAAACAAATTTAATGCACCAACACCAGTACAGCAAAAACAAATAAATGAAATAAAACCAAAATAGTAGAAATGAAATTTAAAATAATAATAATAATAATAACTCAAAGGTAAAATAAATCAAATACGGAATCAATAAAATTAAGTCGAAATCAAAAATATAAACAATGGACTAATTAATGTCCAAAAACCACCAATTAAATGCTAATCAGCATCAATTAATACTTATCATAGTAGTTATGATGTATGATTACAATCAAATTTATTGACAAATAAAAACCAATCATATGGCAAAAAAAAGAAAATGAATCAAAAATGAAATCTGGTTAACACCAATTAGCATTAATTGCCATAATCAAATTTATTAATTACGATGATAAGATATCATCAGAAAGTTAAGTTATTAAGAGATGATGGATCAAGAGGGTCCGGTCAACTGTAACAACAGTATGGATTAAGAAAAAGAAATCCATTTATACGAAATTAATCAATCATTAATCTGAGTAAACATAATAATCATTGAGTCTAATATCATCCAATTACATTTCAGATACATGGTATGTTCAAATATCAGAGACATCCATGGCCATTCCGAAGTATACATTATAGCCTAGCCATTGGCTTATTTAATTATTAATGGCGTTTAATTAACATTTACTAGAATCCCTCCGTTAAATAAAAGTTTACCCTCATATCAAATCTTAACCTTCATGGCATTAATTATGTATTTCTATCTGCGAACATGAATATGATTTATGCATCTTATTTACATACTCTTGTAAATTAATTATGGAAGCCTTTCCGTACGGAATCTTAATGTTCAATCCCGACGTTACTTTGGACGTCTTAGCTTTAAAACAAATTAGCTGAATCAATGAAGCCATTGAATTTACTTAGCCTTGAAACACACTTACAAATTGTCACATATTACATTAACATATTAGCGATATGATAAGCCTGGCTTCGGCCCTTGCGTTCGACGTGATACATTCTCGAACCAAGCACCCGATGCCTTGTCAAATAATTCATGGATATTTAATAAACAAACTAGGAAAAATGCCTTAAAAAAACAAACAAAATAGCATCATAAAAATGATGACTAATCATTTGCCTTTCAAACTTGGGTTGGATAGACATGAAAAAGAATGAATAATTCCAACCAAACATTATTAAAGTAATCGTATCGTGTCAGAGTCACGTTAAGCAACGGTGAATGTATTTGAAGCCGCGACCCCTGAAAAAGATAGACATGGCACAGAAGAAATACCTTGTATCAGTGTTATGTTAAACAACGGTGAATGTATTTGAAGCCGCGACCCCTGAAAAAGATAGACATGGCACAAACATGTTCTTAGCGGCTTATTCAATAGGGTCAATATGTATTTAGGGGTATTCGCTACCTACACATTTCTTACCTTGAATGCCTTATCTCGCAGAACGAGGTTACAATAGAACAAAGCATGGTCCGTTCAACAATCATCGAGAAAAAGAAATCTCAAGATAATTTTGAACCAATATTAACTATAAAAAAAACTAATAATAATTATTTTCCAGGACCGAAAATACTTATTCATGAACACAGGACTCTAAGGTCACTGTCTAGCTAGTACCCATTTAAAAAGACTGATCGACCAGGTATGAATAAAAGGATTTCGAACACGGGACCGCAAGGTTACTGCCTACCTAGCACCCGTTTAAAATACTTTCTGGACCAGGCACAACAAACGGATATCGAACCCGGGACTGTATGATCAGCAGACAAAACCGTCCCTCATATCAAAATGACCAGTAAAAGAAACGCTATCGATTGGAGGCATCAGGGTAGTGACCTAACATACCCTTACGTGAATATTAAACTTGGGACCAAACATAACAAAAATTTAAAAGAATCGCCACGACAAGCACCCGAGTCCTGAATGGGCTCCTTCTCTTTGTGGAAAGTGACAATGGACTGGCCTCGCCTGCTGGCTGACCTTGACCGTGAAAGGTAGAAATGCAAGTCTTCACCCCTTCCCCCGGGCTAATATTTGACTGTATTCTCACCAGCTGATCGGACTGGATCTTAGTATTCTAAATGTGGAGCGGGACGCTCTCATTTGGATATAGATTAATTATAGCATTATTTTATCTGCGCTTGATGGCCACTACCTTACACATACAACTTATCATACTTTCATCCGACATCTTCCCTCAGGTCTTATTACCTGGCATCATTATCTATTTTATCTTATTTCATCGTAGATTCCTCCTTACAACATCTTACCTGTATGGCCTTAAATATCACACGCGTTCAATAAAAACTAATATAACAATTAGTGAGGCTGGGTCAGCCGTCACTCATATCATTGTAAACTTATCATACTACCTCTCATCTGACATAATTCACGCCTTTGTAAACTGTCCTATAAACTTTACTCATTGCTACACCATAATACTCCATATCATCCATCACAATACACCATGGTCCTTTAAATATCGTCCCAAAAAAAATCATCGGCTATTAATTCATCCGGTATGTAAATACATAAATTACTATCTCTGGTCAATTACACGAAATAATGAGATTTTGCCTGGAAAGGGCACCTATCGAAATACCATGCTTCGTTCGTTCTATTTGGGTGGAAAACACAGGGGATATTTCTAACACACATCTATAAATAAAATAGGGAATTCTACCATGTGTTTTATGTACGGATACGATTACCTAGCAACATCCTTACGTTAAGTTAGGCACTTTTAATTCATTAAAATAATTATTCTGATCCTTAATCCTTATGAGCGTACCCAGCTCCTTCAGATGCACAACTATGGTCGCCATTGACACGGTCATTGTACACACAAGATAAAACAAATCAAAAGAAAACAAATAACATGCTAACATTATGGCGATAAAATCCATGAATTATTTGACGCTTTAAAATATAATCAAAAGGTACTTATCATATTGAAGACTTCCTTCATCATTTGCAAGAGTTGGACCAGAGGCCCGCAACAGTATAACTTAACACATGACCTCCATGGCCGGTTCGAATCCCATCACGATGATGTAGAACCACTCGATAATATCACTGCAACCCTCCATTATCACTAGGTCGCTATAAGCCAGCACCCTTTTAAAATGCACACACACACATATTTGATTAAATTTATGCACCACTAAAAAAAAAAATACACATTAGTGGGCTACACACTCATGGCGGATACATTTTTCTGTTATATATTTTCACTCGAATTATATATGATTTCACATCTTTCCTTTCTGTTATACATATTCACAACTTAGTATTCATTTTTAATATTATTTCGCATCAGCCGAACAATGGACTATGCGTCTCGTACATTAATGCCTGGCGTGGTGCTACATATGGCCCGCATCCACTAACGTTGGCTGAAAGATGAACAATGTTCCTGTCACAGACTTCACCCACATATATGACAAAATGGTTGCCAATTCACAGTTTTGCACATACGACACCAAATGCTCCCTTCACAATCATAGGCTACAGTAATCAGGTACCTTAATTTATACACAAAAATATGGCCTTGCTAATCATATGATTCACGACGGAACTCGATCATAGGCTAAGTTTATATCATCAGCGCTTGGGTAGAACTAATTTCTTGTTGAAGGACGCTATGTTCTCTCTCTCACACACTCGACGTTGTCAGATTTCCTTGCGCAGGGACTACTTTCATTCGATGAACACAGAGATATTTAATCCGTTACCGCATTCCCAAAATTCTTGATAATAATTAGATTCATCATGGGCGTTTCAGATCATTCCTGTAATGCCTTGATCTCTTGTAACTAACTGAAGCGTACTCTTTAAGGGCGGAGTCAGGCATCTACTGCGTGCTAACTTGAGATAGTTACTGCGTTTTGGCAAGATTCTCAGAATTCGCTGGGGTGCTCCTGCTCTGAAACTTGCAGGCAAGCGACTTGGAATGCACCTGCTCTGTCCATTGTGTGAAAACCATAAATTTCTCCCTGTCAGAACTGCCAAGCCATATACAGTATATGTGGTCTTCAACACGGCAGAAAGATCCTAGTTATCATTATAATCATTACATAATGATGATTTCATTCTCATTAACATCATGACATTGTCCTATATAAGTACTCCAGTGACGTAATGTGTCCTTGGCCTAAGACGTAGGTCAAGGGCACAGTATGTTTTACCCTAATCATGCGATTGAAGTGAACGTTTGAATAATAAACTTATGTAATATTCAACATGGCGGCGATGCGAAATTTATATATCTATATAGATGTTTCTCACGAAATCCCTATAGACCAATAGGCAGGAGAATTTTAATGGAAATGACCGGTGAGATACAGTGGAACTTGGATAATTTGAACCTCAAGGGACCAGTAAAGAAAATCGAATTATCCAAAAATTCGAATTAAGAAAGTTCTTCGACAAGGGTAGAGAAAATATTCAAATTTTAAGTTTTCATCCAAGAACCTTTATTAAACATTATTACATTTGCTTTTAACAAGTAAAGTGCTTATATACTATGTATTAAGTTTACATACTGATTTACATTTAATAAAGCAGGTTAACAGACAACGGTACTGTATAATGACTGTATCGTGAATATCCTCAAAAGTTTCAAATGATAAAATAAAACCAAAATGTAGCCTACTATTCACCTATTTAACGACAGTAGTAATCCAGCAATCTAGTTAAGTCTTAGAAAAATTTACTGTTTTTCAAAAAAAACTTCAAGATATTTACATTTTTCCTACAATTAAGTCTCTCGGCTATCACAAAAGAATCTAACAAATTGAAAGAGCGGAAAACAGAATCACTTACGTCATTTCTACTTACAAGAAAACGCCTAAGTACTGTGATGTAATTTGTTTCTTGGGCTGCACTCGGAACAGTTTTTTTCGGAACTTCCTCGGAAGGAGTGTCGCAGGCGTGTTGTTAGGCTTGTAGGCAAAACAATCGAGTTGGGGCGGCATGCCAATGATACAACGTCGTTTTTCGGGAATTCCTGACCCAACTTGACGGCTTCCGATCGGCTTTTTACACGTAAATGCTTCGAATTATCCGAAACATAATTCGAATTACCGGGTGAGTTAGCCGTGGTCGTTACGGCATGACTGCTGGCAGTCGCTCACATCCGGGAGGCGAGGAGGTTCGAATCCCCCCCGCCGGCAACCTTGAAGATGGTCTTCTGTGGTTTCCCATTTTCCTTCCAGGCAAATGCCGGGGTTGGTCCCTAACAATAGGCCACAGCCGCTACCTTCCAACTCCTCGTCCTTACATTCCAACTTTCCTCCCCAACGGTACTTGTTGCTCAGCCATTGGGTGTCCTTCTCGAAGCAACTACAAAACTGGCGAGCCGACCATGTCCTCGGACACTCCCGGCACTAAAAGCCATACGCTAAAAAATTCTAATTAACCACGATTCTTTTAGCATTTATTGTATATAAAAGAGAGAAAAATTCGAATTAAAGAAGATTTCGAATTATATAAGTTCGAATTAGCCACGTTCCACTGTAAATGAAAATAGGCTATTTAGTTCTTCACGGAACTGCTTGTTTAAAGTGCTTGTTTCATTGTTTTTAGGGCATTAAAATCCTAGTCCTAGTAATTATTAAGATAGAGGGGTTTATGTTTCTTTGTACTGTAGGCTGCCTGGCGCACAATCAGTCCCTTCCATGTCAGACAGCTACCAAGGGGACCGGATGAGAACACAAGTGTTTGCATATAAACCCTTCCCTTCCCTTTCATTTCTGTTTTCTTTTTACTTCCTTCCGAGCATGCACCATGCACATACAAGTGGTCGTGATTTAGACCTTTCTCTCTCCAGCATAGCTGGCGGGGAATTCCCTGCGATCGATATTGTCAAGTGGATATGACAAGGGTTCGTGCAAATATTACACATCTCATGCTGACAGCGTTGCCAATTTGTGGATAAAGGAGGGTTGCTTAGGCTCAAGTATTTCCAACAAAGGAAGGTTTTGACGGGAAATTCGATTACACTGGGGAACAAAAAATAAATACATCTCCAATTTGTTTCATACGTCTTATACATATAAAATACAAGGTCAGTTTGTATTAAGATCTAGTAGGGATCTTCTGGATTATTTCAAGGTTAGATAATCAAAAGTTTAGTGCTTTTCAGTCGGTCAACACGAGTGTACCCAAAAGAGCTGGGTTGTGCCCTAATCCTGGAATAAATTACATGAGATTAATAAATACACTAGGATGACCAGTTTCGATCGTCAAGCGATCATCATCAGATCCATTACACTTAGGCTATAAAATCTATGTTTGAAAATACAGGTGAAAATATTTACAATATGTACAATTATTTAGTTGCAGTATTGGTACTGCGACTGTCGGTGTATGCTAAATGGTGATAGATATCCGGAGTTTGTATATTTGGAGTGATTATATGGTTGTAAAAAGTCAACTATGGTTAAACTGTAATATTACAGGCTACTACTTATCTGGTTGTCTTCCTTGCTGGAGCTGCACGCAGTTTCATGTTCACCGTTACTCCAGGTGTGGTCGGCGTAGTCGGTAGCATGCTGAGCTTCTATGCCCGTTCAAACCCGGCCGAAGTCGTCGGATTTTTTAAGAGAGTTAAAAATCCCTCAGTATGCCTTCCTTCGGAGGGGAAGTAAAGCCGGCGGTCCCATGTCATAGATTTATGGCATGTTAAAGAACCTTCCACAAATTACACCTGTGTGAAACTAAATTGTATAGGTTAAGAATGTAAACAACGCTCTTAGGTTGCTACGTTCGTTGCCAAGGGCCGACTGCGGTGGCGTCTAGTAGCTAAGTTCTGAACTAGGCCAAGTAGTCGTTGACGGTGGCGTTTGGCGGCAAAAGTAGGAACTATTTGAAAAATTGAAAGTTGCAGTCCATACTTGAATTTAAAAAAAAAAACAGATACACACACTAATACAGACATCACAATTAACACCGGTTATCAGACAGATTCTACACACACCCAAAGTACACGGGGCTACATGACCGCGTTGTCTCTGCCCCTAAACTAAGGAACCAACCAACCAACCAACACTTTATAAACAAATAAATATATTTCCGTTGACTTTTCAAGAAATGCAAGTTTATTCCTGTACTATTGCGACGATTTGGAATATGTTGGCACAAAACGCACCTTCTAACTCCTCTGGCTCAGGGGCCTAAGTTTTTTTTTGTCTTACCATTGTAAACATAGGACGTTCGGGGTGCGCTTCAGTCTAGAACAGGGCCATCCAGATATTGCGCTCTGAGAGCGTGGCCGCGCTCGGGGAGCACTGGGCAGTCAGACTAGTCCTCCTTCCCCTACCACCACCACACTGTGGCAGCGAGGAGAGCACTGGGCAGTCAGACTAGTCCTCCTTCCCCTACCACCACTACACTGTGGCAGCGAGGAGAGCACTGGGCAGTCAGACTAGTCCTCCTTCCCCTACCACCACTACACTGTGGCAGCGAGGAGACGGACGATGTTCGGAGAACTTTGTGGGATTGTTGACATATTAATAGGGCTGTTTTGCCATAACAAATATACCGCATATACAAATCGAATGGTACTCCGATGTATGGAATGTGCTGGAAACGAACACAATGTTAAGTAAAGAATATTGTGATTTGTATCCAAACTGAAATGTGAATATATTAGAGAGGAAAATTCAACAACAAATTGTGTTCATTTTAACACATTACATCTCTGTTGCACACTAAACATTTGGCATGCCCTTTATAAGCTAATTCTGCTTTAAAGACTGTTGCTTCACCACTCCTTTTTTTTGTATGCTCTTCAGTCATGACCACTGCGAAACTGATTTACTTACACACAAAGCGCATTGGACTAGATAAGCGACTGATGGATCGGCTGCACACTTCAGCGTGCTCGGCCAGTCAAGCTCCTCCTACCACTTCTGAAACTACCTTCCACCAAAGCGCTCGGAGCACTGGCTTAGAGCGTGGCCGGAGCGCTGTCTGGATGGCCCTGGTCTAGAACCATCCCGGTATTCGGCTGGAGTAGAAACGGGAAACCATGGAAAACCACTTCCAGAATGGCTGAGGTGGGAATCGAACCCACTTCTTCTCAGTTTTGTCTCACGAGGCTGAGTGTACCCCATTCCAATCCTAAGACCGGAATTCGATTTCTTGGCTAAGTCGGGAGTCATTCCGGGGTGACGGCTAACAATGCTAGCCGATACAGCAAGAAGAGGTGTCCGAAACTGATATTCAGAACGTCCCGCGTGATAGTGACCATGTTCATTATCATCCTCTTCATTGGCAGGTGAAAAGCTGAGACTTCTGTTACTTAGGAAGCAAAATAACCAGTGATGGACGAAGCAAAGAGGATATAAAAAGTAGGTTAACACAGGCTAGGAAAGCATTTCTACAATAAAGGAATCTCTTGACATCGAATATAGATTTAGGTATTAGAAAGTCATTTTTGAAACTCTATGTCTGGAGCGTGGCGCTCTATGGAAGTGAAACTTGGACTGTTGGTGCAGCAGAAAAGAGGATAATTGAAGCGTTTGAAAAGTGGTGTTACAGGAGAATGATGAAGATTAGATGGGTAGATAGGGTTACAAACGAAGAGGTATTAAGACTAGTGGGACTGCTAATGAAGAGAAGAGATGGGTTGGTAAGACACATACTAAGAAACCCAGGAATAGCAACCTTAGTTATGGAAGGAAGGGTCGAGGACAAGAACTGTAGGGGTAGACCAAGGTTAGAATATGTTAAACTGATTGCCTCGGATGTAGGGTGTGGTAGCTATGTCGAGATGAAACAATTAGCTCAGGACAGGGAGGCATGGAGAGCTGCATCCAACCAGTCAAAAGACTGAAGACTCAAACAACAGCACGTCATTTTGGGCCGATAACCTAGATGTTAGTTCATTTATATTTTACTCTGACCTCCAGAACGTGTCTTAATTATAATGGCTGAAGCTACTCTGCACGTCAAATGTTGCTTGCACAGCTCAAGATGACTGTCTCTACTTTTCATACAGAAAGACGAAGTGCCAATCGATAATGCCATCAAATTGCTCAAATCGACTTGAAAATTGCCACAAAAGAACTTTTCCATTCTTTTAACCCCGACTACCAACTTGTCGACGTAAAATAGCCCTCCCTTGGCAGGGCGAGGTAACTTATTAATGCTGTCAGAGTCCCCCACGCTCTGTAGGGGTGAGGGGGGTCTCCAGGGAATGTGGTGGAAACATATCGCTCTGAGCCGACAAAGTGGCGAGTCTGCTTCACTCATTGGCTGTGTTATGTGTGCACGTTCTGCTTCTACAAATACATTGAGGTCTGTAAAATACGGCGTTTAAAATGCTGAGGCTCTTATAAGCATGAATATCCCTTCTCTAGTCCTCTGCTTCGGTGGTGCAGTTGGTAGCATGCTGACCTGCTGTGCCCAAGATAGCGGGGTCAAACCCGGCCAAAGTCGTCGGATTTTTAAGAGCGCTAATAGTACTATGGCTAGGATTTTTAGATGCTAAAAATCGGGAAAATATTTATTTTTTATATATTAAAAATACCTGAAATATGTGATAAAAAAGTAAAAATATTTTATGATAATTTAGTTTATTAATGCGAATATAAACAATAAGCATGACTCACGAATGCAATGTATTCTATGCCACTGACTGCTGAAGCATTACAGTACACAACGAGATACATCGTCAGGTTGTCCATCACAAATGACAGACGATTATCGCGAAACACGTATTCTGAAGGCGCGAAACTGCGGCAATATGTGTCTTGCCCTTGAGGTGTTGTGGAACTTGAGATCGCTGTTCAGCCTTTATTCCTTTCCCACATGGTTGGCAGAATAGAACTCCCCTATCAGAAGTAAAATTATCTTTAAATTCTGCAACATACTGCAACAGACGATAACTTGTAGTTGTTTTTACTTTAGGCATCGTAGAACTGCCTTACACTTCACAGTGCCAGAAATGAACTGCATGTGAGTGACACTGGTTCCAGGTAGCTGGGGGAGGGGGTGGTATAGCACGTGGTGCAATATGGCTATGGACAAGAAAATCCCCGACTTCCACAGTGAGTGGCACGGGGCGACAAGTTAAGAATAATACAGTTGCAAGCTGACATACGTTCTGCATGAAGATTAGATAGCTCACAGGTTCTTCCCCGTTAAAGTAACACATAACACAAATGCAATAAACAGAAAGATCTAGAATACTGATTTAAAAAAATGTAAATATTTTGTCTTTTTATGTGCTAATAAGTGAAAAGCAGGAATTTATGTATTTACATAAAAAATATTTATTTACCTAAAAAACCTAGCCCTAAATAGAACATTATGCAACGAGCCTATAATGGCAATAATTAAGACACGAGTATACTGTATTTCTACACGAGTGTCTTAATATCCATTATAGGCGAGTTGAATACGACTGTTTATGTTCGACGATAATTATTATAACTATTTTATGTTCGAACATAAATATTCATAAATATCTGTCGAGAATTCGCCAGTTTTATGTACTGAACAGAGCGCATGGGACGCAAAGAATGCCTTGTATTTGTCCATGGCCTCCTCGATTAACCCACTATGACACTAGGCAACGCAGTGAAATTTAAATTAGAATGCCTTGGAACTCAACGCAGGTGCGATGCTATCATTATCTAATTGGTTAAAGAACTGTTTCTTGAGCTGTGATTGGTGGGAGAAACTGTTTCATAATGAAAAATAGTGTTATAATGACCATTATGATGTTACAGTTTTTTGATATATAGAATGCCTTGCTTCAGAGGGGAAGTAACGCCGGTGGCCCCATATCATAGATTTATGGCATGTAAAAGATCCTTCCACAGACTAAACGTGTGTGGAGGTAAATTTTTAGGTCAGATTTCATTGGAACGCTCTATCAAAGTTCCAACCTTCACCGCTAGGTATCATTGACATCTGGTAGTGAAAGTTGGAACTACTTGAAATTGAACGGAACGTATAGCTGACCCTCGGGGTGTCCGCTTGAAGCAGCTACCGACTCTGGCAAGCTGAACATGTCCTCGGACACTCCCGGCACTAGAAGCCATACGATAAAGAAAATAAATAAATCACGGGCCTCCTTTGTACGTGGAATCCGAACCACAGGACGTAGCATTTCACTTCGAAAATCTCACATGCATTGTCAGGGAATCCAACCTGGTCTACCTTGGTGAGAGGCAGACAGCTTGACCACTGCGCTGCCACGCCTCCACTTACAGATAGGCAGGCAGACTTTATGGAAATAATAAAATCTCATATCTTCCTTCTTCTGGGCATGATTGATGCAGTAAACGCAAAATTTTATGTTCCTGATCAAAATAGGGCTCGGATGTTGATACCGTAAGAAAGTTTAAAAAATGCACTTAAAACTTTCAAAAATGACTGTAATAAATGACCTAAAAATTCGAAAAAAGGAGAAAATGATCTTATAATAATAAACTCGCC
This sequence comes from Meconema thalassinum, assembly GCA_946902985.2. Lineage (NCBI taxonomy): Eukaryota > Metazoa > Arthropoda > Insecta > Orthoptera > Tettigoniidae > Meconema > Meconema thalassinum. The sequence goes on from OX336399.1 coordinate 37,506,140, forward strand.
AATATTTCAAAAATGAAAACTTAAGCTCAAACTGAAAAGGTCAATCAAAATAGATTTCTAGCACTAAACAAAAGGTTTATGTTCACTTTAGTCTGAGTTGCACTGCACTACGAATGCCATTCGGATGTTGTCAAATGTAAATAATCTGCGGTTATCAGCCAACAAGTTTTATATCTCGAAAAGCTGCGTTCAACATCAACTGATGTGATTGGAGCGTACTTGAAGTGAGGAAGGTCGTTTGCTGCTAAATCCTCCTCAATCCCATCCATGCAGTAGTTTTCACCAGAATGAAAGTCTGAGAATTTGCAGAATGCTTTATACCCGGTGTTTTTGTCCAGCACTTTTTTTCAGTTTTGATGCATTACCCGTAGCAATTTCGCCACGATTGTTGGTATGACTAGTTTCCACCCGGTTGATTAAGGAAATGGAATAAATATTTCAATATTTTAAATTATCTTGGTTGGTTGGTTCTTAAGTTTGGAGGCTGCGACAATGTGGTCATGTAGCCCCGTGTACTTTGGGTGTGTGTAGGATCTGTCTGATAACGGGTGTTAATTGTGATGACTGTATTAGTGTGTGTAATCTGTTTTTTTATTTTTTATTTAAGTACTGCAACTTAGAATTTTTCAAATAGTTCCGTCTTTTGCCGCCAAGCGCCACCGTCAACGACTACTAGGCCAAGTTCAGAACGTAGCTACTAGACGACACCGCAGTCGGCTCTTGGCAACGAACGTAGAAACCTAAGAGCGTTGTTTACATTCTTAACCTATCCAATTTAGCTTCACACAGGTGCAATTAGTGGAAGGTTCTTTAACATGCCATAAATCTATGACATGGGACCGCCGGCTTTACTTCCCCTCCGAAGGAAGGCATAATGAGGGATTTTTAACGCTCTTAAAAATCCGACGGCTTCGGCCGGGTTTGAACCCGCTATCTTGGGCATAGAAGCTCAGCATGCTACCGACTACGCCACCGAAGCCGCTTTAAATTATCTTGTATCAGCTATTAGCTTCTTAAGTCTGAGAGACATAACTCCCTCTGTGACATGACTAAATTGAAAAAATAAATGACCTCAAAAGGCCAATTTCTCTAAAATAAGACCAAAAAATCTACCAAACTTAAAAGCTCTTAAAATGGAAAAAATAGCAAAAGATGCAAAATAAAAATGACATATTTGAAGACAGGATGGCCCGTCCGGAGTACTTCAGCATTGTTTTAGACAGCTCATTAAAACGATGACATGTCATCAACATCCGGGCCCTGTAGATCATTGTATTATTTTATTTTATATGTTACTAGCAACCTGGTTTACCCAGCGTAAGCTTAAAAGACGCACGGACGGCAGGTCCCAGACGCAATTCAGAAAAGCAGACAGAGGTGAAGGAATTGTGTGGGCTCGGTATTTGCTCTCTACCCAATAACAAATTCGAAAGCTTTGAAATATTGTTTATCCCAGGACTGTTACAGGTCAGGGGTAAAATCCGGTCAGTAAACTTTTTAAATTTTAATTTCTTTCTTACCTTAGCAATAATTTTGAAAGAATCCGAGACATGTACGTTACTTACCCATAATATTATTTGACTATTAGGTCATAGTTATTATGTCATTAGTTATAACAATAGCAATAACTTTTTGAATGTAAGAAGTTTCATTGTGAACTGAGTGTACTGACAAAGAAAGAAGTTAAAAATAAAGTTCCTTGAATCCATTTTTTATTTAATTCTTTTTTTGTTATTTGTCCATGTTATTCTTTTATAAGCATAACCGATTAATTTATTTAGAAAGTCAGATGAAGTCTGTAATTTTTTATGCCTTCTGAAGTGCTCACGGTATTTGAAACTGGCCTGGTTCTTAAAATTAGCTTTTTTGTTAAAATTCTTTCTTTAAACCTTTTGTTTACAATCTCTGAAAAGAAACTCTTTTTTGTATGAAATAGGTTACAAATCTCGTGTAATACAGTAGCTGAAAAAATGATGAAGAAAGGTTAGCATGGACGTGTATTAAAAAAAATCAGCTTATGTCGTGGGATTTGGAAGATGTAAATCAGTAACAATCGTTTGATCAATTCGACGGGTTTTATTTTTGAAATATGTCCATACGGTGATCAGAATAAAGTATTGGTGGTCAGGGAAAATGGGATCTTAAATCAGGGAAAAGTCAGGGAAAATGCAAATCTTGGTCTTGTAACAACCCTGTTATCCTGAACTAGCACCAACAGATAGCGCACAGGTATTATGGGGGATCATTTTGTTATTTTGGTCAAATAGCACACAATAGGCTGTTACAAACGCTTCAAAATTAAAATGTATCGTATTAACTAGTTATTCTTCAAGTTCGATGCGTATAGATCTGGTGTGTTTATATCAACAACAGCATTAACTAATATTGTCGGTGAAATCGTACGAATGGAATGTCCTGTGTACAAATTAGAGTTGCGGATATTAAGGTATAGGTCTATTTATTTTGCAATATTGCGCAAACATTATAGACGGTGCACGCTTTCCATGTCGGTAATTAATACAGGCTAGGGTAGAAGGATGGTGTGTTGCAAACTTCTGGACGTAGATTCCTAAATGTCTTGCATATTTCATAGTATTTTCTTGTTACCGTAAAGGTTCGTGATGATTTTGTCTTTGTGTTTAGGATTGTAACTACAGTGGTTGATCCGATATATTTTACATTGTCAACTTTCATATCATGTAATTCATGTCCGACACGTTGCATTTTGAGCGCATGTGTGAAGCTATCCTTACCTCATTGGTCAATAAATGAAAATCTTGAGTTCTGATTGGTTGGAGAAACTGTATCATAATGAAAAGTCGTGCAGTAAAACTTCGTTTAACCGTCACTCTTTAAACCGTCAGTTTCTGTTAGCCTTCATTGCTGTAATAGCATAATAATACTGCAATACAAAGTGCTTTAAGGTGCAGTGACGCGTTCGCTTTGTTTACTTACTCTATTTTAGTGGGAAGTGAGTGTACCTGCCCGCCATTTTCAAGCTACATGAACTATTTCACCTGCAAGTTTGTATTACAGTACTGTACATTATGTTACCAAATTTGTAGCTACTGTACGGATGTTTTTATCATGCAATAAATAGTTTTATTTGCTATTACAATCGTGTTTAATTTCTTTTCACTCCGAAATATATTACACTAGCTGAAGTACCCGTTCTTCGAGCGGTGTTATATATTAACACCAGACATTATCAATTGAGCTACTGTTACAATGGTTAGCGGTTTGTCATTCCTTCATAAGTTTATCAGAAATAAGTTAGTTTTCTGGGAATATCACACACACACAGTTAATTTAAGGGCCTTAAAATGTGGGTTTCGGAGACCCCTTATAGACTCGCGAATTTTGTGTCTCACAATGACAAGCGCAAAATATGCATTGATCGTCCTTCTAGGATAATTTTTATATTTCGCCTATTTTAGCATGTATTTTGAGAAGTTTTTCCCTATATCCACTCTTCTACTGTATGAAAAGTACGGTGAGGAGTTTTATAAATGATTGGTGTATTGACTCATGTTTACCATACCTAATTTTACTATGCACCAAGCATCCGAACACGATTTATAGGCGTACATAAAGTTACACAGAAAGACAGACAGACAATTCTATTGTCTACAACATATCACCCAGATATCCAAATATGGGTATATCTACCTTACGTATCAAACAAAATCATCCCTACGATGAACCCGTATGTCGACAAAAAAGATTAGTTTAAATGTGCTCTCAAACTAAATTCACCCAACGTGTACTTCCTGACGTGAAATAGATTTGAAAGCCTTGTAGACGAAACGCAATACACCTCACATAAAAAATGACCCTCTACGTTGTGTTAGGACCCCATACACAGGAAGATCTCTTTCATAAATTATAAAGGCTTGTGGTGCATGAAAATTCAGGTTCTTTAGCCTCAAATGGCCCAAATTCCTAAAAGCCGCAAAAAATGGTGATTCAATTCAGGAATTTTTGAAAATAATGTTGCTGTTTGTAGATATAACAGACTTTCTGTACTATATGTCGCACGTGAAATTGCATGAAAAATTCTAGGTTACCCCTTGACCCCCTTAATTGCATTGACGAATTATACAGTCTACGTTGGTTCCGTGATAACCTTATAGCCATTTGCAAACTTTCACAGAAATGTAATAAATGGAGTAGCCTAATAATAATAATATCGTATGGCCTCGGGTGCCGGGTGCAAGCTTCGTAATTTGACACCCAGAGGGTAGCTTGCATGTCGAAATTTCGTTGTTCCTTGAATCACTATGAAAGTCAAGGAGGGTAGATATCTAAGCTCCTTGAACACTATAGCGCTTTCTAGTAGAGAAATGAGGAACTTTGTGTTGGCGGAAACTCCTGAGGTTAATTTTGCCATTATGAACACGGCCTACTGAATTCAAATGGGTTATTTGACATGCCAACATCGTATGACATGCGAGTCAAATTTTTGCCGCCTTTCAAAAATCACGTACAGGCCGGACGTTTGTTTTAGACGATTGCCCTTGACCTTGCAGCCTGCGGGTGAGCCTGTACACAGTCACTCTCTCACCCTATCACTTCACATTTGTCACCACCGATCTGATATAATGGAATTCCAGACTTTAGCAGACAGTACAGTCCACGTCCAAGTATTGTGTGACACGGAAGTACACGTTACGTAGTTACGAACAGAACCTCATTATATTTGCCAGTGACTATACTTCAGCAATAGTGTGAAACAGCTTTATCAATCATCGGGGCGCTTGGGGCAGCTGATAACAACACAGGTACTGTAGTAACTCGCCTCCAGGCTTCCATTCAGATTTTTCACTCGTCTAAACCAAACGTCCGGCCTGTACCACGGCCAGGCGTGAACCTGCAATCTTGGGGTTAGTAGACCGACATGCTATCCACTCACCCACCGTGGCAAGGTATAAATGGAGTGACATTGCTTCTTACAGAAATAGATGGAAAGTTGGATGCCACCCCTTGAGATAATGTTGTCATGGTTACCGATTTGCATTCCTTCATTAGTTTGTTAAATTAAATTAAATTAGTTTTCTGAGAATATTTCAGAAACTGTTGGATTTAGAGCCTTATAATGTACTTTTCGAGGACCCTTTAGGGCCCCCGAGTTTTGTTTCTGGCACCGAGGGGCTTTGTCTCGTCGTTGTACGCCATAATATAATATTAATAATAATAATATAATATAGGGATATGAATCTAATAGACCTGCCGTACCACACCCGCAGATGTAAATCGCGTGAAAAAAATCTAGAGTACCCCTTGACCCCCTTAAGCGCATTATACGTATTGATGAATTTTACGGCTTAATTTGGTTCCGTGATAACCTTCTAGCCTTTGCAAACTTTCACACTAATGTAATTAATGGAATTGCATTGCGTCTTACAGCAACAGATGGACCTCTGAGAATCTGTTGCCATGGTTACCGGCTTTTATTTGTTCATTAGTTTATGAAATGAAATTAGTTTTCTGGGAATATCTAAAAAACTGTTGGTTTTAGGGCCTTAAAATGAGGTTTTGTCTCTCACATTGAGGGGCTGAAAATGAGCTTTGTCTCGCCCTTCTACGCTTATTTCAGCATGTATTTTAAGGGGGTAGGCCTCCTTTTATGAGAGTTAGGGAGAAGAGTTACACCAATGATTAGTGTCGTGCCTCTGATGGACAACTGCACCAAATTTTACGTTGATACACCCAGCCGTTCTCGAGTTATAAGGGAACAAACTTGTCCACAAACAAACAAACAAACAAACAAACAAACAGATAGACAAAACATTATTTTCCCGCGCATCCATCATAAAACAGTTTGAAACGCGTAAACAACTCAAATTTCCGTAGAAATTCAGAAACTTTCATTTTTATATTAGAGAGATACTGTATACCGCACCGCTCGGTGTTGACCGTGTTTTATTGCACAAATTTAGGTTTTACTCGCTAACCATCGGAGATACACGAAAAGTGATAAGGACATTTCGGATAGAAAATTAAAATTTAAAGCTCATGTATGCCATCAAAAGTTTGCTATTTCTTAGCGTTCTTTTTTTATTTGAAGTGGAAATATGAAATTTTGAAACCAAAGGGTGTAGTGACGTCACATATGTGGGTTTTACTCGCTAACCGTTGGAGATACACGAAAAGTGATAAGGACCTTTCGGATAGAAAATTAAATGTTAAAGCTCGTGTATGCATCAAAAGTTTGCTATTTCTTAGCGTTCTCTTTTTATTTGCTATGGTAATATGAAATTTTGAAACCAAAGGGTGTAGTGACGTCACTAAAATGGTCGCCATTTTTTAATAGTGCAAAATATCGAAATTGAAAGTATCCTATGTGTAAACATGGTAAATCAGCTACATCCATGCTAAATTTCATTTAAATCGGACCAGTGGTTCTTGCGTTATTGAGTAACACACAGACAGGCAGACACACACCATCTCATTTTTATATATTAGTATGATTACTGTGAGAGTGATATCTGCCTATAATATAATTGATTGAGGTCATGTTTTGGAGGAATAATACAGTGTTTCTGTTATCCGTCTATCCGCTCAACCGTCACGACCCTGGTCCCGTCGATGACGGTTAATCGAGTTTTTACTGTACTTCAATGACGCCCATTAAAGTACAGTTTTCTGACATATAATATTTACATTTCGACATAGTCGAACATAAAAATAATTTTAGTGGATAATATATTAAAGATAAGAGATATGCTGTAGCAGATTTTTTTTGTAGAACTTTTCATGCTGAACAATTCTTCAATGTATAACGGTTTACCCAGCGTAAGCCTAAAAGGTGCAGGGACGACAGGTTTTTCTTCGACTCGATTTACTGAACTCGTTACTGTTCGGCTTCCTTTGGTCTTAAATGAATGTTTTTCTACAGAAACCTTCCACGAGAAATCCTTTACAGAACGGTGAAAACACCATCATAATCCATCCAGTGGTTCTCGAGATTACCCGTTAAATCCAAGAATCGGGGACTTTGTTTTATACCACGTCGAGATAGGCTACATGTTGAAATATTGGAACCTTGCGATGAAGTTCTTTGAACTTGATGTCTCCAGCGTGCGCCTGAAGCCATGTTGTCGTCTCCTTGGAATTGTTAGACAATCACACCTGCCTTAACTGAAATATAATAAGAAAATTGCTCTGAACAAGTTACGTCATTCAAATTATATTACCTCTGCATTAGTATTCATAAGCAGGTGCCTCATAACAATGCCGGGAGGTAGGACATTTTTATAACACTTCCTGTTCCTGTGGAGGGTAATTTACACAATCTGGGGGAAATCTTAACGAAATGTGAGTGGTGAAGAACAACAGTTGGCGTAGAGACGGAAGGAGATGAATGGAAAACTCTGTGGAAGGGTAATACAGGGTGCTGCAGAAATAACTGACGAATTTCAAACGTAAATAATACAGCAACGCAACAAGATATTCACAAATTTATTGCGCAGTTTAAAAGATCAGTGTTTGCCATTTTTGTTACATAGATTGGAGCGGCAGATCTAACACTTGTATTGGCCACAGCCACAGTGTTATTGTCGATGTGCGCGCGGCCTGGGAGAAAACGTGCATCGCCTTGTCAGGGCTAGCCAGTCGCTAGCATGGCGTGGAGTGGTGAGCAGCGAGCTTTCGTGATTGAAACGTATACTTCAAAAATGCCGACTCTGTTACCACAACACAGCGTTTATTTCGTAGACACTTTAGGTTACATAGACATGCGAAAGGTCCAAGCAGGAATACACTTCTGGTATGGGTGAATAATTTGGTGGAACTGGTTCAAGTGTTAAAACGAAACCGCCTGGTAGGCCTCGTAGCGTTACAACACCAGAGAATATCCGTGCAGTGAGACATGCCTTTACGCAATCTCTTCAGAGAGATGTTTCCAGAACGTTTAATCTCCTTACGGGGTGACGTTCCATGGCCAGCCCGTTCCCCTGATCTCGCCCCTTGCGATTTCTTTCTCTGGGGATACCTGAAGGCTGGCGTCTTCCAACGTAAGCCGCGAACACTACACGACCTGAAAGTTGCTATCCGTGAGGAAATCGAGGCAATACCACTAGACATGAGTAGGAGGGTCATGCGGAACTTCAGAGAGAGGCTTCAGAAGTGCATCGAAAGGGGCGTTCGACATTTGGATGACATTATTTTCAAAACCTAGTGTGTATGTGTATATGATGCAAATGGCAAACACTGCTCTTTCAAACTGCGCAATAAATTTGTGAATATCGTGTTGTTTTGCTGTGTTAAGTACGTTTGAAATTCGTCAATTATTTCTGCCGCACCCTGTACAATACGTATAAATACGTATAGTATAATAATACATTTATTGCAGCCAAATAGCCACAAAAAGAAAAGTGAAATACACTAAATTTGCGCGCCTGCGCCTTGCATAATCTTTAATTGATTTTGTTCTTTTGCTGCAGAGCTCTAAATGGTAGCGTTCATACGTATGTCTAGAACCCTGCCCGGATAAACAAAACGTCATCCGCATGACTTTTATCCGAATCCGCACGTTTGTTATCCGAATTTGCTGACAATACAATATTATTCTTAATTTATTAGATACGATATAACGTTTTTCTTTAATAACCTTTATTTCTAAGCCATCCATTTCGACTACGTGACGTGCACGCGTGCCCTCTAGCGACGGGCTGTGACCCTCCACACTCTGGTCGGAACCACACCTCGTTACACACGCCACGATTAGCCGATGTCGTCACCGGTTTGCGCATTACAGCCTCCGGCTCGTTACTTTTTGAACGCACCTTATACTATACGAGGACAACGTGCGGAAAATCAACTGCCAGGTTGCACTGCAAGGCTCCGAAGTCATGTGGCGGATCTCTGATATAAATCCATGGGAGTACCGTACATGTTCGAATGGACAGCCCTGACTGCGCTCAAGGCCGGTGGGAAGTGCTGCAGGGATGTCCAGCTCCTCCAGCCGTCATGCCTGCGTACCGGGATGTCAGGTACGATTTCGGAGCCTTGCAGTTCATAGTACAACGATTGCGTCCACAGATTTTGGTTGGTTGGTTAGTTCTTAAGTTTAGGGGCTGCGACAACGCGGTCATGTAGCCCCGTGTACTTTGGGAGTGTGTAGAATCTGTCTGATAACCGGTGTTAATTGTGATGACTGCATTAGTGTGTGTATCTGTTTTAATTCAAGTAAGGACTGCAGACGATCAATTTTCAAGTAGTTCCTACTTTTGCCGCCAAACGCCACCGTCAACAACTACTAGTTCAGAACTTAGCTACCAGATGTCACCGCATTCTGCTCTTGGCAACGAACGTAGGAACCTAAGAGCGTTGTTTACATTCTTAACCTATACAATTTAGCTTCAAACAGGTGTAATTAGGGGAAGGTTCTTTAACATGCCATAAATCTATGACATGGGACCACCGGCTTTACTTCCCCTCTGAAGGAAGGCATACTGAGGGATTTTTAACGCTCTTAAAAATCTGACGACTTCGGGCGGATTTGAACCCGCGATCTTGTGCATAGAAGCTCAGCATGCTACCGACTACACCACCGTAGCCGCCTCCACAGAGTTTCAAGATAGGTTTCGACCTGTCTTACCTTTCTTCCCTTGTAAGCAACAGTAAGTACAGGGTTATTACAAATGATTGAAGCGATTTCACAGCTCTACAATAACTTTATTATTTGATATATTTTAACAATTCTTTGCACACACATACAAAAACTCAAAAAGTTCTTTTTAGGCATTCACAAATGTTCGATATGTGCCCCTTTAGTGATTCGGCAGACATCAAGCCGATAATCAAGTTCCCCCCACACTCGGCGCAGCATGTCCCCATCAATGAGTTCGAAAGCTTCGTTGATGCGAGCTCGCAGTTCTGGCACGTTTCTTGGTAGAGGAGGTTTAAACACTGAATCTTTCACATAACCCCACAGAAAGAAATCGCATGGGGTTAAGTCGGGAGAGCGTGGAGGCCATGACATGGATTGCTGATCATGATCTCCACCACGACCGATCCATCGGTTTTCCAATCTCCTGTTTAAAAAATGCCGAACATCATGATGGAAGTGCGGTGGAGCACCATCCTGTTGAAAGATGAAGTCGGCGCTGTCGGTCTCCCAAGTACTTGGGAACGTGATCATCCCTTCTATTTGGAAATCTCTGATATAAGCTTGATACAAGTTTGATTAGAAAGCATAATGAATTTCTGAAGAACTAGAAATGACAGTCTCCTTAATGAAAGATTTAACCTAACAACGAATCATAAATCCCTAGTTCGTGACTCGACTCGGTCACGCTACGAAAGTATTTTCTGTTTCTTTGGTTCGTGACGAGTTGTCTCATGTTCAGAAATTAATCATCTCCTATTTCAGTGGATGTAATTCATCAGCATTTGCTAATGAGCGTTTACTGAGTAGAGCTTTTGGTCACGTTTATCAAGTTGGAGACATTGACTTTTCTTTGGAAACAGGCACTGCCAGTGTATCGCTCGTTTCTCATTTAAAGTGAGCTTGCCACGGTGGGTGAATGGTTAACGTGACGGTCTACTAACCCCAATATTGCAGGTTCGCTCCTGGCCGTGGTAAGTGATTTCTTGAAAGGCGGCAAAAATTACGACACCATGTCATACGATGTTGGCATGTCAAAGAACCCATTTGAATTCAGTAGGCCGTGTTCATAATGGCAAAATTAATCTCGGGTGATTCCGCCAACACAGAGTTCCTCATTTCTCTACTAGAAAGCGCTATAGTGTTCAAGGAGCTTAGATGTCTATCCTCCTTGACTTTCATAGTGCTTCAAGGAACAACGAAATTCGACATGCAAGTTACCCTTTGGGTGCCAAATAACAAAGCTTGCACCCGGCACCCGAGGCCATACGATATTATTATTATTATTATTATTATTTACAGTGAGCGGTTTAACATTATAACGCAAGTCTGGTTGGTTGGTTGGTTCCTTAGTTTAGGGGCTGCGACAACGTGGTCATCTAGCCCCGTGTACTTTGGGTGTGTTTGTAGAATCTGTCTGATAACCGGTGTTAATTGTGATGGGCTGTGTTATCTGTTTTAATTCAAGTAAGGACTACATACGATAATTTCAAGTAGTTCCTACTTTTGCCACCAAATGCTACCGCCAACGACACTTAGCTTGCGGACTTGGCTACCAGATGGCATTGCACTCGGCCCCTGGTGGCGAACGTTCGAACTAATAGTGTGTTATCAATTCTAACCTACAGATTTTGGCTTCACACAAGTGTAGTTAGTGGAAGATTCTTTTTCATGCCATAGATCAATGTCATGGGACCGCCGGCTTCACTTCCCCTCCGAAGGACGGCATACTGAGGGATTTGAACGCTCTTAAAAATCCGACGACTTCGGTCGGGTTTGAACCTGCGATCTTGGGCATAGCAGTTCAGCATGTTACCGACTACGCCACGGGTGTGGATTCGTATGCCGATTGTTTGTGTCACCTGGTGTAATCTGCTCGTTCATTAAAATGACGAAACTTAGGGGCTGATGACCTCGCTGTTCCGCCCCTTAAAACATTAACAATGCAATATTACTTTCGGAACTATTTCCTTATTCTATCTTCCAAGATCAGTCTAACAAGGGGAGGATACGATGCATGGGTCACCGATTCAAACCATCTTTAATACACGTGTAGGGCATGACCAGGTGTATACCAGGTGCAAGTAGTAAGGTGCGCTTCTCAGCCGTTTCCGAGAAATGAATTAATTGCAATTACAGTGCGGCGTCTATGAGCGTTGTACGCTAGCAAGAAGCTAACGAGCGCGTGGTGCAGCGGTAAGAGCCCTGCTTCGTAAGCGCGGGATCGCAGGATCGAATCCCACCATTGTGCCGTTGCAGTGTGTTGTGTGTGGTTTTTTTTTTTGGTAACCATTGGCAATTTCCAACCAATACGCATAGCATGAGTCACTAATTACGGGGTACGGGGTGGTCTGGTGGTTCACAGACGTGCAATGAACGGAACAGACTGGGTCTTCAATGTATAAATGTATAGGCCTACCAGTAGCCTACATATACTAGAATACACCTGACCATGTATAATACCAATGTATTTGCAATGCCGATACTATACAGTATGTAATGTCAAAAACGTTGGCCCCCATACGATGATTTCAGAATCCCTTTTCCCGCTCACATAACATGTTATTACAATTGACTGCAAAATATACATTGTTCACGACACCTACATTTGTACGAATTGCATATGTTTACAACAAAAAACACAACACACAGCAAAAGACCACTAGTGGGATTCGATCCAGCGATCCCGCGCTTATGAAGCAGTGCTCTTGCCCCTGGACCAAGCGCTCGTCGGCTTATAGCTAGCGTACAACGCACATAGACGCCGCACTGCAATTAATTAATTTCTCGGAAACGGCTGTGAAGCGCACCTTACTACTTGCACCTGGTATACGTCTGGTCATGCCCTACAAGTGTACTAAAGATGGTTCGAATCGGTGACCCATGCATCGTATCCTCCCCTTGTAAGATTTATTTTTAGCCTACTTTCCACGTTTTGTAAAAATGCGGAAAAAGTAGACTTATGAGATCGATCCTGGCAAGCAAATGTCTGTCTGTGTGTCTCTCCCTCCCACTCCCCCCTCCTCCCTCCCCCTCCCCCCTCCCCCTCCCCCTATCAACTCCCAAACGGCTGCATCTATCGAAAACAAATTTGGTATGAGTAAAGATCTAGACCTAAATATCTCGCGGCCATATTTGAAAATGACATCAGTGCTTCCAACTGCTGAAAAATCGCAATTGAAACATGAGCTCTATTTTGGATATCTCAAAAGATATGCATGGGATTTGTTCCAATGTTGACACGCATATAGACAATATTACATCAGACTAATTTACAGGAGCCCATATATGACAGTGTTGCCAACATGTTTTTATGCCTGCTGATGTCCAATCTTTAAATGCATGTACTTTCCATACTATCTATTGGATTTCAACCAAATTTGATATGCGATTTGCGCACCGGAGCAGATATGAATATGCGTGTTCTTTACTGTCAATTCAGGACTGCCAACTGTTGAAAAATCCACTCCATAATTTTTTATCCTAATCTCAATATTTCAGAAAGTACGCAGGCTAACAGCTCTAAACTTTGCATACATGATTATGTAGTTTAATTTTCAGTAATTGATACACGACAGTGCTGCCAACATTATTTTACGCGTGTTGATAGGTTTAATGTTTAATCACATGTATTGTCTATACTAATAAATGAATATCTTTCAATATTGACACATATATACATCATAAAATTTCAATTTAAAGTTGAGCATCCCATATATGGCAGTGTCGCCAACCTGAGTTTACGATTGCTGATAAATTCAATGCTTAAATACATGTAACATGCATACTATCTATTGGACCTGAACCAAATTTTGCAAGTGCATTATGTACCTTAAGAGATGGAACTAAGAATATATTCAGAGTCGCCAGGTCTGCCAAATGTTGATAAATGGTTTCTATAATTTTAAGAAAAGTAGGCTCTTTAGTTAGTCACGGAACTACTTGTTGTAACTAACAATAACTTTAACGTAGTAGGTTTTAAGATGTAACTCTGTTACATAGTGCGCTGTGTGTAAATTACGGTGTTGCCACCTCACTGGCTCAGTCGATAGCAAACACAATTTTCTTTCTCTCATAGAACATCATTACGATTGACTTGTGATACAAACATAGCTTCTATATAGAAAACTGGATCTGATAACTTTGTGTAGGGGAAAGAATGAAAGAAATACAATTTCTCTCCATTCGCTTATTCGAAAATAGCGTTCCACAAAAAAGAACGATTTATCAATCTCAAGAAGGCTGTTGCCATGACGATGTTATCAGCTTCACTGATTCCTTTTCTGGAGCCAGTTTGTGAGTTAAGACAGCCGGCTTCTGACCTCTCGCATGGGGAGGCTCTGAATGGAGGCAGATCGGCGTAAGTCTGGGTATTCTTGAGCACTCAACCTTTGTAAAGTAGCCCTGCTTTTACACTAGTATTTTTTAGAGAATATTATGATTTTGAGATCTTATTTATAAATTGATTTATTTTAGCAGTATAATAATTAATAAATTTATATTTGTTTACCTATTTACTTATATTTCTTATTGTATTTATTTCACTTAGTTTTTGTTTGCTATGTGTGTACGTTCATTTATCCATTCGTTCATTTTATGTATTTTTGCGTATTTTTATTTACCTATTTATTATTTATTTAAGCAATTAATTATTCTAATTAGAACTTATTTTAATTATTAATATTTATTTAATTAATTATTACATATTTTCTTTCTTTCTTTCTTTCTTTCTTTCTTTCTTTCTTTCTTTCTTTACGTAATTTAGTTATTTATTTCTTCTTGTTCCGTATCGGCTAACTACGGACATGAACTTCAACTATTGTGTTTGGTGTGGGTCTTGACGTTTTCCCACTAGTCACGCTTCCTATGGCTGTGTTGTTCCTTTCTCTCCTTTGTCCAGAGGTCAACTGTCTTCTTCCTTGGTGGTTTGTCCAGGAACTTCATTTGCTTCAGTTTACTCCTGAGAGACGTTCGGTCTTTTATGTATTTTCTGTAACTCCCAGCTCCAGCAGATGTTTGTCCACTTGGTCTTCCTTCTTTGCCAGTGCGAGAAAAGCTGATTAGTCGTCCCAATATGTATTTATTTTATATTTATTTTATATTTATTTATTTATTTCAATTTTAATTGTCATTTCAGTTTCTAATTCTTTAAGGTATGAGTACACCCAGAATTTTCTTTTTTTAAATTACAAAGTTACCTGTTTAGAATTTTGGTTACTAGAAAGAGCAAGAAAAAGTAGAAAGATCAGTATGTATATGAACTAAAAATGTTGCATTATTTGTTAATAACAAATTATTTTGTTTAAAAATGTATTATATTGTTTTAAACGTCATAGCTCCCAAATTAATTGACATCCCTCAAATCTGATTTTTGCATTTTGTTCACAACACTTTTAGGTAGTGCATAAACCTAAAATACATGAGCCTAGAATGAAATTGTGCCTGCTGGTGTCCTATTACTTTAGTGGATTCAGATTATTTTCTGAGTGTTTATAAACAAATCACATAAATAATTATATTTTTCAACATTCGTTATATATCAGAGGTTAGTGCACTGGAGTAGGCTTTTGGCTTTTATTTAAAAAAATAATCAGTGAAATAGGATAATTAGGTGTAATGTTATGATTTTTGGAAATACTGAGGTCATCCTCCTGGTTTTCTGCTCTGGGGTGTTTTGTAGGTGATACTTTTTCTGTTTTAGAGCTTTAGCCAACTCCACACCGGCTCGAGTATGTTTACCAATAGTAACACCCACCCACTTTAGAATTTTCAATTCTACATCTGGGCCTCAATTATAATGGCAAATAGCATCCATAACACAAAAATTCAATGTTTTCAGTCCTACATAACTATAATTTGGGCATCTTCTCCTTATCATGCAATTAAAACTTTCATTTTTTGTGTGTTTTGCAATGGAGACAACGCCTTAGCATGACAGGATCAGTCAACTTGGAGTACACTGGCTTGACAGCTTCAAGTACATTGTCAGGTAGTCCATTTTTAGGCTTATATTTATCCAGTATGCCAGTTGCCACTGGATTTTGGAAGGAACACCAACTGCCTTCACCTTTGGGACATTTACCATGGAGTCCCTCATTCCTGCCTGCTGATAAATGATACAGGGAAGTCCATATGGCTTCACTGGTTTCCATGGAATTTCTTTACAGGCTCCCTTTAGTTCTTCTGATACCCATGGTTATAACAACAATGCACAACAATATTCAAGATAAACAAATTGCAATTGCTCAAAAACTTTCTCAAAGTATATCAATATAAATCGTAGGCCTACAAAATGCAAGGGTGCTCAAAACATCAAAACATTCACAGCTGCTGATTTAAATAATTAAAAATAATTCTCATAGATAGCAGCACAGGGTTACTATGGAGTGAACTTTATATTTTACATGAGTAATTAGAATGAAAACAACAGTCACAGATGATCAGCATGAGCAGAAGGCAAAGAAATTGCCTCGTGTCCAGTCGTGGCTCAGTGTGCAGCATTTTACATAAATGCTAATATCTCAAAAAGTAGTGAAGGAAGTGTTATATAATTTACACCAAATTAAAGCTAATAAAATAACGAATCCAGGCAATGTAAAATTCAACATTGAAAAAAATACTACTTTTTGACAATTTCTGGGTGTACACATGCTTTAATTTGAATTTTTAATTTAATTTCAATTAATGTATTTATAACAAATACAGTAACAAGTAGGCCAACGGCCAAGCCGTGTTGAAACACCGGATCCCATGAGAACTCCGCAGTTAAGCAACATTGGGCGCAGTCAGAACTTGGATGGTGTGCCGGTTCTAGGCACTGCGCGATGTTGGCCAACATAAGGAGGAGCGGAAAGGCCCTAGCCACCCTACTGCAAGTAAACTCCGGCAGGGGGTAGCCTCTTCGGAGGCTCGGACCTGCCTTCGGGCAGAATACCAATTAATTAATTTTAACAGTAGCAAGTAAGAAAGCTTAACAGAGGTTTGTATAGCGCAATCTACAATTGTTTAAAATATACAGTAATAAAAAAAAAAAAAAAAAACAGATTCGAATTATACAGTCAAATGAATGATGAACATGGTGATAGCAATAAATATGCACAAAGGGCAGTAATTGTTTAGGGAAAAAAGCCGTACAAATTTGCAAGACCTTGAAAAATTCAATGACGCAATATCAATGAAAGTAAATGTTTTTGATATGGAATACAATAAACATGCAAGTTGCAAAGTTGGCAGGAAGTAAATCTTAATAGTAGACTACATTATGTAACGAGCATATAATGGCAATAATTAAGACACGAGTATGTTTATAAAACGAGTGAAGCGAGTTGTATAATTTCCATACGAGTGTCTTAATTACCATTATAGGCGAGTTGCATACGCCTGTTTATGTTCGACGATAATTATAACTATTTTATGTTCGAAGATAAATATTCATAAATGTCTGTCGAGATTTTGCCAGTTTTATGTACTGAACAGAGCGCATGGAACGCAGAGAATACCATGGCCTCGTGGAATACCCCACTACTATGACACTAGAAGCCACGCAGTGAAATTTAAAATAGAAGGCCCTGGAAGTCAGCGCAGGTGCGATGCTATCCTTAGCTAATTGGTCACACAACTATTTCTTGAGCTCTGATTGGTGGGAGAAACTGTTTGATAATGAAACATAATGTTATAATGACCCTCATTATGATACAGTTTTCTGACATACCGTATAATATTTACATTTCGACATCGTCGAACATAAGACAAATTAACACCTATTACCCAATGAAGCTCGTATTAGAGTGCTCAAGTTACTGTGGTTACCAGTAACATTGTTTCTACTCTGGGATACTAGGTATATGCTCTCTTGTCGTGTCTGTGTACTAGATTGTTATAGTTGTTGATTTGTAGTCAACCCGGCATACAGAAGGAGGTTTGCTATGTTAGGGTGTGAAACCAGAACTGATTTCCTCATCTGCCAGATATCCTTACAGGCACCATTCCTCACTTGTCGGGATTCGAACCGCGCGCAGCCACAAATCAGCGAGAGCTGTGTACAGACGTGGAAGAATACTCTTCTGTGTGAACTATTACCTCTTGAGGGTTGGCTGTGTGTAATCTGTAAGTTGTGAAGTTGGCAAATCGTTGTTTGCTCCTAATACGTGTTAGGCTTAGTAAACTGCGGCGATGCAACGTACCAGACAGGCCTTCCGAATCTTAGCGGTTCGGTGGCAAGAAGTTAACGCAGAATCCATCGAAAATGGAACAGGTCCGCTGAAAATCATGCCAAATGCTAAGGAAATAGCAGTATTTGCTTCCCCTGTAGAACTCTGTGAATTTGCCTAACTAATATATAAAAGTCTTAGTGGTGTCTGATTATTACTCTTTCACACAAAAATTACTCAACCAATTTTGTCTAAAATTTTGCACGAACACAGTTTATATATCAGGAAAACCACAAGACTATTAATACACAGCATTTTTAGCCTATTTGCAATTTTGAAAAAATAGGCTTATGAGATCACCTTTTGTCCGTGTGTGTGTGTGTGTGTGTGTGTGTGTGTGTGTCTAATAAAATCTAAACGGCTGGAGCGATTTCAGTGAAACTCGGCAAGTTCATAGCACTATTCCCGGCGACCTCGACCGTGCCCTTCAAATTTTGTTACGTCTCACCAATCCAACATGGCGGCTGTGCGAAATATTTCACCAGCATTCAATATCTCCGAAACTATTACCGATACCGCCCTGAAATTGTGTACGGTGATAAAGTGCACTACTAGAAGTTCACCTATGAGACTTTCAAAAACCTGGTGACTACAAAACCAACATGGCGGCCAAGCGAAGTTGAGACTTTTAAATAGACTTTTCTCGCGATTTAACTATCCAAACGTAATGAAACTTGGTACAGCAAATGTTTATACACATTGCAATGCACTGGAGTCTAATTTAGTTCAATTGTTTACATAACCTCAAAATGGCGGCTGTGCGAAATATTTCACCGACATTCTATATCTCCGAAACTATTACAGATATCACCCTGCAATTTTGTACGGTGATAGAGGGTACTGATACAAGTTTACCTATGTATAATTCATAAACCTGTTAAGTACAAAACGAACATGGCGACCAAGCGAATTTGAAATATTTTAATAGACTTTTCTCGTGAGTTAACTCTCTGAGCGCAGTGAAATGTGGTACGGTAAATGATTTTGCAGATTGTAATGTACTGCCATCTAATTTAATTCAATTGTTTACATAACCTCAAGATGGCGGCTGTGCGAAATTTTAAAATTAAGTTTTTATTTCTTGTGTCGTAATCATGCGATCGAAGTGAAAGTTTGAATAATGAACCTAGGCAATAAGTGTCCTTGAATGGTACATTACTCTATGGCCTATACATATAACAATCCTAAATGGCGAGCTTCCGAAATATTTAGACGGTTCTCAATATCTATGAATCTTTTACAGCAACCAAACTGAAATTTTTATGTTCATAGAGACTATGAACATATGTTCACCTGTAGGACTTTCAGTAACCTGGTGAGCACGAATCCAACATGGCGGCGACGCGAAGTATAAATATTTAAATGGGCGTTTCTCGCGAATTAACTATCCGAGTGCCGTGAAACGTTGCACGTTAAATGCTTACACAAATGTTGATCCACTGGCATTTAATTTATTTCAATTGTTTGCATAATCACAAGATGGCTGCCGTGCGTAATTTTAAAATCTCGTTTTTACTTCTTGTGATCTAATCATGCGATTGAAGTTTGAATACCATACGTACACAATAATCTTAATATAATAATACAAAAATAAAAATCCAACCTGGCGACCATCTGAAATATTTAGACGGTTCTCAATATCTACGAATCTGTTACAGCAATTAAACTGAAATTTTGTATGTTGATAGAGGCAATTAACATGAGCAGGATATATGAAAATAGGCTGTATAGTTCTTCACGGAACTACTTGTTCTAGGTTTAAGCCTCCGTGGCTTAGACGGCAACATGCCGGCCTCTCACCACTGGGTCTGTGGTTCAAATCCAGGCCACTCCGTGAGATCTGTGCTGGACAAACGGAGGCAGACAGGGTTTTCTCCAGGTACTCCGGTTTTCCCTGTAAAAATTTAATTCCACCAACACTCTCCGCTATCATTTCATTTCATCTGTCATTTATTTAATCATTGCCCCAGAGGAGTGCAACAGGCTTCGGCAGCCGGCACAGTTCATATCCTCGCTGCTAGATGGGGGGGGGGGGTTCATTCATTCCATTCCTGGCCCGGTCGGAGACTGGAAGCAGGTTGTGAATTTTCATTTATTCATTTTTTCTAGGTTTATGCCGTGTCTTGTGTGGGGTTTCGTCTAGGACACCAAGCAGGCTCTTAGTATCCGTGCCCGAACCTCACAGGATTAGCGAACTGCACGCTACTTTCCCTTTTTTGAAGAGCACCTACGTGTCTTTACTGCGAGAGCTAAAATCTCAAGCAGGCTTAACCTCCCTATGAAGGCTTTTTCCTGATGAGCCAGCTTGGTGTCCTGGGCGAAACCCCACACAAGACACGATGTAAACCTAGAAAAATTGCTGAGTTTTAATTTACTGGCCGTGAAAGCCAATATACCATCATAAGACTATTGCCATTATTCGAAATGTTTAACCGTTTCAATATGGTGGGAAAAGTTACGGTTCATTTCTGTAGCAGGCGTTGCCGTGAGCCGCCCGGCAAACAAGTATCCATTGCAGGTTGCATACGTTCCCCTTAACCTCGCTTCTCGCTACCAAATTTACACTTTTGATTCAGAGTTTATTTACTCAGGTTAGAACAATAAACGCGTTCCGAGTGTAAGATACACACATAAGTATATTGTTACCCGTACGAAGGACGAGTAACCAGCTAGCTTAAACATAATCGAGCTGTCCCGTTATGAAGCTTGAAACGAAAAAATTAAAAAAAGGTTTAAGTTTTTCCTTTACTATGAAAAAACATCGACTCATGGATAGGTTGGTTGGTTGGTTGGTTGGTTCCTCAGTTTAGGGGCTGCGTCAACGCTGTCATGTAGCCCCGTGTACTTTGGGTGTATGTAGAATCTGTCTGATAGTCGGTCTTAATTGTGAAGGCTGTATTTGTGTGTGTCATCATCATATATATTATTTCAGTAGTATAGATCCCTCCTGCGGCGCTCACAAGCGACCGATCGTGATAAATGAGGATTCAAATGAAAGAGAATAGACATTAGCAGTGACGAATTGCACTCTAATTTCATAAATATCTATAATTTCTTTAAAAATGACTTTTAAAAAAGTGTACGAAGTGTGCGATTTCCAGATACTGTTGCTGTACAACAATACGCTCCATAATTGGTGTCCACTACAAATTTTGGCCGCTGCGACGCCTGTTTCATGTCATTTTAACATTCTGAGGTCTTTCCTTTATCATTTTGCACGGATTTCATAAACAGTAAATCAAAGGAATGTGTACTCAAATCGTATAAAATCATAAATATTGAATAACTGGCGAGTGTTATAATGATCGAATTTTAGTGATTGCCTTCTTAAGTTAGGGAGCGTAGAACTAGGAATTCTAACTGAAATGTAAATAGTGTTCTATAATCATTTGGTTGAAATAAAATCATAACAACCTTTCTCCTTAAGTCTCTTATTATAAACCTATTGGGTATAGTATGGTTTATGAACATGCGAGATTTCTCGCACGGGTCCGCTAGTCTGTTTTTAATTCAAGTAAGGACTGCAAACATTGAATTTTTAACGCTCTTAAAAATTCCGACAACTAAGGCCGAGTTTGAACCCGCGATCTTGGGCATAGGAGCTCAGCATGCTACCAACTACGCAACTGAAGCCGCCGACTCATGGATAGATTATGTTTTTGGGTTTAGACCATACAAACTTGTTGCCATGGTAACTAACTACATAACTACATAGCTATGAATCCTCATTTATGGTTAAAAAAAACAATAGGCCAAAATTGAAATGTATATCCTGAAGTTTAGCCTTTATGAGTATTTATTGGAGAAAAATGCAGTTTGAAATGGCTTTATACGTGCGAAAGGTTGCGAAACGAGCTTATCCTTGATGTGTATTTAGGGCGAAATGTCGCTATAAGAGTATTTTGGGTGGTATATTGTGATTAGGGTATTTAGGGCGAAATGTCTCTGTAAGAGTATTAAGGACGAAATGTCACTATTAGAGTATTTAGGGTGTCATGCCGCTATAAGAGTATTTAGGGGAAAATGTCGCTATAAGAGTATTTAGGGCGTAATGTCCCTATAAGAGTTCCTATGGCGTAATGTCGCTATAATAGTATTTAGGTCGCGATGAGAGTATTTACTGTAGGGCGTAATGTCGCTATATAGAGTATTTAAGGCGAAATGTCGCTATCTATGGAGTATTTAGGGCGAAATGTCGCTATATAGAGTATTTTGGGCGTAATGTCGGTAGGACGTAATGTCGCTATATAGCCTAGAGTATTTAGGGCGTAATGTCAGTAGGGCGTAATGTCGCTATAAGAGTATTTAGTGCGAAATGACGCTATGAGAGTATTTAGGGCGTAATGACGCTATATAAGTATTTAGAGTGAATCCTTAAATGTCTCCATCTTGAAAATTCAACGGCAATTTCGTTACTTTATTGCTGTGAAAGTAGCGACGTCACAGTTACATCTACGTAATTTTATTTGTAACGCCGTCACCCGCAAGAAGTAACGCGTCATTCCTTGGCAACCGCTCTTAGGTGTGCCGGCCTCTAGTATTTGATTGTATCCATAAAGTGGCAAGTTGAGTCCCTCGAGTTCTCAAGTACTTATCACTGTCGCCTAGCGACCAATAATGTTCTCTCCTTGGCCACCTAAACTTTTTTCATTTCGTCTCGTACAACTCAGGGGGCTTTGGCGAGTAAACAGCTTACTGCTCGCTGGAGTGCATCGCTTCGTGTCGAGCTGTCAGCGAGCGACATCGCTAGGATCAGCTCCTAAATCGCTGCCACATCGCTTCTCGTCAAATCAGCTCTCACATCGGTGAACTGACACCCGATACGCACCTCTATAAGCACTCATGAACCATGGAGTGAGGTAGGTACATCAGTGCTTAAGGTTACTCTTGACAGAATATTTGAGAAGTGCAGTTGAACTTCTATATCTCGAATGATTATGGGATGTCAAAATC
Source organism: Meconema thalassinum (assembly GCA_946902985.2). Classification (NCBI taxonomy): domain Eukaryota; kingdom Metazoa; phylum Arthropoda; class Insecta; order Orthoptera; family Tettigoniidae; genus Meconema; species Meconema thalassinum. The sequence goes on from OX336399.1 coordinate 37,528,913, forward strand.
GATTAATCGAAAATTCAAGTAATGAAGAAACGTAAGAGAAATATTAAAATGTGTGGTATATTAGTCGCAAAATACTGGTTGGTTGATTCCTCAGTTTAGGAGCTGCGACAACGCGGTCATGTAGCCCCATGTACTTTGGGTGTGTGTAGAATTTGTCTGATGACCGGTGTTAATCGTGATGACTGTATTAGTGTGTATTATCTGTATTCAAGTAAGGACTGCGGACGATCAGTTTTTAAAGTAGTTCCTACTTAGGCTACCAAATGCTACCGCCAACGACACCTAGCTGTGAACGTGGCTACTAGATGCCACCGCAAACGGCACCTGTCTGTGAGCGTTGGAACTAAGAGATCGTTAATCAAATCTAACCTACACACAACTGTAGTTAGTGTAAAGTTTATTTACATGCCATTAATCTATGACATGGCTTGCCGACTTTCCTTCCCCTGCGAAGGAAGGCATACTGATGTATTTTAACGCTCTTAAAAAAGAGTACAGAACGGTAATCCATGGGTCGTGGAGTCGAGTCATGCGGAAACATTTTGTCTTGTTTTTATTCTTAATTTGTACGTTACTTACACTGTAAATAAACCGAAATAATGCTGAATATTAATATTTGCATAAACGTCATGAAACGGAAAAGCAAACGAAAATTTGGAATGGCAAATAAATTTACAGGAAGGGATTGCAATTAAGGCCTACACGAGAGCTTCGTAGGCGTTAGTGCTGGTTTGGACTAAACAGCAGATGCTCCAAAATTTCACACACGAATTCTTTGAAAAAGTCTATCGTAACTTTGGCAAAGTGCGGTCGTGAATGCTTTTCATCTTTTTCGAGAATTGAAGGTATGGTTGGGATGCAACGCCTCGCCAAAAAGGAAACACTTCAGGAGACTCTCCAGTCGTACCCACCTCAGTGGCGGCAGAATATTTTGCCGAGGGCATTGGAAAGCTGGTATAACGATACGACAAATGTTTCAATCGTTCTGGCGATTATGTTGAGACATAGGAATAAAACAATCAAACATTTAGTGGTAAAATCAGTTTGGTATGTCAACCTGTTATTTTTATACAGTCCATCGGAAGAAAACCAGCCCTCGTATATTACGATGGACGTTCTTCCCTTTAGAGCAACAAAGACCAGCATGTGTACCGATATACTAAGAATGGCTTCAAATACCGTGAATATCCTGTTAGGCCGTGTTCCAATCGAGTGAGCTCACGGGCGCGCACACACAGCAAGTGGCTGTTCCCATGGCAACCCTCCTCGCTATAACAAGCCATCTACGATGACGTAGCGGAGTGAACGATCGCCGGGGGACACATCAAGGCACAAATAATATTTTATTCCATTAGCATTCTTCTCCTGCGGGATGACACCTTGCTGTTCATTATATCGAGAGTGCTTCTGTTTGTCTTCATTATTTGCTCAAGGGTCGCATAGCGTCTGTCACGTGGAGCCCCAGTACCTTGCAATTTAATGGTTAACTTTTCCGCCCAATCAATACTTAAAATTGCCTGATAAAAATATTTATTTACTCAGGGGGACATGTTTTGGGTGCTTTTGACCCTTCTTCAGCCTGTGTCACAGATCACAACAAATGTCAAATACATAAAATCGCACTCAAGAACATACACTTACATTAAAACATGCATTATTTCCATTGATATACTTCTCATTCGTCCACATGACGCTAGTTTACACTTGAATAAATATTATTCTTGTTGGATGCTCTTTCGTGTTGAGTTAGCTTTACGCTTAATATAAGCGGCGTAGTTGGTAGCATGCTGAGCTTCTAGGCCCAAGATCGCTGGTTCGAATCCGGCTGAAATCATCGGATTTTTAAGAGCGTTAAAATCCCTCAGTATGCCTTCCTTCGGAGGGTAAGTAAAACAGGCGGTCCCATATCACAGACTTATGGCATGAAAAAGAACCTTCCACTAACTACACTTGTGGAAGCTGAAATTTGTAGGTTAGTTTGATAACGCTATATTAGTTCCAACGTTCGTCGCCAGGTGCTGACTGCAATGGCATTGAGTAGCCACGTCCGCAACTAGGTGTCGTGGATGGTAGCATTTGGTAGTAAAAGTAGGAACTACTTGGAACAATTAATCGTCTGCAGTCCTTACCTGAATCACAGATAACACACACTAATACAGCCATCACAATTAACAGATTCTACACATACCCATAGTACACGGGGCTACATGACCGCGTTGTCGTAGCCCCTAAACTGAGGAACCAACCAATATTTCATGACAATTCTCTTGTTTGTTTGTTTTTTTGTTTTTTGTTTTGTTTTGTCGTTTACCCTCCAGGTTGGCGGAACTCACGGACTCAGCGAGGGAGCTCACCACTACCGCCACTACGGGCAGTGTCCTAAAGCTGGGAACATCGAATCGGAAGGGATACAACTGGTGAGGTGGGATTGGCACCTCGCCCAGGCGGCCTCACCTGCAAAGCGAACAGGGGCCTCATGAGGGAAGATAAGGGATGGTGAGGATGGATAGGCAAGGAAGAGGGAAGGAGGCGGCCGTGGCCTTGAAGAAGTTACCGTCCCGGCATTTGCCCGAAGACGAAGTGGGAAACCACGGAAAACCACTTCGAGGATGGCTGAGGGGGAATCGAACCCCCTCTACTCATTTGGGCCACCCGAGGCTGAGTAGACCCCGTTCCAGTCCTCGTACCACTTTTAAAATTTCGTGGCAGAGCCGGGAATCGAACCCAGGACCTCCGGGGCGGCAGCTAACCATGCTGACCGCTACGCTACGGAGGCGACTATGACAATTCATTAGTATCATTATTGTTAAAATTACACATTTTTTACACATTAGATTTTTTTAGGTAGTAGGCGATGTGAATGTTCCCTTGGAAATATTCTGTGGTCCCTTCCATTAATCACTTGTTGGGCGAAAAAACATGTTATTACCAGAAAACAGATAATTTTTTATGGTCCAATGCGGTGTTTTACTTGTTGACATAATTGATGACCATTTCATTGAAACCGCAAATGGAACTACCCTGTTCACAAAAATTAGGGGATATTGTAAACTCAGCTATGTATGCTATGTGTTTCGTACCGCATTAGATGCAATAGCTTTCCTTTACTCCCAGAGAAGGTAAAATGTGTTTGCATCACCCCTGCACATACTCCACATGACGATGGGCACTATCCGTACTGTTGCTGTCAAAGGGTCACACGGCGGTGGTATGTTGCTGAGGTCAGAGCCATTCCATTTCCGTTGTCAGTTAGTGAATGACGTGACTTAGGGACAGCAATGCCTTCACAACGTGATTTACCTGAATCAATGGCCCTCCAGGCCATAAGACGGATGGATGCTGGACAGACACAACAAGTTGTGGCTCGAGCCCCTGGGGTGCCTCAAAGTGTGATCTCAAGACGAGGAATCGTTTTCAAACAACAGCTACTGTTCACAGAAGGGTAGGACAAGGTCGCCCACGGGCAACAACAGGAAGGGATGAGCGTTACCTCGTGTCAACAGCCCGCCGGAATAGACGGCAGAATGCAACTCAACTGAGAAGTGCCCTTTTAACAGCTACAGGACGCAGAGTATCAACCCAAACTGTCCGTAACTGACTTCATGCACGTGGCCTCTATGCCTGTAGGCCCATGGTGTGTACCAGGTTAACTCCACAACACAGTAGAGATCGTAGAAACTTGGCGGAGGAGCATCGTGGGTGGAGGCATGCTGAATGGAGCTCAGTTCTGTTTTCTGATGAGTCGCAATTCAATGTGGAATCGGATAGTCGACGTATTCGCATCTGGAGGGAACGAGGGACACGAAACAACCCATCTTTTTTTTACAAGGAAGATCCCCATATGGCGGTGGTGGGTTGCTGGTGTGGGCTGGAATTAGCCTGGGTGGACGTACGGACCTCAACATCATCCCACGTGGTACTGTGACCGCTGTAAGGTATAGAGACGAGATTCTCCGACCTTTTGTCGTGCCGTATGCTGGTGCCATACGTGCTTCCTTTGTGTTTATGGACGATAATGCACGTCCCCACAGAGCTGGGTTGGCGGACGATATGCTGGAGGAGAAGGGTATCCAACGTATGCAGTGGCCAGCTTCCTCGCCGGACTAAAATCCGATAGAGCACGTATGGGAAGCATTAGGCAGGCACATTGCAGACAGACCAGCACCAACAGTTGCAGATTGCTCTTATGGACGAGTGGCCACGTATCCCCCAAGAATCATTGATCATATCATTGCATCAATGGCATACAGGTCTGCAGCAGTGCTAGCCGTTCGAGGAGACCATACACCATACTGAAGAACAATATTCACCCATGACCCACGATTATGGTAGTGTTCATGTTGCTTTGTTTGTTTGCCATATTCTCTCTTCATTCATGTGATTTGATTCAAACGCTCATCAGGGGCTCTCCGGAATCATGGCTGCTTTATCTGTCAGTATAGCATTATGTAAGTAATAAATGGTTGAAAAACTAAATGATCTCGTCGTATATTATTGCACCATTATGAGCTGACCTTGCAATATCCTCTAATTTTTGTGAACAGTGTATAGCCGGCATCACTTGGGAATCTTACCCTTGCTTGGATGCTTCAAGGAACACATTGTTTGTGTGAGCCTGATGTAACCTACTCCGCGCATCAGCGTTTACTGTTAAAGTTAATCCATTTTTTTAGAACCTACAGGTTCATTCTGGTTCCGTATTGATAAAGTAATTGTTAGTATAAACAGGTTAAAAGTTCCGCCTAATCAATTATTAGTTTTGGTGCACCATATAAGATTTAGTTTTGAGGGACGTTTTAGTATTACGCTATAGGTTACAATTATCTTGTGTCGTATTCATTCATATCTGCTGCTGAAGGGGCCAAAACTAATAATTAGACCTCGAATCATGTCCAAACAATGACCACACAGTGATCATTTATAATATAAGTATTGATCAGGCCGAACTTTTAACCTGTTTATACTAACAAAAAGTTAACCCATTAAATTACAAGTTACTTATTTTTCAATACGGATCAAAACAATGCAAGTTAATTCTAATGACCCCAGTACCTGTAAGTCCGGAGAAGGAGATTCGAAACCCGACACTGTCCTAAGTGGGGATTTTGGCACGAGAACCCACGGTAAAAGTTTCTAAAATATTGAAATTAGCCATAAATACCTTCTGTAATAATTCAAAATAGATCTGGAAAAGTTGTAGTTTACTCCTCCGCTGTGTATAACCCACCCTATTAAATGTATAGGCTCTTTCTCTAGACCACCCGCTACTGACATATATCAGTAAGGTGCAAAAACTATCTCAAATCAAAAAAACGCACTACAAAATAAAACAAAGCCAAAAATTCAATTTAAAAAGGGACATAAGGAGCTCATTTAGAGCACCAGGTTCCCGCATTTTTCAAGGGCATTCTTATTATGTCTCCAAGCTTGATTATCTCTATAATTACTCGGTGTGCCGCGTTAGCCATATATTTGGATACCTGAATTCGTAAATTGGTTTTGTTTCAGTGGAAGCGATTGTTTATTGATTTTACTGCAACATTTTCGTCACATTCTAGTGTTTTTGATCGGTGTTTAACACTTCACTATGTCGAAAAAGTACAACTTTTTTTAAACAGTTTTTGTAACAATTTCCGTGCATGATTGAATCCAACAAAGGTCAACTATTTTCCATTCTGTATTGTTCGTCGATGTGATGTTTTTGTATCACATGGTGGAGAAAGTAATATTTTGAAACACGTGGGAACATAGAAGCACCAGGAAAATGTAAGGTGTATGGGACGGGGCAATAAATAACAATGAAAAATAAAAAATATATTTGTGTTAAAAGTGAAAGTATCTTGTTGGGATAATAAATGCCGAATGCTTATTTACGTCATTCATTTTGAAGCATAATTTTCCAATTAAATGAGCTGATATGCACTATTTGCATTTCCTGAAAGGTTGGCAAGTATGTTAGTGCAATTCACCTTTCTTTTTATGGCTATTTGGCTGCAATAATGGAATTATTCGTAGGTAGATTCTCAGGAAGATACTTGGACCTAAAAGAACAGAAGATGGGTCGTATAGAAAAAAAGGGAACCGAGAATTATACCTGAGATTGGATAAAATCTCAGACACCATCCGGAAAAGAAGGGCCAAGTTCTTTGGACAAATAAACAGTATGGACCCAGGTAGATTAACCAATCGGATAATTAAATTCTTTGCGACCAGGAAAACCACAGCTCGCTGGTATCAGGAGGTGAAGAAGGACCTAGAAGAAATGGCAACATAAGCTGAAATCAGCAACAGGGAAGCATAAAAAAGCCAAAATTAAGAATTTCACGGGTTTTAAGAGTCATCCTACATCACGGATCCAGGCACCATGGACTGAAGAAAGGAGGGGAATGCAGAGCGAAAGAATGGAGGTGTATTGGGCAAAAATAAAGATCCAGAAGTTGAAATCAAATTAATGTCGTCCACAGCCGGCCTAAACGACAGAAAAAGGAGAATATAATTATTATTTATTGATTTTCATCATGAATTCCTTGCACAATACACCCAAATAACACGCACACACAAATTCAAATTTTAAAATCCCATCAATTAATATTCCATTTTCAAACTTGATGTAATATTGTTGAAATCCATTGGAAGCGAGGGGATAAATCGAACGCTTTCCATGGCAAACATGAGTATAACTTTGATCTGAAATGTGTTCCATTCAAGTGTTGTTGGGGCCGGGCTCTTGGCAGGTTAATCCCCCATTTCCCTCTCCCCACTTTAAAGCCATGAAGTGCACCTCATTACGAGGTAGACGCACCACTTGGGGGAATGAAAAAACACACACACGATTACACACACAAAAAAAAGTAAAACACACATACATAACATTCCCAGGCTCGTGCAATATTTTGCTTCTCTCTACTCTGAAAGCCCGTGGGAGAGGAAAAGGGATCAATACCTCATCAGAACCATGGACTTTTGCTGCAAGGAAAGTTTTTCTTATTGTTATACAGTTGGTATACCTTGCTATTTCCGCCCATTTCCCATCTTCTGTTCTGTTCTCTTTTGTTTGTATGGACATACCTTCAGGGCATTTTATTTCACCTTGTTTGGGAGAAAGAATTCTCCGGGAGACAGCGTTGTATACTTGTATACTTTTCTTTGGACATGGGATGGTCCATTCCTAAGAGAATACATGTGTACATTATACGGAATGAATAATTTCAAACACAGCTATGTTAGAAATTATACAACTATAATAAACAAATGAATGAACGAATGAAAATTAAACGAATTTTCTACTTAAATGAGTGAATAAATAACTGAACAAGATGTTCAGTCAAGAACATATAGCCTACTTTCTCCTAAATGCATGGGTATTGCTATAACTCTTTGTCCTTTTCAAGGAGTATAATTGAATGTTGGTTGTAGTAGCTTGTTGAAATACAACGTGCTATAGGGATATTAAACATGAATATGAGGTGCCCTTTGCTAGTGCTACCTGTATAAAAAATTTCATTCAATTCGGTTTCATCGTGTTTGAATTGATACGGGGAATGGATTTGCACACATACATGGCCGCTATTTTAGAACTATTGGGCTGATGACCTTGTAGTCAGTCATAAGATGCTTTCCACAAAAAGGCATGTTGTTGCAAAATCTGGTAGGGATCAAATTATTAGGATGGTCGTAATTTAATTTAAGCTTTCAACATTTGGGTGGCCGTCATTCCGTTTCTGTCAAGATGGCGGCGATATAAAACATGACAATGAGGTGTCCTTTGCTAGTGCTACCTCTGTACCAAATTTAGTTCCATTCGGTTTCACCGTGTTCGAATTAATAGGGGGAATTGATTTTGACACAAAGATGGCCGCCATCCGCAAACTATTAGGCTAATGACCTATTAGATTGGTCAAAGGATGCTCCCTCCATAAAGGTATGTTGTTGCAAAATTTGGTAGAGATCGGATGATTATGTTAGTCGTAATTTGATTTAAGCTTTGAACATTTGTGTGACCGCCATTACGTTTCCGTCAAGATGGCGGCGATATAAAACATGACAATGAGGTGTCCTTTGCTAGTGCTACCTTTGTACCAAATTTCGTTCAATTCCGCGTTCACCGTGTTCGAATTGATAGGGGGGGGGGACAGACATTCAGAGTACACACACTCACACCCACACAGACTCACACACACACACACACATACACACACACACACACACACACACACACACACACACACACACAGACAGACACACTTTTTTTCGCCCTGTGTTGATCTCATAAGTCTACTTTCATTTTTTGCAAAAATCGAAAGTAGGCTAAAAATGAATGAACGAATCAATAGATAAATAAATTTAGCTGCTCAAAACCGGGTGAGTTAGCCGTGGTGGTTACGGCATGACTGATGGCAGTCGCTCACATCCGGGAGGCGAGGAGGTTCGAATCCCCCCGCCGGCAACCTTGAAGATGGTCTTCTGTGGTTTCCCATCTTCCTTCCAGGCAAATGCCGGGGTTGGTCCCTAACTATAGGCCACAGCCGCTACCTTCCAACTCCTCGTCCTTACATTCCAACTTCCCTCCTTCCCTCCCCAACGGTACTTGTAGCTCACCCATGGGGTGTCCGTCTCGAAGCAGCTACAAAACTGGCGAGCCAAACATGTCCTCGGACACTCCCGGCACTAAAAGCCATACGCAAAAAAAAAAAAAAAAAAAAGCTGCTCAAAGAAGTATTTTCAAATTCTTAGTTCAATTATATTAGTACCATTGGCAGATCTCTTGAGAGGTACCTGGAAGAAACGCTACTACAGATATGCCAAGACACACCTCGACGTTCGCCCTACAGCCCCATCTTTCCCCGCGCTCTTTCCAGCGAGTGCCCTCTGAGGGCATCAATACATATTGCTGTTGATGTCCACACGTGTAGTTATTGAGAATTGTGGAGGGTATTGACCTGAATGTATAATGTATCAGTCACTGATGACTTTGTTATTCTCCTTGTTGCAGACCGAACTGTCGCAGAATCTCCAGCAGCTGTCGGAAAAAGCGAGGTCGACCACCGAGTTCATTCAGCGGCTCAAGAGCATGACGGACAAAGTCAATGTGAGTAACTTGAAATATTTATGTCATGGCAAGCCATAGATTTACTGCCCCTCCCCCAATACAAATTCTTCTCATATTTGCCGTCAAAATTTGGGTGTAATCCTAAAATGTACAGTATTTACCCATTATTGCTCTTTAATTATCCCCTCAGGGGCTCACAACTTGAGGGACGTGGGTTGGTGACCAGAGGATCCCAGTTGAGTCCGGCATTGCTTCCACTTACTTGTGCTGGACTCCTCTCTGTTATCTTTCCTCTCGACCTCCCTTGGTCGACTCTTGTTCTTTTCCGACCCTGACGGTATTAGGGTATCCGAGGCCCAGGGAGTCTTTCACTTTCCCGCTTTAATAGGCCCTTGTCTCGTCTTTTCCGATCCCTCATTCTTCGATCGGTCAGACCTCTTGTTTTGTTTTCATTATATCTCCTGGCTTCTGCCTAAGGCCCTCAAGGAGGCAGGGTGTGTGTAGCCCCACCACTTATGGTGCACCCCGGATTGTGCTACACCCACAAGGGCTCACGTCTGGTGAGTTGGTGAGTTGGCGATCCCAAGGGCTTCCTGAGCTGGGTCCTGTTTTTCTCCTTCTTCCACTGCCTTTGGGACGGTCCCTCTCCTCTTTACCTTTCCTATCCGCCTTTCCTGGCTCTACTTTCTTCGAAATCCATTAATTCTCATTCTTCGAGGGTTGAGGGCATTTCCTTTCCGCCTGTCTTTTGTTTTCCTTATTCTTATTTTTGTTTTCCATTTCCCCTTCTGGTTTGTTGGTAGTTTTAGGTTCCGTTTCATTTCCTTTACACTATCACTCAAACCATTAGGGGTCGATAACCTAGATGTTAGGCCCCCTAAAGCAACAATTATCATCATCATCATCATCATCATCTTTAATTATGGGTTTTGAACATCCCCGTGGCACCACAGCCCGTGAAGGGCCAAGCGACCACTGCCTCTCTGTCGAAAGTTACTCAATTGTCCTCACAACACTGAGTGCACCCTATTATTGCCTTTAGGTCAGTTTCAAAAATCCCTCACGTAGCCGGGAATCGAACCAGGTGAGAGGAAACCGCGCTACCCCAACTCCACGAGGTCAGCCATCCCCTCTAGTATCTAATATGAAATTCACCCCTTGGAGTAGTCCTACTGTCAACCAAAATATTATGTGTACTCGAGTTTGAAGGTTGTTTTTGTGAAGTAACCAATAGACCTACATAAAATCCAATATCATCATCATTTTCGTCGTTCTATTTTACGTTACTTCATGTAGGTTTGGAATTTTTAATTTATATATATTTTTTTTTTTATCGCAGTTGGAACACAAAAAGTGCACGTTTTTAAGCGTGTTTCAACCATGAGTCACATTTAAGAATTATTATCTCAAAAACCCGTCATCACATCGAATCCAAATTGTATCACAATATACATTGGAATGTTGTATAACTGGTTTATTTATTTCAAAATTTTGTGTGTCCAAGAAACAAAGTTGTTATCATTTTTGTAAGGTAACTTTTTCTCAGCTCGGGGTGGTTGGAAAATGTAGTTCTTGGTTGTGTTGTAATCGTTATACATCAAAATGTGATGCTGTATGACTGTGGAATACGTAAATTAATTAACTTATTTTATATCGGTTTGTATTTGTACGAGGAAATAACACATGGTTCACCAGCTAGCCGCTTCAGGAAAAGCTGTACAGCGTTGCCGAAATGGTGCCCCCTCGCATCATGGCGCGTCTCGCTCGGAAGTGATGGGCTCCATCTCAGCAACGCTGTAGAGCTTTTTCCGGAGCGGCTAGCTGGTGAACCATGTGTTATTTCCTCGTACAAATACAAACCGATATAAAATAAGTGAATTAATTTACGTATTTCACAGTCATACAGCATAACGTTTTGATGTATAACGATTACAACACAACCAAGAACTACATTTTCCAACCACCCCGAGCCGAGAAAAAGTTACCTTACAACAATGATAACAACTTTGTTTCTAGGATACACAAAATTGTGAAATTAATAAACCAGTTATACAACATTCCAATGTATATTGTGTTAAAATTTCGATTCGATATGATGACGGGTTTTTGGGATAATAATTCTTAAATGTGACTCATGGTTGAAACACGCTTAAAAACGGGCACTTTTTGTGTTCCAACTGCGATAAAAAATATTAAAATATAAATTAAAAATTCCAAACCTACATGAACTAACGTAAAATAGAACGACGAAAATGTTGATGGTATTGGATTTTATGTAGGTCTATTGGTTACTTCATAAACAACCTTCAAACTCGAGTACACATAATACTTTAGTCGACAGTAGTGACTAGCGTTTGTGACCATTACAGCTGATTCCTTTGCCGACTCTGCCAAGATATTTATATCTGATTTGAGGGCTCGAATGAGTTGTATTCAGCCTCGTGAGGCAGAGTTGGGTTCGATTCCATCTCAGCCATTCTAAGTAGTTTTTATTTGTTTCCTAAGCTCAGGTTTGATATGTTCGTTGACTGCCCTTTCAGAAGGCTATGTTTATTTTACGCCACTGTGCCATAGCTTTATCGATCCCTCTCGGTTGCAAGGGGTATGTTGTATCTGTGGTGTAACTACAACCACGGCCGACTGAATGCGTACAACTCGGCTCTTTCTCCACTCATCAACTAGATAGCAGCACCCTTCTTGTGTATGATTTAGGTCTCTCGGAGGCAGTGAAGAAGGAGACCATGGAAGATGAGTTGCTTCTCTGTATTCCAATTTTTAATTTTTTAATTGTAGTAGATTTTGCTCTGTCTGCAAGACAAGGTAAGATGTTAAACATGACTGCTAATGGACGCATTGAATTGCTACCAGCTGTAATCTTATGGCTAGCACAAAATATTACAAACCAGAAGCTTTAAGGCTCTCCAGAATTATACGATGCAATATTGAAGAGTTCGGCATATATCCTACTAGGTGAGAGGAAATCGCGCTACCCCAGGGGTCAGCCATATGAAGGTAAAACATACCAGTTACAGTTCATCGATTATGTTATTCTGAATGGCTGAATTTTAAAATACGCCAAATACAGTCCAATCAAGTAGCTATAAATAAGCTACTTAACCAGAGAAAGATCGACGTACCATATACATCCCACTTCTACTCCAGGCAAATGCCAGGGTATGGTAGTACGTAACTTAAGGTCATGGGTGCCTCCTACCCAATCAGAAATACTAACACAGACACCACAATAACACAGGTTATTAGATTCTACATAAAAGGGGTTCAATAAAAATGATGTCGCTGAATGGATCAGCAACATTCGGGCTGAAACAGCTTTGGAGGGTGTAATTAATTTTCTCTAGTCCTTTTTTACTGGGAAACTCATGAGATTTTAAAATTACTTGAAGTGGAAGTGAAAACCCACGGGAAACGACCTCTATAATCTAAGTTCCATCTCAATTGGCTGGGTGGATCCCATTCTAGTGCTAAAATAGCCGTTGTTGTTGATTGATTTAGGGGCTTTGCGACGTCGTGGTCATGCAGCTCCGTGTACTTGTGTGTGTGTGTGGAATTTGTCTAATAACCTGTGTTATTGTGATGGCTGCAGCTTCAGTGGCGTAGTTGGTAGCATGCTGACCTTCTATGCCCAAGATCGCGAGTTCAAACCCGGCCGAAGTCGTCGGATTTTTTAAGACCGTTTAAAATCCCTCAGAATGCCTTCCTTAGGAGGGCAAGTAAAGCCGGTGAGCCCATGTCATAGATTTATGGCATGTAAAAGAACATTCCACTAACTACAATTGTGTGAGGGTAAATTTGTAGGTTATATTTGATTAACGCTTTATTAAGTACCAGTATTCGTCGCAAGGTGCCGGTTGTGGTAGCATCTAGAAGCCAAGTTCACAGCTAGATGTCGTTGACGGTAGCATTTGGTAGCAAAATTCGGAACTACTTGAAATTGATAGTCTGCAGTCCTTTCCTGAATTACAGATAACACACACTAATACAGCCATCACAATTAACACCGGTCATCAGACATATTCTACACACACCAAAAGTACACGGGGCTACATGACCGCGTTGTCGCAGCCCCTAAACTGAGGAACCAACGGACCAATTGTGATGGCTGTAGTAGTGTATTTGTAACTCAGGTGAGATTTGGGAAGGAGGCGGCTGTGGCCTTACGTGAGGAACCATCCCGGGATTTGCCTGGAGTAGAAGTGGTAAACCACGGTAAACCACTTCCAAGATGGCTGAGATGGGAATCAAACCCTCTTCTTGTCACTTTTGCTTCACGAGGCTGAGTGTACACCGTTCCAGCCCTCACACCAGAATTACATTTCTTGGCATAGCCGTGAATCGAGCTCGGGCCTCCACGCCAAGAATGCTAGGCACTACGCTACGTGGCGGACTATCACTTCAAGTACCTCAACCCTGTCCCTAATAAGCTAAATTTGAAGGTTAGATTTGATTAACGCTCTATTAAGTTCCAACGTTCGCCACCAGGTGCCCGTTACGTGGACATCTTGTAGCCAGTTCACAGCTAGGTGTCGTTGACGGTACCATTTAGTAGCAAAAATTAGGAACTACTTGAAATTGATTGTCTGCAGTCCTTTCCTGAATTACAGATAACACACACTAATACAGTCATTACAATATTAACACCGGTTATCAGACAGATTCTACACACACCCAAAATACACGGGAGCGGCTTCGATGGCGTAGTCGGTAGCATGCTGGGCTTCTATGCCCAAGATCGCGAGTTCAAACCCGGCCGAAGTCGTCGTTTTTTTAAGAGCGTTAAAAATCCCTCAGTATGCCTTCCTTCGGAGGGGAAGTTAAGCCGGCGGTCCCATGTCATTAAATTGATGACATGTTAAAGAACCTTCCACTAATTACACCTGTGTGTAGCTAAATTATATAGGTTAAGATTGTAAACAACGCTCTTAGGTTCCTACGTTCGTTGCCAGGAGCCGACTGCGGTGGCGTCTAGTAGGTATGTTCTGAACTATTAGTCGTTGACGGTGGCGTTTGGCGGCAAAAGTTGGAACTATTTGAAAAATTCAAAATCTGCATTCCTTACTTGAATTTAAAAAAACCAGATAACACACACTAATACAGTCATCACAATCAACACCGGTTATCAAAAAGTTTCTACACACACCCAAAGTACACGTGGCTACATGACCGCGTTGTCACAGCCCCTAAACTGAGGAACCAACTAACCAGCCCAGTTCAACCCACACCCAACAATATGGGGTTGATGACCAAGATGTTCTAAGCCTCTAAAATGAATATTTTACAACTTAAATCGTATGCACAAAAAGTGTCCGATGAATTGGAGTGCGTCCTCACTTTTGGCACGCACTGTGCTATTAGCTATGAACCCAGGTGCTCGGATACTAATAACTCCATTTGACGGTAGCTTTTAGCAAGCGACTATTAGGTTACAGCTTCCAATACATTATTTAACGTCATTACACCGCCCATGTCGATGTAATAGCAACATTAAAGCTAGACATTCTTCCTCGCTGATGTGGTGAGACTTGATAGGAGCAATGCAGTCTCTGAACTTCTCCAGCACTCAACAATGTTGTAACATTCTCAAAGACTGATGACTAGGGCTCGGATGTTAGGAAAAATCTGATTGGTTTCTGATGCAAATCAAGTGATTATCGTCACAATACAGTGATTTTTATTAGCCGATTTTCATTTTATGAAAACATAGGCTTATGAGATCACCTTTTGCGTGTGTATGTCCCCCTATTAACTTTTAAACGGCTGGAGCGATTTCAATGAAACTCGGTAAGACCATAGCACCATTCTGGCCGACCCCGATCGTGTCCTTCAAATTTTTTTTGTGTCTCACCAATCCAACATGGCGGCTGTGCGAAGTATTTCACCAGCATTCAATATCTCCGAAACTATTACCGTTATCACCCTAAAATTTTGTACGGTGATAAAGAGCCCTACTAGAAGTTCACATATGAGACTTTCAAAAACCTGGTAACTGCAAAACCAACATGGAGGCCAAGCGAAGTTGAGACTTTTAAATATACGTTTCTCTCGATTTAACCAACCAAACGTAATGAAACTTGGTACAGCAAATGTTTATACGCATTGTAATGCACTGGCGTCTAATTTATTTCAATTGTTTACTTAACCTCAAAATGGCGGCTGTGCGAAATATTTCAGTGGCATTTTATACCTCCGAAACTATTACAGATATCACCCTGAAATTTTGTACGGTGATAAAGGGCACTGCTACAAGTATATCTATGTAACTTTCAAAATCTGTAAAGTACAAAACGAACATGGCGGCCAAGCGAAGTATAAATATTTAAATGGACGTTTCTCGCGATTTAACCATCCGAGTGCAGTGAAACTTTGCACGTTAAATGCTTATACAAATGTTAATCCACTAGCATCTAATTTATTTCAGTTGTTTCCATAACCACAAGATGGCAGCTATGCGTAATTTTAAAATCTCGTTTTTACTTCTAGTGTCCTAATCATACGATTGAAGTTTGAATACCTTACGTACACAATAATCTTCATGTAATAGTACATAAATAAAAATCCAACCTAGCGACCATCTGAAATATTTAGACGCTCTCAATATCTACGAATCTATCACAACAATCAAACTGAAATTGTGTATGTTGATAGAGGCAATTACTATGAGTAGGATATATGAAAATAGGCTGTTCACGGAACTACTTGTTTGTCATATAAATGCATATTTCGAACATTTCTTACCATTAGGTCATATTTTGAGCATGTTTTAGTAGGAACGTCATATTTCGGTAGTTTGACGGCAGCTGTAGGTGTGCTATCATCCTCAACTTACCGAACGGGAACTAGTGTTTACAGAAACACACTGTAAATAACCACTTAAAAATGAAAATCCACAGCCTGCTTCCAGTCTCCGATCTTAGCGGCGAGGATATGAACTGTGCCGGCTGCCGAGGCCTGACGCACTCCTCTGGGGCAATGATTAAATGAATGACAGATGAAATGAAATGATAGTGGAGAGTGTTGCTGGAATGAAATTTTGACAGGGAAAACCGGAGTACCCGGAGAAAAACCTGTCTGCCTCCGTTTTGTCCAGCACAGATCTCACATGGAGTGACAGGGATTTGAACCACGGACCCAGCGGTGAGAGGCCGGCGTGCTGCCGCCTAAGCCACGGAGGCTCTGTAAATAACCACTTAAACATGGATATTCAGAACATTAATATGGAAATAGGACTAATTTAGTTAACAATTTAATCTCGAAGGGATTGTCGCTTAGATTTATAATTTAAAAAGAAACGGCCAAATTTAAATCTGTTATTTTCAGGTCATATTTAAATTACGATACGCATGTCACACGATGTTGGCATGTCAAAGAACCCATTTGAATTCAGTAGGGCGTGTTCATAATGGTAAAATTAATGTCGGGAGTTTCCGCCAACACAATGTTCCTCATTTCTCTACTAGAAAGCTCTATAGTGTTCAAGGATCTTAGATATCTAACCTCCTTGACTTTCATAGTGCTTCAAGGAACAACGAAATTTGACATGCAAGCTACCGGTTGGGTGTCAAATAACAAAGCTTGCACCCGGCACCCGAGACCATACGATGTTATTATAATTATTAGATCGTATTTCGTCATTTTTAAGATCATTTTTTCTTGCATATTCGGGCTATTCTTAGGTCTTAAACATCCGAGCCCCAGTTGTTACTTTATGTAGTTTAGTTATTATCGCTCAGTTGACACTTTAATTCTAGTATTAAGTTTTCCTAGTGTTTAAGTTTAGTAGATTAAGAATAACATATATATGAATTCATGCAAGTTGCACGTTGTGTGGTTAAGTGTAAGAGTGGGCCTAGAACCCTAACTTCGCCACAATCAAGGCACCAATAATAAAAATAATAAACTACTGTAGAATTGTAAAATAATGATATGGAGGGCTAATCTGAATTGTGTAACGTCTTCAAGCTGATCTGACGACAACTGTCCGCTGGTCAATTCAGCAACGTTTATGTGGAACCACAGAAACATTCTATTTAGCCATTCTAATGGTATAATCCTAATAGATTTCGAGATTATATTTTACAAGCTGTACCCGGCATGCGTTGCAATGCCAATCAAAGAAAGTGTTGGCGTTGTAATTATGTTTTTGAAGTGCTTTTGGATACACAATATTTTTTCAATTTCCGTCAACTGCCTCTAAAGTATCGTAGATTGGATTTACTAATTTAGAAACATTTTTGGGACCGTGCACAACAACTCACCAAAGTTTCATA
Source organism: Meconema thalassinum (assembly GCA_946902985.2). Lineage (NCBI taxonomy): Eukaryota > Metazoa > Arthropoda > Insecta > Orthoptera > Tettigoniidae > Meconema > Meconema thalassinum. The sequence goes on from OX336399.1 coordinate 37,546,247, forward strand.
GCAATCGGATGAACGCCATATGAACGCATACGGGATTTTGTTTAAACGATTCGTGTGCTGTCACTCATTTGTTGAATCAACTCGTGCGCTACCTACTGTGAAATGGATTTACTAAATGAGAAACCTTCACTTAAGTGACCAGAACAACTCATCAAAGTTTCATCGCAATCGATGAATGGTACATGAACGTATACTGGATTTTGTTGAAACGCTTCGCGCGTCGTCACTCATTTGTTGCATCTACTCATGCGCTACCTATTGTAAAATGGATTTAGTAAGTCGAAAACCTTCCCTGGCGTGTACACAACAACTCATCAAAGTTTCATTGCAATCGGATGAATGGCATATGAACGCATACGGGATTTTGTTGTAATGATTCGCGCGCCGTCACTCATTTGTTGAATCAACTCGTGCGCTACCTGTTGCTGAATAGATTTACTCAGCCTGAAACCTTCCCTGGAGTGTACTTAACGATTCACCAAAGTTTATCGCAATCGGACGATTGGTATATGAAAGAATACGGGACTTTGTTGAAACACTTTGCGCGTCGTCGCTCATTTGTTGAATCTACTCGTGCGCTACCCATTTTAAAATGGATTTACTAAGCCAGAAATCTTTCTTGGAGTGTACACAACATCTCGCCCAAGTTACATCGCTATCGGACGAATGGTATATGAATGCATACGGGACTTTGATGAAACGCTTCGCGTGTCGTCGCTCAATTGTTGAATCTACTCGTGCGCTATCTATTGTAAAATGGATTTACTAAGCCAGAAACCTTCCTTGGAGTGTACTCAACATCTCACCCAAGTTTCATCGTAATCGAATGAATGGTATGTGAATGCATAGGAGACATACACACACACCCACAGACAAACTATCACGTAACATTGATTTATACATATACAAGCTGTACCCGGCATGCGTTGCAATGCCAATCAAAGAAAGTGTTGGCGTTGAAATTCTGTTTCTTGAAGTGCTTTTGGATACACAACATGTTAACTGCCTCTAAGCTATCGTAAAATGGATTTCCTAATTTAGAACCATTCGTGGTAGCGTGCACAACAACTTTCAAAAGTTTCATCGCTGTCACACATTTGTTGAATCTACTCGTACGCTACCTATTGTGAAATGGATTTACTAAGTCGAAACCCTTCCCTGGCGTGTACAGAATAACTCATCAATGATTCATCGCAATCGGATGAATGGTATATGCACGTATAGGGGTTTTTGTTTAAACGATTCGTGCGCTGTCACTCATTTGTTGAATCTACTCGTGCGCTACCTATTGAGAAATGTATTACGAAGTCGAAGCCCTTCCCTGGCGTGTACACAATAACTCATCAAGGTTTCATCGCAATCGAAGAATGTTATATGAACGCAATAGGGGATTTTGTTGGAACGCTTCGCGCGTCGTCACCCATTTGTTGCATCTACTCTTGCGCTACTTATTGTGAAATGTATTTACTAAGTTAGAAACCGTCACGTAAGTGTCCACAACATCTCACCCAAGTTTCATCGCTATCGGACTAATGGGATATGAAGACATAGGGGACTGTATTGAAACGCTCCGCGTGTCGTCGTTCATTTGTCGAATCTACTCGTGTGCTACCTTCTGTGAAATGTATTTACTAAGCCAGAAACCTTCCTTGGAGTGTCCACCATATTTCACCCAAGTTTCACCGCCAACGGCAGAATGGTATATGACCTTATACGGGACTTTGTTGAAACGCTTCGCGCGTCGTCCCTCATTTGTTGAATCAACTTGTGCGCTGCATATTGTATAGTGGATTTACTAAGCCAGAAATTTTCCATGACGTGTACACAACATCTCACCCAAGTTTCATAGCTACGGACGAATGGTACATGAATCCATACGGGACTTGGTTGAAACGCTTCGCGTGTCGTCGCTCATTTGTTGATTCTACTCTTGCGCTACATATTGTAATATGGATGTACTCAGCCAGAAACCTTCCCTGGAGTGTACAAAACATCTCACCCAAGTTCCATCGCAATCGGATGAATGGTATGTGAACGTATACGGGACGTTGTCGAAACGCTTCGCGCGTAGTCACTCATTTGTTGAATATAAACGTGCGTTTCGTATTGTAAAATGGATTCACTTAGCCAGAAACCTTTCCTGGAGTGTACACAACAATTCACCAAACATTTATCACTATCAGACGACTGGTATATGACTTTATACGGGACTTTGTTGAAACGCTTCGCGTGTCATCGCTCATTTGTTGAATCTACCGGTGCGCTACCTATTGTAAAATGTATGTACTAAGCCAGAAACCTTCCCTGGAGTGTATACAACATCTCACCCAAGTTTCATCGCTATCGGATGAATGGTATATGAAATTATATGGCACTTTGTTGAAACGCTTCGCGCGCCGTTGATCATTTGTTGATTCTATTCGTGCTCTACCTATTTTTAAAGGGATTTACTAAGCCAGAAACCTTCCCTGGAGTGTACACAACATCTCACCCAAGTTTCATCGCTATCGGATGAATGGTATATGAAATTATATGGCACTTTGTTGAAACGCTTCGCGCGTCGTTGCTCATTTGTTGAATCTACTCGTGCGCTGCCTATTGTGAAGTGGATGTACTAAGCCAGAAAATTTCCCTGCAGTGTACACAACATTTTACGCAAGTTTCATAGCTATCGGACGAATGGTATTTGAATGCATACGGGACTTTGTTGAAACGCATTGCGTGTCGTCGCTCATTTGTTGAATCTACTTGTGCGCTATCTACTGTGAAATGTATTCACTAATTTTGAAACCTCACGGCCGACTGAATACGAGCTGCGCTCTATACCGGCCTTGACATTCCCAGTCAGAACCCATGTATAACATGTAATTGGAAAGTTTCTACTCGTTGCCGGTAGAGCGCACTCCCCTCCCATTATAGGCGCGATAAGGAATCAGCTGTTCAGTACGTATATTAAATGTGTAATCTCAAGAACCACTGGATGGATTTTGATGCTACTTTCACCATTCTGTAAAGGTGATCTCGAGGAAGATTTGTGTAGAAAATAATTTATTTATGAACAAAGGGAGCCAAGCAGTAACGATTTCAGTGAAAAGGTCGAAAAAATAGCCTGGCGTCCGTGCGCTTTTTAAGCTTACGCTGGGCGAACCGTTAAAAATATCATTATATTATGAGTGTAAGAATTGTTCAGCGTGAGAAATTCTACAAAAAAGTCCGCGAGAGCATATCTCTATCTTCGATACATCGCCCACTATAAGTGTTTTTAGTTTGGACGGGAGGGGCATTTGGCTTGCACCTCGCCATTCTTAAATTACGTCTGACAGGAATTCCTTGCCCATTCATAACTGTTCCCGGGCGAAGCCGGGGCGGGTTGCTAGTGACACTATATAATTATTATCATTATAATTTCCGCATTATCAAAATTAAAATTATATCACAAAATAAAATAGCGTGCTAATAAATCTAAGAGAAATTAGACATACCTTGCACCTTCTTCGGGTACAAGGACACTACTCCAGCACCGTCTCATTAAAAGGAAAGAGAGGATCAAAATTACAGCCGGGAACAAGTAGCAGCTAATCGTGTGTTGTGTTTTGTGCTAAGAGATCTTTCGACAAAGTATCAGATACCGTGTGCCTTCTTTTTCACGAAGCAGCTGTCAGGACGGGACTTACATAAACTCCTGCTGGACGTTATTCTCGAGGTTGAACAATGCGGTTTCATAATTATAATAACTGTCTCTGATAATCACAAAACTAACACTACAATGATGAGGCATTTAGGGGGAGGGAATTTGCAACCAATGGTCAATCACCCTTACGACGAGTCTAGGAATGTATTCCCTAGTTATGATCATTGTCACATTCTAAAAATAAAAATAAAATAAAAAAAACATTAGAACGCAGTTTCTGTAACGAGAGATGACTGATGGTACTGGAATAATTTCAGGGAAATACTTGTCATTACTATACACAATGCAAAAGGGTGAGGTCGTCAAACCGGTCAGACACCTCACTAAAAAACCCAACGAACCCACTAAATTTGAAAAAATGAATGTTCGGCGTGCCAAGGAAGTGTTCTCGTCAGAAGTTATTGGTGCCATTAGTACACTGAAAGAAAATATAGGCATTCACCCGGAAGCGTACACATTCATGGACGCAGAAGCAACCATTTTTTTTGAAAAACGTTAGTAAATGGTTCGCTATGCATGACGTAAGCATCACATATCATCATAGTCAGTCTAGAAATCCAGATAAAGGGCATTTTTTCTCATTAAATGTCAGTCGCCTAAACTGGCTAGAGGAATATTTTCTTTCTTACCTTGAAACTTTGAAAGCTGCTAGTAACGCTGCTAGAAAGGACTTCCTGAGTTCTGAGACTTACGAAGCTACCTATACAATTAATCACGGATTCAGCTGTCCAGTGCATAAGGTATCTTCTAAAAATGGGTAGAGGAAAGTCGCCAAATATGGGGAGTTTTTTTGTAGGACTCACATTAGACATAAGAAGGAACGGAATAATTTTGGTTTTCTCACCAATGTAAACCTCAGGCGATATACTAAGTATATTACAAATATGGGCACGTTTGATGTTGTATTGCCCTCTGATATTATTGTTAACTTTAAAAGTGCACTTTCCCCGTATTAGGCAACCGGGTTTCGTAATATGGGGAGGTGAGAAACCTCACGGTTTTTATTTATAATAGGTACACTGAATAGTATACCCTACTAATTAAAGCATTAATTCTGACATTTTTTTCGTGTGGCCTCCTGAGAGGCCGAGTGCAGGTCTTTCTAGTCGACACCCGTGGGCGACCTGCGCGTCAGGATGAGAGATGGAATGGATGAAGATGAATGAAACTGGGCAAGGATGTGGAAGGAAGCGGCCGTGGCCTGTTAGAAGGTACCGTCCCAGCATTTGCCTGGTGTTGAAAAATGAGAAACCACGGAAAATCATTTCAAGGACGGCCGACGGTGGGGCTCGAACACACGCGTCTACCGAGTCAGCAGAGAGCTTGGCCCCATGGCCTAACGCTGCGCTTTAGCCAGCGTAGCCACTACTGTCGGTAATTCTGACAATGTAATGAAATCATGAACACAAATAGTACAAAAATACAAAAATGAATATTTTAAGTAAATAACAGTCCCAGTTTCCTGTTGCCGAACATCCAAACCGTTCAGCAGAAAAATGCATAAACTTTAATGAAAACCGAGTGATTCTGATCGAATTCAACTGTAACGAGGTGCAAGGTATGTCTAATTTCTCTTAGATTTATTAGCACGCTATTTTATTTTGTGATATAATTTGCATTTTGATATTGTGGGAATTATAATGATAATATAATAGTGTCACTAGCAACCCGCCCCGGCTTCGCCCGGGAACAGTTATGAATGGGCAAGGAATTCCTGTCAGACGTAATTTAAGAATGGCGAGGTGCAAGCCAAATCCCCCTCCCGTCCAAATTAAAAACACTTATAGTGGGCGATGTATCGAAGATGGAGATATGCTCACGCGGACTTTTTTGTACAATTTTTCATGCTGAACAATTCTTACGCTCATAGTATATTGATATTTTTAACGGTTTGTCCAGCGTAAGCTTAAAAAGCGCACGGACGTCAAGATCTTTCTTCGACCTATTCACTGAAATCTAAAATCGTTACTGCTTGGCTCCCTTTGATCATAAATAAATTATTTTCTACAGAAATCTTCCTCGATATTACCTGTACAGAATGTGAAAGCCGCATCAAAATCCATCCAGTGGTTCTCGAGATTACCCGTGATATCCAAGAATCGGGGACTTTGTTTTACACTAAGTAGAGATAAGTCTTATTCGTGCAATGCTTGGTGAACAGCGCTGTGTGAGCATTTGAGTAACTAACAAGATTTCATGAAAAAGGTCTCATTGTCTAGGCCGGTATGAGCGCATTCAGTCGGCCGTGGAAACCTTCACGTAAGTGTACACAACATCTCACCCAAGTTTCATCGCTATCGGACGAATGGTATATGAACACATACGGGACTTTGTTGAAATGCTTCGCGCATCGTCGCTCATTTGTTGAATCTACGCGTGCGCTACCTATTGTAAAATGGATTTACTAAGTCAGAAACCTTCCTTGGAGTGTACTCAACATCTCACCCAAGTTTCATCGCAATCTGACGAATGGTATATGAACGCATAGGAGACGTACATACCCACAGACAAACTATCACGTTACATTGATTTTTATATATATAGATAGATAGATTAGTAAATTATTGATTTGCAGCAGAGTACTCGTAAGTCATTTCTGCATATTAATTTAATTCTCGTTTGGGACTTACTGTTTAAGTGTATCACAGCAATAGTAGCTGCACCTACATGGATTAGTTGGTGGATGGAGACTGGTTTTGGATGGGGTCGTCATTTCTCAGTCTTGCGACATTGTAGATGGTAAAATAAATAGTCTTGTATACAGGGTATTTCAAAACTACTTTTACAAACTTTGGGGATTGGTTCCTTACACCACATGAAGAAATAAAGTTCATACACAAATATGTCCCAAAATCCTTCGTTTTCGATTTATTAATGAAAGAACATTGTAAAGTGACACATTAATTGACAGCCTGTTTGGAAGTGTTAAACACGTGAACTTATATCAAAAAAGGTTCCTGACACCGATAGAAGGAAAAACTGTCATATGCAGAGGTGTCCCAGAATCCTTTGTTTTCCCGGGAGGGACTGTTGAACACATTGTTACACTGAGAACACTTCACCACACACAGCTCACAACAAGTGCTCGAAATATCCTCCTCTTGCGTCGAGACACGCTCGGACACGTAGCATCATGGACTGCCGGACCCTTTCGAAGACCCCGGACTGACGTCGAATGGTGTCGCAGGATACGTCGATGAAGAGCTTCCACATCCGGGATGGCTACGGCATACACCAATTGTTTCAGGTGCCCCACAGATAAAAGTCTAACGGATTGAGGTCTGGTGACCGTGCAGGCCGTGGAACGGGTCCTACTCTGCCCAACCATCCGTCCCGGAAGATCTCCGTCAGTACAGTACGAAAAATGTGACTAAAGTGTGCAGGAGCACCATCATGCATCCACCACATACGTTGTCGTATTTGCAGGGGAACATCGTCGTGCAGTAAGTCTGGAAGGGTGTTCTGGATAAACTCTCTGTATATGGAAGCTACTGAGGTATGGGTGGTGCTTAGTAATGGCATTCGGGGCACAGTCAGTGCCTGTGAATGCTGTGAAAGGTTCAACTCATAGGGTTAGGACTACTGTTCTGACTCAGTGAGGAAAGCAATGGCAAACTACCTCACTCCTCTTCTTGCCTAGAACGCCTCAAAATAGCGCTGCCTTGGGTTTTTGTGGGTATCTACTCACATAACGTAACGGCGGTACTTTTTGAGGATCCAACCAGCCTTCGGGCTGACTACCTAACAGACAGACAACACCTGTAAGACGTGCTGGTAGCACGTATGGTCCATACGTCCATATGTCCATACAGGACAGTCAAACTTACCTGATGAGTAGGGCCCGGATGTTGATGACGTCATCTTTTTACTGAGCTGTCTAAAACAATGCTGAAGTACATAGAAACTCCGGACAGGCCACCCCGTCTTCAAATATGTCATTTTTATTTTGCATCTTTTTGCATTTTTTTTTGCTATTTTTCCATTTTAAAAGCTTTTTTTAAGTTTGTTAGATTTTTTGGTCTTATTTTATAGAAATCGGCTTTTTAAGGTCTTTTTTTTTTCTTCAATTTCGTCATGTCGCAGCTTTATATTAGGGAGTTACGTCTCTCAGAATTAAGAAGAAGCTAGTAGCTGATACAATATAATTAAAAAATTGAAATATCGATTCCATTTCCATAATCAACCGGGTGGAAACTAGCCTTAGCAACAATCATGGCGAAACTGCTGCGGTTATTGCATCAAAACGGAAAAAAATGCCGGACAAAAACATCGGGTATAAAACATTATTGCAAAATCTCAGACATTCTTTCTGGTGAAAACTACTCCATGGATGGGATTGAGGAGGATTTAGCAAGAAACGACCTTTCTCACTTCAAGTACGCTCCGATCACATCAGTTGATGTTGAACGCAGCTTTTCGAGATATAAAAACTCGTTGGCTGATAATCGCAGATCATTTACATTTGACAACTTCAGAATGACATTCGTAGTGCAGTGCAACTCAGACTAAAGTGAACATAAACTTTTTGTTTAGTGCTAGAAATCTATTTTGTTTGACTTTTCAGTTTGAGGTTAAGATGTCATTTTTGAAATATTGGTGAGTTTATTTTTATAAGATCATTTTCTCCATTTTTCGAATTTTTAGGTCATTTATTACAGTCATTTTTGAAACTTTTAAGTTAAGTACATTTTTTAAACTTTTTAACGGCATCAAAATCCGGGCCCTACTGATGAGTATACCCATGTGCTGACCACTCCCTCCCGGGACAACAAAGGGGTCGGGGACACATGGTCATATGACCTTGTTTTCTTCTGTCGGTGTCAGGAACCCATCCCCGAAGTGTGTCAAAGTATTTCTGAAACACCCTGTATATTTGATCTGATGATGCTCGCTTGACGAACGAAACATGTCTTCCTGTTAAAATCCCATCATTGTGTCCGTTCCAGGAGAACTGTTCCGAGTTCGAGACCATGGTGGCTGCGCAATGTGACGCGCTCATTCGGGCGATCCACGAACGCAAGCAGCAGCTCCTGGAGTACATTCGACAAGACAAGGACCTGAAAGTGCGGACCCTCAAGGATCAGGTGTCGACATGTACGTGTAAACTTCAACACACCACAGGACTTATTCAGTTCTGTATCGAGGCGCTCAAAGAAACGGACTCCGCCGCCTTCCTGCAGGTCAGTACCATAGTCACACTTTACCTTTACTCGACTGTACTTCTTCTTCTTCTTCGTCTTCGTCTTCTTCTTCTACTTCTTCTTCATTTCCCGTTTCCAGTTCTCTGGGTCGGGTTGCGAATCAAGGACCTCCACAGTTGGTCTATCCCTCCACTATTCATTTCCTTCTTTCAATACTTCTTTTACTCCTCTTTTCTCTATGCCTTCCTTCACCGTATCTATCCACTTCTTTCTGGGCCGTCCCAGTGGTCTTCTTCTTGGTATTTTCTCCATAAATATTCTTTTTGGTACTCTATATTCTTCCATTCTCATCATATGTCCGTACCACTTCAGCTTACTGGTCTCTATCTTGTCTTGCAGTATTGGGAACCCAGTTCTCTCCCTAATGTCCACATTTCTGATTTTATCCCTCCGTGTCTTTCCAATTATTCCTCTAAGGAACTTCATCTCGGCTGCTTGGATATGGCTTTCATCGCGTTTTGTAGTGGTCCAAGTACCTGCTGCATATGTCAAAATTGGTGTGTAATACATTGAGAATAGAACTTTCTTACATTTCTCTGGGACTTCCTGGTTCCATACTAAACCTCTCACACACTGGTAAAACCCATTAGCTTGTTGGATTCTCTTTCCAATTTCTCCATTTATTGTACCATCTTCTGTGAGTATGCTACCCAAATACTTAGAGCTTTTCACCATTTCCAATGGATTTCCATTGACTTCAATATTATGTCTTCCTTCTCTCTTGTTTCTTGTCATCACTACAGTCTTACTCTTCTCCACACTTATTTTCATTCCATATTTCTCTATATCTTGATTCCATACAGTAACTTGTTCTTGCACTTCTATTTTATTTTCTTCCCATATTACTATGTCGTCTGCAATGAGTAAGGCCTTAGTCTCCTTGCTTCCCATTCTTCGTTTCACACTATTGTGGATTTCATCCATGTACTACGGTACTTATTTTCATTAATTTCCCCAGGGGCTCAAATCTAGTGGGACGAGGGTTGGCGACCAAGAGAACCCAGCTGGCTTCCACTTAATTGTGCCGGGCTCCTCTCCATCTTATTTCATGACGACCTCTCTTGGTCAACTCTTGTTCTCTTCCGACTCCGACGGTATTAGGGTATCTGAGGCATAGAGAGTCTCTTCCTTTCCCGCCTTCATTGGCCCTTGTCTCACCTTTCCTTCTTCGAGGGAAGAAGTTATCTTCTGCCCTCTGCTCAAGGCCCTCAAGGAGGCAGGGTGTTATGTAGCCCACCACTTCTGGTGCACCCTGGATATTGCTACATCCTCAGGGGCCCACGGCTGGTGAGTTTGGGAGTTGATGACCCCGAGGGATTCCTGATCTGGGTCCGTATTTTCCCCCTTTTTCCACCGACTTTGGGGCGCGCCCTGTCCTATTACCCTTTCCTATGTGCCTTTCGTGGCTCTCCTTCCTTCCAAGTCCCTCAATTCTCATTCTTCGAGGGTTGAGGGCATCTCTTTTCTTCCTGTGCTGTAATTGCCTTATCCTTTATTTATTTACCGTTTCTTCTTCTAGTATGTAAGTGTATAGTTAGTATTAGTTATAGTTTTCATTCTCATCTCATCTTTCACTATCTCCCGAACCATTAGGGATCGATAACCTAGTTGTTAGGCCCCTTAAAACAACAATCATCATCATCATCATCATCATCATCATATTTTCATTAATAACTCATTTCAATATGTATCAATTAGACCTGTAGGCCTATATATTCGAATATTGAATTAGGGGCTGTGTGAAAATCTCGCATATGCATAAACCACCCGCCTGGCTGTCATGTTATGCGGGCTTGGCGTGATACATTTCTGGCAGGGGCTATCGTTTTGTTTATTTGTTTAAACGCACTTTATGAACAAATAAACATTTTTCGTTAATTTTTCAATAAATGCAAGACCTTTTCTCTACTACTGGAAGGTTTTGACACAAACCACACCTTCTAACTCCCTCGGGTTTAAGAGCTTGAGTTTTGTGAAACATACACCCTAGCCAAATGCCGGGATGGTTCCTAACTTAAGGGGACGACTACCTCTCTTCCCCAATCCTAGCCCTTCTTACAAATACACACTCAAATCCCAACATGATACAGATTATCAGACAAATTCCATCACACTCAAGTATACAGGGCTATACGAGGCACGTCAAGAAAGTAAGTTCCGTTTGGTAATAAAATTAAATTTGTACAGATATAGAAAAAAATATTTATTGCACAACATTCTACACCTCTTAAACTACTTTTCCACATAACTGCCGAACTTTTGCAGGCATTTGTCATAGCGTGGCACAAGTTTTTGGATACCTTCTTCATAGAAGTTTGCCGCCTGTGTCTTCAACTAGTTGGAAACATCTTCTTTCAGCTCGTCGTCATTGTTGAAGTGTTGACTGCCAAGGAAAGACTTGAGATGTGTGAACAGATGAAAGTCGCTAGGAGCGAGGTCAGGGCTGTACGGAGGGTTGTCAAATAAGTCCCAGCCAAATCCCTGTAGGAGGTTTTTCGTCACATTTGCAGTGTGTGGTCGTGCGTTGTCGTGAAGAAAATCAACACCTTTTGACAGCAACCCTCGGCGCTTATTCTGTATTGCGCGGCGCAATTTCCTTAGTGTCTCGCAGTAAGCATCTGCGTTGATTGTTTGACCACGCGGTAAGAAATCAATGAGTAAGATGCCTTTCCAGTCCCAGAACACTGCGCACATCATTTTCCGAGGTGTCAAGATTTGTTTCGGCTTTACCTTTGCTGGAGATGAAGTGTGCCTCCATTCCATTGATTGCCGCTTTCTTTCAGGGGTGTTTCATCTCCTGTGACTATCTGTGTCAGAAATTCTTCGCCGCCTTCATTGTAACGGGTCAAAAACTGAAGTGCACTACCCATCCGTTTTGTTTTGTGTTGCTCCGTAAGAATCTTTGGTACCCAACGTCGGCAAAGTTTACGAAAGTTCAGTTTTTCGGTAAGAATTTCATGAGTTAGTGATCGTGAGATTTGGGGAAATTCCATAGTGAGAGCACTAATTGTAAACCTGCGGTTTTCCCGGATCTTGTCATCAATCGCGTGAACCAGTTCTGTAACCAAAGATGGACGCCCACTTCGTTCTTCATCGTGCACTTCACTACGTCCTTCATTTAACTGTCGGACCCATCTTCTCACCATTGAATCACTCATCGCATTTTGTCCATACACTTCGCAAATTTGCCGATAAATTTCAATTGGTTTCACTTTCCTAGCATTCAGAAAACGAATCACAGATCTGATTTCACAAGCGGCGGGATTTTCAATCAACACCGACATTGTACGAGTAAAAATGCACAACAACGCGTACGTGGCTGACAGCGCTCTCCAAATGGCGCACGTTTCTTCTCCTTGATACAGAGCGTCTACCGCGCATATGCGGAACTGCGCTGCAGCGGAACGTACAACTAGTTGAAGACACAGGCGGCACACGTCTATGAAGAAGGTATACAAAAACACGTGCCACGCTACGACAAATGCCTGCAACATTTCGGCAGTTATGTGGAAAAGTAGTTTAAGGGTTGTAGAATGTTGTGCAATAAATAATTTTTCTGTATCTGTACACAATTTAATGTTATTACCAAACGGAACTTACTTTCTGGACGTGCCTCGTATAACAACTACATCGCGAAGTCCCTAAATGAATCAATAGCACAAACAATTCAAATATGTCTCATTTATGTTTAAAATTCACATCCATTAAAACATTTCCTAAGGGCACAGTGTAGTGTAGTGGGCATGTGCTGTAATCAGGAATATTTTTTTCATTAAGAATTATTAAGAAGTGATAATTTGTTAGTTGAATTAGGTGCAGTTATGTAGAAAGGATTTAAGCACCAAATTGTAAACTTGTCTTGATGCTGCCATTTAGTAGAGTAGATTTTCTTTAAACGGATAGAATTTCAAGAATACTAGGCTATCTTCCATAGAGGTGGGTGAGTGGTAAACGTGTCGGATTACCAACCCCAAGCTTGCAGGTTCGCCCCTGGCCGTGAAAGGCGCCAAAAATCACGACATGGATGTCATACGTTGTTGGCATGTTAAAGAACCCATTTGAATTCAGTAGGCCGTGTTCAATGGCAAAATTAATCTCGGGATTTTCCGCCAACACAAAGATCCTCATTTCTCTACTAGAAAGCGCTGTAGTGTCGAGGAGCTTAGATACCTAACCTTTCAAAGGAACGACGAAATTCGACATGCTGGGTGTCAATTAACAAAGCTTGCACCCGGCACTCGAGGCCATAAGATATTATGTGTGTTTGAGTCTTCAGTCTTTTGACTGGTTTGATGCAGTACTCCATGCCTCCCTGTCTTGAGCTAATCGTTTCAACTCTACATAGCTAACCCACCCTACATCCGAAGCAATCTGTTTAACATATTCTAACCTTGGTCTACCCCTACAGTTCTTGTCCTGAACCCTTCCTTCCATAACTAAGCTTGCTCTTATTGGGTGTCTTAGTATGTGTCCTACTAACCTATCTCTTCTCTTCATTAGCAGTCACCAGAAACATCTCTCCTCTCCCACTCGTCTTAATACCTCTTCGTTTGTCACCCTATCTACCCATCTGATCTTCATCATTCTCCTGTAACACCACACTTCAAATGCTTCAATTCTCCTCTTTTCTGCTGCAGACAAAGGCTTTCAAAAATGACTTCCTAATACCTAAATCTATATTCGATGTCAACAGATTTCTTTTTTGTAGAAAGGCTTTCCTTGCCTGAGCCAACCTACTTTTTATACCCTCTTTGCTTCGTCCATCACTGGTTATTTTGCTTCCTAAGTAACAGAAGTCTCCTACTTCCTTCAGCTTTTCACCTGCCAATTTGAGAAGCTTCCATAGAAACATGATTTTAAAACTTACGAGTATTCAGGGTTTGCACATCCACGCCTAGGTTATTTATCTCAACGCTACATTGTAATACTTAGATCCTTTCAGAAGAACTACGGCCAATTATTCTAAAAGCTATCATCATCATCATCATCATCGTCATCATCATCATCATATTTTAAAGATCAGGCTTTGTCTCTGCAGCCATTCGTATCTTTCTTGAGCTGCGTAGGGGTTGCAGTTAGATAAGATGTTGTAGGTCTTCCCCTTCCTTTCACTTCGGTGACTTTCCTTCCTTCCTTCCGTCGTCCCTTCTTTCTTTCAATAACTTTTACTAAAATAAATTTACTTCATCATCATCATCATCATCATCATCATCTTCATCATCATTTATTGCATTAACAGGCCATTATGTTCGACCCTGACTATTATATGTCAGAAAACTGTACTATAATGAGGCTCATTATAACACTATTTTTCATTATGAAACAGTTTCTCCCACCAATCTCAAGAAACAGTTGTTTGATCAATTAAATAAGGATAGAATCACGCCTGCGCTGAGTTTCGCGGCCTTCTAGTTTAAATTTCACTGCCTGACCTTGTGTCATAGTAGGGTAATCGAGGAGGCCATGGTCAAATACAAGACATTTTCTGCCTCTCATGCGCTCTGTTCAGTACATAAAACTGGTGAAATCTCGACAGATATTTATGAATATTTATGTTCGAAAATAAAATAGTTATAATAATTATCGTCGAACATAAACAGTCGTATGTAACTCGCCTATAATGGTAATTAAGACACTCGTATGGTAATTATAAAACTCGTGTCTTAATTATTGCCATTATAGGCTCGTAGCATAATGTACTATTAAGACCCAGGAACCGGGTGAGTTAGCCGTGGTTGTTACGGCGTGGCTGCTGGCAGTCGCTCACATCCGAGAGGGGAGGACGTTCGAATCCCCCCGCCTGCAACCTTGATGGTTTTCTGTGGTTTCCCATCTTCCTTGCAGGCAAATGCTGGGGTTGGTCCCTAACTATAGGCCACAGCCACTACCTTCAAATTCCTAGTTCTTACATTCACACTTTTCTCCCCAGACAACACTCCACACGCGACGGTACTTGTAGCTCACCCCATGGGTGTCCGCATAGAAGCAGCTACTAACTCTGGCGAGCCGAACATGTCCTCGGACACTCCCGGCAAGAAAGACATACGCTAAAAAAAAAGGAAAAAAAGACCCAGGACAGACAATAAGAGCATAAAATAAAATCTCATATAAAAAGCAACACAGGCATTACAACAGGAGGGACTGAGACTCTTCACCTCTTCCACCTTTCTCTGTCCCTTGCATCCTGCACAATTGCTTTTGGAGCCATCTTTACCAGTGACATTATCGCTCGATTCTTCCATCTTGTTCTAGGGTGGCCTCTCGGACGTCTCCTAGTTGGTGTAGAGCTGAAAACACAATTGGATATAGAATCCTCAACTCGAATGACATGTCCCAACCATTGCAACCTCCTCCTCTCCAGAATCCGGGTGATGCTCGTCTTCCCAATGCGTTGTTAAAGGTCTTTGTGAGATCTCCCACCTTTCTCTCTCTCTGCATTATATAGTGGACCATATATTTTCCGCGAGACCTTCTTTTCAAAAACGCAGAGACGTTCTTCAAGCGTTGAGGCGTGGCCCAGGCCTCACAGCCATATAGGACCACAAGTCTCACCAAGGTCATGTAGATATGCACTTAATTAGCCTATTTTCATTGATGAAAAAAAAAAAATAGGCTTATGAGATCACCTTTTGTCCGTGTGTCTGTGTGTGCGTGTGTGATGGATTTTTGTGTGTCCCCCCTAATAACTTCTAAACGGCCGGATCGATTTCAATGAAACTCGGTAAGTTCTTAGCACTATTCCGGGCGACCCCGACCGTGCCCTGCAAATTTTGTTACGTCTCACCAATCCAACATGGCGGCTGTGCGAAATATTTCACCAGCATTCAATGTCTCCGAAACTATTACCGATATCACCCTGGAATTTTGTACGTTAATAAAGGGAACTACTAGAAGGTCACCTATGTGATTTTTGAAAACCTCGTAACTACAAAACCAACATGGCGGTCAATGCGACTTTTAAATAGACGTTTCTCGCGATTTAACCAACCAAACGCAATGGCACTTGGCACAGTATATGTTTACACACATTGTAATGCACCGACATATACTTCGTTCAATTATTTACATAACCTCAAGATGGCGGCTGTGCGAAATATTTCACCGGCATTCTATATCTCTGAAACTATTACCGGTATCACCATGAAATTTTGTACGGAAATAAAGGGCACTACTGGAAGTTCATATATGATATTTTCAAAAACTGGTTAACTACAAAACGAACATGGCGGCGAAGCGAAGTTGAAAGTTTTAAATAGACTTTCTCGCGATTTAATGATCCAAACGCATTGAAACTTCGTACAGCAAATGTTTATACACATTTTAATGTACTTGTATCTAATTTAGTTCAATTGTTTACGTAATCTCAAGATGGCGGCTGTGCGAATTTCGAAAATTAAGTTTTTATTTCTTGTGTTCTAATCATGCAATCGAAATCAACATTTGCATAATGAACGTACACAATAATCACCATCTAATAGTACATAACTCTATGGCATACATATATTAGAATCTAACATGGCGACCATCCGAAATATTTAGACGGTTCTCTATCTACTAATCTACTACAGCAATCAAACTGAAATTTTGTAAGTGTATAGAGGCTATAAGCTTAAGTTCACCTATGGGACGATCAATAACCTGGCGAGCACAAATCCAACATGGCGGCGACGCGAAATTGAAATATTCAAATGGACGTTTCTTGCGTTTTAACCAACCGAGCGCAGTGAAACTTGATACGGTATATGCTTATACAAATTTTAATCGACTGGCATCTAATTCATTTAAATTATTTTAATAACCACAAGATGGCGGCTGAGTGAAATTTTAAAATCTCGCTTTTATTTCTTTTGTCCTAATCATGCGATTGAAGTTTAAATAAAACACCTACACAATTATCTTCGTGTAATAGTACATAAATCTAAGGCCTATAATATAAATATCCAACATGGTGACCTTCCAAAATATGTAGACGGTCTCAATATCTACGAATCTATTACATCAAACTGACAATTTGTATGTTGATAGAGGCAATATTAGTAGGATATATGAAAATAGGCTATTTAGTTCTTCACGGAACTACTTGTTTTTCTGTGAAATCAAACGTGATTTGAAAAGATTGTTCAAGCTATAGAAAACACGATTCACTGTAGTTATCCTTTGCTATCTCATCACTGTTCGAAAAGACCGACAATAAATATTTGAAAACCTCTACCATCTCAAATTCACTTAGGATATAAAATGTGCGAATGACTGTGTCGGTGCAGACTCCCCCACCGCCCGCTACTACAGGCTCGGGTTTCCAGAGAAGCCATGGCCGACTGAAGCAGCTGACTTAACGCCAGATTAGGTTTCCACGAGGGAGCAGCGTTCATTAGCAAATCAAATTAGGGAATTGTTAACTTATGGTTTATGAGCAGACGCTTTAAGCATGTCTTTTTCATTAAGGTTTTCGCAGGATATAAAGAGTTCTACCATTATTATTAGCCTACTTTTCACATTTTGCAAAAATGAGGAAAAAGTAGACTTATGAGATCGGGCAAATGTGTGTCTGTCTGTCTGTCTGTCTGTCTGCCCTTCTGTCTGTCTGTCTGTCTGTCTGTCTGTCTGTCTGTCTGTCTGGCTGGCTGTGTGTGTGTGTGTCCCACTATCAACCCCTAAACGGCTGCAGCAATCGAAACAAAATTTGGTAGGAGTAAAGACCTATACCTGAATATCTCACGGCCATATTTGAAAATGATGTCAGTGCTACCAACTGCTGAAAAATCGCAATTGAAATTTGAGCTCTATGTTCGATATCTTGGAAGGTATGAATGGGAGCTATTTCAAAATTGGCACACACATTGATAATAATATTGCAGTTTAATTTCCAGTAGGCCATACATGGCAGTGTTGCCAAAATGATTATAAGCCTGCTGATAGGTCCAATTTTAAATGCATATAACTTCTACACTATCAATTGGTTTTCAACCAAATTTCGTATGTGCTATGTGTACATAAACTGATATGACTGAGCGTATTTTTAAGAGCCACCAGGGCTGCCAACTGTTAATAAATGCTCTCAATTTTTTAAATCCAAATACCCATATATCAGAAAGTATGCAAGTCGACAGCTTTAAATTATGCACACGTATAGTACCTGACATTCTATATTGATTTGGAGTAACTTATAAACGTCAGTGCTACCAACATGATTCTAAGCCCGCTGAGAGGTCCAACTTTAAATACATGTAACTTCTATACTATAATTTGGATTTCAACCAAATGTCGTGTGTGCTATGTGTACCATAACATATAAGACTATAAGTATTCTTAAGAGTAACCAGGGCTGCCAACTGTTAATAAATACTGTCCCTATTTTTGTTACCCTAATATCAATATATCAGAAAGTATGCAAGCCAATAGCTCTAAACTTTGCACACGTATAGTACCTGGCATTCTAGATTAATTTGGAGTAACTAATTTAGGCCTACGCCAGTGCTGCCAACATGATTCTAAGCCTGCTGATAGGCCCAATTTTAAAATGCATGTAACTTCTATACTAACTAATGGATTTCATTCAAAATTGACACAACAGTAGATCGTATTATTTCAGATTATTTCTGACCAATAAATGTTTGTCATTGTTGCCAACATGATTTTGCGCGCACTGTTGGATCCAATGTTTAACTGCATGTAACGTCCATGCTATCCATTGGACTTCAACCACATTTTGTATTCTGTATCTTAGGAGACGGAACTAAGAATATATTCAGTCTCCAGGGCTGCCAACTGTAGTTCTCTATTAGGCTACATTATGCCAAGTATACAGTATTTCGAACTAATTAGAAATTTCGATCTTACCAACGTAATTTCGTCATTATTTTAGATAGATCCATATAGATTAATCATTGGCATGAATCTTAAATTTTAAGAAAAGTAGGCTCTTTAGTTCCTCACGGAACTTCTTGTTTTTGTAACGGCTTCGGTGGCGTAGTCGGTAGCATGCTGAACTGCTGTGCTCAAGATAGCGGGTTCAAACCCGGCCGAAGCCGTCGGATTTTTACGAGCGTTAAAATCCTTCAGTATGCCTTCCTTCGGAGGGGAAGTAAAGCAGGCGGTCCCATGTCATGATGTATGGCATGTAAAAGATCCTTCTACAGCTGAATTTCTAGTTTAGATTTCGTTGGATCGCTCTATCAAAGTTCCAACGTTCACCACTAGGTATCAGTGACATCTGGTAGCGAAAGTTGAAAATACTAGAAATTGAACGGAACTTGTAGCTCACCCTATGGGTGTCCGCTTGAAACAGTTATAGCCTCTGGCGAGCCGAACATGTCCTCGACACTTCCGGCACTAAAAGCCATACGATAAATAAATAAATAAATAAATCTTGTTTTGCTTGCCATGGTGGGTGAGTGGTTATCGTGTCGGACTGCCAACCCCAAGCTTGCAGGTTCGCTCCTGGCCATGGCAAGTGATATTTGAAAGCGACAAAAATCACGACACGCATGTCATACGTTGTTGGCATGTTAAATAACCCATTTGAATTCAGTAGGCCCTGTTCATAATTGCAAAATTAATCTCGGGATTTTCCGCCAACACAAAATGTTCCTCCATTCCCTACTAGAAAGCGCTATAGTGTTGTTTGTGCCTCTCTATTCTTTGATTGTTAGATTGTCTTTTGTTTTTATTCATGTTCTTTGCTAACTGTTAGTCAGTCTAGACTTTTAATAAAACGAGCATCTAAGAGATGAGATCCAGTGATCCACGCCTTGTTAGCCTATTTTCAATTTTGAAAAAATAGGCTTATGAGATCACCTTTTGTCCGTGTGTGTGATTCGTGTGTGTCCCCCCCCCCCCCCCTAATCAAATCTAAACGGCTGGAGCGATTTCAATGAAAATCGGAAAGTTCATAGCACTATTCCCGGCGACCTCGACCGTGCCCTTCAAATTTTGTTACGACTCACCAATCCAACATGGCGGCTGTGCGAAATATTTCACCAGCATTCAATATCTCCGAAACTATTACCGATATTACCCTGACATTTTCTATGGTGATAGAGGGAACTACAATAAGTTCACTTATGTGACTTTTGAAAACCTGGTAACCACAAAACCAACATGGCGGCCAAGCGAATTTGCGACTTTTAAATAGACGTTTCTCGCGATTTGACCAACCAAACGCAATGGAACTTGGTACAGTATATGTTTATATACATTGTAATGCACCGACATCTAACTTCGTCCAATTGTTTACATAATCACAAGATGGCGGATGTGCGAATTATTTCACCGGCATTCTATATCTCTGAAACTATTAGCGGTAAAACCCTGAAATTTTGTACGGAGATAAAGGGCACTACTGGAAGTCCATCTATAAGACTTTCAAAAACCGGTTAACTACAAAACGAACATGGCGGCCAAGCAAATTTGAAAATTTTAAATAGACCTTTCTCGCGATTTAATGTTCCTAGCGCACTGAAACCTGGCATAGGAAATATTTATACACATTGTATCCACTGGTATCTAATTTAGTTCAATTGTTTACATAACCTCAAGATGGCGGCAGTGAGAATTTTAAAATTAAGATCTTATTTATTGTGATGTAGTCATGCGATCGAAGTGAAAGTTTGAATAATGAACCTACGCAATATTTTTCCTTTAATGGTACATGACTCTATGGCCTATACATTTAAAAATCCAACATGGTGACCATCCGAAATATTTAGACGATACTGAATATCTACGAATCTATTTTAACAATCAAACTGCATTTTTTAATGTTCATAGGGGCTATGAACTTAAGTTCACCTATAGGACTTTAAATAACCTGGTGATCACAAATCCAACATGGCGGTGACGTGAATTATAAATATTCACATGGACGTTTCTCGCAATTTAACCATCCGCGTGCAGTGAAACTTGGTACAGTAAATCCTTATACGAATGTTAATCCACTGGCATCTAATTTATTTCAATTGTTTCCATAACCTCAAGATGGCAGCTGTGAAAAATTTTAAAATCTCCTTGTTTTTTCTTGTGTCCTAATTATGCGATTGAAGTTTGAATACTACACGTTCACAATAATCTGCATGTAACAGTACATAACTCTAGGACCTACATATATAAAATCCAACATGGCGACCATCCGAAATATTTAGTCGGTTCTCAATATCTACGAATCTATTACAGCAATCAAACTGAAATTGTGTATGTTGATAGTGGCAATTAACATAAGTAGGATATATGAAAATAGGCTGTATAGTTCTTCACGGAACTACTTGTTTTTATTTAATATACAGTTCACTTGCCCAGCATCATGGGTCAATCATTCATTTTTGGTCCTCCTGAGGTCAGGATGTTCGATTTATTTAAGAAATAGAGACCTATTTCATCATATGCGAAACCAACCCGACAACAGAAGTCTGGTGTGCAAATGGTTACGTCTTCACAACGAGGCAACTTTAATTTGGTGCATTATTCTGAGCACGAAAGATTCAGGAAAAACTGTAAGCAGTACCTTCCCTACACATTCCTTAACCTTAAAATGGGTGCAATTTCGAAGCTTGTTAAACAAAGAGCAGTGATAAAAGGCAGAATCACAAGAATAAGTAATTTCGTAGAATCATTCAACAGTGAGCATTCAATAGACCTCGTGCGCCTCGCTGGATCTTGACCGCTGGCGCCCCTAGCGGATGCTTGTGCAACACGCAGGATGAATGACTGACGCAACTGCCTTTGAGTCTAGGCAAGCAAGAAATTATATTTACCGCTCCAATGTCGTGCTCTGTTGAGATTTTTGTTGGTTTTGAAAGGATACAGTGGACTCAGACTTATTTCAGATCTTCCACCATGAAGAAAGGTGCAAAACTCAATGAGAGTTGCCATGTACTCAAAGTGAGAGAAACGTCGCGAGGGGAAATTGCCGGCGTATGTTTGAGAGAAACAAACATAAATCAACCACCGTATACTGTCAAACTTCAAGTAAGCATTAAAATATTATGTATTTCCTATGATACTTATGAAAACTTTTATCAATAGGCCCAATCAGCATTAGTTTTTGTCTTAAATTATCATGGGTAAACCACTAGGCTATCATGCCCGCCAATGTCTTTATAATTCGTGTTTCTTTCAGATCGATCGCGAAAGAAATCTTCAATCCGCTGAATGCCAGTGCAAAACTGGCCTCTCCCAATGCTGTAAGCATATTGCTGCGTTGTGTTATTATGTTAACACAGAAAGAGACCATTCTAGTACTTTCTCTCTGCAGCGGTGGGAGAAACCTAGGAATGTTCCCGTAGGATATACTAAAGGTGAAAGCATAAGGCAAATGTTAGAGAAGAAAACAACTAAGCGACCAGTTTACTGCATGCCAGAGAGGGGAAATGACGAATATTTCAGTAAAGAAGAACTATATGCCCGTCTTAAGAACATTGATTGCGCATTAACGGGAGGTTTAGAGGTGGAATGCGAAGGAGAGTCGTCTTCCAGAAGTAATTCAATTATAGACCACGTCGTGGATAATGCTGTAGGACTAGCTGAGAAAGCATCTGTGACTCAGTGCCTCCATGGATTTGACAACCAATCTCAAGTACTATATCAGTGCTATGAAAGCACTCACAAGGGCGGTGGTAAGATAGTGCTAGTGAAAAAAGAATACGAAGATATGTTGTCCAGTGAAGTGTTGAGATTTTATTGTAACAAAGTAAAAATCAATATTTTGCAAAAATATGAAATTGCATTTGACACAATGGCACAGTCACGATGTCACTTGTGGTTTCAGCAGAGATTGATTCGAATTTCCGCCAGTCAGAATGTGCACAGGATCATAACATTACAAAGTGGGGATTACCAAAAACTAGCATCTGTAATTCATAACTCAAACGACATAAATACTCCTGCAGTTAGGTATGGAAGGGATAAGGAAATGAATGCGATAATGGAATTCTGTGCATTGTTACAATGTTCCCTAAGGCAGGTAGGCTTGCTTGTAAAACATGAACAACCATGGCTCTGCTGCAGTCCAGACGGGATTGCTCTACGGGAACATCATGAAGGGTTTCCATCTCTTCTCGAGATCAAGTGTCCGTATTCGTGCCGGGAAAAACCTGTTATTGAAAGGAAATTGTGCAATATCCCATATTTGTACATTAATAATAATGGGGAAGTAAAATTAAAGGAGACCCATGTATATTACACCCAGGTACAGGTATCAATGTACGTTTCAAATTTAAATGTATGTAACCTGTATATATACTCTCCCAAGGGCAGTGTGAACGTCAGAATTCTAAGAAATGAGAAATTCCTTTCAAGTGGTATTCCAACAGTGCAGAAATTGTATTTTGAACACTATCTACCATTCATTTTCACACAGAGTAACGGCATATCAGCGTGATCTTGTCCATGTCAATCTTTTCTATCATTCCTACAGTATATTTGTAACAAGTTGTGAAGGTAACTATTAGTATAAATACATTATGTATAATAATCATCAATAGTACATATAAGCATGGTGTAAGTTAATCCACAGCCTGCTTCCAGTCTCCGGCCGGGTCAGGAATGGAATGAATGAAGCCCCCATCTAGCGGCGAGGATATGAACTGTGCCGGCTGCCGAGGCCTGACGCACTCCTCTGGGGCAATGATTAAATGAATGACAGATGAAATGAAATGATAGTGGAGAGTGTTGCTGGAATGAAATTTTGACAGGGAAAACCGGAGTACCCGGAGAAAAACCTGTCTGCCTCCGTTTTGTCCAGCACAGATCTCACATGGAGTGACCGGGATTTGAACCACGGACTCAGCGGTGAGAGGCCGGCGTGCTGCCGCCTAAGCCACGGAGGCTCCCGGTGTAAGTTAATACAATCTAGAATTGGTTTCTCATTATATGTCGATTGCATGATGAATTAATTGAATCACTTATGTACGGTACCGGTTCTATTTTAAGTTCTCACTGTCTGAACTTGACCGTAGGAAACTAGGGGAAGGGGGTTGCTGGCATTCCATTCAGATCTCACTCAGCTGAGAGAAAGTATCAGGTTACTTTACGACTTGATGACAGGAGAACTTAAGTTCGCCAAAACTCCAATAACATGAAGAATCTTATCTATATGAGGTAATAAATCCGTAGTTATTTTGTTGCTCAGTATTTTAAAAACTTTCATTCTGTGAATACTTCTTTCAACATGGATTCTAACTGACGCTATGTCATATGTTGTTTTAATTTCCTCAGCTGAAAATTGAGGATTATAAGCAAAAGGAGGCATCACCATTACAGCGTTTTTGTCTTCAAGGCACGTCTTAATCTGCGGAAATCCTTTGTCACACATCACAAAGTCACCTGGCTGAATGTAGTTCAGAATGCCTGAATGAACTGTAATGTAGCCATCAGTCGCTCTTCCACTGTAACATTTAGAAAGAAAACAAATATATCTGGATGGGGTGATCGCAACAAGAAATTTTACAGTAAAGGTGTTCTTATAATGCGAGAACATTAAAATTCTCTGACGGACACTTTGAGGTCTTTCACAAGGGACTTCACTGCAATCTATTATGCATGTGCAATTTTCAAAATGTCTTTTAAATGCATTAGGCATGGTATTATTTATAGTGGACCGCTGTGGCCAGAAAATCTTATCTTTGGTATTCTGAAACATATTCTGCAGAATTAATTTAAAGGTGGCTGATGCTGTAGTCCTGTGACAATTAAAAAATATATCAAGAGCAGCAAAACTAATTCCTAGCTTCAGCTTCATGAGGAAGAGAAGTAGCATGTTTTCTCTGCCTAGAGAGCAATTCCGATTTATAGCGGGTACCAAGGATAACTGAACACTGAACACTTCTAATTTTACACCCGCTATTTTAAGGAGATGCGAGTCCTTTTCTTACACGGATTTGTAGCCACAGAATACATTATTTATGCTTAAACTATCCACATTTACACCATAGTCTGCTTTATAACACGTATCTGTCATTGTTTGTTTATTCTCACGAGGTGCCGGTAGATTTGTTTGAACTTCAGCTTCACCATTATTTCTTAATGAAGAAAACATTATATTGACATCAATGTTGGCTGTACTTACGTCCATTATATCAGTTTGTGTGCTAGCATCAATGCATTGTTTCACGAGATTGTTGTCAACTAATTCCTTTCCATGTCTGAGTTTCCGTCTCTTGTATCTCGTCGCCTCTGCAGTTTCCCTTTTTTGTTCGTGCTGGACAGATGAAGTAGGTTTCAAATAGAGTCTGGGCATGTATCCAGGACTGTCGGGATCCCTTGTAGGTGTTCCGTTAACAAAATGACGACCACAAACACGTGCATTTTTACTGGGAGCCCATGGTTTCCTGTCAACAGTCTCTCGCCTCACTGCTGTAATCCAAGCTTTCCTTCTCATTATATGCTGTTTATCATTAGGAAAACTAAAAAATCTAGTACCGTGAGGACTGTTTCTGTACGTGTAATTGCAACCAACCACACAACAGTTTCCTCGACTCTTTGTAGCCTAACACTCGCTTCCATCGCGACAAACTGAACATTCCTTTCCATCAAGCGATACCTTACAGCAGAGTGCTGCGTCATCCCCACCAGCTATAGATTTGTCACCAGAGCGCAGCACAGTAGGCGCGCACGAGGTGAGTTAGATAGCAAGTATGACACAGTTCAATCTCAGTTGGAAGTTGAGGATGAAGACACAGATCAAACAGTGGACAGAGAAATGTCAGAGATTCAGTTTAAATGCTAGGATGCAAAACATATTATATCCATCACAAGGTGACGCCAAAAGTGAATCCAATATCACAGCCAGTAGTTCGAATGACAATATTAACCTCAAATTGCCAGCAATCAAACTACCAACATTCAGTGGTAATTATGAGGATTGGTTATCATTTACAGACAATTTCACATTACTAGTGCACAATAATGCAAACCTAGGAACAATCCAAAAATATAATTACCTTCTAGGAGCAGTTCTTGGTTCGGCAAAGGCATTAATTCAATACCTTCCAACCACTGAAACAAAATATAATGTATGTAGCTTGGGAACTATTGTGCACTAGATTTCAAAATAAGAGACTCATAGCATCAAAGCATGTTCGTGAAATCTTAAATATTTCTAGAGTTAAGAATGAAACTGCCGAAGACCTCAGGCAATTCATCAGTACATTCTCTAGCAATTTACAAGCACTGCAAGCATTACAGTTAGATACCCCACTTGAAGATGTAATTTTGACACAACATATCGTTGATCGCCTTGATTATGAAACTAGAAGAGGCTGGGAACTAGAGGTAGATTCTAGCAAAATTCCATCTCACATCATTCATAGAGCACCGTTCCCAAGTCCTTGAAAGCATGCAACCTACTAGTAATCAAGTCAGGGTAAATGGTAGCAAGGAAAGATCATACAAGAGAAAGCCATCCGCTTTTACACATGTCGCATATATTGACAATCAATGCACTTATTGTAAACAAGTACATAAGCCAGGACTTTTTGCATGTGACTCATTTCTGAAGTTGACTGTATCAAATCGCATTCGTGATAATAGGCTATGTTTAAATTGTCTTCAGGCGACACATAAAACGTCAGAATGCAAATCTGGGCACTGTCGTAAATGCACATAATACTTAACTACACCTTGAAAACAATGACAACGGCAGTAATGCAAACCAGATATCTTCTAACAATGAAGCACTATTTGCAAGCTTCCACACATCTGTCAAGGATGAACACGCAGATACTCATAACAAACCATATGTATTGTTGTGCACTGTTATTGTCAAAATCAAGGATCACAGGGGCAAATTGCATAAGATTCGAGGTCTCTTAGACAGTGGGAGTCAAACTCACCTCATCACAGAAGACATGGTCAACAGGCTGAATCTGCTACGTAAGAAAGATACTACAGCTGTTCTAGGCATTAACAAGACTTCTTCAACAATGAAACACAGTGTTGACATACACCTTCAATCTACAGCTTCAGATTTCAACGCAAACCTAAACTGTGTAGTAGTTCCTGCCATCACAGGACAAATGCCCTCTATTGAGTTAAATTACAAGTCATGGAATTTACCCAGCGACATCGTATTAGCAGACCCTAAATTCTACTGTCCACATAAGGTAGATTTGATCAACGGAGCAGAGCTATTTTACAACATTCTAAAAACTGAACAAAGAACACGGGCAGGTTTCCCTGTTTTACAAAATTCTCATCTAGGTTGGGTAATTTCTGGTAAATGCCCACAATCCAGCAACAGAAATGCAATGTGCAGCACAGTCACTTCTCTTTTCATCAAAAAGGAAGATACTCTTGACATTCAGCTTAGGAAATTCTGGGAAATAGAAGAATTGCATACCAAACCTGTAACTCCAGAAGAACAACAATGTACATTTCATTTCAAAAATAACACAACACGTACTTCTGAAGGTAGATATGATGTCAAGTTGCCTCGAAAGGAAACTGTCACCTTTAGGCAAGTCCCATGATATAGCACAACAAAGATTTTACCAATTGGAAACTAAATTCGAAAGAAATCCAGAATTGCAAGAGCAGTATTCACAATTCATGTCAGAGTATGAAATGTTGGGTCACATGAAGTAAGTAAGTAAGTAAGTAAGTGCGATGGATGATTCAGAGCACTACTACATGCCACATCACGCTGTATTCAAACAAAGCTCAACCACATCCACTAGAGTAGTTTTTGATGCATCAGCCAAAACCACCACAGGAGTATCACTCAACGACACATTGTTAGTAGGGCCAACTGTACAGCAAGATCTGTATTCGATTGTGTTGAGATTCAGAACCCATAACGTTGCATTTACTGGATTTATTTCAAAAATGTATAGACAAATTTTGGTTCACAAGGATGGCACTAGATTACAAAGAATCATATGGAGGGAATCTCCCCACACACCTCTCAAAACTTACGAATTGCTAACAGTCACATATGGTACAGCGTCAGCTCCATATTTAGCAACTCAGTGCCTCAACCAACTAGCTGAAGATGAAGCACCTTCTTTTCCACTTGCATCAGCTGTTCTACAAAGAGATTTTTATGTTGACGATGCTCTGTGTGGTGCTTCAAACATTTCGGAAGCACTACAGTTGCAAAATGAACTCATTACTTTACTCAACAAAGGAGGCTTTCCCCATCAGAAAATGGTGCTCGAACCATCCAGCAATACTTGAAGCTATTCCACCTGAAGACAGGGAAATGAGTTTACCTTTCCAGTTTGACGATAATGATACAATACAAGCACTAGGTTTATCATGGCATCCCACATCAGACAAATTTTTAATTACAACTAAAATCAAACATGTTCCTGCAAACAGCAGCATTACTAAACGCACAACAACATCCACAGTGGCATCAATCTTTGATCCATTAGGCTTCATTAGCCCATTAGTAATACCCTACAAAATATTCCTCCAGAAATTGTGGTTACACAAACTTGATTGGGATCAGCAGTTATCTGATGACCTGTCCTCAGAATGGAAGGCACTCCAAAATCAGCTAACACACCTTGATCACATTCAAGTGGACAGACATGACTTAGGAACAGGAAGGTGTAGTACCAATCAAGTACATGGTTTCTCAGACGCATATCAAACAGCATATGGAGCATGCATCCATCTTCGGTCTGTCCTTCAACAAGGAAAAACTTCAGTCAAGCTGTTGTGCTCAAAATCCAGAGTAGCTCCAGTCAAACAAGTTACACTTCCTCGTCTTGAATTACTTGCAGCCACATTGTTGGAACACTTGATTCAGAAATCCATTCCAATCCTAAATCTAGAAATTAATGAAACCTATTTATGGACAGATTCTACAGTAGTCTTGGCATGGTTGGCTTCCCCTTCATCACGTTGGAAACATTTGTAGCCAACAGAGTATCAGACATTCAGCAATTAACAAATGTAGAAAATTGGCATCATGTTTCATCTCAAGAAAATCCTGCAAATTTAATTTCCCGAGGAGTTAAGCCTCAAGAGTTGCAGCAATCTACACTATGGTGGTCAGGTCCATTGTATTCATCAGAATCTAAATGCAACATGCCTCAGACCACGATTGATTAGAATTACCACACCACATTGGAAGAACGAGCAGTAGTTACACTACTTATCACTGAACACACTGACATCATTACTAGATTTTCCTCATTAACAAGATTGCAAAGAGTTCTTGCCTACTGCAAAAGATTTATCCATAACTCCAAACAGTCAACCAACAAAAAGACAGGACCTTTATCAGTTCAAGAACTTCAGAAGTCATTGAATGCATGCATTCGCATAGCTCAGGCAGAATCATTCAGTGAAGAAATCAAAGATTTAAAGAAGCGAGGAGCTGTATCCAAAAAAAGTCAGCTAAAAATCTATGTCCATTTTTACATGACAACATACTCAGTGTAGGTGGTAGGTTGAAAAACACATCATTACCATTTTCTACAAAACATCAAGTATTATTGCCATCCAAGCATCATCTGACATCACTTATTGTCAAACATGAACACCTACAACAAGCCCATGCGGGACCAGGATTACTGTTAGCATCCATTCGTGAATGTTATTGGATTTTAAATGGTAGAAACATAGCCAGACAGAAAGTTCACAAGTGCCTAATATGTAATAAAATAAAGAGAGCAACCATTCATCAGCTCATGGCAAACTACCCCAAGCAACGAGTTCAAGCATCACGTTCATTCAGTGTCTGTGGCATTGACTATGGAGGTCCAATCTTTATCCGCCCTCTTAATAAGAGAAGTAACATTCGACTTAAAGCATACATTGCATTATTTGTTTGTTTTGCAACTAAGGCTGTGCATCTAGAAATAGTCAGCAGTCTTACCACAGATGCATTCCTGGCAGCATTACGCCGGTTCATTGCCAGAAGAGGCAAACCTTCAGATATTTACAGTGATAATGCTACAACATTTATTGGAGCTAACAAGGAGCTACAACACCTTCATCAATTTATTACATCGCATTTGAGTGCTAATTCAATTTTATGTTTTGCTAACTTATTTTATTCTTTTCACTTTTTAATGGATTCAGGTAAGGTTTTATGTGTAACCTTCCTCAGTTTCTGTGCACAGTTATTTATTGATTGCATTCAATCAACAGGGGGAATATGTTTGTGCCTCTCTATTCTTTGATTGTTAGATTGTCTTTTGTTTTTATTCATGTTCTTTGCTAACTGTTAGTCAGTCTAGTCTTTTTATAAAACGAGCATCTAAGAGATGAGATCCAGTGATCCACGCCTTGTTTTTATTTAATATACAGTTCACTTGCCCAGCATCGTGGGTCAATCATTCAAGTGTCAAGGAGCTTAGATATCTAACCTCCTTGACTTTAATACTGCTCCAACGAACGACAAAATTTGACATGCAAGCTGCCCTCTTGGCGGCAAATAACAAAGCTTGCACCCGGCACCCGAAGCCATACGATATTATTATATTATTTGCGTGGAGTTAAAAATGGGAAGCCATGGAAAACCATTTCACGAACTGCCGACGGTAGGGTTCGAACCTACTCGTCTCATCCCCAACATAGTACAGACGGAACTAATAGGGGGTAGACATTCTTCTTCTTCTTCTTCTTCTCCCTTCGTTACGGTCAACTAAGGACCACGTCATGTCAACTGTTTCTTCTGTATTTTAATGTTGGCTCAGTACTCTTTCATTCGCAATCGATGTTGCACCTTTCTCTCCGTCGTCCACGCCTTCCCGGTTTTTATCTTCGGCTTAAGTTGAAAACTCCGATGTTTCTGAAGTTTTTCCCTAAGTGGGCCGCGCTCTTGGATATCTTCTCGTGTTATCCCAGTCTCCAACAGATCTTTCTCTACTTTGTCTTTTTCTCATCGAGAAAAGCAAAAATTATGTTGGATAGCCGTGTTGATTTCATTCGGGTTATATGTCCATAAAAAAATCCTCCTTTTCCTCATCACGTCAGTTATTATCTCTACGTGTGTGTGCAACTCTTGGTTGTGGCGTCTTCGGAACTCGTCGTGTTCTTTGACTGGACCCAGGATTTTCGTCAATATCTTCCTTGGTCTCCAGTTTTTCCATTATGCCTTTTCTATTCATGGCGATACATTCCGTTGCATACAATGCTTCTGGCCGGATGACCGTGCAGTAGTGCTTCAGTTTTGCATTCAGGGATATAGATCTTTTGTTGTACACATTCTTAGTTAGATGGTAAGACATTTCTTTTTATTCAAGCGTGACGCAAAAGCCTCGTTTTCGGACATTGTAGGATCTATCCATTCACCAAGATACTTAAATTTCACAACCCACTTGATTTTCCCATGATTCATTTCAATATGTTTTGGAGCCGTTTTTATGTTGGTAATAAATTCTGTTTTCTCGAAAGAGATCAGGAGGCCCGCCTTTGCATCTTGTGTTTGAAGCTGGTTGATCTGTTTCCTGGCCGTATCCAATGAATCTACAAAAACCGCAAGGTCATCTGCAAAGGCTAGACAGTCAATTGATAGGTTCTTATTCTTGTGACCAAGTCTGATTCCGTTTTGGACTCCTTCATCACTCATTGCTTTGCGCCACTCACGGATAACTTTCTCAAGAACGCAGTTGAATAGTAGAGGCGAGAGACCATCTCCCTGTCGAACTCTTGTCCTTATGTCGAAGGCATTGGAAATCTCGCCTCTAAACTTAACTTTTGAAGTGGTGTTGGTGAGAGTCTGTTGGATGATCGCTCTGGTTTTGTTGTCTAGACCGAACTCCTTTAGAAACTCAAGTAGGGTAGTGTCCAGCTTTTTGTGCCATACATTTTTGTTACATCCTGTTACATCCCATATGGCGAACAACCGAAATATTTAGACGGTTCTCAATATCTATTGATCTATGATAGCAATCAAACTGAAATTTGGATGTTGATCTTAAGTAGGATATATGTAAATAGGTTGTATAGTTCTTTACGGAACTACTTGTTATTGTTATTACCATTGTGTTTGTTTGCAGGTGGGGTCGATGCTCATTACGAGGGTGGCCAACGTGGACATCACGTGGCACAAGGACATGGGCACAGCTCCTCGCATCTCGCACGAGTTCGATCTCACACTTGAGGACAAGAGTGTGCTAAGATCCATCGAGCAGCTCAACTTCATTCAGATGAAACGTAAGTTTAATACACTATTATAATCCTCGCCACAGACGTGCAGAAGACAACGACTAGTAGGCTACCGGTACTTTCGAAAATTTAAATCTCGACTATTTTTTACACTATATTTCTTTCTACCCAAATGAAGTGCATTACACATGAGTTGTTACGTCCACCTTCTCAACATAATCTCCTTGTAAGTTTATGAATGCACTTTTGCCATGGATGTGTCAGTCTCCAGACCTTCCTGAAACCATTCTTTTGGAGAGCTGCGTACCCATGCCTTGACAGCTGTGTCCAGTTCTGCAAAATCCGCAAAACAGCGACCATGCAATGGAAGCTTAGGGGCCATCAGTTAGCAAGCGAATCGAGACAGTGTTCTAAGACACAAATCCTCATTGATTGGCTGGAATTGAGGGCCACGATTAACAGTGCAGCATATGTGGGAACCTTAATGATAGAACGTACAAGGCACTGCCGGCAGGACGTTACGTCCTCATTTGAGTACGTAATTCAATTGCTTATATGAGCACGAAGCGTCCTGCTGGCAAGACCGTTCTTTTTTCCATTATAAAGAGGGAAATTTAACGAATCAGCGCATGCAAGTCTTAAGTTGGTAGCTCTGACCGTTCAGTAATGGCGGCGATTATACGTAAGGGTGACCGTGTTAATGTTTTTGCTACCTATTTCGATGCTCCAAACAGCGGAAATGCATGGAGTTGCTCGTTATTTGCTATAATAGTAATTATGATACCACTAAATATCATGGCACTTACTGTACGTAGATGTGTACTGAAATGACTAGTCAAAGAGCAAGAAATCGAACATTTTTCATATATATATTTTAGATGTTAATTTTAGATAATATTTTAGATATTACTTCTTTTAAATGGCTAAAGTTGCAGGGAAATAAATCCCATTTTAATACATTTTATATAGCTTATTTTAGATCTTAAAAATTTGACAACCGTTTTATACTTCTCATACATTTATATAGTCTCTGTACTGTAAGAAAACACGTTTATACTCTATACGTTTATACATTTTATTGTCAATAAGTGATTACGAGACAGTTATTGTATTAGTCAATATGAGTCATATTACACTGTTTTAGAATATTTTCAGAGTTTTATTGTTTGCCCAGTACCAGATCTGCAGTATTACTGTATTACGCTCCGATAACCCAAAGTACTGCCCGAAGGACGCGTCCTGCTGGAAGGCCAGTTCAAACATTTGCCATAAGGGTCCTAAGTCCTCCTGGAAGGACGCGCCGCTGTGTACAAAAGTACTTCCGGAAGGCCCTTCTATCAGGACGAGTGACTGTACGCTCTATCATTAACCGCCTACGTCGTGCAATTCAAACCAAGAGGCCAGTAGAATGGGCTTCTTCGACATGACAATGCCCACCCCCGCACTAGCCGAGAGACCACCGCTGCCATTGATCAAATGGGATTCACGGTCCTGCAGCATCCACCATACTCTCCCGACTTGGCACCAAGTGTCCATCGCCTGTTCGGGAACATAAAGAAACCTCTGGAAACAGCTGTCAAGGCAAGGGTACGCAGCACTCCGAAAGAATGGTTTCAGGAAGGTCTGGAGAGACTGACACATCGATGCCAAAATTGCATAAAGTTACAAGGAGATTATGTTGAGAAGGTGGACGTAACAACTGATGTGTAATGCACTTAATTTGGGTAAAAAAATAAATAAAATGTAAAACAATATACACAAACTGAATCTTTTTTTCTCATAATTATTTTTATCGTCGTTGTTTTACTTTCCTTTATACTATTATTCGAGTGCCCCTTCTGGAACGCGGGGCTCTTAACGATTGAGACTCAGACCATCTCATGGTGTAGTGGTTAGCATTCTTGGCTGTTCAGGTTCGATTTGCGACTCTGCCAAGAAAAAATTTCAATTCTCGTGCGAGGCTTCGTGGGGCAAAACTGAGAAGAGGAGGGTTCGATTCCTATGTCAGTCATTCTGGAAGTGGTTTCCCCACTTCTACTCCAGGCAAATGTCGGGATGGTAGCTAACTTGGCCACGGCCGCCTTCTTCCTAATCCTCACCTGCATTACAAATACACGTCCTACTACAGACACCACAATAACACAGGTCAAAACACCTAAATAAATTAACAACCTCTACTACAGCACCAGAAGCGCTGAAATCGCAGGAAAGCTACACAGACCTAAGAATTTTCCCTTCTCATATTAACATACAAAATAGCGGCTTCGGTGGCGTAGTCGGTAGCATGCCTAACTGCTGTGCCCAAGATCGCGGGTTCAAACCTGGCCGAAGTCGTCGGATTTTTAAGAGCGTTAAAAATCCTTCAGTATGGCTTCCTTCGGAGAGGAAGCCGACGATCCCATGTCATAGATTTATGGCATGTAAAAGATCCTTCCACAGACTAAACTTGTGTGAAGCTAAATTGTTAGGTTAGATTTCGTCGGATCGGTCTATCAAAGTTCCAACGTTCACCACTAGGTATCATTGATATCTGGTGGCGACATTTGGAACCAATTGAAATTGAACATAACTTGTAGCTCACCCTAAGGGTGTCCGCTGGTAGCAGCTACAGTCTCAGGCGAGCCGAACATGTCCTCGGACACACTCCCGGCACTAAAAGCCACACGATAAATAAATGGCATACAAAATGAATAGTTAAATAAAACGTAATGTGATATTATGTAATTTCCCTATCTACAGTTTTGGAATGTTTATTTCAACGATATAATTCCACAGCTTCTTCACAATTTTAAGCTTGCCTTGGTGGGTGAGTGGATAGCGTGTCGGTCTACTAACTCCCAAGATTGCAGGTTCGCTCCTGGCCGTGGTAAGTGATTTTTGAAAGGCGGCAAAAATACGACACGCATGTCATACGATGTTGGCATGTCAAAGAACCCATTTTAATTCAGTAGGCCGTGTTCATAATGGCAAAATTAATCTCGGGAGTTTCCGCCAACACAAAGTTCCTAATTTCTTTACTAGAAAGCGCTATAGTGTTCAAGGAGCTTGGATACCTAACCTCCTTGACTTTCATAGTGATTCAAGGAACAACGAAATTCGAGATGCAAGCTACCCTCTGGGTGTCAAATTACAAAGCTCGCACCCGGCACCCGAGGCCATACGATATTATTATTATTATTATTATTATTATTATTATTATTATTATTATTCACAATTTTACATGATTATTTATTTCATATTTAACATATTTTTGTGACAGATCTGGATTTTTACATTTTAGTGTATGTGGTTTTTATTAGCTTTTAGAGGATAAATTTTTTAGAAATAGTTTTGAGAACAGCCTTCTTGTATGGTAATGTTTTAATGTAAGTCTTGCATTTCTATTCATATTATAGTTTGCGCTGAGGAAGGCCAAATGTGGTACAGTAAAAATTGCAAATTAATGTTGACTGAAGGATTTTAATCTTCAGAACTTATTAAAAAACGTATAAATACTTATATAAGTTCATTTGGATTTTACAACAAATCGGGTAATATCGAAATAAAAAACTGCGCCCCCCCCCCTTCGTTCGAGCGAACGCATTTTATGGATGACCCCAGACAATTCAACATACACACGCACCTGATGACCAAGATGTCTCTAACCCGCATGATGCATTAACAAAACATTATTCTGTAAACCACTTGTGTCCCGGGAAATGGCCACAAAATGTGTGGGAGCATTGCCATCTTAATGTACATCTTGAGTAACTGCGTCATTGCCTCTTCTTATTGATATAACATTTACAGGACGTCAAAATAATTCAATTTTACCCTGTCTGTGTGCGTCAACGTCCTAGTAAGTTCACATACGATGTGCCATTTTGTTCACTCGTAAAATGCCCGCTACAACGGCAGGATTCGAACTAGCGGAGCAATAATTAGGTTTATTTAGTGGAAACTTATCTAACTGCCAGTGAACTCTAAATAGTATTAACATTTTCCTATAAATATGAATTTATATTCGCTTTGGAGAGACTGCGTGTGAAACGACCCTAAGCGTGACGTCACTACAGGAGCCTTGTGGCATGGACATTACAATGGCAGTGGTGGGAGGCGTCCTCTACGACACCACACATCTGGGGAAAGTTCCGGGGTGAGTGTGGTAAGAAGCGTCATGTCAGCAGATGAGGGACTTAGCCACTGTCACACAAGATGTCCCGCTAATCCACACCAAGATTAATGACTGTGTTCTCTAATCTCCAGCAGAGAGCGCCAAGTGTTCTCCTGTCCGTGACCATGTACCACTGTGTCGACATTGCGTGTTCATATTTCTAAACTCGTGCAAATTAAAAAGTTGGTTGATTTGTTCCTCAGTTTAGGGACTGCGACAACTCTGTCATGTAGCCCCATGTAGGCATACTTTGGGTGTGTGTAGAATCTGTCTGATAACTGGTGTTAATAATAATAATATCGTATGACCTTGGGTGCCGGGTCAAAGCTTTGTTATTTGACACCCAATGGGTAGCTTGCATGTAGAATTTTCGTTGTTCCTCGAACAGCTATGAAATTCAAGGAGGTTAGATATCAAAGCTCCTTGAACACTACAGCGCTTTCTAGTAGAGAAATGAGGAACTTTGTGTTGGCGGTAAATCCCGAGATTAATTTTGCCATTATGAATACGGCCTACTGAAATCAAATGGGTTCTTTGACATGCCATATCGTATGACATGGTGTCGTAATGTTTGCCGCCTTTAAAAAAAAAAATATAACTTACCACGGCCAGGAGCGAACCTGCAAGTTTGGGGTTGATTGTGCGACACGTTGACCACTCACCCACTAGTGTTAATTGTGATGACAGTTTTCAATTCAAGTAAGAACTGCAGACGATAATTTCAAGTAGTTCCTACTTTCGCTACCAAATGCTACCGTCCATTCCCCCAGGGGCTCACTTCTAGTGGGCGTGGGTTGGCGACCACGGGGCCCCAGCTGAGTCCGGCATTGCTTCCACTTACTTGTGCCGGGCTCCTCTCCGTCTTCTTTCCTGTCGACCTCACTTGGTCAACTCTTGTTCTCTTCCGACCCCGACGGTATTAGGGTATCCGAGGCCTAGGGAGTCTCTTCCTTTCCCGCCTTAATTGGCCCTTGTCTCATCTTTCCTGACACCCTCCTTCTGTGAGGGGTCAGCCTTCTTTTTCTTTTCCTTTTACCTCCTGCCTTGTGCTCAAGGCCCTTAAGGAGGCAGGGTGTATGTAGCCCCACCACTTCTGGTGCACCCTAGATAATGCTCACGGCTGGTGAGTTCGGGAGTTGGCGACCCCGAGGGATTCCTGAGCTGGGTCCGTTTTCCCCTTTTGTCCCTTACCTTTGGGGCGGACCCTCTCCTCTCTCCCCTCTCCTCTCCTCTCCTCTCCTCTTTTCATTATATTTCCTTTCTCTTTAAGATTCCCGCACTGTTTTTGTTACTTGGTTCACCGTGTATCTAAATTCCCTTTTAGCGATTTGTTAAGGTATTTTTAATCTACGTTGCATTTTGTAAGTTTTTTCGATCTAAATTACATCTCGCGATTGTTTTCAACTTCAATTGCATTTTGTAAAGATTGACAATCTAAATTGCTTTTTGGTAAGTCTTTCAATGCAGGTGGCCGGGCCTTTTAGTGAGTATTTTGAATTTCAATTGCATTTTGTAAGTATTTTCAACCAAACCCGCATTTCGCACGAATTTTGAATCTAAATTGCATTTTGTTTGGTGGGCATTTTGCACATATTTTGATTCGTAATTGCATTTTGTGGGTATTTTGAATCTAAATTATATTTTGTCAAGTATTTTCAATCTAAATTGCATTTTGTAAGTATTGTCAATCCACATGAGTCGTTTGAATCTACCGTACATTTTGTAAGCATTTTCAACTTCAATTGCATTTTGTAAGTATTTTGAATTTCAATTGCACTTTGTGAATAATTTGGATTGGAACTGGGATATTTCAATCTGAATTGCATCGTGTATTTTCAATTTCAATTGCATTTTGTAAGTATTTTGAACCTCAATTGCATTTTGTACGTATTTTCGATCTCATTTGCATTTTGTAAGTATTTTGAATTTCAGTTGCATTTTGTAAGTATTTCGACGCTACATTGCATTTTGTACGTATTTTGAATCTCGCCTACGTCGTGTGGGTCTTTTTCAATCTATTCTTTCTGTGCAACTTTTCGTTCTAAATTCCCTTTTGTAAGACCATATTGTGAGTTGTTTCCATCTGAGTTCCTTTTTGTACGTATTTTCCGTCTCAGATAATTTTGTTCTGGTTTCCATTTCATTATCATTTTCGCTATCACCCAGAGCATTAGGGGCCGATAACCTCGATGTTAGTCCCCTTAAAACAACAATTATCATCATCATCATCGCTTCCGTCCACGACACCTAGCTGTGAACTTGGCTACTACTAGATGCCATCGTAACCAGTGCCTGGTGATGGACGTTGGAACTTAAGAGCATTAATCAAACCTAATCTACAAATTTTGCTTCATACAAGATTAGTTAGTGGAAGGTTCTTTTACATGCCATAAATCTATGACATGGACCCGCCGGCTTTACTTTACCTCCAAAGGAAGGCATACTGATGGATTTTTAACGCTCTTAAAAATCCGATGACTTCGGCCGGGTTTGAACCCGCGACCTTGGGCATGCAAATTAAAAGAAAACCATTAACTGTAGTTTCAGTTCTGCAGCGCCGGGGTATATTAATCTCTCTTTGTCCTTATGAAGGGGTGTAATTGTTGTTGTTGATTCTTTTAGGGGCCTTGCGACATCGTGGTCATGTAGTCCCGTGTACTTTGGTGCTTTGGTGTGTGTAGAAATTTGTCTGATAACCCGTTCTTTAATTCATTTACTTTATTCGGAAATGATTGGGGGGGGGGGGGGGAGGATAATTCCCGTGTGATAAACTGTACAATTACAGGAAATTACCAACAATTATATCGAACACCCTTAATGTACGGTACTCAAGTCGTGATTAGGGAACTAGAGTAATTACATCGTACTATTTACACAAAATTTCAGTCTTCTCTTAAATACATCAATATGTTTGGGTGAAATGCTCTAAGACTGTGGTAAGTAATGAGGTCCAATTATCAGTGGTAAGTAATGAGGTCCAATTATCAATACCAATATTAATGAAAGAATATTTCCCATAGTTTCTACACTGCGATTAACCCTAAACTTTGTGCGGTAGATTTGCCCTACTCAGGTAGGTGGGATTTCCGCGACGTTTGCTTACAAGGGAAGTATCAGGTCGAAACCGATCTTGAAACTTTGTGGATGCAAACGTTTGTACTATAAGAGGAAAACGTGCGGAAAATCAGCCGCCAATAACACAGGTTATCACACTAATTACACACACAA